>ML660200.1:719049-1363886 GCA_007570785.1 Antilocapra americana | reverse complement strand
AATGAAACTAGATCACTTTCTGCCTCCGTTTTTAAAAAGAAGGGTCTCGACACAACAACTTTACACCTCAAGGAACCAGAAAAAGAACAAAATAAATCTAAAGCAGAAAGCAGTCAGAAGGAAGGAAATACTAAAGATTAGAGATAAAATAGAGAATAGGAAAACAATCGAGAGAGTCAGTGAAAACAAGAGTTTCATTCTTCAAAAGGATCAACAAATTTGACGAAACTTTAACTAGACTGACAAGAAAAAAAGAGAAAAAGCGTCAAGTAACTAAATAATAAATTAAAAAATTAAAAAAAGAAAGAGGAGAGGAGACATTACTACCAACTTTACAGAGATAAAAAGGTTTACTAGAGAGTACTATGAACAATTGTATACCCTGCCCCCAAATTAATGGACAAATAGGAAATGAACAAATCCCTAGAAACGTGCAACCAACAAGAATGAATCATGAAGAAATAGAAAATCTGAACAGACCTATAACTTATAGGGAGATTGACTCAAACATCAAACATCTTCCAACAAAGGAAAGCTTAGACCAGATGATGTCACTGGTGAGCACCACCAATCATTCAAAAAAGAACCAACATCAATCCTTATATTCTTTCAAAAAACTAAAGAAGGAGAAATTCCTAACTCATTCTATGAAGCCAGCATTACCATGACACCAAAGCCAGGCAAAGACATTATAAGTAAAAAACAGACCAATATCCTGTATGAATATTGAGGTAAAAACCCTCAACAAAATACTGGCAAACCAAATTCAACAGCTTATTAAAGGAAGTGTTCACCGTGACCACATGAGATTTATTCCTGGAATGCAAGGATGGTTCAACATATGAAAATTAATCACTAGTATACTCCCCATTAACAGAATGAAGGACAAAAATTACACAGTTATCTCATTTGACACAGAATTGCATTTGATAAAATTCAAACACTCTCTAATGACCAAAATACTCAGCAAACTAAGAATAGAAGGAAACTACCTCCACATATGGAAAATTCACAGCTACTTCATACTCAATGCTAAAAGGTTGAAAGCTTTTCCTCTAAGATGTGGAACAAGTGAAGAATGATTACTTTCACTACTTATGTTCCACATTGTACTAAAAATCCTAGCCACAGCAGTTAGGCATCAAAATGAAGTAAAAGGCATCAAAACTGGAAGTGAATAAGTAAAAGTATATTCAGAAACCCAATGATAAAATCTATGGCTACCCTCTCATCAAGAACAATGGGAAGCAAAGACAATGGAATCTTTAAAGTGCTGAAAAATATCCAGAAGGCTTTATTCAGTAAAAATATTATTAAACAGTAATGAAAAAAAAAGAGATTTTCACATAAACAAAAATTGAGATAATTCATTGCTAGCAGATGTGCACTACAAGATATGCAAACACCATCTTCCTACTAAAAAGGAGTAATATCAGATAGAATTATTCAGGAAGAAAAGAAGAGCACAAGAAATAAAAAAGAAATATGTGGATAAATATAGTAGAATATTGTCCCTCTTAAAGTCTTTAAATTGCATTTGATTGCCCAAAGCAAAAATCATAACATTGTTTATGTGGGATTTATAACACAGGTAGATGTATCACACTTGACAACTAGAATATAAAACACGGGCAAAGTACAAGCAGACCTCATTTTACTGCTCTTCACTTTATTGTGCTTCTCGGAAACTGAGGTTTTTTAATAAAATGAAGGTTTGTGGCGACCCTGCAACAAGCAAGTCTGTCAGTGCCATTTATCCAAAAGCATTTACTCACTTCATGTCTCTGTGTCACATGTTGATAATTCTCACAATAGTTTAAGCTTTTTCATTATTATTATATTTGTTACCATGATCTCTGACCAGTAATCTTTGATGCTACTATTGCAAAAATACTATGATTCACTGAAGCCATGATAAAGTATTTTTAAATTAAGATATATACATTAATTAAGGTGTGTATAGTATAGTGTAAATGTAACTTTTTTATGTACTAAGAAACCAAAAAATGTCTGTGACTCACTTTAGTGCAATACTCACTTTATTGCAGTGGTCTGACCCAAACCTGCAATATATTCAAAATATGCCTATGAATGTTTCTATACATCTTCAAGGTTCCTGAATTTTACATGAAGAGGTATATTATTGACATTTGTTTCTGTGTAATTCCATTGTGGTCAGAGGACATATCATGCATGATTTCGGTTCTGTTTTAAGGCTCAGCTTCTAGTTTATCATAGTGTAAATCCCTTGTTTTCCCCCTTAAATCAAGAATTAAATAAGGATGTTCATTCTCATTGCCTTCCTCAGTGATCAATGCAAAGAAATAGAGCAAAATGATAGAATGGGAAAGACTAGAGATCTCTTCAAGAAAATCAGAGATACCAAGGGAACATTTCATGCAAAAATGGATGCAATAAAGGACAGAAATGGTATGGAACTAAAAGAAGCAGAAGATATTAAAAAGAGGTGGCAAGAATACAAGAAGAACTATACAAAAAAGATCTTCATGACCCAGATAATCATGATGGTGTGATCACTCACCTAGAGCCAGACATCCTGGAATGTGAAGTCAAGTGGACCTTAGGAAGCATTACTACAAACATAGCTAGTGGAGGTGATGGAATTCCAGTTGAGCTATTCCAAATCCTAGAAGATGATGCTGTGAAAGTGCTACACTCAATATGCCAGCAAATTTGAAAAACTCAGCAGTGGCCACAGGACTGGAAAAGGTCAGTTTTCATTCCAATCCCAAAGAAAGGCAATGCCAAAGAATGCTCAAACTACCACACAATTGCACTCATCTCACACGCTAGTAAAGTAATGCTCAAAATTCTCCAAGACAGGCTTCAACAGTACATGAACTGTGAACTTCTAGATGTTCAAGCTGGATTTAGAAAAGGCAGAGGAACCAGAGATCAAATTGCCAACATCTGTTGGATCATCCAAAAAGCAAGAGAGTTCCAGAAAAACATCTATTTCTGCTGAATTGACTATACCAACACCTTTGACTGTGTGGATCACTCTTAGAGAGATAGGAATACCAGACCACCTGACCTGCCTCCTGAGAAATCTGTACACAGGTCAGGAAGCAACAGTTAGAACTGGACATGGAACAACAGACTGTTTCCAAATCGGGAAAGGAGTACATCAAGACTGTATATTGTCACCCTGATTATTTAACTTACAAGCAGAGTACATCATGAGAAACGCTGGGCTGGATGAAGCACAAGCTGGAATCAAGGTTGCCAGGAGAAATATTAATAACCTCAGATATGCAGATGACACCACTCTTATGGCAGAAAGCGAAAAATAATGAAAGAGCCTCTTGGTGTGAGTAAAAGAGGAGAGCGAAAAAGTTGGCTTAAAACTCAGCATTCAAAAAACTAAGATCATAGCATCCGATCCCATCACTTAATGGCAAATAGATGGGGAAACAATGGAAACAGTGACAGACTTCATTTTGGGGGGCTCCAAAATCACTGCAGATGGTGACTGCAGCCATGAAATTAAGACGCTTGCCCCTTAGAAGAAAAGGTATGACCCACCTAGACAGCATATTAAAAAGCAGAGATATTACTTTCCCAACAAAGGGCCATCTAGTCAAAGCTATGGTTTTTCCAGTAGTCATATATGGATGTGAGAGTTGGACTATAAAGAAAGCTGAGCACTGAAAAATTGATGCTTTTGAACTGTGGTGTTGGAGAAGACTCTTGAGAGTCCCTTGGACTGCAAGGAGATCCTACCAGTCCATCCTAAAGGAGATCAGTCCTGGGTGTTCATTGGTAGGACTGATTTTGAAGCTGAAACTCCAATTCTTTGGCCACCTGATGCAAAGAGCTGACTCATTTGAAAAGACCCTGATGCTGGGAAAGATTCAAGGTGGGAGGAGAAGGGGAAGACAGAGGATTAAATGGTTTCATGGCATCACTGACTCAATGGACATGAGTTTGAGTAAACTCCGGGAGTTGGTGATGGACAAGGAGGCCTGGCGTGCTGCAGTCCATGGGGTTGCAATGTGTCTGACACGACTGAGTGATTGAACTGAAATAAACTGTCCAATCTCACTATTTGTGTTAAATATTGTATTACACTAGCCAGTGCAATAAGGCAAATAAAAGAAACAAAAGGCATGTGATCAGAAGGAATCACAACTATGTCTTTTCTCAAACAGTGTGATTACTTTTCACATAGAAAATTCTTACTTAGATCTCTGCAAACAATGACAAAATTTAAAAGTTAATATAGCAAGATCACAATATAAGTCAGTGTGCAAAGAGTTGAAATTAAATTGAATTACATTCCAAATATACCATTAAAATGTATACAATACTTAGGATAATTTAACCAAAGATGTGCAAGCTCTGGATCAGTGGAGAGACATCAGTGTCATTATGGAAAGGCTCAATATTGTTAAAATGCCAGTTCTTTCCAAATTTGTCTATAGATCCAATGTAGTCTCAGTCATAATCTCGCTAGGCTTTTTATTTTCTAGAAATTGACAAACAGATTCTAAAGTCTATATGAAAATGCCAAGGATATCTTGGAAAAGAGGAACAAAATGGACGGACTTCACACTGTGTGACTTCAAATTCACCATATGGTTTAGTAACCAGGTCAGTGAGGTACAGCATTTAGGATCAGATGTCACTGAGTCCAGACATAGACCCACATTCACTTGATTTCCAATAAGAGGTAGCCTCTACTTTGAGCAACTATTCCATTAGGAAACAGATTTTGCTCTGGTTAAGACTGAATACTTATAGGGGACCAAATGACCATGACTATGAACCTGAGCTGCCCAACAAGAGGCAGAGGTTGTCTGATCACCTCACCATCAGATCGGTGGGATTAGACTCATGCAAATCCTGGAGATACACGGAAGGTACACAAGTTGGTGGCTCACCCATCCACCTACACTTCCTCCCTCAACCCACCCTCTGACCAGCTGAGGAAAGCATTGAAGCCCTGTTCAGATGGCTCTGAACAATATGCAGCAACCAACTGAAGATGAATCGCCATGGAGCAACTTAGTGGTGTGTTGAAGGATGGTGGAAATGGGAAATCCTCCCAAAGTCAAAACTTCAAGCAGTACATTATCACATGATCCTCTAGATGATGTGAAGTAAGGATCACTCCTGATTTGTGGGTGGTAGTTAAGGTCAGTGGTCAGGAAATTGAAAGTAGCTAGATTGAAAGACTCATAACAAGGTTAGAGAAAGAACAGGCCAATCACATGATAATATTTGTGTCTTGAGTGCTTCCCATGAGGATACCTATTGCAGAGGAGGCTTTTAATTGTCCATATCTTTCTGCAACTGGTACATACTCATTGACAAAGTGGAACAGTGATAGCAGCGATGGAGGCTGTATGTTGGCACATCAGCATGGAATTAATCACTCTAAAGCTGTTTTGGGACTTCTCTGGATGTCCAGTGGCTAAGAGTCCACACTCCCAATGTGGGGGGCCCAGGTTCAACCCATGGTCAGAGAACTAGATCCAACATGCCACAACTAAAGATCCCTCATGCTGCAACTAAGTCCCAGTGCAGCAAAATAAATAAGTATACTTTTTAAGTAAAATTGATTTGACTACTGTCACTATGAGGTGCCCTCAGTATAGTGCTGTACCACGAGGGGATAGTTGGCCCCTTGGTGGAGGTTGGTTGTGTTGGGTGTCCTCCATTACAGAGGTGGCAGTGATTTTTCCTTATTGGGATAGACAGTTCTGTGAAGGGGTTTTCCTGCCTTATCTGTTTTGTTTCTGCTGGCAATATCATCTGTGGACTTCAGTTCAGTTCAGTCGCTCAGTCATGTCTGACTCTTTGCGACCCCATGAATCACAGCACGCCAGGCCTCCCTGTCCATCACCAACTCCTGGAGCCCACCCAAACCCATGGCCATCAAGTCGATGATGCCATCGAGCCATCTCATCCTCTGTCATCCCCTTCTCCTCCTGTCCTCAATCCTTCCCAGCATCAGGGTCTTTTCCAATGAGTCAGCTCTTTGCCCCAAGTGGCCAAAGTATTGGAGTTTCAGCTTCAACATCAGTCCTTCCAATGAACACCCAGGACTGATCTCCTTTAGGATGGACTGGTTGTATCGCCTTGCAGTCCAAGGGACTCTCAAGAGTCTTCTCCAATACCATAGTTCAAAAGCATCAGTTCTTCTGTGCTCAGCTTTCTTCATAGTCCAACTCTCACATCCATACATGACCACTGGAAAAACCATAGCCTTGAATATACAGACCTTTGTTGGCAAAGTAATATCTCTGCTTTTTAATATGCTGTCTAGGTTGGTCATAACTTTCCTTCCAAGGAGTAAGCGTCTTTTAATTTCATTGCTGCAATCACCATCTGCATACTGGTGCCCTTAATCACTTAGCATTGCTACCAGTCAAGTAGCTTATTTTGCAACCTAAAGAAAAGTAAGACAATTGGCCAATAATATCCTTGGGATTTATAGGTGTTTGCCATATTCCTGCTCACTCCAAAGCAGTTGGCCATCTAGAATAGTGGAATGGCCTATTAAAAACCCCATTACAGCACCAGATAAGAGACAATGCCTCAAAAAAGGCATTGTTTCTAGTCTATACTGTACAGTCTAGTCCTGAATCAGCTATCAATACATGATCATGTTTCTTCCTCTTAGCATACATGGGTACAGCATACATGGGTCCAGGAATTGAAGAGCTAATCACCTCCTTCATAATACAACTAATGACTAACCCACACGTTGTTTGTCTTGTAGCTCCACAATTTGGGGCTCTTTTATTTAAGTAGTCTTGGTAACTCAAGTAATGAATGGATCTACCAGAAGAATTAAGTTAAATTAAATTAGAAGATGAGACCCTCACTTGACCATTTGTAAATCCTCATGTCACTGAACAAACAAGAGAGAAGAGAGTTAAAATGTTGACTAGTGAGACTGACGTTAATTTTCAGGAGGAGATGGCATTACACAGATACTGCTACACAATGGGGACAGGAAATCCTCAGAAACTGTCCCTGGTATGGCTATGTCCAAAGGTAAGATTAATGGATGACAGAGTAATCCAACATAAACAAGATCACTAAGAACTCAGATCCCTCAGGAATAGTTTTGGGTCATGTCATTGTATAAAGAACCTTTTGAGGGTGAGGACAAGAAGAAGACCTTGATTAAATGGCCAAGTGTCTGCTTTGGGATCCAATGTAAGTAAAGGAATGAGTGTCACCACTCCCCTCCACCAACACATTTTCCACACCCAGAGCTTTCATTCCCTCTCACGTGCCTGCCTGCCCCTTAGCATAGCCAGTCCTTCTATTCAGATCATACTTCTAAGATAGCTTCCATCTTTGCTTCCTGAGCCCTCCTCACCCCCAGGTTGGATGATGTTCCCTCCTCAGAGGTCTGGGTTCCTCTGGCCTTGCACTCCTAATGAAGCATCATCATGTCCACACTTATCACCTCCTGGAGATGGAAGTTTTTGACATATCTTTCATACTTGGTGCCTGCCCAGTGGCCAGCACTGAACAGGTGCTCAGGAGCCAGCTGAAAATGGAGCCCAAAAGGGGTGGGGGTGGGCACTGGCCAAGGAGCATGGTGATCCCAGGGGAGGCTGTTGAGGACTCTGCCAGAGCTGCATCCTGGGGACTCCAGGGAGGCAGGCTCCAGGTGCATGACATTCTGATGCTACCAAACCCCCAATCTCTTGTAAAATAAACACAGATTCCAGATCCAAATAGGCCTTCCCAGATGGCACCAGTGGTAAAGAACCCACTTGCCAGTGCAGGAGACATAAGAGATATGGGTTCAATCTCTGGATCAGGAAGATACCGTGGAGAAGGTAATACCCACCCACTCCACTATTCTTGCCTGGAGAATCCCCTGGACAGAAGAACCTGGTGGGTTACAGTCTAAAGGGTTGCAAAGAGTAAGACACAACTGAAGCGATTAAGCACGCATCACTCACCAGGTTCAAATAGCAAAAAAAGAGCTGGTATCAGAGGCCAGGAGTCTGGTGGAAACAGCTCCGAATGGCGATAGGGTAGGAGGGAAGCAAGTCTCTGTGCTTAGAGGTAGGTAAGCAGTAATGACAGCAAAATATTGAATAATAACAATACAATTCCATTGTTAAGTCTGCTGCCCAGAGACGTGCACTCGGTTGAACAATTCACGTTTCCATTTTGAAAACAAGGCAACAAAAACTGTGAGAATGTGAGCACCTTCCCCAGGAGGCACTGCTACTCAATGGCTTCACTATCGAGTGATGAGCTGTATGCATCTCCACTGCCTGTGCTCTTTGCCACTGTGCCCGGCTGTTACTACATAAGAGCAGGACAATATGAAGGGAAGAAATCCACATTTGGACTCTTGCATTAATGTTACAGGATGTACAAATTATTGCTGCATAACAAATTGCCTCAAAACTTAACAAAATAGCCAACATTTTTTACCTCACTCTCCGGTAGGTGGTGCTGCCTCAGGGGTGGTCGTGATCTTGCAGTCATGTTGTCAACGTGGCTGTGGGCACTGAAGGCTTGGCCAAGGCTGGAGGAGCTGCTTCCAAGATGCGGCCTCATGTGCTGTTGGCTGGAGGCCTCAGTTCCTCACCTGGTGACCTCTCCATGGGGTGCTCAGAGTGTCCTCTCAACATGGAAGCCAGCCAATATAAACATTTATTTATTTATTTTTGGCTTCACTACTTGGCGTGTTGGATTTTAGTTCCCCAACCAGGGATCAAACCCACACTCCCTGCATTAGCAGCGTGGAGATTCCACGCTAGTCTTCAGATCTAGTCTCTGAAGTCCCACATGGTAACTTTCACTTTATTCTATTCATTAAAATTACCTGTAGCATTTTGCATTCCCACCAGCAACACAAGAGCATTCCTGTAGCTCCAGATGCTCACTAGCATTTGGTGAATCAGAGTTTGGGCCATATAAGCAGCTTCTTGTTTTACTTCTTATTTCCCTGATGACACATGCTGTGGATTATCTTTTAATATGTTTATTTTCCATTTGCATAACTTCTTTGATCAAGTGTTTGTTAAAGTCTTTGACCCACTTTTTAATTGATTGTTTTTTTCCTTATTGCTGAGTTTTAAGAGTTCTTGTATATTTTGAAAAACAGTCCTTTATCAGATGTGTCTTTTGCCAAATAGTTTCTCCTAGCCTTGGCCTTTCCCTTGGTCTCATTCCCTTGACATTGTCTTTCACAGAGCAGAACGTTTTTGTTTTATTTGAGTAAAAGTTTTAAATTTTAATGGAATCCATTGCCATTGAAAAGAATGAAATAATACCATTTGCAGCAACATTGATGGACCTAGAGAATGTCATGCTGAGTGAAGTAAGTCAACAGAGAAGGAGAAATATCGTATGACATCCCTTATGTGTGGAATCTAAAAAAAAAAAAACAATGATACAGATGAGCTTACTTACAAAACATTAACAGACTCACAGACTTTGAGAAAGAGTTTATGGTTGTTGAGGGGAAGAATAGAGGGAAGGCCTAGTTAAGCAGTTTGGGATGGACATATACATGCTGCTATATTTAAAATGGATAACAACAAGGACCTAATGTAAAGGGCATGAAACTGCTCAACTGTTATGTGGCAGCCTGGATAGGAGGGGAGTTTTGGGGAAAATGGATACATGTATATATATGGCTGAATCACTTTTCTGTTCACCCAAAACCATCACAATATTGTTTGCTAATTGGCTGCACCTCAATACAAAGTAAAAAGTTGAAAAAATTTTAATGCAGTCCAGCTTATCAATTAGGTCTTTCCTAGATTCTTCCTTTGGTGTTGTACTTAAAAAGTCATCACCATAGACAACGTCATCTTAGGTTTTCTTCTATTTTATCTTCGAGATGTTTTATACTTTTAAGTTTTACATTTATGTCTGTGATTCATTCTGCATTAATTTTTGTGAAAAACATAAGCTTTGTGTCTGGATTCGAAATTTTGCTTGTGCATACCCAGTTTTTCCAGCACCATTGGTTTAAAAGACTATCTTATTCCACTATATTGTCTTTGCACTGTCTCAAAGATTAGTTGATTATGTTTATATGGGTCTGTTTCTGGGCTGGCTGTTCTGTTCCATTAGTCTATCTGTCTATTCTTTCACCAATATTGTGTTGTATTGGTAATGGTAGTTTATAGTAAGTCTTGAATTTGGGTAGCATAAGTCTTCCAACTCTGTTCTTCTCCTTCAGTAATTTTTTGGCTTATTGTAAGTCTCTTGCATCTCCATATAAACGTTTGAATCAGTTTGTCAATATCTGCAAGATAACTTACTGGGGTTTTGACTGGAATTGCTGTGACTCTAAATGTCACATTGAGAAAAACCAACATCTTGACAATATTGAGCCTTCCTGGCAATGAACATCAGATTATTTCTCTTCAGTTTCCCCCTGGAGTTACTATTTGGGCATGGTGTGAGGTAGGGGTCAAGTTTCTCTTCTTTCCCCCTCACATTTATATCTAAGTGACCTAGTACACTTACGGAAAATACTTTCTTTCTCCCACTGTTTGCAATGTCACTTTTGTAATAAATCAAATGTTCAAATATGCATGGGTCTACTTCTGGGCCCTTTATTTGTTTTCATCATATATTTGCAGTTTGTCTATTACTGCAGAATGCCAAATTATTGTGAGCTTTGTAAAAATTCTTGACTCCTGGTAGAACAAGTCTTCCCACCTTGTTTTTCTTCTTCAAGAGTTTCTTGTCTACTTTTATCCCTTTTCAGTTTAAAATGAGCCTTTCAGGCTACATAAAAACATCTTTTCAGAGATTTCCCTGGTGGTCAAGGGCTAAGACACTCCCAGTGCAGGAGGCTCAGATTCAGTCCCTGGTAAGAGAACTAGATTTTGCATGCTACAGTTAAGACTGTAGCCAGTGCATCCAAATAAATATTTTTTTAAAAAAACACCTATTGAAAATTTTATCAGAATTGCATTAACTGCACAGATCATTTCAGAGAGAATCAATAACATTACTATGTCTTCTGTTGAATATCTTCCCATTTAGTTAAATCTTTACTTTTCTCTCAAGAATGATCTTACAGTTTTCTTCAATGAGGTGCTGTTCTTTTTGCTGTTGTTAGATGTATTTCTAGGTATTCAAACATTTTATTCTGTTGTAAACAGTGCCTGTTTAGAATTTTCATCTTTTGTTTGTTGCTGACATATATATAGAAATAGTTGATTTTTACTGGATTTTATCCAGCAATATTGCTGAATTCATTATTCAATCTAGTAATCTACCTATCTGTTCTTTAGATTTCCTATTTACATAGTCATTTCACTCACTGATTACAACAGTCTTATTTCTTCCTTCCCAGTCCTTATGACTTTTTTTTTTGGCCATGCTGTGCGGCACGTGGGATCCTAGTTTTCCGACCAGGCATCAGACCCGTGCTTCCTGCAGTGGGATCATGGAGTCTTAATCACTGGACCACCAGGGAAGTTCCCCCTTATGACTTTAATGTCTATTTTTCTGGCTAGGGCCTGAAGCACAACATTCAGTAGAAATAGCAATGAAGTGCATCCTTGCTTTGCTCCAGCTCTCAAAGGCAAAGCTTTCAACATCTCATCATTAAGTATGGTATTTTCCCTAGTTTTTTTTTTAACAGGCAATCTTTATCAGATTAAGAAATTTTTCTTCTGTTTTAAGTTTTCCAAAAGTATGTTTAAAATCATGAATGGATGTTGAATTTTTATCAAATGCTGTTTCTAGATCAATTAAGATGATCATGTTTTTTCCTTTATATTCTGTTCATGTGATTAATTTCATTAATCGACTTTCTAATGTTAAAATCAACCTTGCAATAAATACTACTTGACCTTACATTACAAGATTCCTTTTGCTAATATTTTGTTTAGGATTTTTGCATCTGTATAATGAGTGAGATTGGCCTGTAATTTGCCTTTCTCATAAGGTCTTATCAAGTTTGGTATCAAGGTTATGCTGACCTGATCAGGTGGTGTTTTCTCTTATTCTAATCTCTCTGGAGGAGTTTCTGTGGGGCTGATTTTTGTTTTTCTTCCATAAGTATTTGGTAAAATGCACAAGTGTAGCCACCTGGGTTTGGAGTTTTGTGTGAAGTTTTAAAATTACATATTCAATTTCATTAACAGCTATACAACTATAAGACTGTTAACAATTTTCTCTTCTCTTGTATCAGTTTTGAATTGTTGTATTTTTTCCTACAGTTTGTCAATTTAATCTAAGTTTTACATTATTATTGTTATATCATATATACTCAGCCTTGTTGTTTGTTTTTACTTAAATAAAATGAGTATATACAATACAGTAGTTTTGGTATATCCACAAAGTGGTACAATTGTCACTACTATCTAATTCCAGTTAGAATATTTTAATTATCCCAAAGAAACTTCATATCCATTAGCAGTGACTTCCCTCTTCTTCCTCCCCTCAGCCTTTGAAACCACTTGTCTATTTTTTTTGTATCTACAGCTCTGTCTATTTTAGACATTTCATACAAATGGGATTATATGGTATGCAGCTTTTTGTGACTGGCTTCTTTCATTCAGTGTAATGTTTTCAGGGTTTACCCATGTTGCAGTATGTATCAGCACGTCATTCCTTTTCATGGCCAAATAACATTCATTGTAGAGATACACAGCTACATTTTGTTTATCTACTCATCAGCTGGTGGACATTAATGAACACTAGTGTTTCCACGTTGGGGTTAATATGAGTAATGTTGCTATAAACTTTATTTAATGAGTCTTTGCAAGGACAAATACTTTCAGTTCTCGTGGGTAAATATCCAGGTTTGAACTTACTGGGCCATATAACTCTATGTTTAGTTTTTGAGGCACTAACAGACTTTTCCAAAGTCTGCACCATCTTGCATTCCTACCAGCAGTGTATCAGGGTTCCAACTTCTCCACATCTTTCCCCAAACTATTGTTGTCTGCTTTTAAAAAATTAATTAATTGATTAATTTTATTTTATTTTTGGCTGCACTGCATCTTTGTTGCTGTGCAGGCTTTCCTGAGTGGCAGCAAGCAGGGGCTATTCTTTGCTGCAGTGCCTGGACTTCTCCTTGCACTGGGTTCTGGGTGCACAGGCTCAGTGGCTGTGGCACATGGACTTAGCTGCCCCACAGCATGTGGAATCTTCCCAGATCAGGTATCAAACCCACGTCCTCTGCATTGGCAGGCAGATTCTCAACCACTGGACCATCAGCAAAGCCCTCTGTCTGCTTTTTTGACTCTATCCATTCTGGTGGGTATGAAGTGGTGTCTCCTTGTGGTTTTGATTTAAATTTCTGTAATGACTAAAAGTGTTGATCATTTTTATGTACTAGTAGGACTTTTTTTTTTTTTGGAAATGTGTATTCAGGTCTTTTGCCCATTTTAAAATTGAGCTATTTGTCTTTTATTGTTGACATATAAGAGTTCTTTATATATTCTGGATATGCCTTTTATCTGATACATGATTTACAAATATTTTTTCCCATTCTGTGTGTTTTGTCTTTTTACTTTCTTGTTGCTTTCTGAAACACACAAAAAAACATTTTTTTTAAAGTTTTTGACTTCAGTGAAGTTCAGTTTATTTATTTTTTCTTTTGTTGCTTATGCTTTTGCTGTCATATGGCCTAATAAAAGCTCATGAAGACTTAACATTTTTATTTACAAGAATTTTATAGCTTTAGCTCTTACATTTGAACTTTTGATTCATTTTGAGTTAATTTTTGTATATGATGAGAGGTAGATTCAAATACATTCTTTTGTATGTATTTTTCAATTGCTCCTCATTATCTTTTTAACACCTATAGGATCTTTGATGATGTTCCTTTTTTATTTTTGATATTAATAATTTACACCTTTTCTTTTTATCACTTAATCTTGCCAAAGTTTTATTGATTTTGAAGTGTTAATTATATTATTCTTTCTAAAAAGTCAAGTTTATTTGCTTTATTCCTTTAATAGTCAATATTTGCTTTATTGATCCTTCCTATTACATGTTTTTTATTTAATTGATTTCAGCATTATATTATTTTTCCCATTATTTTGCTATTCTTTTTCTAACATCTTGAGAATGACTTATACATTTTCAGCTTTTCCTTTTTTTCTAACATATGCATCCAAGGCTAAAACTCCCTTCTGAGCTTGGCTTTGGCCGCATTTCAAAAAGAGTTGACTTTTTTTTATCATTTAGCTAAAAATTTTTCTAATTTCTGCTATAACCTCTCTTCATCCATTGGGTTATTTATAAGTATATTTTAAATACTGTGCTTGCATGATACATCTTTTTCTAACCTGATTTTCAACTTACCTATGTACTCAAGTTTAGATCTATCTCTTGGAAAGAACATATACTTGTGGTTTTTTAAAATCCAGTCTAATATTTTTGTCATTTCATTGTTGTGTTCTGTCCCATTTGTATTTAATGTAATTAGTAGGATGTTGGCTTACATCTAACATCTTTTTTTTTTTTTACACCTAACATCTTACTATGTGCTTTCCATTTTTCCTATCTGCTTTACTTCCTTTTCTATTAATTTTGACTTCTTTTGAATGAATCGCTTTTATTATAAAATCTTTTCTTTTATATTAATTTGAAAGTTACACCTTGTTTTAACTTTATTTTTAAGTTTCTCTTAAAGTTTCAATGTCCATCCATAACTTTTCAAAACCAAATGTTAATCAGTACTTTTGTTTCTTCTATAGAATAATCTCATTTGGACCCCTTTTAATTTTTGTGCCATTTTTATGGATTTTTAATTCCATATACATTTTTAAACTCTATGAGACTCTTTTTTTTTTGGCACAGCTTGTGGGATCTTAGTTCCCAACCAGGGATCAAATCTGTGCCCCTGTAGTGGAAGCATGAAGTCCTAACCACTGGACTGCCAAGGAACTCCCCACAGGACATTATTATTGTTGTTTTTTTCATGCAGAATCTTTTAAATATGTCCTCATAATTAACATTTCAATCAATCTATAGTCCTTTCTGTAACAAAATCCTAATATTTGAGATCATTTCTTTCTGCCTGAAGGAATCCCTTTAACATTTTTTACAACACAGGTCTACCCATGAAGAATTTTATTGTTTTTTTGTTTGTGTGAAATTTTATTTGCTTCATTTTCTACCAGACAGGATGTTTTTGTTGGGTATAGAATTCCATTTTCTTCTGTTTTTCTATTGTTTCTGCCAAAAAGTCAGCTGACAGTCTCGTCATTGCTTCTTTGAATGTAATCTTTGTTTTTCTGTAACTGCTTTCAAGAGTTTCCCTTTGTCTTGTTTTTATGAAGTTTTATTATGATGTACCTACATTTGGTTATTTTATTTGCCCTTACTGGAAGGATCAAAATTAGAGCAAGGCAATGAGATGCTTACAGCACAAAATTTAAGGATGTGGTCAATCACAGGGTCATGCAAGGGTACCTTCAACCCAGTCCTGCTTACTGGACTTCAATGGACTTTTTAATTTGCAGTTTGGGGTCTTTAGTAATTTTGAAAAATTCTCAGCTATTATCTTTTGACATATTGCTTCTTAAATTTCCTCCTACCTCACTCGAAGTTTCCCATTACATGGATTTTACATCTTTTACAGACCTATGTTTCTTACTATTCCTTCTGTCTTTTCCATTTTTTAAAATATCTCTGTGCTTCATTCTTGCTATTGTCTTCTAGTCTACCTTCCAGTTCATTAATTATCTTTTCAGCTATGTCTAATCTGCTGTTAAAGAGTTGTTTTCCCTTGTTTGTCTGTCTGTCTCTTTGTTTGCTTTTGGCCACACTATGCAGTATGTGGGTCTTAGTTCTCCAACCAACGAGTGAAACTGTGCCCCCTTCAGTGGAAGTGCAGAGTCTTAGCCACCCCACCACCAGGAAAGTCCCTGCCTCTAGAGTAAATTAATAGCAGTTAATGTATTTTTCAATCCAAGAATTTAAAAACTTCTACCATATCCTTTTAAAAAATATGATATAGTAGCTTTTTTAAAGTTTCCAGTTCTCTGCAGAAATTCTGAATCTTGTCTTTTATCTCTTTAGACATGTTAAATAAGGATATTTTTAAAGTCTGTGTTTGGTAACTCAACAGTTGAAGCCTTTGTGGCTATTTGTCTGTGTTAGCCATTCAGTCATGTCTGACTCTTTGTGACCTCGTGGCCTGTACCCTGCCAGGCTCCTCTGTCCATGGAATTCTACTGGAGTGGGTAGAATACCAGTGCCAAGAGTGTGTTGCTATTTCTTTCTCCAGAGGATTTTCCCAATCTAGGTATCGAAGCTGGGTCTCTTGCAATTCAGGCAGATTCTTTACTATCTGGGCTGTAAGAGAAGACCTATGTTGGTATTTATCCCTTGTCTATTATTTTTGTTGGTTTTGCCCCTTCATGTAGCACTTTCCTATTTATTGTGTGCTGAATAGTATATTTGAAAAATTGTATAAGTATTTTTGTAGCCTAGATAGTATCTTCTTTCAGAGAAGTGTTGTTTTTGTTTCTTCTAGGAACTTGGGGCATCAGCAGTTTGGATAGTGTTACTTCTGAGGGGTGAGGTCATCAGTAGCCTTGTTCAACATCTCTGTTGTCTTGGTTTTCTCTTCTGAATCAGCAAACACTACTAGCCTGTCTCTCTAGATTTCTGTTAATTCCTGATAATTCCTTGTAATTTTTCTACTTTGTTAAATCTCTGATGGCTTTAATCAAATTCTCAAGATATTTTTTCTAGATTTTTCTAGTTACCTTCTGTAGAAGGGTTTATCCCAATTTATCTGTTACACCATTACCAGATAAGGGGATTCTCCCTCTCTTTTCATTTCCACTTTGTGTGAGCATTTACTCCACATCTCTAAGAATTTTTTGGTTTTTATTTTGGCTGTTCTGGCTCTTTGTTGCAGTGTGTGGGCTTCTCTTACTGCAGTTCATGGGCTTTGTTGCCCCATGGCACATGGGATCTTGGTTTCCCGAACAGGGATTGAACCTGAGTCCCCTGCATTGGAAAGTGAATTCTTAACCACTGGACCATCGGGAAGTCCTAAAAGTGCTTTAGACATATACTTTTTACATGGCTGGATAGTATTTCATCCAAAGACTAAGCCAATGTTTATCTCATTTTTTTGTCTTCAGCTGGACATTTGAGTTGTATGTCTTACTATTACTCATGGTTCTTGATTATAAATGATGGTGTACCAGTTAGTTTAGCAGAAGACTTCTTAACAGAGTGGACATTATCTTTGTGAGAGCCAGGAAACCTGGTTGGTAGCCACTCAGCCAGGAACAATGGTAGACAAGGACAGTTCCTTCCCAGATAAAGGGATGAACTTTGGTGGTGCAGCTGCCACTTGGTAGCTATGACGCTGGGGATCACCTAGAACCTGTACCTGAGCAGCCCCACCCCCAACACTGTGTCCATCCTCAACAAATGCTGCTTCCCTTCTCAGAGACATATCTCCTTGGCAGAACCCAGGCACACATAGAACCCAGCACCAAGAGAGTTTGGCCCAGCCATAGAGGAAGGCATGCTAGAAGGGAAAGGTGCGAAGCATACCAGTCCTTCTCACACTCAGCATCTCTCCTCTGCAGCCTGATGTTTCCAGGAGCGACCATCACTCTATGGACATCTCTCTCCAGGTATGTCCTTCTTGGAGTGTGTCTTATACAGAATATGAGGCAACTCAGACTTGGCTGAAAAAGCAGGACCTTCTATGATCCATCTCAGCTTGGAGAACACCGAACCCTGTTGCCTTTTGGCCTTGATTAGGAGGTATACTCCTTCATGGATCACAGCCTTGTCATGGTAAAGGGGCTTGTATAACTCAAAGAAATCAAACCAGTCAATCCTAAAGAAAATCAATCCTGAATATTCATCAGAAGGACTGATACTAAAGCTGAAGCTCCAGCTCCAATACTTTGGCCACCTGAGGCAAAGAGCTGACTCATTGGAAAAGACTCTGATGCTGGGAAAGATTGAGGGCAGGAGGAGAAGGGGACAATAGAGGATGAGATGGTTGGATGGCATCGCCGACTCAGTGGACTGTTTGCGACTCCATGACCACAGCACATCAAGCGTCCCTGTCCATCGCCAACTCTCAGAGTCCACACAAACCCATGTCCATCGAGTCAGTGATGTCATCCAACCATCTCATCCTCTGTCGTCCCCTTCTCCTGCCCTCAATCTCTCCCAGCATCAGGGTCTTTTCAAATGAGTCATCTCTTCGCATCAGGTGGCCAAAGTATTGGAGTTTCAGCTTCAACATCAGTCCTTCCAACGAATACCCAGGACTGATCTCCTCTAGGATGGACTGGTTGGATCTCCTTGCAGTCCAAGGGACTCTCAAGAGTCTTCTCCAATACCACAGTTCAACAGCATCAATTCTTCTGCACTCAGCTTTCTTTATAGTCCAACTGTCACATCCATACATGACTACTGGAAAAACCATAGCCTTGACTAGGTGGACCTTTGTTGACAAGTAATGTCTCTGCTTTTTAATATGCTGTCTAGATGGGTCATAACTTTCCTTCCAAGGAGTAAGTGTCTTTTAATTTCATGGCTGCAGTCACCATCTGCAGTGATTTTGGAGCCCCCCCAAATGAAGTCTGTCGCTGTTTCCACTGTTTCCCCATCTATTTCCCATGAAGTGATGGGACTGGATGCCATGATCTTAGTTTTGTGAATGTTGAGCTTTAAGCCAACTTTTTCACTCTCTTCTTTCACTTTCATCAAGAGGCTCTTTACTTCTTCACTTTCTGCCATAAGAATGGTGTCATCTGCATATCTGAGGTTATTGATATTTCTCCTGGCAATCTTGATTCCAGCTTGCTCTTCCTCCAGCCCAGCATTTCTTATGATGTACTCTGCATATAGGTTAAATAAGCAGGGTGACAATATACAGCCTTGACGTACTCCTTTTCCTATTTGGAACCAGTCTGTTGTTCCATGTCCAGTTCTAACTGTTGCTTCCTGACCTGCTACAGGTTTCTCAAGAGGCAAGTCAGGTAGTCTCGTATTCCCATCTCTTTCTGAATTTTCCACAGTTTATTGTGATCCACACAGTCAAAGGCTTTGGCATAGTCAATAAAGCAGAAATAGATATTTTTCGGGAACTCTTTTGCTTTTTTGATGATCCAGCAGATGTTGGCAATTTGATCTGTGGTTCCTCTGCCTTTTCTAAAACCAGCTTGAACACCTGGAAGTTCATGGTTCACGTATTGCTGAAGCCTATCTTGGAGAATTTTGAGCATCACTTTACTAGCATGTGAGATGAGTGCAATCATGTGGTAGTTTGAGCATTCTTTGGCATTGCCTTTCTTTGGGATTGGAATGAAAACTGATCTTTTCCAGTCCTATGGCCACTGCTGAGTTTTTCAAAAAAAATGACAGAATGATCTCTGTTCGTTTCCGTGGGAAACCATTCAATATCCCAGTAATCCAAGTCTATGCCCTGACCAGTAAGCTGAAGAAGCTGAAGTTGAACGTTTCTATGAAGACCTACAAGACCTTCTAGAACTAACACCCCAAAAAGATGTCCTTTTCATTATAGGGGATTGGAATGCAAAAGTAGGAAGTCAAGAAACATCTGGAGTAACAGGCAAATTTGGCCTTGGAGTACAGAATGAAGTAAGGCAAAAACTAATAGAGTTCTGCCAAGAGAATGTATTGGTCATAGCAAACACCCTCTTCCAACGACACAAGACTCTACACATGAATATCACCAGATGGTCAACACTGAAATCAGATTGGTTATATTCTTTGCAGCCAAAGGTGAAGAAGCTCTATACAGTCAGCAAAAATAAGACTGGGAGCTGACTGACTCAGATCATGAACTCCTTATTGCCAAATTCAGACTGAAATTGAAGAAAGTAGAGAAAACCACTATACCATTCAGGTATGACCTGAATCAAATCCCTATGACTATACAGTGAAAGTGAGAAATAGATTTAAATGACTAGATCTGATAGGCAGACTGCCTAATGAACTATGGACAGAGGTTTGTGACAGATATCAAGACTATCCCCCAAAAAAGAAATGCAGAAGCGCAAAATGGCTGTTTGAGGAGGCCTTGCAAATAGCTGTGAAAAGAAGGGAAGCTAAGGAGAAAAGGAAAGCTATACCCATTTGAATGCAGAGTTCCAAAGAATAGCAAGGAGAGATAAGAAAGCCTTCCTCAGTGATCAATGCAAAGAAATAGAGGAAAACAACAGAATGGGAAAGAATAGAGATCTTTTCAAGAAAATTAGAGATACAAAGGGAACATTTCATGCAAAGATGGGCTCAATAAAGGACAGAAATGGTAGGGACCTAACAGAAATAGAAGATATTTAGAAGAGGTGGCAAGACTACACGGAAGAACTGTACAAAAAAGATCTTCACAACCCAGAAAATCACAATGGTGTGATCCCTCACCTAGGGCCAGACATTCTGGAATGTGAAGTCAAGTAGGCCTTAGGAAGCATCACTATGAACAAAGCTAGTAGAGGTGATGGAATTACAGTTGAAAAATAAACTACACACTAACAATGAGAAAACAGAAAGAGAAATTAAGGAAACAATTCCATTCACCATCAAAACATAAAGAATAAAATACTTAGGAGTATTTCTACCTAAAGAAACAAAAGACTTATATATAGAAAACTATAAAACACTGATGAAAGAAATCAAAGAGGACACAAATAGATGGAGAAATATACTGTGTTCATGGATTGGAAGAATCAATATAGTGAAAATGAGTATACTACCCAGAGCAATCTATAGATTCAGTGCAATTCCTATCAAGCTACCAGAGGTCTTTTTCAGAGAATTACAACAAATAATTTCACTATTTGTATGGAAATACAAAAAACCTCATATAGCCAAAGCAATCTTGAGAAAGAAGAATGGAACTGGAGGAATCAACCTACCTGACTTTAGGCTATACTACAAAGCCACAGTCATCAAGACAGTATGGTACTGGCACAAAGACAGAAATATAGATCGATGGAACAAAATAGAAAGCCCAGAGATAAATCCACACATCTATGGATACCTTATCTTTGACAAAGGAGGCAAGAATATACAATGGAGGAAAGACAATCTCTTTAACAAGTGGTGCTGGGAAAACTGGACAGCCACTTGTAAAAGAATGAAACTAGATCACTTTCTAACACCATACACAAAGATAAACTCAAAATGGATCAAAGATCTAATCATAAGACCAGAAACTATAAAACTCCTAGAGGATAACATAGGCAAAACACTCTCCGACATAAACCAAAGCAGGATCCTCTATGACCCACCTCCCAGAATATTGGAAATAAAAGCACGAATAAACAAATGGGACCTAATTAAAATTAAAAGCTTCTGCACAACAAAGGAAACTATAAGCAAGGTGAAAAGGCAGCCTTCAGATTGGGAGAAAATAATAGCCAATGAAACAACAGACAAACAATTAATCTCAAAAATATACAAGCAACTCCTGCAGCTCCATTCTAGAAAAATAAACGACCCAATCAAAAAGTGGGCCAAAGAACTTAACAGACATTTCTCCAAAGAAGACATAAAAATGGCTAACAAACACATGAAAAGATGCTCACCATCATTCATTATCAGAGAAATGCAAATCAAAACCACAATGAGGTACCACTTTACACCAGTCAGAATGGCTGCCATCCAAAAGTCTACAAGCAATAAATGCTGGAGAGGATGTGGAGTAAAGGGAACCCTCTTACACTGTTGGTGGGAATGCAAACTAGTACAGCCACTATGGAAAACAGTGTGGAGATTCCTTAGAAAACTGCAAATAGAACTGCCATATGACCCAGCAATCCCACTGCTGGGCATACACACGGAGGAAACCAGAATTGAAAGAGACACGTGTACCCCAGTGTTCATCGCCGCATTGTTTACAATAGCCAGGACATGGAAGCAACCTAGATGCCCATCAACTGATGAATGGATAAGAAAGCTGTGGTACATATACACAATGGAATATTACTCAGCATTAAAAAAAAAAATTCGTTTGAATCGATTCTACTCAGGTGGATGGAACTGGAACCTATTATCCAGAGTGAAGTAAGCCAGAAGGAAAAACAACAATACAGTATATTAACGCATATATATGGAATTTAGAAAGATGATAACGAGAACCCTGCATGCGAGACAGGAAAAGAAACACAGATGTATAGAACAGTCTCGTGGACTGTGGAAGAGGGCAAGGGTGGGATGATATGGGAGAATGGCATGGAAACATGTTAACTATCATATGTGAAATCAATCGCCAGCCCAGGTTTGATGCTCGGGGCTGGTGCACCGGGATGACCCAGGGGGAGGGAATCGGGAGGGAGGAGGGAGGGGGGTTCTGGAGGGGGAGCATATGTTTACTCATGGCGGATTCATGTCAATGTATGGCAAAACCAACACAATAAAGTAAAGAAAATTTAAAAAATAAATAAATTTAAAAAAAAGAAAAATAAACGTTTTTTTAAATTAAAGTTTTTTTAATTTTTATTTAAAAAATAAAGGTGAAAATACACATTGTTCTGTGATGTTTTTACTTACCCTCAAACTGATTTTCCTAAGAGTTATCATGCTGATAAACCTACCAGCAGTTCACTTGTGTTCACTTCTGTGTCAGATTCCATGATGTAACCATCTCGCTAACTCTTGCACACCCTGCTCCTGAGGCGTGTCGGGGCTATGCCCTGTTTGGCCTTTGGGAATCCTGTTAGTGAGTCTTCAGGATCACTCACTGGTTTTGTTCGGGGCCTGCCCCACAAGTAGGGCTGATAAGTTGTAAGGTATATGAATCTTCAATCTTATCAGAGAATGCCAAACTGTTTTCCATGTTGGCCATGCAGCCCCATGACATTAGGGCTGATAGAAGCTGAGAGATGCCCTTGAGATTAAATCAGCCCTCTGTCTCCGCAGGTTTCACATCCCTGGTTACAGAGGGCCAACTACACAGAAATGGGAAGACAGCATGGGAACCCATGCCAGCTCCAAGGTCAAGCTCTCCCCCCCACTTAATTGGTCTAATTGATCACTGAGCACAAAGTAATGGCTGGTAAAAAACAAGGTCCTACTGTAGAGCACGGAAAACTATATGCAAAAATCCTGTGATAAACTGTAATGGAAAAGAGTGTGAAAAAGAATACATATATATATACATATATATATATGCATAAGGGAATCACTTTGCTGTACAGCAGACATTAACACAACATTGTACATCAACTGTACTTCAATTAAAAAATAATGACTTTGCAATCCAGGCAGTGTCCAGGGCACCTTTCTTTTTGAGTGATTTAAGAATATTCTGTGAGAAAGATACTGCTGCCACTGGCACTCTGTCTATTCAGAGGAAGAAGTAGAGGCAGGAAGAGGTTAAAAAACATGCCTGAGGTCAAATGAGCACTGGGCATTGAACCCAGAGGGTACAGCAGTGGTGACTGCATCCTTCGGTACCAAGGATACAGCCGAGCCAGCCATTCATTCATTCATTCATTCAGCAGCCACTGTGAGTCAGGTACATGAGCCATGTGTTAGGACTACAGAGGGAAATGAGATAGGCCTGGTTCTTGCCCACAAGATCTTTCCTAAATCTTGTCTGATCTAGGAAAATCAGACAACTAATCTGCACACACAGATACAAAGTGTGTGATGAGCGTTAGGAAGAAAAAATAAAAGGACTAATATAGATACTTCTCTAAAGAAGTAATGACCTGGCATTTAAGCCAAGATCTAAAATGTCTATAAAGTTAGCCAAGGGAAGTCCATGTATAGTGGTGTGTGTGTGTGTGTGTGTGTGTGTGTGCATATGTGGGCACACAAAGGGGGTAAGGGAAAGGATCAGAGAAAGGGAGAAGAAATGCAAAAGCCCTGAGGCAGAAAAGTTTCTGGGTTGCAGTGACCCAGAACAGGGTGAAAGAGGAAGGCGGGAGCTAAGAACTGATTATTTGTTGAGGGTCCAAGAACTTTATGCTAATCTTCATGTGCCCACTCCCACCCCTGTACTGGACCCCTCTCAATTCCCTGCCACTAGGAATCTAGAGGAAGAACTTAAGGTCATTCTAATCTGGAGTCATTCAGCTAAAGTCATAGGCCCTGAAACAGAGTTGGATTCACAACCCAGACATCTTGTACCCAGGTGAGCCCTTCCCTCCTTGTGAGGCCTGGGGAGCTGGACCCCAGTGGGATTCCAGAAATGTTTACCACGATGTCAAATAGCTCAGCAGACCTCTGACCAGGGGCCATTCCTCACTAACATGAGAGGTGTATTGAAACAGAAGCTTCAGGAAGGGACAGAGACACAAGATGAGACTCTAGTTCAGGCCAGAGGGGACATTCTGGGTTTGAATCTCAGATTTGCCTCTTGTGGTCTTCCCTGATGTCTCAGAAGGTAAAGAATCTGCCTGCAAAGCCGGAGACTCGGGTTCGATCCCTGGGTCAGGAGGATCTCCTGGAGAAGAAAATGGCAAGCCTCTCCAGTATTCTTGCCTGGAGAATCTCACAGGCAGAGGAGCCTGGCGGGCTACAGGCCATGAGATTTCAAGGAGTCAGACACAACTGAGGGACTAATACTTTCACTTTGCTTGTTAGCTCTGTGACCTCAGGTAAGTTACTCAACCTCTCCGTGCCTCTACTTCCCATCTGCAAAACGGGAGTAATAATGGAACTGACCTTTCAAGGTTGTTATGAGGCTTCAAGCAGGTAAGTCAGCAAAGGCTTCCAAGCTCTCCAGGCAGAGCAGCCACTGGGGTCTGAACGTTGCTGGGGGAGGTGACGCTGTCAGGGCTCAGGTCTACAGCCCTTCCTGCCCCACCCCTCACCCCTTGTGGGACACCCAGCAGGGCAGGGGGATCCCGGCCCTGCTGGGAGTCTGCTCAGGAACTCAGCCCCTGTAGAGGGTCCCAGTGTCCCATGGAATCAACCTCTGGGGCCTCAGCTCTGGCAGCAGGCCTGGTGTCTGCGGAGGGCACTGGTGTGGAAGCATTTTAATGTTTTTTAAATACATAATCTGGGATTAGATGCCGATTCACATGACCTTTGTCCGTTCTTGCCTGGAGCCACTGCAGTAGGAGTTAATAAATACTGGAGGAAATGGGAAGGCAGGCAGGGTAGAGGCTCAGGCTGGGTGGGAGGGAAGCTTTTTGCCCCAGGGGGTCATCCCCTCTGCCTGAGATACTCCTCGTTTCCCTCTGCTCACAGCAGACAGAGGTCTTGGTCTAGATGCTCAGCTGGATACATCAGGGATGGTCTGGCTGATGTTCCCAAAGTCCAGCACTATTTCCTGCAACAGCCTGTCTCAAAGTGTGTCCCAAATCTGGGGACTAAACCACCTGTTTTGTTTTCAGAAAAATGTTCCACGATGATTCTCCAACTGTGCTTGCAGTCCGTCAGCATCAGTACCACCCAGGAACTAGTGACAAATGCCCAGGCCCCAAGCCCTACAGAATCAACTCCCGGGTGGGACTCTGCCTTCTGCTTCAGCAGCTCCTCAGGAGACTCTGAGGTGCCCCTGGGGAGGTCAGGGAAGATGTGTGAAGGGTGGTGAGGCAGGATGAGGCAGGAGCCTGGGCTCAGGCCCCCACTCCCCTCATCCCCACCCAGCTGGCACTGTGCCCACGTCTCAGCTTGTCCACCTGGAGCGGGGACATGGCAGCAAGTCCCTCACCTGAATCTCATGACTGGCCTAAGAATCAGTAAGATGCCACAGATGAGAACACTTCAGAAGTCTAAGTGCCTCGTCCGTGTTAATTAATGCTGCCTGTCAGTCGCTGCTCCACTCATGACCCAGGAAGGGCAAGAGCAGTGGTCTGTAAGTCACGCTTTCCCCATGGAATCCCTGGACAGCCTCAGGGGGTCCTGAAACCTACCCTTGAGAGCAGAACCATGAGAGTGGAAGTGGGGCATTCCTCTGGAGAGGTCGTTCAGGTCCTAAGCCAAGCCCCGCTGATTACGGTGGGCATCTGTGCCCCACCCCCTCAGCCATGGCTGCTGAGCACCTGAGGACAGCGCAGGGGCTTCCTGGCAGCCTTGGGGTAAGAGGGGCAATGGCAGCAGGGGTTAGAAACCCAAATGTAGAGATGGCACATCTGCTCCTGAATAGGCCCCAGGGGTGGCGAGAGGGTATTGGGGGGGCCCTCAGCGTCCTTTGTGTCCCTTCGCCCACAGCAAAGGGCTGGGCTGCAGCTTCACTTATGTCACTCACGGGCACTCCCAGCACCTCCACGAGGTCCGACTCAGTCAGGTTTATCCACGATAACAGCGGCCCGAGGGGGCGAGGGAGAGAGCAGAGATTTGAACCCAGCTCTTGATTTTTATACCAATCGTGAGCTCATGTCCGGTGGGCCACAGGGGAGAAGGGGCTCACAGACACCTGGCAGGGAAACTGAGATGCATCATAAAACTGAAGGCTCAAAATCATTCTTAAATAAAAGTGAGGCGCCAAAGAGATGGAGCCAACACCCTTCGGTCATGCACCTGTTCCTCTGCAGGCCTGCAGCTGACAGGGCGCTCCCAAACCCTTCCCCAAGAGTTCTATCCTGCCTCCGGCCTGTTCTCAGTCCCTGGCCCCTAGGGCACGGGTGTCCCCGTGCAGTCCCATCTATTAACCTCATGAGATGCCCAATATAGCCCCTCAATCCTTCAGAAATGTGGCCTTGTTCTGATGTCCCAGAGATGGGATATGCTACCTACAGGACACGGCAACAAAAAAGACCACTTGGACGTCAGAAACTGAATTAAGTCTCATTTATTCTAGGGCAAACTCAAAAGGGTTTTTGTGTTTCCTTTTTTAGCAAATCCTAGCACATTATTAACAAAAAAAGAAAATCTGTACATTTGCCATGATACACTTGAAAGTGAAACAAATAAGATATAAATACAGATATGGATGTAACATGAAAAAGCCCCAAAAAAAACCAAAACCAAAAAAAAAAAAAACCCAACCTGGGGATGTGGGGACCATGCGTGTGAACAGTGCCAACAAAACTATTTTGGTGGCGGATATTTTTCAGAGCGTTGTTCTCATTTTCAAATATCATCGTTAGCAAAGTCCTGGTGAGGTTCTATAAAGTTCTTATTTGCTCTTCTTTAATGTGTAATATTATTCTTGATAAATAAAGGGCGGCGGGGAAAGAAAAAGATTTAGGAGACAAATCAGGTGCAGCTGCATTGCCTGCATGACTGAGAAGCTAGTGGGGCTGTGGCAGGAGCCTGTGGCTACAGTGCCCCAGGAAGGCCCTGTGCCTCCCCCAGGCCACAGTGGGAAGGGAAACAGGAGTCAGGTGACCTGGCCCCAGTGGTGGCATCAGTGGGCTTCTCGGGGCCCTGGACAGACAGGCGACCAGGGGAGGCAGACAAAGAGTTTTGGGTGCTTTGCTCGCTTGTGTTCTGTTGTTTCATCCAGACAGGAGGCCTGCAGGGAGGCAGCGGCCAGGCAGGGCAGTTGCAGCTGTTGGTTGGAGGGGGTGGCCCCCTGAGGTTGTGGCTGCATGCGAGTCTCCTCCCAGGAGGCCCAGAGACCTGGGGGGGGGGTGGCTCCCTCTGGGTTGGGAGACCGAGGTTGGGCAAGTGACATTCAAGGCGAGCCCTTTGTGAGCGCCAGGAGGACATGCGGCCATGCTCAAGGTCCTTCCTGACTCCGGGGCAGGGGGCCGCAGCAACCTGGGTATCCACGAGCTGAAGGAGAAAGGCCTCTCTACACACACTAGGCAGGAAAAAACACAGTTTCTGCCCCAGAAGAGTCATCAGACACTTGGACTTGTTTGTAGGGGGTAAGAAAGAAATCCCAAAAGCGACATATGAACAAACAAACGGTATTTATCAATGGAAGTAAGGCCTGGTCCTGCTATGTTTTGAGCCAAGAGTCAATGATGTTTGATCACTTAAAACACACCCTTGAAGTTCTCTCAACAGCAGCAGTGGGGCACCTCCTACACGTGCAGGATACCCCCTACACACACACACACACACACACTCACACACACGCAGTGAAGGCACCCCAACCTCACTGCTCCTGGACCTCCATTTTCAGTGCCTATTTCCAAATAAAGTATCTAAAATAAATTCTGAATGCAAACAAGTTATGTTCTGCTACAGTGTCTTTCACGACTTCCAACATCAAGGCTAGAGGGTCTGCAGAGCTCAGAGGTGGGAACCACACAACCTGTCAGTTGCCAAGATTCTGCACCTGAGCAGCAAACACTTCATTAAAAATTAACACCAGAACACCAGAACAGGCATGGGAAAAAGAACTGAACGAATTTCCATAAGGAAATATGGAAAAACCAGTTCAGTTTAGAGAGTCTAAAATGTTTCCATGATTGCAAAAAGAATTTCCATTTGGTTTGAAGAATTTTACTTGAAACTTAGTTATACAGACTTGAGATCTGTAGTTACTCTTACTGAAGCAATGAAACCCTCAAGAAAACATTTTAAAGGGCAAGTTTCTCACTGAAGGAAAAACTGGTTCAAATCCTGTTTTTCTGCAATTTGCTGCACATCATAATTACTTTTTCCTTAAACCATGGTTATTTCAACAGATGATCGAGGAAGTACTTCAGTTCACAAAATTTTAAAAAATGACCCTGATAACCTGGTCTCTCTAGATTTTTCTTTGATCTCAATCCCAAATTAAACAAAGAAGTCAAAACTGAGATGGCAGAGTTGCCAATTATCTGGCTGACAGAACACTGTGGAATCGCGCAGCTTGGGCGCAGCTTGGGGAAAGGAGACAAGACGGCACTAGACCTGAGCCTCCGGGGGCAGTGCTGTTCCACAGTGTTTCCCAGGATCTCAGCAGTAAAACCTGCAGCTCCTTTTGTGTTTTCAATGCTGCGTGAAGTCCCACTTCAAGCACACACTGAGGCTATCGATTCACCTTGATTTCTGTGTTTGGATCTCAACCATCACAGATCTCTGCCCCGGCAGCTCTAGGGGAGGGGTGGCATTGGTGGGGCTGTTTGGAAGAGCCGGGAGCCTCTCCTGGAAGGAGGCAGCGAAGGGTGCCAGCCCCCAGGCTGCAGAGTGTAAGCAAAATATCACATGTTCATTAAAAGGCCATCTTTGGGCTTTTTTGCCATTTCTTGCCAAGACTTGATTCATATTCTTAGTAGTCTCGAAATGCAACCTAAAACATATAAAACCCTTTTGTGGTGTCAGTTGTGAAGGGCATGGGCTCTGCCCCACACAGGCCAAATCCCGAGGGAAGGGAGCCAGGATGAAAGAGAAACACAACTCAATACAACCTCCTCAAACCTGTTATTAACTGAACAGAAAATGCTCCTTTCTACCATGTATCAGCTAGAGAGCTGACTTTTAAGAACTGCACCCCACACACAGGGTTTTACAACCTCAGCAGGCTGGACAAGACGGTTTGAGTATGGCTCTTCTCTTACTCCTTTTGTTTTGTTCTGTAGGAAGATGAAATACAGGCCTTGCTTCCCTTACATTCAATACCAGTATGATTCTACACAAAAGCTGGAAGGGATCAAAATACTGATTGTAATAAATATTTGCGGGCCTCCTGGTCCTGACTGGGCAGCCGATGGGAGGGTGGGGGGAGTGGAGGGGAGGTCTCTGAGGCACCACCGATTGCTTCCAGGGCTACACAGAGATTCTGGCGTTGCATTAGCTGTGGGTGGAGACATCAGAGGAGGAGCTGCTGTTGCTGTTCGTGGTCTGCGCCCTCTTTATGTATAAGTTGAGCAGCTTCATCTGCAAAGAAAAACACAAGTGGATGAGAAGGAAGAAAATCAGAAAGTCAGCAAGAAAGCCCAGGTGACCGTAAGAAAACAGCATGTCCCTTAGTGGAGAAAGTCACTGCACAGACATTCCCTAAGTGCCTACCACTCGTCCAAACCACCTGCCCGGGGCCAGTGGGTGATCGGGAGGTCAGATTAGAGGAGGGGGCATGAGAGGTTATCAGGAAGAGAGGGACACGTGCTACCACGAGGTGGGCCTCAGGGCTGCCTGCAAAAAGGCTCTCCAGAGGCAGACCCACACATTCGGGGGCAAGGCAGCCAGTGAGGCTCCACCCAAGCCAGCAGAAGGAGAGGGTGCAACGTCTACTCCATTGGGATAAAGAAACTAAGCCAAGGTCAGAGTCAGGTTTTCTATCCTCATACCTTTGCAGAAGTTGCTCCTTCCCCATCACACACCTCGTCTGCACCCCCTTAGGTCCACGGACACGACACCTGCTGAGGCACACAGCATCCGAGGCCCACCTTCAGGCTGCCCCCATCTGCACCCTCGGTCTTCCTGCTCGTGGGACCCCACTCTGCCCACTGTGGCCCAGCACACGCCGCCTTATGCTGGGGGCAGCAGGGGGCTGGATCTTTCCAACAAGACTTAGTCTCCCAGAGGTCAGATGCGGCTTCACTATACAATGTGCCCTCACTGGGCACAGTGCTTCCCCACAACAGGCCTTCCACATCTCACATCTCATTTGGTTCTAACTTAAGTCCCCTGGACCCTCAAAACACCTAAAGCAGCATGTAACATACACGGTAGTGAAATGAAAGTCACTCAGTCATGCCTGACTCTTTGCAATCCCATGGATTGTTATACAGTCCAAGGAGTTCTCCAGGTCAGAATACTGGAGTGGAAAGCCTTTCCCTTCTCCAGGGGATCTTCCTAACCCAGGGATCAAACCCAGGTCTTCTGCATTGTAGGCAGATTCTTTAGCAGCTGAACCACAAGGGAAGCTCAAGAATACTAGAGTGGGTAGCCTATCTCTTCCCCAGCGGATCTTCCCAACTCAGGAATCAAACCGGGATCTCCTGCATTGTAGGTGGATTCTTTACCAAATGAGCTATCAGGGAAAGTACTTAGAATATTTGTTGAATACCAGTAACCTGATGTCTACAGTGTGCCTGACCATATTAAGAACAACAAAAAAAACCCCAGGTATTTGTAGAAGTAGAATGCCCATAAACATCTACATAACACACAATTGGTAAGATTAAGGGAATTAGGGAATATTTACTAACCACAGCTCTTTATTTGCTGTCTCTAAACAGGCTGTGAGGCTGAGATAAGTACAAGCCAACCCAGGGAGAAGAGGTTGGTCTTCAGGGGGGCCATGACGAGATGCTCAGAGTAGAGCACATGGTGCAGGAGAAAGCAGGGCCCTCAGAAAATAGTGGGAACAGGCCAGCAACCAGCAGTGCTCCTCAAGAGGCACAGTCTCCCTGACCCCCAGCAAGGCGCATGGTCAAAAAGACATGGAGCCCAGAATGTATAGCTCGTTTGAGAGCTCTGCCCCGAGTATCCTGGAGTTCACTAGCTTCATGCAACAGCCCATCTGGGGTCTCCCCACGTCAGGACTTAGCTTTTTTCATCTGCAGGGGAGCTCTCTGAAGGGAGAAACAGTTTTATAATAATAGTTGAGAGACTTTTCAATATTCTACTGCAGAAGGTTTGAACAACACAATAAATCAACTAAATATAAAAGAAATATGCAAAACACTCTGCCTAAGATGAGACTTTCCCAAGATAGACTATATGTTAGCCCACAAATTGAATCTCAATAAATTAAAAAAGAGATGTCACAAAGTACCTTTTCTGACCCCAAAAGATGAAGTTAGATTAGTAACAGAAAGAAAATGGAAAAATCCACACATTTGTGGAAATTCAACAACACATTCCAACAACCAATGGGTTAAAGGATAGATCACAAAGGAAATTAGAAAATATCTTGAGACAGATGAAAATGAAAACACAAACACATGCATGCAGCAAAAACAGTGCAATGAGGGAAACTCATAGCTATAAGAGCTAAATGGCTTATATTTAAAAAAGGAAGAAAGATATGTATCAACGACCTAACTTTACATATCTTAAGGGATTAGAATAATACTGAACTTGAAGCTTGCAGAAAGGAGAACAGTAATAAAGATTAGATAAATGAAACAAAAAATAGAGATAACAAAACCAAAAACTGGTTCTTTGGAAAAAAAAAAAATCAACAAAATTGACAAACCTTTAACTAATGAAAAAAAGAGAGAAGACTCAAATTATTGGTCAGAAACAAATGTGGAGACTAGAAGGCAGGTTTTCTGATCCTAAAGCTAGTACTCCTGCCACAGCAATGGGGCACTTTTCAAGATGCACCTCACAAGTCCAACTCCAACCCTGCATCAGGCCTTCCTCTACAGAACCTGATGTCATCTATCAACTTCATTTAAGTAGTAGAAGGAGGTTCGTTTGACAGGCCTGGTGACAGAAACAGGAAGCCACGACTTGATTCTAACTTAGCACTGCATGCTGCCAGCTACCCGTTCTGGGGGTGTGGGTAGGAGGGGGGTGTTTGTTTTAGGAGATGTGCATTAGTGTCTTACACAGTGTTCATACACATGTGTTCAAAGTTCATGTTAACACACTGGAGCTATAACATATAAAAACTGTAATGACTGGAAGCACTGTGCTGCCCAGCGGACAGGTGTCAGGTCAGCCTCCCTCAGCACTCCGAGTTGACTGATGTCGTCAGTGGGGAGGTGGGAACACTGGCTCTGATCAGGCCTGGGCTCCAGAGCCTATGCCACCAATGCAAGGGGCAGCAGGTCAACCACAGGACAGGAGTGAGAAGACACCTGTATTTTCTCAGCCCCTTGTTAGCGGGGTCAATGAGATGACAGGACAGCTCCCTTACTCCCGAGAGTAGAAAGTACCAGAAAACCGTGATCTGGAAAACATGATTTTTGGATGAATTTTCCTTTTTACAAATCTAATTCCCTTTGTGAAGACTGTCTGTGAGGGCCCCACTGCTGCTACGGAGTAGCTGTGGATCCCTGATAGCTGCAGCAGAGGCAGGTGCTCCTGGCCCGTACACCGCTGGGCACTCTTGGCTCATCGTCTCGCAGGCCGTGGTCACGGAGGGCTGGGCAAGCAGCTCTGCAGGAGCAGTGCCGAGAAGGAGAGCACGGGAAATGGATCCAGTGAAGCAGCCCCCACCACACCTGCTCTGCTCAGACCTTCTGGCCCAGCTGCTGATGTATCTTCTTCTGGACCAGTGGTTCTCTACTAAGGCTGGCTCTGTCCCAAGGGACACCTGACCAGGTGTGGGGACATCAGCTGAGGGTGGGGTACGCTCCTGGGACCTCAGGGATGGTGCCCCCACCACAAAGTGCCCCGAAGTGTCGGCAGCACTGAGGGTGCGAGCCCGGCTCTGGACAAAGGTGGGAGAGCTAGCTCTGCCCAGAATTCAGTGAGTGGAGACACTCACCAATCGTGCCAAAGGAACAGGCCTACTTGAAAAGCCACAAGGCTTCACCTGCTGCTTCCTTCTTTGCTAAGGAGGAAGGCCAGATATTTCAGACTCTGTGCTTTTGTATTCACATCTCTGCCTGGACCTCTGTAACTTTATGGTGACATATTTTCCCCAGGCAGTTCCCTCACCATGGCCCAGCTCCTGGCCCCTACTGCCTGAGATCAAGGGTGGCTATCCTCTCTCCCCAGCAGGTCCATCAGGTTTGAGTTTATTTTTAAACCAGCAAGCACTCTAGTCACTCTCATCTTCCATGAGCCAACAGTCCCTTTGTCTCATTTTCTGCCCGCTTCTAGAAGGAACAAGAGGAAGTATGACCACCATGGGCCCTCAGGTGGGTCACGTGCACAACCAGTGGCCGCACCCTGCAGAGACGCCATCATGAACATGGGCCGCGCTGGGCACACAGTGGGAGGCAGCCGTCACACTGACCCACAGGACCCCAAGTCCACCCAGACAGGTATGAGCCAACAGGCAAATGTCCTCAGTGTTTCAGAGGGAGAAAACAAGCTGGTTTCCAAACAAAGTCATCTTCCTTTTGGGGATTAACAAGAAGTTCAAAACTATCATGTTAAAAACAGGAGTGACAACAGACTGCGTCGTACCTTGGTGACTTCACTACACAGTTGTTCACTTTGTCTTTAGAGACACGCCCCTGGAGAATCAGGCCCAGCTAGCTCACACATGCTGAGAAAGTCTGTCTGGAGCCCAGAACTGCAGGGCAGCAGGTCTGGGACACACTGGTAGGCCCAGGTGCACGACCCATCCGTGTAACACTATACGTACCTTGCTCCCCGTAAGCTGTGCCAGGTGAGGTTTCAACTCTTCTCCGATTACGGAATAAATTGCCACTAAGCAAAACACGCTGGCCTTGCGCACGCTGCTCTCGGTGTTGTCGTAACCCTACGGCCAGAGACATAGAGAGGAAAACGAGATCAAAGCTTTGCCTGACTGACAGTATTTCATCAGTTTCCACACTCTCACACTTCAACCTCAGCCTTGCTGGGAGCGGTCTGGATGCCCCTGAGCTCTGCCGATGAACCCCAAGAGCTCTTGCCCCAAAGAGGCCACACGCAATAGTGTCAAGAATGAGCTGGTTTTGGGGTGGGAGGCAGGAGGCTGGTGAGCTGGGCTCCTCCACACAGAACGATGCTGTATCATGAGCTGCCAAAAAACGTTGGCAGCACCAGCCAAGAAACGTTGTGAGAGAACAGAATGAGAAAATGAAATTAAGGGGGAAAGTAAGTGGCTTCTTCTCACCATGGTAAAGCAAACCTCACATGTACAAATCCCCTTAAAGACGTGAGAACTGTGTCGCTCACTCTGTGGATAAAACTCTCCACTGTCCATGGATCATCCTGCGGTGGGACGGACTTCCACATCCCTCTCCAGCTGGCCCACAACCTGCCTCTTCCCTTCCCAAACCCAGATGGGACTGTCCACTTTTCTCCAAGCAGTCTTTGGGACCTTTCAGACTTTGTGCCTTTCCCTCTGCCTGGAATAATCCAGTCCTTGGCTGTGTGTGTTTAAAGTCCTGAGCCCAGTGCTTAGCAAAGAGCAGCGTTTATTAAGTGTAAAGCCAATGTCTGTCTACCCTTCTCCACTGAAATCTCTCTCTAGGGCCCAAGTCTAAACCACCTCTTCTCTGAGCCCTTCAACCTAGAGATCAGCCTCCACCCAGATCTCAGAACCACTCACATCCAGTCCAGTAACTCAGCACACAGCACCAGCCCTGACCTGCAGCTGTTGGTAGAGGAGTACCAAGTCCCAAAGAGGGCTGTCAACTCCTTGAGGTAAGGTCCCAACAGAAAAAGGTACCTTGCCTTCCAAAGTCTATTTAACTCAATGCCTCACGCTTACAAGGGTTTCAATTACTATTTGTTAGATTAGGACAAGGACCGCTGTTTGATGTTGGGTTCCACGGCTCAACCTGCCCAGGGCTGGGTCCATCAGCAGTGCAATAAGGAATGAACAACAAAGAAAGGTCAAAACATGTTCACAGTAAACAGAAAGTTCATTCTTTAGGCCACAGGTCTGGGCTGCCCCAAAGAACTGCCTCTGCTTTCAGGGAGGGTGGGCCAGAAGAGACAGACGAGACGCCTGCCCTTGTGCGCTGAGCAGCCAGGCTGCCACGAGGGGCCCACCTGCAGCAGGCCTGGGATGATGTCTGCGAGGAGCTGCAGCAATGACTCCTTGGCGATCCTCTCGACGACTTTGGTCTGCATCTTGATGGCGGCCAGGTTGATGGGGTAGTCGGCTGTCTGGACGATGGGGCACAGCACTTTGATGCACTGCTCTGGGTGGATGGAACTGGCCAGTGTGGACGCGGCCTCCTCGGCAGCCCTCACCACCTGAAACAAGCCCCCATGTGAGCGAGCTCCACATTGCAACAGACACTTCAAAGGCCAAGCGACAGGCACGCGGTGCTTAGTGCTGGAAACCCCCCGCCACCATCCTCACCCCTGGCTACGCTTTCACTCCGACAGAGTCAGCCGGAGGAGCAGCTGCAGAGAGGTAACCTTACTCTAAAAGAGTCATATTCTATGCTCCAGCTCATCAGATCCTTAGAAACTTTACAGCCTCGGTAATCTTTTCCTACTGTCCTTCCCCAACCTGTGTGTTCACGCATTCCTGGGTAGAGCGGCTGAGCTAAGCACAGGCCTCAGAGGCAAAAGTGGTGTTAGGCAGGGTGGGTGGTCCGCACTGAGGGGCTGCACAAGGATGCAAAGGTTCAGGAGGCAGCAATTGAGGCCACAGAAGTAGACAGGGTCCCAAAGGCGGGGTCTGCTAACTTGCAATTGGCCAGGAGCAGATAGAAGGAAGTAGGGCAAGCTGGAGCCCTGCTAGCCACTTCAGTGCGAGTCTGCTCTCTTCATTTTTTCTCACTAGTGCTCACCTTTGCTCGTCACTTGACCGGCAGGATGCACTCACCTCAACAGAACCCCCAGGAAGCCCCAGGTGCACCCTGACCACTGCACTTACAGGCTTTGATGACACTGTCTCCCCGACTAGACTAAGGGCTCCTTGGAGGTCAGTTCCCATCTCAGCCACCTTCTGTCCCCCATGCCCCACAGTGTCCATTATGCACTAGTTGCTCAATAAATGCTGGTCCAACTCATTTTCCCACAGCGTGCGTGTGTGTGTGTGTGTGTGTGTGTGTGTGTGTGTGTGTGTGTATGTAAATGTTCATGACTGGCACAGTCAGCTCCAGGCACGCCTCACTGATTTGCATTTACATGTTCTAATGGAGGAGCTGGCCCAGAAAATGAGGAGGAAGTCAAGATATCTCCAGAGGACCAACTTGGGCTTTGGGGAAATCAGCTGTACAAGGCCCAGAAGGTCCATTCTGGGTGACACAATGAAAGGGCAACAGATCTGTCCTTTGGAAAAGAGACCTGAGTTCAGGTTAGTTTTCGCCAGTGATTGGTTTGTTCGGAGAACAACGGCGTATCGCTAGAAGGGCCCCACCATGCAGCAATCACTAGATGACATGCTCTTCTTCTTCCTCAGCTCATGTGTATCCTGAGGATTGTGGTCCTTCCACGGCATACCTGGGAAAGCCAAACGTTTGGCCTGTGACACACGGCTAGGCAGATGGTGGAAGAGGGGTTCATTCCTTCTCTAATGTGGCCCTGCAGTGGGACACCAACGCCCTTCAACTATAAGAAATCACTTTTTACAGGTGTCACAACACACTGGTCAGAAAATAAAGTAATACTAACTGATGAAATCTGAGGTCTTAGTTTTTAAACATGGGGGAAAAAAACAAAAGGGTCAGAAAATACTGGATGATTTCATTGATAATATCCCAAATTAGAAAACACTGATATAAAGCAATTTAGGAGACCACTAAGAGGTAGAGATAGCCAGGTGGGCAGGAAGATACAGGACTTGGAGAGAGACTGGGAATGAAGTCCTGGCAGCTCCACTTAAGTCTTGACAGGAGTAAAGCAGAAACCTCCTGGCACCCCTCAGGGATGTAAAGAGCACTGACCAGACAGGGAGATAAATGGCCAGGTTCACAGGGAGGCTCTCTCGCGAGGGTTTCCTCCTCCCCACCAACCTCTCCAGGATTCACTCTCATCCAGGTCACAGGAGTTAACCTGCAGGGAGCTGCTGATAAACAGACCAGCTCGGGTATGTGGAGCTGAAACCTGAACCCAAGGAGAACTTCCTCTGATAAAACTCCAGGAATTCTTGAAGTTGCTTGCAGGAAGCATTTAATCAAACACAGGTTTTCTGAAAAGGCCTAAAGAGAAAATGCCAGAAGTTGTACTTCAAGGAGGTCCATCTGAGGCCCCCCTTTCACTGAGGCTGGAGCAAGTTTCCCAAGGCAGACGCTGTTTTTGGCACAGGGGGCTGGTGTTCTTGACTTCCCTCTACATGCCAAGCTCCCAGCTGCTGGCTGGCTGCCTGACTCAGGGTGAACTTTAGGTTTCGCCCCTGTGTTCTCTGTAACATAAGAAGCAAAGATTATAAATGTAAGCAAACAGAGAGCAAAGTAAACATGGGCAACAGAGAGAAAGGAGGATAGTACTCTTTGGTAGACACAGTGGCCAGAAGAGGCAAAGATGAGTTCTCAGAGAGGGTGAAGATGATGAGAGAGAGTGGGGTCAGGCAGATTTCTGGGTCATTACCAACCCTAAGTGACCAAAACGATTCCAATTCTGCTGATTTTTCTGCAGACTGGTAGGAACACAGGAATTCTTCTTTTTCAAAGTCAGTGAATTAACAGTGTCTAGCTCGGAAAAGCATACTTTCCTCATCTAACTTAAAAAAAAATAAGATCATTACTCAGAATATTGATGAATGTTTGCTTAAAGACAAGGTTTCTTTGAGAGCACAGAACCTGTCACAATTTGAACTGCATGTTTTAAGTTCACAAAGACTGACTGTGCTCTGGCACAGGCACGGCAGTGTAACTGGCTGACTAACATAAGCAAGCAAGCAAATGTTCAGAAATGACGACAGGCAGGTACACCTAGTTAGTAGTAGTAGTATAGTCGCCAAGTCGTATCTGACTCTTGCCACCCCATGGACAGAGGAGCTAGGATTCTCCAGGCAAGAATACTGGAGTGGGTTGCCATTTCCTTCTCCAAGGTACACCTAGTTCAGTCCCAATCATTTAAAAGCTAAGGGAGACGCTGGTGCCACCTTCTGGGGAAAGCCAGGAAGACCTCACAACACAGGCAAAATGATGGGGTTGTGTGCCCACTGTGGTGGGGAGGGTGTTTCTCTGGTGAGATGGTCACCACCAGGGACCTGAACCCAGCATGCAAGTCCCCATCTGTAAGGCTTGGCCCCAGAGGGAGGGAGGGAAGGAAAAAGCTTCAGGGTCCAAGTTCGGGGACCCAGCTCTGTCACCAATGAGTGAGGTGAACCTGAGGGATGCTTCTTTTACTGTCTGGGCCTGTTTCCCTCATTAGTAAAATGAAGGAGGGACCTGAATCAAGTATGCAGACATCAGTTTGGATGGTGACACTTTATCCCTACCCTACCTAGTGAGTACTTTCTCTTGAAAATGCACATGCATGATTTCAGAAGGCGGAGTCTGCATGAAACGGTCTCTAACCACACAGCCATCACACTCTCCCCTCAAGGGGCAGATCGAGGGCAACTCCATCTCAAGTGTGGTAAGGCTCTGAGGTGGAGACTTACTCTGTCCCACCTCGAGGGGTGGAATCATAGCCAACGGGGAACAACACTGTGGAGTCAGAGGGGCTGGACACCCAGGAGGTGGCCATGTCTGCCACCCTGCAAGATGCCAGGAACACTGGGCTGGCTGGTCCCTAGAGAGTCAAGGAGGCGGAAGATGGGCAGCACACAGAAGGCTCCTCTGCGTCTCCCAAAACCCGTCAACTCCTGGCATTTCCTGGCCTCAAAGGCAGGAGTGTGATGGCCACTCCAGTGTGGACACCTAGAGATTCAGCCAATATGGGAGCCCAGTTGGGAGCCCAGTACACACAGCCCACAGTTAATTCACCCAAATTTCAATAGGCTTCTGACATGTATTTCAAGAAATGCAGTGATTTCTGGTTTACATAAAACCGGAAAACCCCAACCACAGTTCTATTCAGAACCGGTCTACCTACTTCAGTGGAAGAGGATTAAAAGGACTGTGTCTGTAGTTTTCAACAGCGTTAGCCTCCTCACTCCGTTGACATGAATGTCAGCCCTGCAAGGGGCAGGCGGCCTGCTGCCCCAGCTCACCTCGAGTGCCAGCACTTCCGATGTTCAGGGAGCTGAGACCCATTCCCAGCTACTCAGCTAACCAACTGGTCAACCTAGGAGGAGGACCTGGGTCTCCAGACCCCAGAGCTCTGATGTCAAACAGACCTTTCATCACCATCCTTCCACTTTTATTTGCCCTACACCAAACCACTTGACCGCTTTCCCCAGACAAGTCCTCTCTCAGTAACACCCCTTCCTGAGGCTATGGGAGCGAAGGGCAGGTGCCACATCTGGCTCCTAGGGGGCAGACGCACCAGAGAGGAGGGGCTGCGTCTCCTTGCCCCGAGAGCCTGTGGGGCAGCGGCTGCCGCCTCTCAGGACTGGACACTGTGCCTGGCACGTCCCAGCCACCCCTGAGGCCATGCTGGTCCAGGAGACCCAGCCCAGACATGTTCTCCCGGCCCAAGGTCCACACTCAGCCTTGCTCCTGACGCACTACTGTCGGCACGCTCCCTGAGTGTCCCTCCCGGTCCACCCCAAACTCCCAGGGCACTTCTCTCTGGACCCCACGTGGAGTCCTTTGCTCTAACCTGAACTACACCATAACTTCCCTTAAGTCTAAAACACTCTCCAACCCTCCTCCCCTGTGCCTCCAATAATAAAACATTTACCAGAGTTTGTGCTATGAGTGTCAGACTGGCTCAGCAACTTTGACCTTTTAAAAGACTATATAGGTTTCTGGTTTTGTCTTTTTGTTACAAGGCTAAAAGTTACAAAGGAAATAGGGCTTCTGGCCACATGCCAAGATTGGGCCCAAAGCAAACTGGAGATTTGGAATCTATGAAGGTTTAGGCTTGTTATTCAATAGCAGCCTCTATTATCTTGAGGCCAGATGACACACAGATAACCATGCAGTCCACTCCCTGGGCTAACAGATTAGGAAAACCAAGGTCCAGAGAGGTGAAGTAATCTCTCCACACTCACACAATGCACTGCTCACCAGAACCCACTGACACGTGGCCACTGCCCTGAGAAGCTTCTAAGGGCCATCCCAGAGCCAAGGATCTGGTGAGGCCATGGTCAGAGTGATTTTGACTGGGATCTGAAGCAGAACATCAGCTCCTCACTAAGGCGCTTTCTCTCTGACACACCACTGCTTTGCTCAGGCCATGCTATTTGCCAAGAGGTCCTGAAAAGTTCCATTTTAAAAATAAGGTCTGGGTTAGCTTCTTTAACTCTCCGCAATCTTAAAATATTAAATTAACTAGAAATGATCTCAAAATAAAACCCCAGGAGACATAACAGTGGTTGTTTTATATTTATTTAAGAATCAAACTTCCCCAAACAAGCCAAACCACCTGAGGCTGGATTCTGATGCCTTAAGCAACAAGACTTCTGTGGGGCAAACAAGGTCTGGTGACCCCACAGAGTGACACAGAATGAAGCTGATATTTTTCTCTTTTAACAGGCAAATGTAATTGAATATTCACTACTGTGGCCAAGGTCAGCGAAAGCAAAGCCTAATGGTCAAAGTATATTATGTTGGCCAGTGTTATGGTCCAATAGAATATCTTCAAAGAAACGGAGTTACTGCTTCTCTGAAGTTCAACCAGAACACTGACCGAGGACCCTAGCATTCTGGCTATGGCGTGTAAGCCTCAGTGCCTGGGAGCAACAGCTATTCTTACATTAAATGTGTATAAAGTGATTAATAATTTGTACGTCGGTTGTCTGCCTCTGAAGACGATACAGGCGTCTGAAGACAGCTTTATGAAGCAAAGTTTGTACAGCGTTTGACAGTGTTCAGACATGAGCTTTCACGTCCTATATCTGATTCTGCGGCAGCCACACTACACAATGGGGATCAAACAGCACGGCTGGAGGCTGAATGGAAAACCTGGCTTTCCATCTCTTATATTCGTGCTCCCACTGACCCCAGAACCGCATTCATATTATTAAGGCTCATTATCAAATCTAAGTCCTCTCTTAATCATTGATGGACAGATTTGGTACCAGCCCTAAGAGATGGATAACAAGTTCTAAGGTAAGAAGCACTGAAGTTAACAGAGTTTTTTTTTAAAAAACAGAGAGTGGGCATAGGATCTTAAAAGGTCGCTATCAAGGCCTTTGCCATTAAGATGTTTGCTAAAAGCTAACACTACTGTAAACCACAGTAACTTCATTAATGAGCTGCTGAAATGAAACAACAAATTTTATTTACTAAAAAGATAAAAACACAGAGTTAGATAATTTAAGAGATCTATGTATACAAATAGGGAATATGAAAACATACTTAACCTGACAAACACCAACTTTTTAAACAAAAACTCTAAATTGATTCCCAAATCCTCTATCTTGCTTATGGTAAAACGTCTAAGTTAGCTCAGGATGAGTCATGATGAGCCAGATTTAGCGCCTGGCATGTTTCAGTGTGGTAGTGTTTTGCACACATAGCTCCTGCTAAACACCCTGAGAACACAGCCCTCAGCTTATCGGGAAAAAAACAAGACAACTTAGCAGCCCTGCTTTAAGCGTCTTCTCTAAGGCTTTATGACATGTTTCAATCTATTAGAAACTGTATTTCAAGAAGTCCTTCATTGCTACAGCCCCACGGCTAGAACTAGTGTGCATCATGCCAGGGCCCTACCACAGCAGCCAAGAGAGGACGTATTTGGTGACTAGGTCTCTCACAGCAGCTCCTTGTCAACCTGCCAGTCCATCTCCTTCAACTCCTGTGAACACAAAACTAGCTTCTTATGGAGGAGGTTCCAGGAGCTATGGCCCAGGATGAGCATGCTTTGGAAGCGCCAATTGGACAGGAAGAGACTAGGGCTCTGTCTGACTAGTAGCTAGGTCTAGAAACACCTTGGATCCTTTCCAATAAATATGAGAATGATGTCTGAATAAATGTTTGAAAGTACTGGTGAGAAAATATAATAACTAGAGAAATACTGTGTGTGATGTTAATTTCATATGCCAACAGAAACACACAGGTGCCCAAGTTAGGAGTTTTCTGGCAAAGTGACAGCGTGGAGTTTCATAAGGGAAAGGACATGGGCAGCAAGTCAAGGTGAGTCTGCAGGTATGCAAAGCAGGGAGGCCTGCCAGCAACGGCACTCCTTTCAGGACACAATGTTTCCTCCACCTGCCTTATCAGGAAATCAGTGACAGCTGCATGGAGACCCCAGGTCACAAGAATTCCACACAACCAAGTGCTGCTAAATTTGCTTCAGGCAGCAGGCATTTTCTGCTTGTGTCCCTTAGGCAACCACCTCTTGTCTTGCAGGGGAAAAAAACAAGAACCCCTCACATAATCAGTAATGTATGCTTGTCAGGGTCCACTGTCCAGATTCTGAAGGTTAACATCAGGACAGCCACTGTGAAGACAGACATCTCCCAAGGGGATGGCCAGTGGCTGCCACACAGGGCTTCACTTTAATGCCACATTCTCACTTACATCCTCCCCTCTGAAAACAACCGATATCATATGCATGTAAGAGATTACCCATTTTATTTCATTTTTTGATCATGTATTCTCATTAAGGAGAGGCAATTATGGTTTAAAACAAAAGTCAGCATGGGCCTGTTTGCCCCTTAAAAGACACAAGACGTAGTTTGCATCTTGGTTCTGCCAAAAGCTGCCACACGCGATCACCTGACAAAGGACGAGAACTCCTGGACCCTCTTCCTCACCTGGGAACAATTATGTTGACCACTGTCAGCTTATCTGGTCCTTGACAGTTATGTTGACTGCCATCAGCTAATCTGGTCTTCTGTATTGTTTCAAAAGAGTTATTGTAAGCGCAAAGTGTTTTGTTCAAATGTGAGTGATGATGATCACCATCAGGCCACTGAGCCAGACTTTAGAAGTGTACATTAGTGGTTTGCACATACACCTATCGCTTATATCCCTGTGTTTTGCTAGGACTGCTGGGTGGAGACACTCCTGGGCGGAGCAGCAGCCTCGCAGAGCCTGCAGCCGTGCGGGACTCTGAGGAGGCCAGACTGTCTCTGTTTAGTAGCAGTCATGTAACTGCTGAACAGAAAAAACACCACGATTTAGGGTCTGATTCTTGTTGTGAATGTAAGAACTGCTCTAATCACAATTCCTTTCATCCATGACTGTGCTCCTAAGAGTCACAAAGGAGCCAAGACTGAACTCACCACGGGATTATGTCTCACTTCGGGGTCAAAGCCTTCGTCGCATCAAGCTTCCTAATTCTCTAAATAAATGGTTGTCGCCCATAGTGAACGTTACTGCAAGGGTGGTACTGAAGTCATTTTCATTTAGGACAGCTCCACCCACCTCCCCACTCTCTGGCGGCCTCTCGATACTCAAAGGACTAGGAGTAACAGGTACCGGGACAGTTCACCAAGCGACCAGACAATGCATGGACTGTCCACCATCTACACACAAGTCCAAGCCCAGAGATGCATGTTCTGGGACAGGCCTGAGGCGCAGGAACCCCAGCAGAGTGAGTTTCTCACGTCCAGGAATTGGTGGCGGGCAGAGCTGCCACCAGGCGCCTGAGCCCACAGAGTGGAGCACCCTGCCAGGGGGAGGGGGACACCCGCATATGCCAGTCTCACCTAACTCTCCTGGGGACAACATGTGATGACAGCCACCAAGGAAAGCAGGGCTCTGAAGGCAAGAGCCTGGCTGAGGGTCCATCCCTGGTCGCCTGACTGCAGGGAGAGGGGCTGGCCCGCTGGACAGCAGTGAGAGCCAGCTGTGGGAACCTGCAGGGGCACTGGCTCTGCACTACTGATCAGACATCAGGATGGACAAAGGGGTGTGCACCCTGGACCTGGCTCACCTCCTTGTGGGAATCTTTGTGGGCTTCCAGTGTCTTCATGATCGTCAGCTCCGCGTAGTTTTTAAACCTCGCCGGCTGGTTTCTCAGGATTTCCCGCAATACTCTGAGAGCCAGTGCTCGGATGGAATGCTGGGGCAAGAGGAAAGAAGACATGAGCAAACAGCTCCAGCGCCTCCCCACGCGCACGGTCAGCAAGGCCCAGCACCAGGTTGCAGGCCTGGGCTTTCTTGGCACCTGCAGGCGCCGTGATACGAATGCCAGGCTGACTGGACACAGGCGGACATCCTGGGACCCAGCACCTAAGAGAGACCCGAGGACGGCTTCCCAGATGAGCCAAGTTGGGCCCACATGAGGATGATTAACGTCATATCAATCTCCCAGGGGTTTTCGGGTTTTCTGAGGGTTAGGTACGTATTTGTAAAATACATAAAAGAACAGATGAAGAGGACCTACAAATCTCATCAACCTGCCCTGGCAGACAGTGGACATTCCTACCAGGAGAGTGGAGATCTGTCGATACTCCTGACCTTTGAGGCGAGCAGGTTATGGGGGAGGAGAACCTGCGCAGAGCTGCTTAAAGCTCGAGTCAGGCGTCTGGAGGAAAGCCACTCCAAACAGACGCCTAATCTCAACACAAGAGGATGGAGTTTACACCAAATAGAGCCAAAGGGTACACCCTGCTTCTCTGTCACTCACCTGCACAATCTGCACGCTCACACACCACCCCTGCCCTTTCCATGACATCGCTGCTCTCCTGACACAGCCCAACCAGTACAAGGGCTCCAGGAGCCAATTCGTACTTTGTCTCAAGAAAAACGAAGACAGATCTTTCATCCCTGTCCTTCCACCTTGATTCGCTCTACGCCAAACCACTCAGTCTAGGCAGCAGAGTGCCAGTGGAGCCACCATGACGCTCACCAGCCTCTGCTCACCTGTCTCACATTAAAGTCACCATCAGTGTGGCCCTGGCATGACCTCGACCCTTGGCCGTGGCCAACTTCCTTGAAACCTGTCTGATCCTGTCCCTGAGTTGCTCACCACACTTACTGCACTTGTGTTTCTGCTGGCCTACATGAAGCCCAGAGCACAGAGATGGATTCTTACTTTCAGATGTTAATTCAAGGAAGTCTCAACACTTATTCCTGCTGCCACACAAGAGAGCAGCCATACAGGGTAGGGGTGGGGTGGGGGGAGGCGGCCTCGGATCAGGGCGCTCATCCCTGGAAGGGTCATCTAAGAGGTACCACGTGCAGATGACGAACCAGGCCGGGTGCAAACACCTAGTTCGTCACGATCAAATGTCACAGTGTGGAGAAGGCTTCCTGTTTTAAAAATAAATAATGGAGGATAACAGAAAATAGTTATCATCTCTGCTTTTGGAATCTGTTGCTGGAACCCCTAACTCATGCAACGGTGAACCAAGAGGGAGCCCCAGGGAAGGCAGCATTTACTGGGTCTTCCAAAAACAAACGTCTCATTCCTCAACTGCATAGGAAACATAAAGAAAACTCCTAAGAAAAAAAGCCCATTATTAAAAAAAAAACTTCACATTCTACATTAACAAAGTCTTAAGACATTTTGTGACAGTGACCTGAAGCAGGAACAAGCTTCCCTCAGTGACTACAAACCCCATTACAGAAAACCCTGCACTGAAGCCAGGACGGGGCTTCTCTCCAGTAAGAACACCTCCTTACTAACCGAGGCTCAGAAAGCCTGAGAACTGTCTGGGTGTCAACAGGAAGCACAGCACAGAGAGTGGGGGCGGGGGGAGCCAGGGCCCGGTGACAGGAAGGGCGGCACAGAGAGTGGGGGGAGCTGGGGCCCCAGGGCACCGGGGCAGACGGGAAGGTGGGCAGCTTACATCCTTGTCCCCGAGTGTCTCGAGCAGCAACAGCAGGATGGTCTTGAAGTGCTCCTCCCAGACGCCCAGGCTGTCCTCGCGCGTGATCTTGAGTAGCTCCAGCAGCGCGCCCTTCCGCTCCTCCACCCGCTCGTTGTGGTTGGACAGCTCCTTCAGGAGGTCTGCCACCAGGTCTGAGTGGTCAATGGGCACTTGGGGGACACAGGATAGATGCTCAGCCCTGTTGACAGGACCCCGCCCCGCTCTCCAGCCTCTGGGAGGTCCCCATTGGCCCACACCCTGCCCTGTGGCACTGGCTTCACTCCACACCCTCAGCAGGTACCTTCACCAGGTCAGTGGTGAAAACGGATGTGAAGAGAGGCATCTAGGACTCAGGGACCAATGGGCAGTGCCTCTACTCGGCCTGACTTTTTTACCCTCCTATTTCAGACAAACAAGAAGGACCCCCCAAAAGCCCCTCCCGGACCGCCTTCTTCCCAGCTCCACTCCCTGCACCCGGCCTCAGCCAGGCCCCATCAGGGACACCCTCACTACTTCCAGACGCCCTGAGTGCAGTTTCCTCAAGGCTCTCCATCACCACATCTGATCTATCAATATTCATTCCCTGCTCCAGTGTCCTGTAAACACACATGGATCACAGTGTCCAGGCAACCCACAGACTATTTACAGACCGTCAAGGTTTGCTGACATTATGCAGTGTAACGCCTGTGGGGACTTGACCATGGTCTGTACAGCAGAGGAACATATCCTTCCTCTTTACATGTTCTTTTAAGAGACCTCAATACTCTTAAATACTCACTTTAAATAGAACGGATGAAACACAAAGACAAACCATTAGAAACCTAAATTTGTACTTTTCTTAAGCGTCTAACCTTCTAAGACTGAAGAACAAACACTAAGGAAGTTGATGTCTTAAAGAACCCTCTCGTTTCTCCCATGCTATCCCAACTTTTCCTTTAAGCCTTTTAGTATACAGTTGGTGGATAAACTGTAGCCAACATCCTCCTTTCCTCTGTCTTAAATAAGAAGACAACTGGGTAAATTAAAACACTGTATCAATCCTATGGGTAATGAAGGGAAACGTTCCAGAATTCCCAGAAAGTGCAAATCCAAATAAGCCCTCCACTGCAAGCCTCCTACCCAGCAGACAGCTGGGTAGACTGAGGTGCTCCCCATCAGCAAGTAGCAATCCACAGGCAAGGGGCCACACTCTAACGTCCCTGAAGCTACCTGTGCTTTCAGACAGTGATCCCATCACTGCCTGGCACACGGACAGCACCATTTTCTTCCTTTCCTGCTCCCCTCCCCTCCAATTCAGCATCCACTGGCAACACAGCCCTCTCCTCTATGTCTGCCACCACAGTGAGTCTTGTTTCCCCTTAAGGGAAAGGGGAAAGGCATTAAGCTCTAGGACCAGGGGTTGTGTCTCATTTCTGTGTCCCTGGCAAGCCACACCCTTCTTGACACACAGTAGGCCTTCGCTGAATGCTAACTGCTTAGAATCTTGATTTAAGGTTCTAACTGAAGTCTTCATTCAAAATTGAAAAACAACATAAAATAACGGGCTTGGAAACAAAGTATACATATGTAAAATTTTTAAAAACTAATTAAAATCAACTAAAACATATGAACATGACAGTGAGGTGAAAAAAGGAAAAATTAGGTTCCAAGTAACATGACTATCCTACCAACACAAACACACTCACTCATCACTCAATAATGGACCCTGGTCTTAACACAAGAGTCAGAAAAATACCCAGAGCAGTTCTGTTCTGTATCAAGTATGTTCTACTTGGGGCAAGTAACTCTATCTTTCTGAACCTCAGTTTCCTACTTGGCACAATGGGAAGGATCCCTCTATCTCAGCAGCCAGCACACAGCCAGCAGGTGCCCAGGGCACATTAGATCCCAACCACAGGACCAGTAACGTGGGAGACCAGCAGGCAGTCTCCTTGCAGAGCTCTGGGATGCCTGGCCACAGCCTAGGATGGGGACACGCCCACCAGAAGCCAAATGGTCGGTCTCCCCATTGCCTATGCCTGCCCTCATCACCACCAGCTGGAGGCCGGATTCTTCACAAAGCCTCCCCCACAGGCCCTCCATGTGCCCCCTGCTCCCGGGCACACGACAGGACCTCAGACGAGCAGAGCAAGGCAGGCCTCTGCTCCACCGCACGTGCTCTGTGTGCCTGGAGCTGCCCTGCCAGGGGCATCAAGCCGGGAGAGACTCACCATCTCGCAGCTGCTCCATGTCGTCGTCAAACACGGCCTCCTTCAGGGCTGTCTTGTCATAGGCGCTGATGGTGTCCGAGTAGGGGTAGGGGCTGTAGTCCCGCGCCCGCGGCCCTGGGAAGGCGCGAGGGGGCTGGGTGTTGAGGAGCGAGGTCTTGTTGTCCAGTGCCGTCCGGCCTCCTTCCACCACCTCGCTGCCGCCCCGGCCCTCGCTGGCAGGGGAGGCGATGCCACCGTCGCGGGACACCTGGGGCACAGCACACTGTCAGTTCCTTTGTCTTTAAATCTTCACAAGTATCAGCAGAGCCAGAGACTTCTCACTTGAAATCCGGCTGCTGATACAAGTACAGTGGTTAGTGTTTCCATTTGTAAACATCTAACTCCTAAGTGACCTCAAAAGGGACAGAACATACTTATATTTTCATCTAACCATTCCTTAGTTCACAGAGAATGTCTGTTTTACTTAGTACTGGATGACTAATTCGACAAATATTTTTGAGATTAGCGCCATGAACTTCTGAGGAGCCCCTGGAGAAGGCAAGCTGTACACCTGAAACCCTCAAAGGAACCTCAGGTGCCAACACCCCAGAGGAATACTTTTACCACCAACAGGAAGGGTTTTCTTTCACTGACACCCTGACACACCACCATGGATGCATGCTCCCCTGATGACCCTCTGGAGATCTACAGTGGCCCCGTTACCGCAATGCAAGTCTGTGTGCCTGATGTACAGTGAGGCCAAACACCACCAAAATGTTAGGGTCTGGAGCAGAGAAAGGTTTACTGCAGGGCCAAGCAAGGAGACAGGTGGCTCCTGCCTTAAAAACCCCTGAAACTCCCCAAAGCTTTCAGCAAATCTTTTTTCTAGGAAAGATGAGGGAGGGGGCGTGGTTAGTTATTGCAAACTTGTTGGGGTCAAATCCTTTGTTCTTGAGATCAGGTCATGTAATGACGTCCCTATAAATCTCCACCAAATAAATGTTGTGTGTTTTTTTAAAATTTAATATTTATTTATTTGGCTGCACAGGGTCCTAGTTGTGGCATGCAGGATCTTTAGTTGACACATTCTAACTCTTATTTCCCTATTCTCTGTTCTGATAAGAAAGGGCGAGGTCCCAAGGCACAACTTTCACCCTCTGAGGTCCAGGTCCTGCTAAGAGGAGACAGATCTCAGCTGGTGGCTCCCTCAGGGCCAGGTCCTCAGACTCTGTCCAGCTGTCATCACTGAGGGAGCCAGATGCTGAGGACCTAACTGGCCCTCAAGCCCCTCAGGTTGCCCAGATGGTGGGGCCCAGGTACTGCAGACTGTGTCCTCTATAGACGTCCACTGCCATTAGGTCACAGAGATGGGGATGGGGAGGTTTATGGCCACCTCAAGCCAGTGGGTGGCCTTGGTGAGGGTTCTGGAGCCCTGTAGGACACAGTCCACAGTATGTCCCCTGGGTGCCCCCACTCCCTAGCTCACCTCAAGGCCAGGTGAGCTGGAGGGCCCTGCAGGGGGAAAGCTGGAATCCACTCTCCACCTGCCCATTACCATTCCACTGACCACTGACTGAACGGGCCACTGATCACTGACAGTTCCTTGCTTGGGGGAGGGGCCTACTGTAGCACTAACCAATGGCTTAGCAACCATTAGTAGTCTCGCAGTAACTGTTGCCTGGTAACGAGGTACAGGTAGCAGGGCATAGCAAATGGCCATGGGCTAGGGGCTGTGCATGATGCCACTCTTATTACAGTTCCACCACCCGTGAGTCCCCTGATATATTCCCCACAGTGATGAGATCTCTATCTACAGAGAACTCAGCATCCCCCAGGCAGATAGCTTTTCCCTCATGTGTTTCTGACTCTCAGAGCTGGTCTTTATGCTGGTCAAAGAACAGGTCTTTAATATTTTCTGAAATTGTTTTCCTAATATATTCTGAGTTTTGTCCAAAGCTAATTAAACCTCAGGTCCCCTGGCCCTTGTGCCATGTTTCTGACTGCCTCCATTCTCAGGGGGTCCTTTCTTCTGAGTACCCTGGCCTGTCTGGCACCTTTTACAGGTTAGCAGAGAAAGTGTGGCTGACTGCAGTGGAAAGAGCAAAACGGTCCCTTTCCTCAAGTCAGACATGTGACTACAGAACAGTGGAGGAAATATTTCCAGGCAGCCAGACCACACTGGTGATTCCTATGGCAAAATTTTTATTTGTGCTTGTCGATAAGATACATCTCTCTCATTTTATGCCTAAGCATTTGTGGCTTTTTTAATTGTAGTAAAAAAACCCCACAATAACTGTGTATGTATGTATATATGACATATATGTCAAATCATTTAAATCATAATTCATAAGTGTCTAACTCAGTGACATTAAATACATTCACAATGGTGTGTAAGCATTACTACTATGTCATGTTTTGGGCAAAATTTTTTCATCTTACCCAACCAAAACTCTGTACCCATTAAGTAATAACTTCCTGGCCCTTCCAGCCCTGTAGTCTCTTCTCTACTTTTTGTCTCTATGAGTTTGACTACTCTAGGGACCTCATGTAAGTGGAATCACACAGTATTTGTCTTTCTCCATCTGGCTTATTTCACTTAGCATGATGTTTTCAAGGTCCATTCATGTTCTAACACATACACAGTATTACATTCCTTTTTATGGCTGAACAATACCGCATGTACATATTGCATTTTGTTTATCCATTTATTTGTTGATGGCTACTTGAATTGCCTCCACCTTTGTGCTACTATGACTAGCATCACTCTGAACACTGGTGCACAAATATCTGTTCAAGTTCTTGCTTTCAATTCCTTTAGATATACACCTGGTAGAACCAATGCTGGGATGCACTGGTTCTTACACACCCTGCCCAAAAGATCTTGTCCTAGCATAATAAAGATAAAAAAGAATTTATAAATATATGCATAGAAGACTGAACGGGAGTTTTCTCTTGGTATATGATGTTTCATAGATAATTTTTTTAAAAATTATTTTATTTTGGCTGTGCCAGGTCTTAGTTGTGGCATGCGGGGTCTCAATCCCTGACCAGGGATTGAACCCAGGCCCCCGTGCATTGGCAGCACAGAGTCTTAGCCACTTTTCCACCAGAGAAGTCCCAGATGATTTTTTTTCTCTTTGTAACTCTCTTCTAAAAGTAAAACATACATCATTAATATAATGAAAAAATTATTTATAAAAATTATTTATAAAAGTTTTAAAAACTTCAGACATTAAAAAAAGAAAGTGAAACTCCTAATACTAATCATGTTTAACAACAAAATCTAACTTTCTTAACTTGGTACATTATATCAATTTGATACCCTTTTGGCCGAAATGTCCTTCCTGAAAGTTCCCCTCAGATCCCATGATGCCACACTCCCCTCCACTCATCTCTGGACCTTCTTTACTCCTTTTCTTCTGTCTTTCCCTTAGTGCTGACAGAGACTCTGGCTCTTCTATCTCTGCTCATGAGCTACTCAACTCAACTTCCTCTGGAGTCATGCTCCATCTCAGGGCCTCCGCAATCCTTCTAAAATGTATGTGTGACCATGCCACTTCCCTGGTTAAAAATCCTTCAGAAATCCTTCAGTAAACTCCAGAGAAGCCTGTGCAGCTCCTTCTCCCCAGTCCAGGGCAGGCCCACCACGTCCGCTGCCGCCACCCGCTGGGGGACATCCTCCTGTGTCTACCCCCATCCTTCTGCCTCCTCACAGACTTCTCTAGGACTACAACCTCCTCCTTGACCTGACAAGCACCTCGCAACCTTCTTCCTCAGAAGGTGACATGTCTCCTCTGCAGACTGATCCTGAGCACCCAGGCTGGCCCTGATTGTTCCTCCCCCAGGACAGCTTCCTGCCGCTCTGCCCGCCTCTATAGGAGACTGCAGCTCCTGGAGCGCCACGCTGGCGTCGGGTGCGGGATCACTGTTTCTATCGCATCAGAGGAACATAAACATGTCTAGGATAATGGAAGTCAACGGAGAAAAAGGGCATTTGACACGCTTCACCGAGGTGGCTGAGGGCTGCTGCGATTTCACAAAGTCGCCCTGGGCCTCTTAAAACCGTACTGTTCTAACTATGAGACAACAATGATGTTGGGCTTCAGTGATCCCAGTGCTCGGTGTTCAGGACTACCACTGGGTGGACACAGGGGTCCTTACCACTCTGGGTGGTGGCTCTACACAGCCCTCCCTCTGTCAGCCTACGGGTACTCACAATATCGCAGTCTTTTCTGCCATCTCTTTTAATGGGCTCATTCAGATCCTCTTGGCTTCGAAAACTAAACTTTTCAATGGCTTCCGTCACTCCGCGCAAAGAACTATAGATTTCTTCAGAGTTCAGGTTCTCGGTATCATAGTCCAGCATGCTAAAGATCAAAAATATTTTATTTCTTAAATTGAGGCACACACATAAAATTGGGGTATGGGTAAAAATTACTTCTAATAATTTACAGAACAAGACGTAATTATAGTTTCTTTAGGTGATTTGGAATGATAAGGAGACATCTTTTGTTAGAGCACCACCACCGGACAACTTAATTACACATCTTCCTCGTCGGATCTGGCCCCAAACACATGACATCAGCACTCAATAAGAGCCAGTGCAGTGGGAAAACAGCAACCACGAGAATGCAAGAACTCAAAGAGTGACAACCAGTGATGATGCACAAGGTAATGGATGTGGAAAAGTAACTTTCATACCTTGAAGATGGAAAAAAGTAGTTTGGTTGTTACTGGTCTCAAATGTACAAATAAATGAAAAGAAAGCTAGTGTTACAAATTTTAAAGGAGTGAAGCACATGACCGTATAAGGCTGGATTTTGCTTACCAGTATCTAAAACCTGTAAAAATGAAACCCCAGAGTAGAGAATGACTCAAAGTCAGATCCAACAATGCACTCCTGACACCTTCCATCTAACCCAGGAATTTGCTTGCACAACCAAACTCTTCTAGATGCAGACACTGGGAGTTTTACAACAAAAGCAGATTTTATAAAGATGAGTCACACTTTCAGATGAACATCTAAAAGCACTTCACAAAGAAATATCTGTCCCTTACACAAAAGTGACATCAGCTGTTGTCCATCGAGACATCTAGCACAGCAACACAGAATAAGGCAAAAATCCTCCTGGTATAATGCAGCGTACAACAGAGTGCCCTTCAGGTGGTTGCAAAGTACACTGAGACAGACGGAAGATCCTAGAACAAAACCATCACCTTCCCTCCCTGCAAATAATTTGGGGGCACCAAGCTGAAAAACTGTTACTTGTCCTGAGAAAGTATTCAAGAAAAGATGAGTTGGTCTAATTTAATTTGCAGAAAGTCTTGAGTTATAACTGAGAATTGCCAGGGACATTAAAAGAATCCTTGAAAGTGAAAGTTGCTTAGCCATGTCTGACTCTGTGACCCCATGGACTGTGTCCATGGAATTCTCCAGGCCAGAATTACCCACTGGAGTGGGTAGTCTTTCCCTTCTCGAGGGGATCCTTCCCAACCCAGGGACTGAAACCAGGTCTCCGCGTTGCAGGCGGATTCTTTACCAGCTGAGTCACAAGGGAAGTCCAAAGAGAATCCTTGGCTATATATAAATAAGCGTTCAACAGCGTTCGTTATTAAGGACTGGAGAACAGCATTCTCTCTGTTCTTCAGAAGAGAAATAACTGAAACCAGTCATCCACTGGTGAGAACCACTCCTCCCCTAAGAGCAATACAGCCAGGCCTGTACATTCTGTTACGAAGAAAGCTTCCTGTAACTTAAACACAAGTCATGTTTACTAACCTTCCCCTCAACAAATACACGTTTTTGTTATTGTTGTTGTCCAAGGTTTGGGCAGATGAGAACTTGAACAGTTCTCACTTGAATTAGCCAGACCTCTACTGGCTGGAAGTTGTAATGACCCGAGTGGTTTCTAAGACTAGATGGGTCCTGCGAGAGCACAATATCTGAATTCACTCTCTGAGATGAATTTACTGTCTCTGCAACCTTCTGGTCCAGGGAGAACGTATCCTTCTTTTCTGATGAATGAAAGGAAACACCCTAACTGTACTTGGAGAGTTCACAAAAACACATGCCAACTCAAAGACTGGCTCTGGCACCAAACAAAAAGAAACGTGAACTTCAACACGTTTACAGTTAAGACTCCATGTACACATTGACAGGAGGCGGAATCAAAAACTTGAACAGAATTCAAGATTTCAACCCTTTCTAAGTTCATAAGGTTATCTAAGGCAATATTGCTTTAATATGAAGGGAGTATGACTGTAGAGCACAGGGGCTCCCTGACACCATCCACCCCTCCTTCTAAAACACCACAACACTAGCTTATGTGTGAGCAAAGGCATTTATACATCTGGCCAGTACACTATGTTTTATAAATAAAGACTGAATATGACTTAAACAAAAAAAATAAGTATATAAGATGTCAAAAGATGCCTTAAAATACTTTTAACAACAACAATCAAAAAGAATAACACAGCCCATGCAAAAGGAAAAAACATGGGAAGAATGCGGGGATGGACAGGAGGAAGTCTGGGGGAACGTTCAGCTTTTAAGGGATGTCACAATATTATTCTCCATGTCGCTTCAGAAGATGTTGGCTTTCACGTAGTTGACCCCATTATTTTTAACCTGAACTTCCTTAAAAATAATTCATTTCAGTCATATAAGTTTAGAGTGATAGTAGCCTCTTTTTTAAAATATGAAAATAAAGTATTCTGCCAGTTAATGGTCCTCATTCTTACGTTCAATTAGTAAACCAACTCGGACTTCCAATTTAGGAGAACCTGTAGCACAGCCCAGTACAATCTGCGGTGACACTTCTTTTAGACTCACTAGCTTGAGCTTTGAAGTATCTCCTTGGTATGAAGCGGAAACTGTGAGCTCCAGGTGAGAGACAGGATTATTTTCCTCTAAAGGGAAACAGATAAGGCTGCTTTCCTTGCCATTTTATGTTCTGGCAATTGTGTTTTCAAGTCAATACCCATGAGCCCTTATTGCGTGGGGAAGAAGAAACCCTCCGTGGATGTTGTCATCAGGGAATCACAGCCGATATGACCCCTACAAGTAGTACATGTAAGGGGACAGCAAGAGGGAGCAGCAGCTTTACTCAGAAAACACTGGGGAGGTAACCCCCAGTCTGTCACCTGCCCCCACATTCTGTCTTATTTTAGCTTGGAGGTATAATCCCTTAGGTCAAAGGCCAGGTCTTAGTCATCTATAAACACTGTGATTAGACTCCAGAAAGATTTTCATAGGGTTCTTTAGATTAGGAAAAGTTGCTCAATCAGTCAGTATTCACTGACCCAAGGTCTGGCCAGGGCACTTGATACTCAGGCAGAATAAAGTTCTGGACTCACCCTGCCGAGAAGGATGCAGAGTGTAGATGGAGGCGGGGTGCATGAGATTGGGTCACCAAGAAAAAAGAAACTGGGACATAAGTGTGTCTTCTGAGACGTTCTTCTTTGTCATGTGTAGGAAAGAGATACGAGGTATGGAATAAGGATAACTGTTTCTGTTCATGACATCAATAGGGTTTTGGCAAAAAGATAGATTTCCTCTTTCTTAGTTTTATGTAACAGATAGGTTTTCTAAGTGTCAATGTCTCTGGTCTACTCTCTCTCCCTCCAATGTTAACATAAGTTTTCGCCATTTATGAAGCATTAGCTAAAGCACTGGGTACTTGTTTGTGTACCCAAGTGTGAAAGGTGATTCAGGAACAGATGTCCTCTGGAGGGAGGTCTTCATGGCTAGATGGGAAGATTGATTGCCTGGGGGTGAAGCTTGGTGCCCAGTAATGCACACAGGTCAGTAAATTGGGAGACAGTCAATAAACTCATCTTATTCTTCGAGGCATGACCAACCTTTAACAAACTGCAGTAACATGCTTTATTTGCACTGAGGATGGCGGCTGCCTCACTGTCCACATGCCCCTGCCCGCCCTTGTGCATCTACACGTCATCACAGGAGCATCTGCACACTTTAGAGGTTACTTTCAGAGCTGCGAGAGTTTCAAAAGGAAAATGTTGTTAAAATATTTAGCTGACTTATTTACTTGTTCACTATGCTGAGGATATAAAGATAAGAATGCAAATCTTCTGTGCAATCTCCAAGGCATTCAAAAGTAACACACCTCTTTTCTGTTTTGTCTTAACCCTGTCCTGTCACACAGGTAAGACTCATCTCACATAGCACAGAGGGAGCAGGCTGCCCTGTACTCTGCTCATGTATCAGGAGTCAACAGGAAAGGGATTCTGTGATCTTTCGATCTTTATAAAAGGCACCCTCACACAGGTACATGCAGGAATACATGGACCCTCCCTTCATACCTGGATTCCCCATCTGATCTGTCGCATTCTACTGGCAGCCTGTGGGGACCTCATGGCTCTCCTGCTTGGACCATCCCCTTTAATGGGCTGTAACAGGAAGTGACTTCTTGGGGCTGCCTGACTGGGTCTCAGTCTTCAGACCATTACCACAAGCAGGACAGCAGGAAATACATCAGCCACACCACTGAGAACAGGACCGAGGCCCCAGGTGCAACGTGGGAAGGAGCAGGCCCGCGCAGCCAGCTGGGGACACAGTGCACCGCTGCATGGTGCAGGCATCTTCAGGAGGCTGAGCACCGCCCCGGGCTGAGGGCTCACAAGTGAAGATGCTGATGAATGTGGTCAGATGATGCGACTATTCCTTGTCCTAGGGGCAAAGTAGGAGCCATCCTCATGAGGTCTGACTGAGGTCACGCACCTGCTCACACTTCTCACCAAGGCTCTGCCCTGCTGGTCTCGGCCGGAGGCGGCGGAGAGGCTTCCCCAGAGACCTGAGACGACCTTGGAAGTGCAATAATATTGTGACACCTCAGACAAATGGGACAGGTGGCTTGTTACCTGGGAGAGTAAGAGCGCCTGAGAGTCTTGTGGGAGGGAGCGGTGGGGGTGGAGTTAGGCTGAGGAAAGGGAGGTGGGTGCCTCGACAGCCCATCGGCACTGCAACCCCATAACCGACTGCAGTGATCAGAAGAGGAGAGTCAGAAAGAGACACAGAACAGGCAAAGGGGGCAGGGAGGCACTATACTCTACGTGTCCTACAGTCTCATCACTTTTGGAGGAGGTTCTACCCAAATTCACACTTCACCATTCAGAGGAAAAGGACCAACTTTATTTTACAATTTGATCCTCCATCAAGACTGCTCATTCCTTCTCCACTCAGTCCTGTATTTATATTTTTAAATCACATGAGATTCCAAGTATATAGGAGTGCATGTGTGTGTAAAGGAAATTATAAGTGCTTACATGCAAAAAAATAAAAAACACAGATGTTTACTTTCAGATAATGTAATCAATTATTTTAGAGGGAACACAAAGAGGAATTATAGGCCTGAATCAAATGGGACAAAGGGAACAACAGCAGAGTCTCAGAGAAGGTACCACCCACCAGAACAGTCAGGCAGGGAACAACATGCTCCCCCACCAGGACCTTCAGATGGGGTCCAGAGGTGCCACAAGTAACTTCCTCCTGAGAAAACAGCACCACGAGAGGATGGGGGAGCAACCCACTGGCTGGCTCAGACAGGAGGGATAGAAAACCTAAGCCCGCTGCGCATGTGACCTGATATGAAGTTAAAGTGCATCTGAGCACAGGCACTCCTCACTCAGCAAGTGACCTGGACATAAAGAGGCCCCGCCTGAGTTCTAGCATCTGCTGCAATTCAACAGACGCAGGAACATGGGAAAGCTGTTAACTGAGCTGCCTGTAGGTGTGATAGGAGGCTACAGGGTAGGGGCCACAGGACTAGGACAGCATCTTACAGAGCGGCACACCTGCCCTGGCACTTGTCACAGTTCAGGAGCAGTGGTCCAAGGCTCGTCTCCAGCTGAGGACAGTGGTGGCCCCACATGTCATAAGGAAACCAAGGTGTGGGGGGAGGGGCCACTGCGGCACAGAAGGGCCCTAAAGGCATCCTCCAGGCCACAGGCTGAGTCGGGGACACAAGGGGACACAGACGGCCACCTCAAGCTGGAGTGCTGCCCACTGGGCTTGTGTCAAGCAGATGCCCCAGCACCTCAATGTGGGAGGGGGTCTCCAGGCTGACCCCCACTTTGAGTCGGTGCACACTCCTGATCATCTGATGGAGTGAGTGTAAAATCTGCCTAAAATTACCTCTTATTGCTGGTGACTAGATGTTACCTACTTAGCATCCTAAGGCATGTTCACTGAGAGCACACAGCAGACTCAAGTGAGGATAGCCGCGTGCGTTTTCTATCATTAAAGGGAACAGACTTCACGTAATTGCTGAAGCCCCTAGCAACTCTGTTTTTCATTTAACATCAATCCCACTAAATTGTGCTAAAATGTAAACATATATTTAATTATGGAACACTTCAGACCATAAATCTTCTCTCCAAAGACTCAGGAGTGTCTGTTTGCTCACTGGGAGTAAACAATAATTCTTCCTTCTCACAGAAAAGGATAACCAATAGATGGAATTTCCACAGAAGGTTGACCTGTTAGCTGTGGCTTCTCTAATATTACCAAGTTGACAAAAATGACTTTCTCACTAGCAATTAAAAACAAAAACCTCAAATTAAATGTGTCATCATGTTAGACAATCTTCTTATTAGCATCATAATCTGAGGGTAGAACATTTGGGCTTAAAAAAAAAAAGTTCATTTTGATACTCAAAATTGGCTTAAAAATGATGAACTGGCAAGAACTCTTCCCTTTAAGAACAAAAAACTAACATCATATGATCAAGATAATTCAAAAGAATAGCAGAATAGAAAAATACATGTTTCAAGAGCACTACTCAAAAAATAACCAAGATTTATATCTGGTGGAATTTGTCCATTGCCTACTTAAAATGTGGTGACCTAATACATTCTCCTAATTAGCACAAGAGTTCATTTCTTTCATAAGTTTCCTGGTAGAAAGTATGCAGCCTATTTGAATATTTCCTATGATATGATGACATGAGGCAGCGAATTTTTCTACTTCTGGACAGTTTGAGCTATGAGAAAAATTATTTTTCTCATTGAGTTCAAGTTGACTCAGGCCATTCTGGCTAGCAACACACTGACTGGGGCACATTCTGTTTAAAAAGAAAGAAAGAAACTACATGACTAAGTAATTTCTTAAAGAACAATTTGTTGGTAAGAAAATATTCCAGCCTCACTTGGACTTTTTAATACTGAAAAAAAACTTCTTATTTCTTACACTCACCTGGTAACCCTAACAGTACAAATTTAGATCAGGCTAGTTAAGAATGAATGATGACCTGGAAAAATAAATTAGAATTTTAAAATAATTTGGAGATCCATGAAGTTTAAAAATACTTAGCCAATTCTTAGCTCTCATGGCTTATACTAGTAGCCTCCCCAAACTTTCACTTAAACTATTAGCACATATAATAACAAAATACTTAATCTGAAATTTACCCTTTATTACCTAAAGAATGCGCAACCTTATTAGTGAAAGAACTAAAAAATAAGTATGAACTGTGTATTATAGAAGAACAGATTTGTCAATGTTTCAGAAGTATCACTTCTAAACAAAAGCAACAATTTATCAAGAATACAAGTTTTCCATAAATTCTCTCCTACCAAGGAAGAGAACTGTAATGATTTTACTGCCAACACTGGGGTCATTTAAGAAACTATTTATTTAGATACAGATAAAAAGTTGGCTGAGTCTCAGTCACACTTGGGAAAAGTCAGACATGTTTTCGTTACTTTCTGGTCTCAACTGTCTAATTAAATTAGCCTGCTGAAATCATGACCACACAGACCAAATTTGGAAACAATGTTACTTCAGTCTACCTAAATACAGTGCCAGGGGGACCTTAGGCAATATAAACACTGAGATACTACAAGTATACAAAATATTTCGCTTCTCCAAGAGAAAAATACAAATCTGACATTTTCTAAAGTATTTATATGATAACTTGAGAAACGGAACAGAACTTCAGTAGTAAGGACAGTAGAGTCTGGAAGACTCTCGAGCATTAAAAAAAATCTAAACTTAAAGGCACTTCCATATTGTTATCTTCCAACTAAAGCGGTAACTCTTAAAGGGAGACAGTATACTTGTAAGATTTTCCTCTAATTTTAATATCTTGGCGTCAGAAACCCAAAGTCCTAATGTCTTGAAACAAACACACATGTATGACCCTTCCACGTCCAGGTACTGGCTCTTTCCTAAAAACTGCGGCCTACAGGGTCACCATGAATGAGACCATGAGAAACTTCAGCACAGTCCAGGGGGTCATGAAAGCCATCACACAGAGACTTCTAAAGGCTCTGGTCAGATAGAAATGTTAACTAAAGATCTTGAGGCAAAGTATGTTCTCAAGTCACTGCCTCAGACTCTGTAAGGCCAATGTTCACATGGCCCCAACAGGAGTCTGAAAATGTTGATCCATTTTTAGTTCTCAGGCTCTCAATCCGTCCTCAGAGCAGCAATCTGCTTCAACCATGAGCCCGGAATGAAAGCAATCATGCTTGGAATGGCCACTTGGCTGGAAACTACCTCAGACTCTATGTGGACAATTATAAAGGATTTTATTTTACTTAGATGGTCAAATACCTTCAGGTGCTGCTATTGCTCACATAACAGCTAAAGAGTTTCTATGTTAAACAGGACTAAATATAACTTTTGGTTTAAAAATTTCTAAGGTACTAGAAAGTGGTTAGAGCTAGAAGAATTCTCAGAGACCATCCAGCAGAAACTGCTCCTTTTGCCACAGAAGTTAACCGCTTTGCCCAAAATCACACAGTTAAGATTTGGGTGAAGACTAGGACCTGTGGGCTCCTGGTACCCATATACTTTTTGGTATTAAGCTCAGTCTATAATCTGGAAATTAGCTAGAAGAGACACGAGGGTGCTTTAGTGTCTTCACTGCTGTTGAAATGGCTTTACCTTGGAGACAGGCCACCATGGGAGCAGTTGGTGGGTGAGGTCAGGGGGCTGGTCCGGCTGCTGGGGTGTCGGGAGGGAGTCCGGCCAATGGTGTTGCTTGGAGAGCCCTGGGTGAAGGCAGAAGAGCTCTGTCACACAAGAGATAAATATAGAACACAGTTCCACTTTCCCCCTGGCCTTGGAACCCACATGTAAATAAATGGGCAGATTTTACATAATCAAGGTAATTTTTTTGCAAAATCATAAGTTCATTTTTGAAGTGCATACAAACTGAAAATCGGTAACTGTCCTATAGGCAATCCCGAAGCTGAGTGACTACTGTCAGCTGTGCTAGAGTAACAGACACAATTCAGCATTTGCATCTGTACAGAGTGAAAAAAATCTAAGTTCCTCAATAACTGCCTGAGAGACTTCATAGACATTTAACTAAACAACCTGATTTGAGAGAAAGGCCAGGTTTAAATATCAGATTCATTCACTGGGAATACAGCAGAATCAGACATAGCCCTCACACTCTGGATGCCCACGATCTACTGCAAGAGAACAGGAAAACTGGCTATTCCATTAGAGCAGGTTCCAGACAAGGAGTAAGTGGCGGTTACCAACTGCGACCAAAGCACTCACCACACTGGTGTTACTGGAATTCTTGAGGTGGTTATGCAGGAGTTTGGTGGCACCATCCTGGAATGTTTTTGGCAAGGCACCAAGTAACATGGTAAATTCAGGAGTGTTCAATTCAAACAGAGAGATGAGCACAATCTGTGCTGCCTAGAAACAGAAGAGATGATTAATTTGTGTTATGCGCAATTGCCTATCTTGGTCAAAATCCTCACTAAAAATTGCTTATTTTATTTATTTTGGTCAAGCCACATGACTTGCAGGATCTTATAATAGCTCCCCAACCAGGGGCTGAATCCAGGTCCTTGGCAGCGAAAGCTCTGAGTCCGAACCACTGGACTACCAGGGAAGTTCAAAAATTATTTTTAAAAGGAAACTGTTTTGTATGAGTAAATAATAACATTTGTGCCACAAAAAACAAAAAGAAAAAAGCACCTAGAGAAAACACTACCATCAATTATAAATAGCCTAATTTTGGTATGGAAAATGAGCCCTGGTTTCACTGAACACACTGGCCTCAGATTTCCACAGCATGTTAACAATAAACTCCTGCAACTTCTCTGTTTCCAAGACTAGGGTCAAACAATCAAAAAATCTGAAAAGGCTCAAGACTGTTCATCCTAGTAAGTCAGAATCAGATGAGGCTACCAGTATACCCTGCAAAGAACAAGTTTCTAAACAAGCCTCCACTGCTTTGTCTTATAAAACTACTTTTCCCAGTGACTAAGAAAAACTAGAAAAAAAGAGAGTTCAGGTACATCTAAAAACTCCTACTTCTACATCTGTACATTGAGGACAAAGACAGTCTTTGTAGAGCAAACCAGATTTACCCCTCTGCCTTTTGGAAACTTCTACTTTCTTTACTAGAGACAACACGTGCAGGCTGACTCGTGGTTGCTAGCAGCCCTGTGGGGAAGGGCAAGCGGCTAGAGCAACAGCAGTCAAGTGGGACCCTGGCTTCCCCAGTAGGTTACGTGTCTGCTATTAGCTTAACGCCTGCGGCAATAGTCACAAGGGTTGTGACTTGGAAAAACTATGCCAAAAGAAAACTTTGGGAAGTACTAACTGGCATTTCTTATAATTTTCTAAGAGTCAAAAGAAAGGAAAACGCTTTATCAAAATCTTTTAATAATTTATATTTCTAAAGATTGCAATATTTAGGATTGAAACAATTATTCTAAATATTTTTCCACTATATGGACTGTTACATAAAAACATGACTGCTAAGAAATTTTTTGCAAATAAACACCAAAAAAAATTTCAATGATTTTATAATGTTAAAATTAATTTTAGGTCCAATTAAGACAAGAGTATTATTTTGTGCCTAGAGAAGGAAAAAAAATATCCAAATACCCATACACATTTAACCAAAATTAAAAATTACAAATCAGTAGAATTACATTTTTTACACAATTGAAAATTTTCTTTTATAATGTCCTTAAGCACAGCATTGGGCAAAAGCATCTTACTTCTTTTGACCTCTAAACATGGTCCTTCATATCCTTTCCATTAAAATTAAATTGTAACGACCAGTGTCCTTTTATAACACAGGCAAAAAATATTATTACTGATTGAATTGAAGTAAACATATCTGCACTGAAACAGTTTTAATAAACTATTGTCTGAAGAACTCCATTTCACCATCAACTTAATGTACTGTTAATATGATTTGTATAAAAGCAAATTCCCAAATCATGCAAAGTAACCTGTGCATTAAAAAGTCTTACTCATGTTAGGGAAAAATGCATGCAGAAAACATTGCACTTCAAAGAGAAGCAAAGAAGCAGACTTGAGTTTTCGTAGGGAAAAATCAAGATCACCAGTTTAATTAAGAAAGTTTAGGCACTTATTTTTTTGTTGACTGCAAATGGCATCTGAAAACTATAAAAAGCATCATTACATTTTTTAATAGTATGTTTTTACATGGAATGGGCCACTGTCTTTAGACCTAATTTCTCCCCAGAATGACATGATAAAACTTACTTGGGGTTTCTCACAAAGCAGATTATGAAACTGCTGGAGTTTTTCAGGAAAAAGAGGGCTGCAAGGTGACAGGCCTAGAAATTGTGCTAATTCATGGCTACTTCACATTAGTGCCTTCCATCACATGAGAAAAGAAAGTGCAGTAGCCTTCAACTTCTACCCACTGAAGAGCCTTCCCTCAATAACCTAAAGGTGAATTTCCATGAGAAATCAAATAGAAAGACAGGGAATTCTGAAAATAATTGACAGATGGTACATGGTTTTATACACATAAAATGAATATATTTTTGCACTTTCCAAAATATAAATTGTAAATGATTTCATACAGCTTTCAAAAGTAACCTTTTGGCTTAAAGCTGTTTTCAAAGTAAAATCTTTTTTCTGGGATCCACGCTCCAGAAATGGTTAGAAAGTATCATTTAAATATGTTATTTTTAAAAGATTTCACATCAAAGTTCTAAAAGAAATGAGACTGTTCTGATCCTAAAATATTTTACCTACAACTCTGTATCAGTGAGGAGTCAGAATACCAGAATACTCAGGCAAGAATAAAAACTGGGTTATACTTATCATCACCATCAATATGCTCCTCCTTGAAGGAATATTTCCAAATACGGAGATGGGTTGGAGAAATTTGGGGCTTCCCTGATAGCTCAGCTGGTAAAGAATCCACCCGCAATGCACGAGACCTGGGTTCGATCCCTGGGTTGGGAAGATCCCCTGGAGAAGGGAAAGGGTACCCACTCCAGTATTCTGGCCTGGAGAATTCCATGGAGAAATTAATTTTAAACAGCCTGGACCAGAGCTCATGATCAATAATGAGTCAAAAGCCAGAGAGTGTCATCGCTGTGCCTGTTCCATCTTTGAGCTCTTGCCTCGCGAGAGGAAGGGCCATTAAACAGAAACTCTGCTGCTGCTGTTTTCTACCAGGTAACTCTTGGGACCACATGTCTTAAAGATCACATGGTGACCTAAAAGGAAATGGCTCCCACAGGAGAACTTAGATGGTGAAGGTAAAAGGGTCTCCAAATCCTACTGATAGTTGTCTGAAAAGAACCTGCAGGGTTATCAACGGCCTGTACCTCACAGCAGAAAAGGATTCTTCCAGAGAAGAGATCAATAAAACTTTGACAAATGCTTCAGTGTTGGCATTAATTAGGGAAACTCAAAATCTGAGAGGAAAGGGAGTTTTCTAATTAATTAAACATCTATTACTGCTCCCTTCAGAGTGAGATCAAAACTGCTTTAGAAAAATCACCAAAGAGATGGTATTTCAAAACCTTCCAACATTTTAAATTCAGCATCTCTCCTTTGCTATTGTGTTAAACTATGGTAGAAGTCTGTCTGCAATATGGCTATTTCTGTGGGAAGGCAATTAATTGTAAAACAACACCAAAACACAACACTTATACAGGCACGTGCACACATGCGTGCACACATACATTCCTTCTTACATAGTATTATGTTAACTTTAGGTTTTTCCAAAATCTTCTCAGTGTCTTCACAAGTGTAATCAAGATTAATAATCTAAATGCAAACAGTCAGGTGTCTTTTTGCAAATTAGTATACAGTTTCAAATCTACCTGTTTACAATTTTCTTCCAAGTTTCCTTCTCCAGGCCCAGAGCAGGTCGAGGCCGCCCTTATGGGTAAGTCTTCCCCTACTCGACTACGCTGAAGCAGGATGGACAGACAGGAGAGGGGCAGGGTTTAATCAGAGGCAAGAAGCACACACTCAAACCATGGTTATTGGTAAGCTTCCAAGTGTTCAGCTTAGTTTCTAAAGTCATGTATATACATATATATAAGAAAGAGAGAGAGAGATTGTACAATCTTAAAAGTCTATGAATAGTACTAGAATAGTAACAGGATTCTTAAGAAGAATATCAGTAACTACCAGTTTTAAACCTCAATCATCCCCTAAGTCCTTCATAATCACAACCCTTCCTGGAAGTAGGGCTCTTGCAAAGAGATTAAAGTGAGACTTGAGCAGGGCAGTCACAATTAAGCTAAGATTCAAATCTCATTCAATGGTATTAAAACTCTGAGCTTTTAGATTAGGACAGCTGCCTATCTATTATCAGAGATTTAATTTTTTTTCAATTAGCCATGCCAACTTTCAAAGCTGTTTATATACTTCTGCTTCAGGCAACAGTATCTTCATTATTTTTAGTTTTCTGTGTCATGCCATTATTCCCTGCATTTCTCAAAACAACTTTTGGGGGCCAAACCTGTTAGTTCATTTGACAAAGCCAGTGCTCAATGTTAGAGAATCACATAAGGAAACACACAGGGATTCTGAGCCTGAAAATATAAACATACCATTAAAAATTCTATTGTCATTACTGCATTCCTTTTGACTTAATGGGGAAAAAGAAATCTCCCTAATGCTGGAAAAAAATGTGAAGCAGCAGCAAACCAAAGCAACCCTCAAACAGTAACAGCTTAAACTACAAAAACAAAGCAGTATTTACCTAGGTTTTTATATGCTCTACCGTAATTGGTCCTCCCAATAGTGACTAAAGCAAGTATCATTAGTCCTATTTTACGGATTTTAAACAAGAATTCAGAGGCTAAAAAAGCCTCTAAAAAGCAGCAGAGGTAGAATTCAATAGAGGTCAAACTCTAGAATCTACTTTCCTCTGTGAATATATCGTATTCTCTTAACACAAACACAGTGCATTAAGAAAGGTCTACTGTACCTCTGTACAGTTTGGTCAACACAACTATCAGGACTCTCAAGAGTTAAAAAATGGAAACAGTTACTTCAGGAATAAAGTAGGCCAGTTAGAGTCTGGGTGGGGTTTTCCCACCGAGTCCAAGTCAGTCTTGGCTGGGGAAGCACACCTTGCTGGTAACAGGCTTGTCCTTCAGTTTTGCTTGTGCTTCTTCCCTTCTTAACATCTTTAGTATCTGAACACCCATTTCTCTCCAATATGAAACACCCCAGAACACTGACATAAAAGGGAAAACAAAATATTAAAAATGCTTGAGTCAGTAAAGCAGAGTTGTATCAGCTTAAACTGATTCTAATATACTTTCCCAAATACGAGATGCAGAGAACAAGTTACACCACCTACAAACTTTCTAAGTATTGGTTGTATAAAATTAATATTGTCTGATGATACAGCCAATATGAGAGTTTACTACATTGACTTCAGACTGCAGGGTGCTTCTAGCATTTAGAAGGTAACACCTCACTCTACTCTTAGGAAATTAAATCAGAACAACCAACAGGAGAACTTGGTTCATAATCAGAAAGTGCTTTTAAATCACCAAAATGTCCTCCTAGTACTTGATACATTCTGTAAATGACAGGTGAGTCAAAACATACTTCTACCTAAAAGAGATAAGTAAGCATATCTTTAAAGCATTAAATTATCCAGATAAAAATGGTGCCTGTTTTCTTTCTTTATAGCTTTAAAATAATAATGACAATTTAAATCTTAGCATAGAGTGATATATACCACATCACAATTTCTAAGTGTTTTAACTTATTTAGGCACGACATTCATTTAGACAATCTTTCAAATACATCTCAAGTTCCTGGATAATGCAGTTGGATCGCTTACAACAGCATCTATACCTGTATGAAATATGGATGGAACAGTGGATGGAACATCAAAACAGAGCATTTAAATAAGAAGTAGCTCTAACTCCAGGAAGGATTAATCTGCGGTGCCTTAATGCACAGTTTGTGAGAGGCAGCTATGGGGCAAAAGAACACACATTTGAATACTGTGCTTTAACAAGCTTATAATCAAGTAACAGCGCTTTACTAGCAAGGGCTGGATGAATACAACTTAAAGCCAAACAATCTAATCCACAGATATCTTGGATGATTAAAAACCAGAGATGCATCTGCTAAACTGAACCCCAACACAAATGTGTGGTTAGGTAAAAAAGTGCCCTATTTAAGTAAGAGCTAAGGAATTAACAAATAACTAACCATGGAAGATTCATGCCAACCCACTGAAAAGGAGACCAAAGCCTTGGGTGGCAGAATACTAAGGTGGACTCGATTCCAGCCTCCTGGTGAGTAAGCCCTGCACAATCCCCTCTCCTAAGGTGAGGGGTGAACACCATTCCCACAATTACGTTACAAGGAAGAAGGGATTTTGCAGGTACAATTAGTCCCTCCCTAATCAGTTGATTTTTGGTTAAAGGGCAGATTACCCTGGGTGAATCTGACCTAATCAGGTGAGCCATTGCAAGCAGTCACAGAGATTACCATGAGAATCTCCTGCTGGCTTCTTTGTAATTTATCTTTTGTTCTTAATAATTTTGCTGAATAGAGAATTCCTCGTTGACGTTTCTTTGCTTTCAGCACCATTAAAGTCAGCCGGCTGCCTCTGTTCCCCAAGGTTTCAGGTGAGAAAGCAGCTGTTTGTCTTACTGAGGATCTGGGCTATGCTGAGCTGCTTCCTTGGGCTGCTCCCATGGGCCTCTGTTTCATTTTCAGCAGTTTGATTATGTCTAGGTGTGAATCTTTTTCTTCTGTTTTTTAAAGTTTACTTGATTTGGTTGAGCTTCTTAGATGTGCAGATTAATGCTTTTCATAAAATTTAGGAAATTTTAGGACATTATATCTTCTCCTGTTGGCTTTGCAGAAGCAAACTGCCAGGCCAGGTATGGGGGTGGCCTCCATGAGCTGTGACCGCTCCCTGCTGACAGCGGGCAAAGAAACTGGTACCATAGCCCTCACCAGTAATGAACTGACTTAGGCCAAGAACCAGGGAGTTGGAAGAGAAGCCTACGTCTCAAGACCCAGGCAACATCTTGATTTCTGTCTGGGAAGACTCTAAGTAGAGAATCCAGCGAACAACTGCCAGACTTCTAAACCACAGAACTGTGAGATTATAAATTTTTGTAGTTTCAATCGTTTGAGTCTGTAGTAATAGGTTATGCAATATAAAACTAATACAGAAGCCAAAAGAGGAGAACCTCCAAGCCTGTGGTTTTGAAAATGGTGACTTCAAAATGTTACTTGAAATTAGATCATTTCTCTTTGGGTACTTATTATTCATTAATTCATTGAAAATACTTCAAAATGCTTACTTTGTTCCTATAGGTATCATTCTAGGTGCTGGGCCTAAGTAGGGAGGTGGGGAGGTACAGGGAACAGCAAGACCAGGTCTGGTCCTAAAGATGATGAGTACCTAGCTGGGTCAGTTGGATGTCTTAAAACCAGCAGCAACAGGTCAAGACCACATCAGCAGTCCATGCGTTTGATGGTCAATCCTAGGGAAGTGGTCTAAAATAAGGGCTGCTTATTAAAGTGTTACACTTATTAAATAAGTGTTAATTCTTATTAACACTGTGCATTAAAAACCAGCCATGCATGGAGGGAACTCCAATCAGACACAAAACAACATCCATGCTCCACTTTGTACCAATTAAAGAGACTCTGGGTAGAGCACAGGAACTGAGACTGGTTTTTATTACAGCCAGTGCTGAGAACTACGGACCAAAAAACAGCTTTTCAACTTCCTCTGAAGACCTGCATTACTGTCCCAGAGCCCAGGTTTGAGCTCAGCCTAAAGATGAGGTGTTTTAGCAGTCCTTACAACGAGGGAGGGGAAGATGGAAGGGCAGACATGGGACATGAAGGTGGAGTGCCAGTGCAGACCAGGCTTTACATAGTAGCACAGTATGATCCAAAATAACTGAAATTAAGTGTTGAAGATCAAACAGTAAATAAGCTATGTGATCTCAGCTTTAAACATCCTAATCATAATTGACTTAAGCTAGTACTTTAAAGTGGACTTCCCAGGTGGCACTAGTGGTAAAGAACATGCCTGCCAATGCAGGAGATTTAAAGAGATGTGGGTTCAATCCCTGGGTTGGGAAGATCCCCTAGAGGAGGGCACAGCAACCCACTCCAGTATTCTTGCCTGAAGAATCTCATGGACAGAGGAGTCTGATGTGCTACAGTCCCTATGGTTGCAAAGAGTTGGACACAACTGAAGCAACTGAGCATAGTATTAAAGTAACTTGAGTGTTTTGATGTCCCAGGCTGGATAACTTAGAAATATTTCTCTAGTGTCCTGATTACAAAAGTTAGGACAATAAATCCTAGTTCAAATTTTTAATGTGCATGTCCAGAGAAAGTAGACATCATGACCACAGTCAGCTGTTCCCATACAGGTCCTAATCAAGGTAACATGCAAGTATTAAGTATCCTTCAGCCCCACAGGAGGGAATACTTGAGTAACACTCCATTATGAAACATTAACTCACAAAGACACAAACATATTTACTTGCTATGGCTAAATACAGGAAGGCTTTTGTATATATTGGTTGATCTGTGATTTTGAAAACAGTACCAGAAATACTTTGACTTTCAAATCAACCAAATCATTCTACTACCTCCCACTGTACCTCGCTAATCCCAAATAGGCTCAATAGATAAAGGGTGAATACTGATAATTACTGAAAAATTTTGATAAATACTGAAAAATTTTATAAAAGGATCATAAATTTAAAATATTACTTAATATCAGAACAATAATTTTGAATGAGTGCATTAATAAAATTCATCCTTGTTTCTTTAATCTTGGAGAACTTAGTTTATTATTAATACTATATAATGGCTAGAGAATTATATGGGCTGTAATTCTTCCAAAGAAACATTATGGGTGATTCTTTGATTCTCCTCCTTGGACTCCAGGAGGAAGGCGCTAAGCAGGTAGGTGTTCAGGTGCAAAACAATCTTGCTAACACTGCTTAGAATCATCCTTAACCCTGCCAACTGCTTTGGCTATGGAGTTGGCTATGAAGGAAGTATACTATGGGGGGAAAAAAATGCAAGGTTCATGACTATACACAAATAATTAAAATCAAATACTTTTAGTCCAAAAGTAGAACTGAGAAATCTGACTTAAAAGTAATTTTTAAAGACTAGTTGGGCTAGTTAGTTTACATATAACGTAAAAGAGTAATGGCCATGTGTGAAACTCAAAGGTAGAAGAACAGGACACTGACAGGAAGAGAACAGAAACAATAAACACAGGGATGACTCACACTTCCTGTGTGCTTATCACATGTCAGGAACTGACCACGCTTTCAACATCTATAAATTCATCTTCATAGTAGTCCTGAGGCAGAATACTACCGAGGAATAGAAATGCTAACATCCTGTGCTCCCTTTAACTGCATTACATGCCTCTCAATGTGCCATTTCAGAAGAAATGAGCAAGTATTTATCTTTAGCTGATTTAAAAAAAAGCAACAACACAACATCTTGGTATCAGGGTGTCTCCCATGACACAAGATTTCAGATTTTCATTCTGATATGCAAAGACTGGAATGAGGTGGTACTGAACAGAGAAGACAGGGGTAGGAACAAAAGTCTTGGTTTCGAAGAAAAGGAAAGAGAGAGGTTTGCATGTAGGTATGGAGGTGGTTTGCACATTCCCATAAATTCCTCTCTCTAATTCACACCTAAGAACAGGCTGTGATTAAAGCTTTGCCTGGCGCTCTGGGACATACCTTTCTCACGTCTGAACTCTTTGGTTCTGTTGTCCAGGTTATAATTCTAGAAACAGCAAGCCTTGTCTCACTAGAGTTTATGAAATCTGTTGGGTCCATCTGCCTGGCGAGAGATTCAATGTACTTCAGGATTGCAACTTTGACCTGAAAAAGCCAGTAATCACAAACAGTAAGTACACTTTACACATTTTTGAACAGAACTCTTATTGGTGCTCAGAGAAAAGTACACACAATCTGGACTTATGTTCCTACACAGGGAGCCTTCAGCAGCGAAAGAGCATAGATGACTGACCCAGAAGTCTGGGACAGGAAGGGGACCCTACAGAGAAGTGGGCCCTGATTCTCTGACACCCCAGGACACTTGCTGAGCAAAAGCCCACTCTACTCGGGGGTGCTGAGGGACCCCCAGCTCTGCCACTGACAGAGCAGGCACGAACAACTCTGCATTTTGATTTTTAGCCACTCTAGGCCAGGTCTTGCAAGGCAGCACCGAAGGCAATCAGGGTGAGGTTCTGCCCTAACTTCTCCACTGACATCTCACTTGGCTTTGACTTCAGGAGAAATAGGCTATTATTTATTAGGCCTCTCCTAAAACCTTGACAGAAGCTGGTGATCGAAGAATAGACAGTGACCTGGTCAGTGTATCCTCCTTCAAATACTATCAGTCTTTTCTTACATTACAAAACATCTAACAGCTAATTTACATGTGTTATAATGTTAATATTAAAAACAGTTTAATGAGATACTTACTTCAATACATCAAAATTTTCTAGTTTAAACATTAACTGTGAAACAGTAATAACATGCAAATTAGCTCTCAGACACTGCTGGGCAGAATATAATATGGTACAACCATTTCAGCAGTCTGAAATAAAGTGAAGCATGTCCTTACTGAGTAAGCCAGCATTAGGTACTGACCAAGAGAAATCGGCCCACGTTGCTCATAGCAGATTTACTAATAACAGCCAAATATGAGTCAAGTCTAAAAAAGTATAATTTAAGCAAATTTGACTTCTAGAGGTTGAAGTATAAAGACAAACAGTTACTGACCTTGAGGTTAGGAGTTTGAGTCTGATCCACAATAAATCGCATCAAAATGTTAAATTGTTGATCAAATGGAAAGGAGTCCCTAGGTTTATAAAAAGAAGAAAATATTTTAAAAGAAAGATTTCTTACAAAAAGTAATGTAAAATCATATAAGAAACAAAAAAACAGATTAACACATGTAAAAAGCAAGCCTGTTCACCTTTTTTTAAACATTACTTTTCATTTTATATAATAAATACTAAAGTAATACACATAACACAGAAAAGGTAGAAAAAGAGAAATCTTCTTAGAAGTCCCAAAACACACAAACTAAGCAATGAACTAAGGAAGAAATGCTTACTCGCCTTTTCGGGATTTGTTTACCTTCTTCTCCAGGTACCTTCTGGAATACTGCTCACATAAGAAACAGCTCCGATGCCCAAGCCTACCTTTTATACCCTGACTGCACTGTCTATCCCCTGAGGTCTTTGCTGGGTAACAGCCCGTGAGCCAACTGTGTGCGGCAGCACAGAAGAGTGCCTGGGGACACTCTCCAGAGAGCCCCCCGCCAGCTACAGATATCCACAGCAGCCTATGACCCTAGGAGTCCCGCTCCAGCTCCACTTCTCACTTGGGACTGATTCTGTGTCTTGTCATCATCTCTTATTTGTGATCCAACTAAGTAGCCCTGAGGGCTCTTGGAGAATAAAAGTCAGCACTCCCTTCCTTAAAAATTACCCATATGATTTTAAAACTGCCCAAAGGATTCCTTGATCCTGATGCAGACACGCCTTTCATGGCAATAGGAAAGATAATGCAACAGAAACACATATTATATTGAGGCTGAGTGTCTGTATTGTTCTTCAGACTCCCTTAAGAGACTTTTCTCAGTGTACAAACGTATAGTGAAAATAAAAGGGATGCAAGGTCACATCTATAAAATCACAGGACTGATCTGAAATTTAAATAAAATAATACAAGAAAAATACAAAGTGTATGGTACACATTAGGTCTTAGTAGTACCATCATTATAATGATTAATAAAAAGTAAATGACCCAACAGCATAACCTTTTCTCCCACAGCCATCTGTATCCAGGAGGCTCTGAGGACCACTTCTGGAGGCAAAGCATACTTAGTATATATGATTTAAGTGACTCATGCTGGCTACACATCAAAGAAATAACACATAGAACACCTTCCCCTTTTTCCACAGCAAAAGGAGGTTGGATGTCTTAGGCATTCACCAAAATAATGCCAACTCAAAGACATAGGTATTTCATCTCATGGATTGTTGGGATATTTCAATATGCTAACAAGAGAATGTGAGTATTAAGAAAGAAGATATTCAAGTGGGTGACAAAAACTACAGTTAATAGAGTGACAAAAAGCTACCTACAAAGAGTCTTCTGATACGAAAATGGTCTAGTTCCCTCCTCCCCAACCAAATAGACATTTTTCCAAAGATGACATACAAATGGTCAACAAGTACACAAAAAAGTGCTCAACATCACTAACTATTAGAAAAACGCAAATAAAAACTACAGTTAGATACTGTCTCACATTTGTTAGAATGGCTATTATCAAAAAGACAGGAGATAATAAATGCTGGTGGAAATGTAAACTGGTGCAGCCACTATGGAAAACAGTATGGAGGTTTCTCAAAAAAACTAAAACTAGGGAGTTCCCTGGTAGCCTAACTGTTAGGATTCCGGGCTTTCACCACTCTGATCCATGTTTAATTTCCGATCAGGAAACTGAGAGCCCACAAGCCCCAGTGCATGGCCACAAAACAAAAAAAGGAGAGACAGCCATCTGACCTCAGTTCCCTGCAGCACATTCACAATCACCAAAACATGAAAACAACCTAAGTGTGTTGATGGATGAATGGATAAAGAATATACAGTGTGTATATAAACAGAATATTATTTCATCATAAAAAAGAAGGAAATTATGCCATTTGTGACAACATGGATGAAACGAGGGTATTATGGTATGTGAAATAAGTCAGAGAAAGACAAATATTGTATGATATCACTTATCTACAGAATAAAAAAAAAAAAAAGTCAAACCCATAAAAACAGAGAGTAGAATGGTGGTTGCCAGAGCCTAGGAGTGGAGGAGATAGGGAGATACTGGTCAAAGGGCACAAACTTCCAGTTATAATAATGACATGAATAAGTTCTGGGGGTCAAACATATAGCATGGTGATCATAGGTAATGATATTGCATCATACATTTGTTAAGAGAATGTATCTTAAATGTTTTTACCACATACGCAACAAAAAATAGTAATTAAGTGAGGTGAAGGATATAAATATTAACACTGTACTAAACATTTAGCAATATACCCATGTATCAAATCCTCATGTTGTACACTTTAAACCTACATGATGCTATATGTCAGTTATATATCAAAAGCTGGGAGAACACAATCTTGCCCCAAACACTTGCCTTGTGACATCAAGAGCCTTCTGAACTTTTGCTTGCACAGATCCAAGCAAATCCGCTCCCATTTTCTTCAGTAATTGTGTGAGAAGAACAAAAAGCCAGTCTTGCAAGTCATCCTTATGAATTATTATAAAATCCACAAGAGTCTCCAAAAACATACTGAAAACCTAGACATGAAGAGAAACCAAGTATTTCAGATGTTTAATTCATAATTTCCTCCCAAGTCTCCAAAACGTGAAAATGCCCAATTGGCCTTTGCCCAGACTCATAACTTGGGTGACAATGTTAACGACTGGACACGGCATAAAAGGCAAATGTAGTACAGAAAAGAGATCAAGGGAAAGGGGCTGGAACTTACTCTCTGTTGTGAATTCCACCGCAAACCAGGCCATGCAATGAAACAGATTCCATGTTAGTCCACAGTGAAGTCATACCATTGTCATGCAGTTTCCTAAAAGGCCTGCAAAGGCTATGAACTGACAAAATCCTCTCCCTTCCCTCTACATGCCTTTAAAATCCAGTACAGAGAGAAATAAACTTCATTGGAAAGTATGAGTCTAATCCTAGAGGCCAGCCTTCCTTCCTTTCTTCTCTCTCTCTTAAAAAATATCCTTTTAACCATCATATTTATTTCATTATCTAGCATTCAACAACTATTACTATAGGATAAGGAAAAAAAACCTTGCATAACTATTGCTTTTCATTTCCATCATCTATTTTGATGTATGCCAATTCAGATATTACAAAGTGTTATCTTTATAAAAAGATATTATAAAAGCTATACTAATATTTATAAAAGAGTACGGCTTAAAATAAAAGAGACTGCCAGCTGACATAACTCTCACACCACGGTGCGATCATCACTGCTACCGCCTGTGAGACAAAGCTCACAGTGGCTTATTCCTGAACCAACCTCAGAGATGTAAATGGTAGCACTGTGTACCCATTTGGTTAATGGGTTGTGTTCTGCTGGGACAAACCAGCTATCACAGACTTACTCAGTTATAGCGCAGGAACTATTAACCACCAGGGGTCTCTCGGGAGACAGCTCAGAGAGAAGTCAATGAGCCCCAGCTGTGGGACTCCTGGCTTAGCACTAAGGCAGCTAGCAAATATTGACTAAACTGAGACCTCCAAACTCACTGTACAAGAGCCTTCTGATGGAAACAAATTTCCTTCTTTATCCTCACATTCTTTATCCTCATGTTCTGAATCAGCAATCTAGAGGTAACAGGTAACAGAAATTTCATCAATGTCTAAATCCATCTAATACCCCTTATGCTATACATCTTATGAGTCTTATGCTTTAAATCTTACTGCTCTTAATATTATCTTAGAGAAAATCTTGATAATTTTATCTTTAAACATCTATGTGGCCTTTAAAATCAATGCTTATTGGATTTTATTAATATTGTGAATGTTAACCTTGTTGTGAGGGTCAAAACAGGAAATTTAATACATGTTTCAAGACCAATACTGAGGAGAATTGTTGCCCCCCGGCAAAAAAACCAGAATCCCTGCGTTTACTCTCCCATGCTCCTGTGAGCATCTCAGAAACAAGGGAGGAGTGCAATGCTGTTTTCTGTACCCTTAGCCCAGGGGGTTGCTCAGCAAGTGCTGAATGAGAGCACAGGCAGGTGGATGACTGACATTTCATGAACAATTTCTACAAGGACGAAAAGGCAGGAAAAGAAGGGAGATAATAACTGGCTAGGCTTCTGGCCATGACAGGTTTCCTTTCCCCGGTAGGACTTAGAAGAGACCGTTTTTACTAGGAAAACAATAGTATAAGATAGTTAAAGCTTGCGCATCAAGTAGTTTAAGATTTGCCTGTGTTGATTATAGGTTTTCTCAATTTCTATGGAAGTTGAATGATTCTATGAAGACCTACAAGACCTTTTAGAACTAACACCCAAAAGATGTCCTTTTCATTATAGGGGACTGGAATGCAAAAGTAGAAAATCAAGAAATACCTGGAGTAACAGGCAAATTTGGTCTTGGAGTACACAATGAAGCAGGGCAAAGGCTAACTGAGTTTTGCCAAGAGAACGCACTGGTCATAGCAAACACCCTCTTCCAACAACACAAGACTCTACATATGGAAATAACCAGATGCTAAAATCAAATTGATTCTATTCTTTGCAGCCAAAGATGGAGAAGCTCTATACAGTCAGCAAAAACAAGACTGGGAGCTGACTATGGCTCAGATCATGAACTTCTTATTGCCAAATTCAGACTTAAACTGAAGAAAGTGGGGAAAACCACTAGACTATTCAGGTATGACCTAAATCAAATCCCTTATGATTATACAGTGGAAGTGAGAAATAGATTTAAGGGACTAGATCTGATAGGCAGAACGCCTGATGAATTATGGACAGAGGTTCATGACATTGTCCAGGAGACAGGGATCAAGACCATCCCCAAGAAAAAGAAATGCAAAAAAGCAAAACAGCTGTCTGAGGAGGCCTTTTAAATAGCTGTGAAAAGAAGAGAAGTGAAAAGCAAAGGAGAGGGAAAAGATATACCCATTTAAATTCAGAGTTCCAAAGAATAGCAAGGAGAGATAAGAAAGCCTTCCTCAGTGATCAGTGCAAAGAAATAGAGGAAAATAATAGAATGGGAAAGACTAGCAATCTCATAAAGATAATTAGAGATACCAAGGGAACATTTCATGCAAAGATGGGCTCAAGGACAGAAATGGTATGGACCTAACAGAAGCAGAAGATATTACGAAGTGGCAAGAATACACATAAGAACTGTACAAAAAAGATCATCACAACCCAGATAATCATGACGGTGTGATCACTCACCTAGAGCCAGATATCTTGGAATGTGAAGTCAAGTGGGTCTTAGGAAGCATCACTACAAACAAAGCTAGTGGAAGTGATGGAATTCCACTTGAGCTATTTCAAATCCTGAAAGATGATGCTGTGCTTCATCAAGTGCTGCACTCAATATGCCAGCAAATTTGGAAAACTCAGCAGTGGCCACAGGACTAGAAAAGGTCAGTTTTCATTCCAAACCCAAAGAAAGGCAATGCCAAAGAATGCTCGAACTACCACACAATTGCACTCATCTCACATGCTGGTAAAGTAGTGCTCAAAATTCTCCCAGCCAGGCTTCAGCAATACATGAACCATGAACTTCCAGGTGTTCAAGCTGGATTTAGAAAAGGCAGAGGAACCACAGATCAAATTGCCAACATCCACTGGATCACCAAAAAAGCAAGAGAGTTCCAGAAAAACATCTATTTCTGCTTTATTGACTATGCCAAAGCCTTTGACTGTGTGGATCACAATAAACTGTGGAGAATTCTGTAAGAAATGGGAATACGAGACTACCTGACTTGTCTGTTGAGAAATCTGTATGCAGGTCAGGAAGCAACAGTTAGAACTGGACATGGAACAACAGACTGGTTCCAAATTGGGAAAGGAGTACATCAAGGCTGTATATTATCACTCTGCTTATTTAACTTATATGCAGAGTATACCATGAGAAATGCTGGGTGGATGAAGCACAAGCTGGAATCAAGATTGCCAGGAGAAATATCTATAATCTTAGATATGCAGATGACACCATTCTTATGGCAGAAAACGAAGAAGAACTAAACAGCCTTTTGATGAAAGTGAAAGAGGAGAGTGAAAAAGTTGGCTTAAAGCTCAACATTCAGAAAACTTAGGTCAGGACATCCGGTCCCATTACTTCATGGCAATTAGATGGGGAAACAGTGGCTGACTTTTCTTTTTTGGGCTCCAAAATCACTGCAGATGGTGACTGTAGCAATGAAATTAAAAGATGCTTACTCCTTGGAAGGAAAGCTATGACCAACCTAGACAGCATATTAAAAAGTGGAGACATTACTCTGCCAACAAAGGTCTGTATAGTCAAGGCTATGGTTTTCCAGTAGCCATGTATGGATGTGAGAGTTGGACTATAAAGAAAGCTGAGCACTGAAGAATCGATGCTTTTGAACTGTGATGTTGGAGAAGACTCTCGAGAGTCCCTTGGACTGCAAAGAGGTCCAACCAGTCCATCCTAAAGGAGATCAGTCCTGGGTGTTCATCGGAAGGACTGATATTGAAGCTGAAACTCCAATACTTTGGCCACCTGATGTGAAGAGCTGACTCAGTTGAAAAGACCCTGATGCTGGGAAAGATTGAGGGGAGGAGGAGAAGGGGATGACAGAGGATGAGATGGTTGGATGGCATTACTGACTCAATGGACATGAATTTGGGTAAACTCTGGGAGTGGTGATGAACAGGGAGGCCTGGTGTGCTGTGGTCCATGGGGTCGCAAGGAGTCGGGACACGGCTGAGTGACGGAACTGAATTGAACTGAACTGATAGTTGCTTTGGTCCTTTATCTACCCTTTAGCTTTCCTGATAGCTTCACTCCTCTGTTTTCTTTCTTTGAAACCATCTAATACCTTCAAAGGCTTCCTCCCAAACACTGGTTTTTATTTAAAATCTAGACTCCAATTAAATTTTTGTCAAGGGTCTTGCTCTCAGCTCCACTCCTAGAAAGGGCTTGTCTCTCACTCTGGGAGACTCAGTAGGGAGCCCTTGTCAAAAGGCCACCCTCAAGCCCCCCAGAGGCATGGGCACCAGCTGGGTGACCCCCATCCAGCAAATTCTTAGAAGTGGCAATCTATTTGGAGAAATACTTGATGTGGCTTTTCAGTAAATCCTTTCTATCAGTTCAGCCGCTCAGTCGTGTCTGACTCTTTACGACCCCATGAACTGCAGCACGCCAGGGCTCCCTGTCCATCACCAACTCCCGGAGTCCACCCAAAGCCATGTCCATTTTGTCGGTGATGCCATTCAACCATCTCATCCTCTGTCATCCCCTTCTCCTCCTCCCCTCAGTCTTTCCCAGCATCAGGGTCTTTTCAACTGAGTCAGCTCTTCACATCAGGTGGCCAAAGTATTGGAGTTTCAGCTTCAACATCAGTCCTTCCGATGAACACCCAGGACTGATCTCCTTTAGGATGGACTGGTTGGACCTCTTTGCAGTCCAAGGGACTCTCGAGAGTCTTCTCCAACACCACAGTTCAAAAGCATCAATTCTTCAGTGCTCAGCCTTCTTTATAGTCCAACTCTCACATCCATACATGACCACTGGAAAAACCATAGCCTTGATCAGAAGGACCTTTGTTGGCAAAGTAATGTCTCTGCTTTTTAATGTGCTGTCTACTGTCACTTTCTAAAAAAGCATTATAATGCTTTTCTAAAAATACACTGTTACATCCTAGCATCCAGCCTATGTACTTCCATGAAGTATGCAAAACTGTTTGCTGAGTGAATAAAAGACTGTATCTGATTCTCCCCAGGGTAACCCTTAGTTGAAACGCACTTTACTTAATGACACTGTATGGACAAGAGGAAGTTTCTAAGAATTTTGTCTTCAAAAGATATAACATAATTTACTCTTGCCTGGAAAATTCCATGGACGGAAGAGCCTGAAAGGCTGCAGTCCATGGGGTCGCAAAGAATCAGACACGACTGAGCGACTTCACTTCACTGTTAAAATAAGTCTGGAAGGTTTACCCTGCATGGTGGGGCTGGTCTTCCACTCTGAAGTAGTGTATTACATACAAAGACATGCAAAGAGGATACAAATCAGCAGGTTCTCAGACCTTACCTTGCTGTGAGGGTCAGCAAACATTCGGGTGAAAATCTCACACAATCTTTTCAATTCTACTCGACTAGGAAATAAAATGAAATAAATTTAATATTTAATAAGTCAACACTGAAAGTAGTTACAGCTTCTCTAAATCCTTTAATTTCATTTAACATGTGTTATATAAGTTTCATGTAACATCTTTTTTTCTACAAATGAATTATCTAAATTTTAGTTTGACGGAATTACACAGGAATAAGAAATACCAATTCTGGTCTTGTTCTAAAACGAAACTGAATCTCAGAGTGTGATCACATAAGTTTACACACATGCACATATGGCAAAGCCAGGCGCCAAATCCTGCTCACTTCATTTCCACACGCGGCAGATGAAAGGTAGGCAGACCAATTCAGAAAAGCATGTGCCGCGGGGTTAGACAGACCTGGATTTTAGTCTCCCTTCTGTTATAGTCAAAGTACTGTGATATCTTTAAACCCATTTCAGTACAACAAACCGCTGCTATCTACCTGCTACGGTGCCTGAGCCTAGCACACACTCGCCTCACATCAGTGCCCCTGTGACACTCCTTACCCTGAACTGCACTACTGAATCCCATTTGTACTTCAGAGTTTTATTACAAAGTGTTTTCTTCCCCACACCGTCCCCTCTCAGATCCAATGGTCCTTTTAACATTGTTAACAATGAAATCCAGATCAGATCAATACTAATCAATAGATTCCTAGAGCTTATCCAGTGGATACTTGGAGAACACTAAGAACCAAGAAACTGGGACCACCAGAATAAAGGAGATTGCTGGAGAATAATGACAGTTCATCGTTTTTGTTTTCTGACAGATTACTAGACCACCAGAGGTGACCTACACTTCAGCAGGCATTTGCATGCACAGAGTGGAATGAATAAAGGGGAACAGGGAGTTTAGGTGGCAGGAAGGAATACGGCAGGGGTCTCACTGACTACCGACGGCCACACTTGAAGCCCAGTGACTCGTCAGTCCATGCTCACAGAGTTTTGCAGAGCTGTCCATGAACAGAAACACTTAACTAGTCTCACCATATTGCTTAAAAAAATTACAGAAAGAATGTAACAGACTATACTTCAAACATCTCTGTAACCATGAGATTCACCCTGTAATCAACGACATATCAATACTATCATGGTTTTATAAGAAGCATTTCTTCTTAGATATAAAATAATGGTGTGTCAATGGTACCTTATATCTGATGAAATATGGTATAAACATGTGTTTTCGGTATATGTAATACATGCCTGTTTTAGAAAATTTATGTAATATACAGAAACAAAAACAAAAGCAAATAATCAATTCTAGAGATAATGCTGCACTACTTTGGAGTTCTCCATTTGACTGTCTCTTTACTCTGCACATTTACAAAACTATACAAATGCGCATGCACATGAAAACATTTTAGACTGAGACTGGCATCATTTTATCCATGCCTCTGAAGTGTAAATAATCTGTGCTAACTTCAGAGTTGTTTTTATGTTTTACCTAAACCACAAACTCCTCTGAGTGTTCTCAAAACACCTACTAGACAAACCTGAGCCGTGGTGAACCAAATGTTTCCTAGACCTAATAAGCTATGGAGTGTCTGCCCGATATTTAAGTTCTCTGGAAGGCAAAGACCACATCTGAGCCATCCTGGCCTCTCTCGGGCCTGCCCCGTAAATGACCATGAATCCGTGTCATGGAGCTCAGTCTGAAGGAACCTGGCCTCCTGTCCTACCTCAGCGTTCTCTGACTCTTCAGGAGGTTCTGCAGGCCCAGCAGCCCTTCCTTCCTCTCAGACCAGTTGGAACTGGCACAGTGGTTGAGCACCTCAGCCACATCCTCAGTCTGGCGCAGGTAGTGGGGGATACCCCCATTCCGGGAGCCGTACGAGCGCTCAGAGCACACGCTGGAGGCGTCACTGTTGGCATCGTCATCAGAATACATCCCATAGGGCTCGTATCTCCTCCTCACAGGCTTCTTCTGCCAGATCCAAGGAGGGGTTGGGGAAGAAATGGAAAGGCAACATGAGTCTTACACAAAATCAACAACGAAGAGTTAAATGTAGACACACACGAACACACACATGAGCACATGCACCCACACCTTCCCTTTGCTTACAGATAGGGAAATGGAAACAGAACAGCAGACTTCTGGTAGGTAGAGTGAGTAGTAAGTAGAGCAACCCACAGCAGAGGAGGGAGCAGGATCTTTAGTGTGGTGTGCAGCCCTCTCAGTAACACGGACCCACCATGTGACTTCAGAAAGCCTCCTAATCTTTCCACCTCAGTGACCCCATCCCTGAGATAATATTGATTACCCTTCTAATAGGCTTGTTGTCAGGATTAAGTGGAATTATATGCTAAACAGCCTAGCTCAGCACCTGACACACTGAGTCTGTGAGCCCACCACCCTTTCCCAACCAAAAGCAACCTGTCTTGAGCATGGTCTACAAGTAAATTTGTTTGAAAATTCATGCTCCCTTAAGAACATCTGACCCTGCAATGTCAGTGGTGTAGTGTCCTATATAAAAGGATTCTCAAAAGATCTATACCATTTTTATTAAGGACTTACAGTTTTACAACACTAACAGGCCTCCTTCGACTAGAATACCCATTTCATTCATGTCTCTTACCCTGAATATAAAACTATTAAGTTATATCCCAAAATTATAAAGCAAGAACTATATAAAACAGATAAAATTTAATTTCTCTAAGAGGAAAACAAGTAGCTATGGCTTAAACTGCACCAATGTAACTTCCTAGGAATGTGGCTTGTACACACATCACAACTTACCTGGGACAGCTCTGTTTTCCACCTACTGTCCCCACATAATTATTAATGGCACCCTCCCTCACGCTCAAAATACCCTTGTTAGGATGATAATTATATGGTCATCTCACTTATACATGAGCTAGATTCCCAAGATAAGAAAAATGCTGAATGTATCCACTTATGAAATAATAACAACATTAAGAGACAAAACCTAGGTTAGTGAAATGAAACACTAGTAGGATAAGGGGCACAAGTTGATGTTGGAAAACAATGCTCAAACACATGTGAGACATGACCAGTTCTATCACTAGCAAAAGCACCACTAGTTTCCACAAAATCAGTTCAGAACAGAACTTCTACACTAGGCTACATTTTTGTTGCTTTTATCAGCTCCTAAAGGAAATATACTCACAATGGAAAAAAAGGTTATAAAACAAAAGTTAAAGCACTGGTACCTTGCTCCTGGAGTCTCCTAACAGCTGTAGGCAGGAAAATATTGAAGGATGGGGAAAAAGCATAGAGAATTATGTCAGAAGCATATGTGGGGATTGTTCTTGCAACAAAAGTGTACAGCAAAACATATATTAGCAAACCAAAAATTCAGGTTAGCAAGCAATTCATATCAAGCGAATAACAAAGATTGCTTTCACAATGGCATTTCCTAACCCTCTTGCCCCTCTTATGAGACCTTCCAGTATCTACTCTAATTCTTTGCTGAAACTCTCCCCACACCGAGGCACATCCCAAATGTCACTATTAACTCCGTCGTCTGCTCCTAGGAGAGCTTCTGTCCCGGGACTTCCTTTCTGCGAGGCAGGGACTGAGTACCATCCTGGTGCTGTCATCTGAAGCAGGTCATGGGGAGAGACCAAGAGGTTTGGACAAAATGTCGTAAGGGCAGTGGGAGTGTAAGGAGAGCCAGAGCTCAGAGAAAAGCCCAAGTCAGGCAAAGGCAAAACCTAGATTCTTGAGTCCTGCTCTGCTTCCTGGCACTTTGTGCGGTGTCCCTGGGGCAGATCTTTAAGAAACAAGGAGACATGGCCGTCCCCCTTTCCCCCACCCCAACCAAAGTGCTGTCTCACCAAAGGCTTTGCACATCCATCACTTCTCACCCCACTGGTTCCCACTTCTTAAAGTCCCGGAATAGGTAACAAACAAATTCCAAATGCTGCAACTTGGAAGGAAAATCACTTCGTAAACTCTCCAACTTGTGACTCTTGAAGTCCTACTTAAAGCAATTATCCTGAACTCCAATACCTGCCAGGAAGAGTCCTTCCACACCCAAGGCTGATGAACAGACCTGGTGGGGCAGCCCTCATCAGGAAAGCACTAGGAGACTGGAAGACTGCTTGCTCACAGATGTCTGTCAGAGAAACCTGGCTGAGCAAGAATAAATGAGGGAGTTCCAGGAGGGATGAGAGGTAGACTCCCTGAAGCCACACACTATAAAGTTTTGATCAAATGAAAACAGGGCTGGATTTAAAACCTCAGGGTCTGAAAGCAGGGTATTATAATGCTTTTCTCTTAAAATAGTACAAGTAAGACCAGAGATCAGACAGTTGTCTAAAGAAGGTCTATTTTAAATGCTAAGCACATAAACCAGAAGAAACAAGAGGCTGTGTTACTACCAGCTGAAATGCATCTTTAAAAGGCAATCTGACCACAAGCTGATTCTACTGAGGAACTTTTTGCTAGAAGCACAAATTTAATGACCTCTAATCACTTTATATTGCTTTTTTAAATATTACATTATAACAGTACAAGAAAAAACATGCTCCACTAGTGCTTCACATCCTCAGAGAGTTCATCTTAAAATCTGGGAAAGTTTCTATAAATAATGACTTAAGGACTCGTTCAAACAAATAAACATAAAATCATATGGAACAACTAGTGATGGTAATGGAATAAATGCAAGAGTTTCAAACCACAAAGTCTATGATCTACTATTATACAATGGTGTGCTTAGGCTATGCCATCAAAGCCTGTAAAGCAACAGAAGCAAAAGAAGGGGCAAAAAAGAAATGCTGGAAAAAAAATGGGTAAAAAAGGAAAAGAAGAAGCCCAATGACATCAGAGAAGCCCGATGTCATCCAAACCTCCTTGTTACTGAGGAGCAGAGAAGACACTCTTGACGTTAAAATGTGGCTCGAAAGGCTAGTTTTCACTTACATACAGAGTTAAACGTTTAAGAAGAAAGGAATAATAACCTAAATTCACCCAATATTTACATGATCTCAAAGAATATCAAAGAAGACTGAATGACCTGATTTGGAGGCTACCTCCTGTGAAGACAGAGAAAAGTGTAGGTCAGTAATGAAGAGACTCCACACACATCAGGCCTCTTACCAAAGCATCAGCAACAGCAGCTTCCAGATCTGTACTGGTGCTCAGAACCCGCATGGCATTCACAGAACCAGGAATTCTTCCTGCCTGGCCGAGCCCAAAGCGGTCTAGGTAAAAAACAAAAGCAAAAGTATATGTCATTTTAATTCAGATGTTCTCATTTCTTTGCAATGGCCCTTGCCTCATCCCACTTACTGTACAGAAACACTGAAAAATCTCTAGCCAGTTTTTACTGCAGTTGGCTTGTAGTTTCAACTACACTTGACTTGTTTACCAGTGGCAGAGGTTACAATGTTCACATTTAATATGGCTGCATCCTGACAACTGAAATGGTTCTTTAATGATATTTTATTTTGGAGAAGTGCTGAGATAGAGGCTAGAGAAGGGAACTTATTATAGAAAGGAATTGGGCCATGAGTTGAGCCTTTTCATCTATTTAGCACTCTCTCTGGAGGCAAAAGAAGCCCTGATATTTGATAAAACTAATTAGAAAGCTCCATGGCTTGATAAATGAGTTCTAATGCAATATGTAATAAACAGATAAAATTTGAATCCAATGTATTACACTGATCTCTGTGCAAATTTTCATTACTGTCACTACTGTTTGCTATTAAGCTCAATTAATTTTAGATATTTGTTCATCATGATGCCTGTGTCACCAAAGGTTATTTAAAAATCAGTGTACTAAAATTCTTTAATCTGCACCACAAAAAGCTAGTATCTTCACTGAAAAACATTAATCATTCAGATAATATAAATTTTTCCAAAGTCCCTCAAAGGATTTTTAAATGATAATCTTTATATGTGTGAACAAAACAGACAGAATGCAAAAAAAGTTTTCCAATTTTAGTGGTTCAAACAACTATTATAAGCTTATTGATGATCATGGACAATAAAGACTTTTTTCTTTGGCCTTTCCACAAGGCTTGCAGGATCTTAGTTCCGTGACCAGAGATGGAATTTGCGCCTCTGGCAGTGGAAGCACTGAATCCAAAAAGACTACTTTTAGAAGTCCCTTTATATGAGCTGTCTAGCCTTCCTTCAGAAAGGCTGAGATTAAAACAATGCAGGAGAAAGTCAGTGTAAATTACACTGGTAAGGATCTACTGGTAAAGGTTTTTTCACTTTAGGACAGGGCTTTATTTGGACACTAACATTGAGTCCCTGCTGCTCTCCGCTGTGGCAGCTCAAGACAAAGCAATCCAGTAAATGATTCTTATTTAAAATGTTAAGATTAAAAACACTTTAACAAATAAGACACTGTTTGGACAAGGAAAATCTCGGTACTTGCCATATTCTAATAATGAAGGCATTTGGGGTTGGGGGGAGCTAAAGTCTGTCTTACATAATTGGTTTTTCCTATAAAATGATGCATTTAAAATCTGGATACGTAACAAGACATCACCTACAAACTGGTAAACTTTAAAAGTGATGTGTTATTTAGCTTTTTAAAATTGTCAGTTTTGAAACATATCTTCCACTGCCACAGAATGGGGGAAAAAATTTAACTACTAATCAAAAGTTATACAATTATGAATTTTTATAGAGAAACAAAAATTGCATGTTATACTATCCCCTTTTTTAATGCACTTGTTGATTATACTGAATTTCATCATTATGTGTATGTTTAAAATGTGATAACATGCTGTATAAAATCAATTATATCTCTCTCTATAATATAAATTATCAGTTCAAATATAAACAATTAGAAATTTGAGATTTATGATGCACAGTTTTATAAATGATCATTGTTCAAGTCTTTCTCTTTCATTAAAAAAGGGTAGATAGTAAGGGATTTATGAGTAACAGAATGAAAGTAATCCAGTTATAAGCCATTTAGAAATTACCCAGCATAAACTTAAATAAAACATAATCTTAAAAAAAAAAAAAAAAGATCTCATGCCAGCAAATCTTGCTCCAGGGATAGGAGTGATTCTTCAGACACAAAATTAAAACTGTAAGAACAAAGCAATTATTCTGTGCTTTTCAGATGTGTATAGCTTCACCACACATGGTGACTGCAGATATTTATCATAGATAACTGAATTTCAAATCTTAAGGGGAAATGTTTGGAGTGAAGAAAATTTATAAGCCTTTTGTTTTCACCAGACCAAAATCTGCTCTATTTTCTCTCTGGTACCATTCAGTTTCCAAGAGATGGATATATTACAGCTGTGCCCTCAGCCTGGCCCATAATCTTTAGGGGAATGTCCTAATCAAAGAACACATAATAAAATGCATGGGTGGTTCATTTAGAGAAAAAACAGAGACACTAACTCAGTAAATTGGTCACAGTTGTCATCATCAGCAGTCAGATTTAACAGAAGATGCCTCGTACTCAGCTGATAAAATTGTAGTCAAGAGGGATTATTAGTTTATCAAAATGATGCCAGTTAAATCTGGCAGATTGAGCATTACTGTATGCTTACTTTCTGCCCTAATGGCCAACCAGGGCATTTTGGGTATTGTTAAAATGGGGTTGAGGCAGTGTTTCACATCTGCAGGCTGCAAAGGCTATCTTTGGCCCGACTTGATTATTGTAATCATGACTTGTTTTTCCATAAAAGTTTCAGGGCAATCCACTTCCTTCAATCCATGTGAAAATGGGTATGCTATAATTGAACATCTGGTCATTAAACAGCACCTCCAAGTAATGAAAACTGGACAGGAATAACTAGCATTCATAGACACCACTTTACTGCAAGCAAAGACTGAGAGACAAAAGCCTCCGTTGGATGAGGTCCAACCCCAATTCTCCTAGGGACCCTTCAGGACACCTATCTGGGGTTACTGCTTTCCTGCAGGAGGGACTGAAAGCAAGGGCGGAAGTGCTTCCTCATCCTTCTGTTTTAACATAAATATGAATACTAGATAAATGATGTTGTCAAACAAACTACAAAGCATCAACAGCCTATTAACAGAACCATAAACATTCAATAACTTAAAAAAATAGAAGCACACTGAGGGGGATAAAATATGAGGTGCATCCATGCCAATTGCTAGCGAATAAGATGGGAACAAATGTGACGATGAGCGTGAGACAGGCATGCATGAGCACGTGTTCACCTGACTGCCCCACAGAGTCAGCCGTGGCGAGAGCACTAGTGGACCTGGAATGACGTCGAGAGGCTGCAGGTAAAAGGAACGGCAACACCCACAGGGTTAACACACGAGAACCTCAGAGAGCAGCGGCCACAGGCCGGAGGGCACGAGGGCTGCTCCCAACACAGCCGTGCTTCCTCATGGAAAGAGATGGTACTGGAGATGAATGGACAGCGAGCGCCGATCCCCAGCCTGTGCGCCCAGCGGCCCACACCTCAGGTGCACGTCCGTGACAGGAGCCGCGATGGCCACCATGGACTATGCCCAGGAAGGACGTCAGGGGCCACACCAGAGGGGCAGCAGCAGCATGGGTTATACCTCTCGTCGGTATGCGATGCACACGCAACCATGCACCATACACAGAAGCGGAGAAGTTCACAATGTTCTTTCAACAGAAACAGCATGAAGTCACAAGAAGGGGGCTTTATATAGAGAACGGATAGACAACAAGCTCCTACTGTACAGCACAGGGAACTAGGTTCAATATCCTGCAATAAACCATCATGGAAAAGAATATGAACAAAAGAATGTATATAAATGTATAACTGAGTCACTCTGCTGTATAGCAGTAATTAGCACAACCCTGTAAATCAATTACACATCATTAAAAAATAATAAAGTACTTCATGCTTCACAGAACAAAAATTGATTGATTTAAAAAAGGGGGGGTCAATAACTATAATTCCATTTTCCCTAGTCAACATGTTTGTTGTTCTGTTGCACAAACATCCTAATTATTAATTACCTCATTGTGTAACTGTTGGAAAGTTAGCTGCAGTAAGTTTAACAGCCTTCCTTGGAGAGGCAGCTCAGGACTCCAGTTGTGAGCACCAGCTCTGTGACGCACGGAGGGTGGGAGAGGGCAGGTCCCAGTCAGATCACAACTAGTTGTATGGGCCTTGGGCAAAGTACTAAACCTCTCTGTGCCTTAGTTCTCACCTGTACAATGGGCTAGCAGTGGTACCCTCCTCTTGGGAGTTAAGAGAATTAAGAGAGCGTCTACATCAAACACTTGAAACAGTGCCAGGCACAGAATAAACTGTGGCAGCAACAGAAGCACAGCGCTGGTGGTCACAGCAATGGTCAAGCATAAACTCTACTTTACACTTAGATGTTAAATATTATTTTACTAGCAAGTACTCATAATAATCACATCAATACATCAATCGGAGAAAATATATGCCAAACTCCAGACTCATGTGGAGGGAATGACTTTTAGAAATAATCATGAAATACAGGCTTGGGTCCAAATCTGAATTTATTGACCGGAGTACCACACAATATAAGGCTTTTTCTTACCTCAGGAGGGAAAAAAAGTAACATGCTTCTAATTATTACTCAGAAAGAACACAGTGAATGCAACACAGGAAGTTCACAGGTTTCCCAGAGTAACACTAAGCCACGCTGACTTCCACCTGCATAACCAGAGCCCAGAATCCTCGAATGCTAACACACAGTTACTCATGGAATGGTAAAGCCTCAAACTCTTCATATAACTTTATTTATTTAAGCTCATATCACTTTATGAAACATGCGTATCTGCCGGATAAAAGATGCTAAACAGCAAAGGTCACCTGGTCAGTGAGGACAAATTTTTATCAGCATGCAAAAGAGAAAGAAAATCCCTAATTTCTCAAGATGCACAAAAATAAGTCAGCAAGCTCTAGAACAGATATTACAAAATAATCACTTTCCTTAAATAAGCAAACTGACAAAATATTGTGGAAGACTGAAACTACTCGTTTCTTAAACAAGCACAATGGTATCATATCCTGATAGTTTAAACTGGAAACAGTGTTTAAGCAACACCTGATCTGAAGGTTCCTTATAAAGCTGTCCTTTGGTTCTGTTTCAACAGAATATTCTATGCAAATATGTCATGTAATGAGTTCTTTGAAACGTACTCAAGTGAACATCCCACAATGGAATCCAAGTGGACCCACTTACGTAAAAGCCTCACTGACAGCAGAGTCCTAGAGCCCTTAATATCCCAAAAGTTCTCACTGTAACCATTTAAATAATTATTCATACTATTAAAATGGTCCAAAACAAGTTTTTAAGAATACAGGATGTCCTAATGGTCCAGTGGTTTAGAATTCACCTCCAATGCAGGTGACACAGGTTTGATCCCCGGTCCAGGAAGATTTCACATGCCACAGGGGCCCGTGCGCAGTAACTACAGCCTACACTCCAGAGTCCATGCTCTGCAACAAGGGAAGCCACCGCAATGAGAAGCCCGTGCCGCGCAACTAGAGAGTAACCCCCACTCACTGCAACTAGAAACAGCCTGCACAGCCACAAAGACCCAGCACAGCCAAAAACTACAAAAAAAAAAAAAAAAAACCCTACAAACTCAAACCCAATATGCAGTCACCAAAACAGTTACTTCTGTTCCTTTTCTTTTAAAAAGTGAAGGTTGGCTATATAAGTTGATTCAAAGGGGCACTAATACAAAAGCTCACTGATTTATAAAGGGGGTGCAAAATGAGTATTAAAGTGAATGAGAGTAAGAAGGCAACACCACACCCTCTAAGGGCACAGGAGGTTCTCTAAGGGGCAGCAACCTCTGGTGTTTGGTCCTATGATCAAGCCTGGAAACATGGCCAAGCATAGTGCTTCCTCCGTACCTGGGTCTGGAGAGGCCTCAGAAAGCATTCAGCTCACTTTGGAGGAATAAGAGAAAGACGCCTCAGATGAGGTGGAGGAACAGCCAAGCTCTGAAGTTAGAACTGTGTGATCTGGAGAAAGTGGACTCTTCTCCCAGTCTCAGCTGTGTCATTTGTAAAAGAGGGGCGATGATATCTGTCCCAGAGGCGGAACAGGACCCACAAGGGTTATGTGCCCACTGACTGCTCAGAATGGTGTGGGGACATATAAGCACCGCTGCTGTTCTGAGCTGGACAGAAATTTTATAAACAGATTTAACTACCCGCCCCTCCAAAAAAGGCATGGTCTAAAAATTGAGCTGAAAAGATGTTAACTCCTGCCCCGACCACACAGAAGACCATGCTGGTGGCCAGAGACCTCCAGCTGTGGGAGCAGCGATGACACACATCGCAACCCGGGCTGTCAGCAGAAGACACCTGAGTGGAAACTAGGCGCTGGGTCCCTCAGCTCCTCGGAGTCCAGTGAGGACCTCAAGGGTCCAGCACATCTTGCCTGGGCCACAGAACACGTGCTAGGGCCACAAAGGCTGCTTCCATGGGTAGTAACAAACACAGCAACGTCTGAGTGAAATAAAAACCCTGAACTGCCTCTAAGAGACAAAATGACCAATAAACAGACTGAATTGTTTAATTCTAAGTTATTTGGAAAGTCAAATCATGAACAAGGACGCATACATAGCCATAATTGGAAGGGAAAAATAACCAGTTCTTATAGAAAAAAATCATTGTTGTTGCCCCTGATTTTTTTTTTTTTTTGAGGATTTTGATCTATTCTAACACTGCTGTGCAAGAGCTGGGAGGGTCCAAGTAATCTGTGCCCTTCTCAGGCCCTTGTGCTCAGCAAGTAGGACGCTCACACAGGTATCTCCTCACCACTTCTGGTGGATTGTCTAGAGGGCCCTGCATCTGTTGTCCTGCTCTTTCTGAGAAGTCCACAAAGGACAGTGTTCACGAAGAAATAGATTGAGATTTTAATTACTGATTTGGAGAAAAAAAAGATCTGAGGAAGAAGTGTATATCAGAAGGAGACAGAGGAAAATATTAAGACCTAATGTTTTTGTTCCACCATCCGCCTTCCAGTGACATTTTTATACCTGAAAGACCTGCCTCATAATTAGAGTCAAAATAACAGGCTGTTGAAGTTCACAGCTCGAGATAAGAACTTAAGGCCTAGGCCCAAGCATTATAAGATGATTTCTACCTTACTTGTCATGCTCATCATGACAAAAATAGACAGCTGCACAGTACTAAATGTGCCAAACGACTAGAACACAACCACTGAAGAATACAAAACATTTCTTTCTTGTGGAAATACGTGTTGATAGTACAAAGTGAAAAGGTATATGTCCATTTTAGAAAAAGGCAGGATTACTAAAACTAAACAGAAAAATTCAATATCTATAAAGGATACATGTTTCTCTTTTTACCTTGTTTTTCCTGAATACTAGAAATTGTTAAAATACAAATTCCGGCTCTAAGAAAAACTGCAAGGGAGTGTGTCAGATAGCTCCAACTGGCGATTAGAATAAGTACTTCTAATGTACCATGGCCACCAAATATTTTGTCCTCTAGTGGCAGTGGGTCACAAACATTAAAGAGCCGGTGGAGCCCAGGAAAAAGGAAAATTTCGTAATAATTAACAGTGAACATCAAGGTGTGCTATACATACACCTTGTCAGTTTATCCAAAAGCAATCTGTAGACTGCTCTCAAGAAAGTTTTGAAAGGACTCATTCAACAGAAGGACAGCTGATATTCATGCTGCTTTTCTGATTAATGTTCCTACCCACCAAAGTGAATACGTTTAGCTTCCTAAATGTTATCATGATTTTGCTTTTTGTCCTTCTTTGACATGACTCACACGTGGACTGATCCATTGTAAGATGAAAAACAAGTTGTAGAAATTCAACGACTGTGGATACACTCTGAATTCACTCAAGTCTGAAGCACAGTGATCTCTGGCTGAGCTTCACCTCGCACTGGCAATGACCTCACCAGTGGGCTTGCCCAGAAGCCAGTGGTCCCAAGTGACAACAGTACAGAGTGAGGCGGTGCTTTTTCCCTCTGATAAACAAAAGCTGGGAACTGCCAAAATCTGAGCATGCAGAGGGGTACAAGGATGGGTGGCTGAGGAAGAGGATGGAGAGCAGAGGCTCACGGGACGGTGTTGGAAGGACAGAGGCCGGCAGTTTGGCCTGGCGGGGCGGGGTGCTCGGGGTGCCCGGCAGGTGGGTACTCACCGAGCGGCGCGAAGCCCCGAGCAGGGCTCGTATCCCGGCTGCTCTCACGGCTGGCATCGCGGCTGCACCCCTGACTCGTGCTGGGTCGAGGGATACGGCTGCTCCGTGCTAGCGTGCAGCATGAGGGGTTTCAGAGAAGGGGAACAAGTTTAATGAAGACAGAGAAACTCACACATGGTCAGTCACATTCCGTTTGCACGATCACGACATGGTCCATGTCTGGCCCTGCTTGGGCCTCACTGACAACAACAGGAGGGGTGTAGGCAAAAGTCAACTTGCTCATTGCCTCACAAAGCTGTGAACTGCAGCAGGAAGGTGAAATAGCACCTAAAGTTGAGAAAGGCAAAGAAAGCTCTCCAAAGAGCAAACTGGTATCAGAAAATACAAGGTCAGAAGTCTTCCAGAGATGATCAGTTTTATGGCTTTACCTTCTCCACAAGAGGATAATAAAAGGCCACAGTCATCTTCATATGCAACGGGTCCTTAGAAAGATAATTTAATTTGGATTAAAAACAGAATCAAGGCTCTGGTCACCGAGCTTCATAAACTTACCTAATTAAGAGGGTTCACTGCTCCCAGCCTGGCCGTCTTTACAAACAGAAGTCACAAGGACTGACCCAGCTACAGAACCTGCCTACTTCAAACCAGTGTGTAGATGCTGCAAACATAATTACTAAACCAACAAACATAAAGAATCAGGACCAATATCCTTCATTCACTGGCCTTGACATTAATTTCTACTTTTTCTATGGGAAGCCAGAAAGATCTGCCTGTCATCCCTCCCCAAGTGTCTTCACTTACCCAGCCTCACACCTAAGTTTATGGCAAGTGGCCTGATAACTTCAATATTCATGCTGAAGATCAGCCACTGGCCTGAGAAGAACTAATTACCTTCTCATGTCATAGGATACTGAAAAGACAGAATCCTATGAAGCCTAAGGGCTAATATAACTTGGCCATAAATCTCAGAAAAGATCATGCTGCCCTTTATTTTTCAATTTACTTTGAGAAAAACGAACGCAGTACTGGGAAAATACTCAGCAACAACTTTGCAAACTGAAAGCGTGTAGCCACTTACATGATAGCTGATGGGAACCATAAACACTTACATCTTGAGAGGATGTACTAATTCTAAACCAGACAGAAATGACTTTGTCAGAAATATAAGAAAAAAATAGCCTCGATTCACTGATGTGAAAACAGCAATGTTTACTACATTATAACAAGCATAGCCTATGACTTCAGAGCAAAGGTAGATTTATGGCCAAACTATAACAAGAATGTCTTACAAACCACAATCATAAAATTGCCTGACTTAGAAGAATGTGGAAGTGAAAAGCCAAATCAACTTCCTATTGTGGTCTCTGCTCAGTGCCAGAGGTGAATTAAACCCTACAGATACCTAAGTGATGTCCAAAAGCTTGGGTCTGTGCTGGTGAGCAAGGCAAGGTCAAGTGCAGGATGCAAGCTGAGCTGTCAGTCAAAACAGGGATTTTTTTTCATTTGGGATTCATCAGTTTTCCCTGGTGGCTTAGTCGGTAGAGTCTGCCCACAATGAGGGAGACCCAGGTTCAATCCCTGGATGAGAAAGATTCCCTGGAGAAAGAAATGGCAACCCACTCCAGTATTCTTGCCTGGAGAATTCCATGGACAGAGGAGCCTGGGGGGCTACAGTCCACGGGGTCACAAAGAGTAGGACAAGACCAAGTACTAACACTTTCACTTTCAGGAATTCCTAAATTTGTCTTTATTTTGCTATAGTGATGTGGAAGCAGTAGGTTTTCACTCAAAGCAGCACTAATGACTGAATCAGCAATTTCAGATAACACTCTGAACAACTTCCACAATAAGAGCCAAGGCAACAGGTGTTAAATGTTTAATTTAACACCTTAAAAAACTAGGGAGTATCTACTGACCCCTTCAATAAATAACAAGTTGCTTAAAACCTGCAAGTCACATTGCTTATCCTTAGGGGACCAATCCCACTTCCAATGCATAAATGCCCCCTCCAGCTCCATGCTAACTCACTGATCCAGCCGCTCGGCCTCTCTGGGCCTCAGCCTCCACTTAGGAAGGTGAGAGAGAGAAAGATTCCCCACCGTTTAATGAAAAGGGTACGGTGAGATAAGGCACGTAATGTAGGTACTTCTGCATTCCTTGCTGAAAGGCATATGTGAAACTCTAGTCCTAGTCCACTGCCTACTCCAACACAATCAAAAAGTAGTAAGAGCAGTTCTGATAGTTTTTCACCTATGTGCATGCTCAATTGACCAATTTCTTCTAGTTTTTGCCTGATCACATCTGAATTTTTACACAGCTCTCACGCCCTTAACACTATACTACAGCAACAGGGTATCTCTGTGCTCTCTGTGGGCTGAGCTTGCTTTGTGAAGACAGTGAAGAGCATGAGAAGGAATAAGCAGATGTGATCTGAAATAACAGCAACCATAATTCTTAACAAGGTTTACTGTCCTAATGTTCGACCCAGAGAAGGGTCTTTCACCCATTTGTGCTGACTGGCTCCTTTAACATACGGCAATAGTAGTATGGAAAAAAAAGAATGCTGCTTACAATTCTGTTCACGATTTTGCTCCAAGCTTCATTAAAGTACACTTAGTGATGAAACCAACAGTTCAAATATTGGATAATTAAACATAAGAGGAAAAAAATTCCACTTGTAAACCACTTCCAAATACTAATCTACAAGGAGAATTTAAAATAAGCAAATAAAAGTTTTTCACACTAAATTAGGTAGTCAAAGCTAAAACATAGTATTCTGCATCATTCTGTCTTTTCATTGAGTGCCCACACTGAACATTCTACATAAGAATCTGTTATGGCAAAGGGGTGACAGGGGGAAGAGACAATAAAAGCACATGTGCCACCTGAACTTTCTAAAAGCACCATTCTTAGGGAGTCTGCAGTCCTGTGCTTACAAGGAATGCTGAGAAGCCTGGAAAAAAACCATCTGACTAGTTTTCATTTCTTGGGCGACACACTACTTTTATAATGTTTCAAGGGAAATCCTAACTCTTGTCTTTCAAGGTAATATCCTACAAGAACACCTATCAAAAGCAGAAGTACCAGAAGAATAACGAAAACTAACAAAACTAAAGACATGAAACATCTCTTTAGTCTAGACATTTTCATGTCCTGGTCTTGCACACAGCAGTCTAATCTAATAGCTAAAGCTGACTATAATTTTAATTTTTTTCAAAATAAATTTAACCAGGAAGTCCGAAAACACTTTAAACATATATCTATGGAACATTAGGGGCAGAGGGTCCAATGTTTTTATAGACTTTTCAATAGATGAGTTGGATAATGAAGGGAACCAAAGGCAAACTTCTAAAATGTAACTGCTATAGATATCAGCTATTCATGTGACCTTATCATAAGTAGAATAAAACAATTTACACATAACACTCATCTATCTCATTAGTTTATGAAGTAATAGATGTCAAGAAGGAAAAACATGGCAGGGTTTGCCTCTTAAGCTATCTAACAGGAATTACATTCTATTTTGCTTAAGAAGCCTTAAATGCTAAAGTAGAAGAGTTCTGACATCGTTTTCATCACAGATAAGAAAATTTAGTTAAAAAATGTTATTTCAAAAAAAAAAAGCATAGATGAACCAATATAATTTGCAGACAATTAGAATCAATTCTCAATGCAAATTCCAAGCCTAGTTTAGCTATGATTAAAACTATAACCTGGTTTGAGGATTACAGAAAATATTCTTAAAAAATGTTCCTACTTTTTTTGGAGTATTTATATTTAAAGTTGCTACATAATGAATCAAATGTTTATAGACACAAAGCATATACCTAGTATATATTAAATGAGAGAAGAAACATACACTCTATTACAGAAATATGTTAATATGACACTCTATAAAATGGGATCTTCAGTAACAGAGGAAGAAGTGGAAATATATATATTTTTATAATCTGTGCATATATATTGTCACAATGTGCAAATATTTACATAAAATATCTTCTTTAACCAGAATTGCATGTATGACCTCAAAGCTCCACCCAGAACCCTAATCCTCTTAATGAGCACCAAGGAAACAACTTTCTTCAAAATAATATTTCAAATCAGAACTCTCTGTAGGGCAACAGGCTCCTATTTAGTTCTTTGTGATAGATGATGTTCCAAAGGACTTCTTTTACAGGCTTATGAAATGTTATCTTTTCAACTACTCACAATGCACAGTGCACAATTCAGTTAATACCACAGACTACCAGGTCCTAGAGTTATGTTAGATAATCAAGGTTGGATTATTTCCCAATTTCAAGAAGGCAGTAAAAATGGTATCTTCAATAAGTATAAAGAGTAAAATCTTCCCCCTCAACAAGAATTTTTAAAAGTATGAAACAAATTTGGGTTGCCAAAAAACATTCTATAATCTTAAAAAATTAATTATGGAAAAAGGACAGCTGAAACTTCACACTTAGATTTGAAATCAAATGTATTTCCCGAGCAAAAGCAAATCTAAATACACCTATTTTATAGCAACAATCTGAAATTTAGATATTCCAGTCATGGTGTTTCCTCTGGTTGTAGCCACATTACTAGAGCCAAATAGCTGTTCAGCTCAAGGACCATGTGATATAACGACCACAGAAAGTCAGCATCACATAGAATTAACAGAACTACAGCTTGATCACATTTCTTACTTGTTTCAGAAATGTTGGTAAAACCAAATCCTATTGATGATACTTCATAAATAACTGTTCCTGAAGCTCAGGCAGCCCTCAAGAACATCTGTGAGCTGGACCCTACCAGTTGTCTTGCCCCCATCTCCCACCTACCCTGTCAAACTTCCTCGGCTACCATCAGAGGAACCACCAGAGGTCCCAAGGTACACTATGCTCCCTTTTGTCTGATTGCCTCTGCACAGGCTCCTCTCTACCTGAGGATACCATTCTCCTCATCTCTCCGCCTTACCTATCACCACCTCACACTTCATCAAAACATGACTTTCTCTGGGAAGCCTGCCTTGGAAGGAAATCTGGGAGAAGTGGGGCAGACAAGGGCCCTAGGACATTCCTGTTCTATGGCCCAGAGCACCCACCAGACTATCTGTCAAACTGTCTCACATTTTCACCTCTAAGACCACAAGCTCTTTGAAGTCACAAGTTGAATCTATTACGTTTCTCTTCTAATTATAAGGTCTCACAATGTTCCCAACACATCATAGTAAACATTCATGTAAAAGTTGTTGATGAGATAAATGAATGAAGGAGAAAGATAAGCCAAAGGGACTAAAGGATATAGTGCTCTGATTTCACATTAGTGGGTTTTCACTCTTAGGAAGGAAGTGAAAATGAGTCTGAACACAAATTTTTCACAAAATGTTACAAAAGACTTCTAACTTTTTTATTAAGAAGGCAGCATACAAGTTGGATGTTAATAGAGTAAGAGGCTATTAAGCTGCTGAGAGTCTTTCATATACACACTATTCTACACACTATTACAAAGAAACTAAATACTACAACAAAAAAGTTTTCCTCTTTTTGATGTTTGTATTTAAACAATATTATGGCAAAAGTAACTAGACATATTCTTTGATGGTAAGTTTCACTAGTTAGGTTAGAGAAGATCAAAATCAAAATAAATGTGTACCCTGCATGCCTGCATGTTCAGTCACTTCAGTTGTGTCCAACTCCCTGCAACCCAATGAACTGTAGCCTGCCAGGCTCCTCTGTCCATGGGATTCTCCAGGCAAGGATACTGGAGTGGGTTGCCACGCCCTCCTCCAGAGTTGGACCCTACAAATTGCTCTCGAAAATTTACATAGGTTAATGACTACTTAGTGCTATTCAGTGAAAGAAAAAGCAGCACTGCTCCTAACTGAGAAGAAACAATCCTGCCCATTCTCCCAATTTTAAGGTTTACGAAATGATTCTCAAACATAAAAGCCTACAACGGTGTGATTCTTTCCTGTGACTTTGAAGGTAAACCCCACATATTTTTTAGTCATAAATGAAAACTGAACATGCTACAATCTGTAAAAAGCACATACTGAAATGTCTTTTTAACACAGGCAAAATGACATCCTCAGTTCAAAAATAACTATTTCCTACAGAAAACTTACGACCAGGTTGGGAATGGTGTTTCAAGACCTTTGAGAATTCTTACCTAATCCTATGCGGTTTGGACTTGTTTCTCGGCTACATCCCTGACTCCTGGGAATCTTGCTTCGTTTTTCTGAAGAGGGTGTCACAGGTGGGCCTCTTGAGGAACCCCCAGCAAGGCCACTATAACCACTTCCCAACAATTTCCCTGGGGAACTGGATCGGCTGCCAGCTAAAAGTAAACCAAAACAAAATTGAATAATGAACATAAATCAAGAAATAATTTAAAGTAGTTTTAGAAGCCACTTTACATAGTAGTTTCGATCAAATACCAAGAGAATTCTATGTAAAAATAGTTTTCTAGTTGACAATATCACTAATACTTTTTTAAAAAGGAAGGAGCATAAAAGAATATCAAATTATCATAAATATTTAAATAGAGGAACGAATGATGGAATTCTACAAAAATGACTGCCAAATTTCCAATTCAAAAGAATAAGCTCAGGTTCAGAACAATGTCTCCCTATTCTATAACAAATTTCTACCAATAATTACAAAGGTGTTTATTAAATAACTGTTTTGCTTCCTAACGGAGTGCATATGTTAAAAACGGCTGAAAGAATAGAAATATAACAAAAACTTCTTGAACATTAATGGAGGAAAATGGATCTAAGACTCCATTAATGTAACAAATGGAAAAGGAGGCAGAAATGTGGTAAACAAAAATCACAAAATAAAATGGTAGGAATAATCTCAAACAAATCAGTAATCATAATAAATGTGACCTGATTAAGTTAATCTATTAAAAGACACAGATTCCTGGGTTGGTTTAAAAAAACTGAAATGAAATTCAACTGTACCTCCAACATATGGAGGCTCAACAACACACTGCTGAATAACCAACAAATCACAGAAGAAATCAAAAATGAAATTCAGTTATGCATGGAAACAAATGAAAATGAAAACACAACAGCCCAAAACCTATGGGACACTGTGAAAGCAGTGCTAAGGGGAAGGTTCATAGCAATTCAAGCTCACCTCAGGAAACAAGAAAAAAATCAAATAAATAACCTTACTTTACACCTAAAGCAACTAGAAATGGAAGAAATGCAGAAGCCCAGGTCTAGTAGAAGGAAAGAAATCTTAAAGATCAGGGCAGAAATAAACGCAAAGGAAACAAAAGAGACCATAGCAAAAATCAACCAATCCAAAAGCTGGTTCTTTGAGAAGATAAATAAAATTGACAAACCATTAGTCAGACTCATCAAGAAACAAAGGGAGAAGAACCAAATCAACAGAATTAGAAATGAAAACGGAGAGATCACAACAGAAAACACAGAAATACAAAGGATCATAAGAGACTATTATCAGCAGCTATATGCAAATAAAGTGGACAACCTGGATGAAATGGACAGATTCCTAGAAAAGTACAACTTTCCAAGACTAAACCAGGAAGAGATAGATAATCTTAATAGACCCATCACAAGCACGGAAATTGAAACCGTAATCAGAAATCTTCCAAAAAACAAAAGCCCAGGACCAGATGGCTTCACAGCTGAATTCTACCAAAAATTTAGAGAAGAGCTAACACCTATCTACTCAAACTCTTCCAGAAAATTGCAGAGGAAGGTAAACTTCCAAACTCATTCTATGAGGCCACCATCACCCTAATTCCAAAACCCGAGAAAGATGCCACAAAAAAAGAAAACTACAGGCCAATATCACTGATGAACTTAGATGCAAAAATCCTTAACAAAATTCTAGCAAATAGAATCCAACAACACATTAAAAAAATCATACATCATGATCAAGTAGGCTTTATCCCAGGGATGCAAGGATTCTTCAATATTCGCAAATCAATCAATGTAATACACCACATTAACAAATTGAAAAATAAAAATCACATGATTATCTCAATAGATGCAGAGAAAGCCTTTGACAAAATTCAACATCCATTTATGATAAAAACCCTCCAAAAAGCAGGAATAGAAGGAACATTCCTCAACATAATAAAAGCTATATATGACAAACCCACAGCAAACATTATCCTCAATGGTGAAAAACTGAAATCATTCCCCCTGAAATCAGGGACAAGACAAGGGTGCCCACTCTCACCACTACTTTTCAACATAGTTTTGGAAGTCTTGGCCACAGCAATCAGAGCAGATGAAGAAATCAAAGGAATCCAGATTGGAAAAGAAGAAGTAAAACTCTCTCTGTTTGCAGATGACATGATCCTCTATATTGAAAACCCTAAAGACTCTACGAGAAAATTACTAGAGCTAATCAGTGAATATAGCAAAGTTTCAGGACACAAAATCAACACACAGAAATCCCTGGCATTTCTATACACTAACAGTGAGAAATCAGAAACAGAAATTATGGAAACAATTCCATTCACCATCGAAACAAAAAGAATAAAATACTTAGGAGTATTTCTACCTAAAGAAACAAAAGACTTGTATATAGAAAACTATAAAACACTGATAAAAGAAATCAAAGAGGACACAAACAGATGGAGAAATGTGCCGTGTTTGTGGATTGGAAGAATCAATATAGTGAAAATGAGCATACTACCCAAAGCAATCTATAGATTCAATGCAATTCCTATCAAGCTACCAGAGGTCTTTTTCAGAGAATTAGAACAAATAATTTCACAATTTGTATGGCAATACAAAAAACCTCGTATAGCCAAAGCAATCTTGAGAAAGAAGATTGGAAGTGGAGGAATCAACCTACCTGACTTTAAGCTATACTACAAATCCACAGTCATTAAGACAGTATGGTACTGGCACAAAGACAGAAATATAGATCAATGGAACAAAATAGATAGCCCAGAGATAAATCCACACATCTATGGACACCTTATCTTTGACAAAGGAGGCAAGAATATACAATGGAGAAAAGACAACCTCTTTAACAAGTGGTGCTGGGAAAACTGGACAGCCACTTGTAAAAGAATGAAACTAGAACACTTTCTAACACCATACACAAAGATAAATTCAAAATGGATCAAAGATCTAAGCATAAGACCAGAAACTATAAAACTCCTAGAGGATAACATTGGGAAAACACTCTCTGACATAAACCAAAGCAGGATCCTACATGACCCACCTCCCAGAATACTGGAAATAAAAGCACGAATAAACAAATGGGACCTAATTAAAATTAAAAGCTTCTGCACTGCAAAGGAAACTATAAGCAAGGTGAAAAGACAGCCTTCAGAATGGGAGAAAATAATAGCCAATGAAGCAACGGACAAACAATTAATCTCAAAAATATACAAGCAACTCCTGCAGCTCCATTCTAGGAAAATAAACGACCCAATCAAAAAGTGGGCCAAAGAACTTAACAGACATTTCTCCAAAGAAGACATAAAAATGGCTAACAAACACATGAAAAGATGCTCAACATCACTCATTATCAGAGAAATGCAAATCAAAACCACAATGAGATATCACTTTACACCACTCAGAATGGCTGCAATCCAAAAATCTACAAGTAATAAATGCTGGAGAGGATGTGGAGAAAAGGGAACTCTCTTACACTGTTGGTGGGAATGCAAACTTGTACAGCCACTATGGAAAACAGTGTGGAGGTTCCTTAAAAAGCTGCAAATAGTCCTGCCATATGACCCAGCAATCCCACTGCTGGGCATATACACCGAGGAAAACAGAACTGAAAGAGCCACGTGTACCCCAATGTTCATCGCTGCATTGTTTACAATAGCCAGGACTTGGAAGCAACCTAGATGCCCATCAACTGACGAATGGATAAGAAAGTTGTGGTACATATACACAATGGAATATTACTCAGCATTAAGGAAAAATTCATCTGAATCAGTTCTACTCAGATGGACGAAACTGGAGCCCATTATCCAGAGTGAAGTAAGCCAGAAGCAAAAACAACAATACAGTATATTAATGCATATATATGGAATTTAGAAAGACGGTAACGAGAACCCAGCATGCGAGACAGCAAAAGGAACGCAGATGTATAGAACAGACTCGTGGCCTCTGTGGTTGAGGGATGATATGGGAGAATGGCATTGAAACATGTTAATTATCATATGTCTAATCAATAGCCGGCCCAGGATTGATGCTTGGGACTGGTGCAACGAGTTTTTCCGGGGGGAGGGAGGAGGGAGGGGGGTTCTGGAGGGGGAGCATATGTGAACCCATGGTGATATCATGTCATTGTTTGGCAAAACTAATAAAAAAAAAATAAATAAATTCAACTGTATGTTGCTTATAAGAGACAACATACATAAAACAAAACAACAAAATACAATAAAACACTGAACTTAAAAAAGAAAATAATAATTATCCTTAAAGATATAATAATCATGAAACTTCATGCTACAAGAAACATAGCCCTGGGATATAAAATGATAAAAATATAGAGAAATTGAAAAGCCCATAATTATTTACATACCTTTCAGAAAGACTAATACCAATAAAAAACTAACATACTAGTCATAAAATGACACAGCAGTCAAACCGTATAGATATGCATAAACATACCTCTCCATACACACAAACGTACAGTCCAACAAACAGATGTACATTCTCTGGTACATTTCCATAAAAACTATGTACTAAGTCTCAAAGGAAGGCTCAAAAACCCTACAAAGGTAGAAATTATGCAGAATACATTCTGTGATGTGTATGATGTAAAATGAGAAATCAAAAACATAATATGGGGAGGGGGACAGCAGGAGGGATAAATTTGGAGAGATTGGCATTGACAGACACACAGTACTATAAATAAAATAGATAACTAATTTAGGACAACAATTTAGGATAACAATTTAGGACAGTTCCCTGTGCTACTGTACAGTACAGGGAACTCTACTCAGTACTCTATAACGACTTATATGGGAAAAGATTCTAAAAAAAAAAGTGGATATATGCATACATATAACAGATTCTCTTTTCTGTACATCTGAAACTAACACAATGTTGTAAATCAACTATACTTCAATAAAAGTTAAAAAACAAAAACAAAAACTCATAATATATAGTTAGCAATTTTTATAAATGGTTAAGTGACTAGATACTTATACAACCATTTCTTGTAAAACAAAATTCTTTCTTAAAGCAAGCAGCAAATCTTTAAGGATCAGACCAATATACCCAAATGGCAGTCATTAACTTAGGTAGATCATCCCCTTAAGTATAGAAGGCAACAAAATTCACAAATATCAAGCACACATTATTATGCAGAAGAACAGAATGATCCAGAAAGCAAAACATTTGAAATAAAACTTACCTGGAAATAACACACATATGTCCCTCCATAATTCAAATGAACCACCAAGATGACCACTTACAAAATTTAGTACTTTTTAACGACTTAACTATAATTTAAGTGAAATTCATTATAAAAATTATCAATACACATTATCATGAAGAACCTACTTTAGGATCTATTAATTTTGCTTATAAAATTTGAGCAAACTGTATAAAAGGAGAAAAGAAATCCATTTCAAACTCTAGAATTTGAACATACAGAAAAATGAAGAAAGATTAAGCTCACAATAAAGAGAAATTAATATTGTGCAAGACACATGGGGTGAGGGAAAATGCAAAAAACAAACAAAAAACAGCAAGAAGAGAAATGTCTTACCACCAGCAGGATTAGCAGATCTGGATCCTGGGTTATGAGAGCAGACCAAAGGACAGGCAAAAAGTGGATTAAAAGACAATAACACAATACAGAAGTCAGCATGCAACATAGCACAAATGGATCTGTTTACAAACACATTAGCAAAAGCTGTTTTCATAGGTCTTGTTCCTCCTAGTCTACTTCTGTACTTGTTTTTATTTTATACACATCACGCCATGTTAGCATTTATTTTGTATCTGTCCATGAAACATGAAAACACTTATGAACCTACCCTGCACCAGGCACAGTGCAGGCGGATGAGATACAGGCAAGACTGAGGTAGTGCTGGGCCCCTCGGGCGGCACCTGCTCTCTAGCTCTGAGCAGCCTGGCAGAATTTGACGGCATTTTTTTTTTCTTATTTTTTTTTGGCCGTCAGGTGCGACATGCAGGATCTTAGTTCCCTGACCATGGTCCCTGCAGTGGAAGTACGGAGCATCAACCACTGGACCACCAGGGAAGTTCAGTGATTCACCATCTGTGTTCTCTACCACTGTACACGGTGCTCACCATAGGAAGGGCTCCATAAACATCAACAAAGTGAAAGGAACTGCTACTAACTAGTTTCATCTTAACCATGTCTAATGCCAAATTCTTCAATATTTAAATATTAATCTTCACATAGTTAAATCCTCAGCTATTTAAAATATGCTATTGTCCCAAATCTAATATTAATGAAATCTACTTACTCTTAAACCTGAACCATAAATGGTAGTATATCTACACTTGTAAAATATACAGGCGTGTTCATTTTTACCTCTTATTACAACAACTTTTAAAAAAATATCTGATTTATATATATAAGTTTAAGGTCCAAGCTTTGCTGTGTCTCTTTCCTATGAGTGGAATTTGGGGATTAAAATAAAACTGAAGAGTTAAAATGGGTCCCCAATGCAAGGTGCAGTATTTTTATAACACTGAAAAATTAAAGCTCTATCATCCCCCACTACAGAAGGGACTTTATTTTCACCACCTCTTAAACAGAAGACCCAGCAAGGGGCAGGAACCCCTCAAGAGACCAATGCCAATGAAGAGAAGACATTAAAAACCGTAAAAAAACACTGTTCAACTCTTTCCATGAAAGAAAATAAACTTGTGCAATTAAAGAGTTGAGACATTTTTTTAATTCAATTGAATTCAAACATATTCAGCTATTCTCTGAGCCCTGAACATTTTTGTCAAGAAAAAAATTTCCTTGTGGTAAGATGTGAGTCCTGTGACCTGAGTATTGTATCTATCTGTGACTCCAGGCATCACTAGAGTTCAACAGAACAACCAGAGCCAGGATATTACTTCCTAAGCAGAAGTTTCTGGACTACACCTGCACAACTTATGTCGTACTGCATGGTGTAAGACACTAAAAGCATGGGCTTCTGTAGCCTCTCAATAATATGACTGACTTTGCACTTTCTTTTCAGAAAGAAAATAAAAGACTGTTTCAACATGAGGACTCTTAATTATCAAAGGGACCTGAGAAAGTACCTAAATTCAGGAGGCGCTGAGAAAGAACTTCTGAGCATCTATGAGAGGAACTAAGGATTGGCTGCCGACTAGCCACTCTCTACACAAGCCAGGCAGGCACCATAGCTGAGGAGTGCAGTGCTGAGGGAAGGGCAGCCTTCCTCGGGCATGGTCGCCTTGCCCAGGAGGACCCTGACACCTGTCCCACTCCACGTACACAGACAGGGAAGCCTGCGGGCCAGGAAGTGAGACATCAGGACTGGGTCCTGGATGAGGATACGCTCATCCCATGCATGGGTGCTCTCACGGGTGATGCTAAGAATTAAGTGGCTTGACATATACAGAGAAGCAATAATGGAAGCGAGGGCAGCTGAGCAAAAGCAAGAGCCCACATTGGCAGGAAGAGAGAAGCAGGGTGATGTGTTAGCACAGCGGGCTAGGGGGAGCTCTGAATGGATTTACTTCTTGCCACTGGAAAGAGACCTCAGGGTGAGCAGTCACCTTCTGGGTACTGTTCTTAAATTACATCAAGAGTCCTCATCAACAGCAAAACGGGTCATAGCCCAGACACATTTCAACTTGAAAGGCTTGAGGGGAAGAAGAGAAACTACATTTCACTGCTTACAAAATTTTAAACAGAATGTAAGTCGCTTGGAAGGAGACACAGATAGGTACTGGAATACTCCATTTTGTAAGCTTATCCAACAAATATAGAGATCTTTCAGTGTCTTAGAGTCACTGAAATCTGTTTTTCCTCTAAAGTCGATAAAAATAATACAAATTTCCAACTGCAGAATGGCTGTTGGATAAAACTAAGATAACAGACAGCATAAAGTATACTTCTTACGCTGGGACTGCGAGACCACTTTGGCGCGACTGCGGCCCCGACTGTCAGGTGTAGAGGCGACGTTGGTGGCACTCCCAGAGCTCTGCCGTCGCGTGCGGATCCGACCTGGAGGACACAGCAAACACAGTGCTTCCATAATGTTTCCAGTAAGTGCGACCCACTCAGAAAAGCACCCAGACCGCAAACAAGGGGCATGGGCCGAGTCACCTCCAGGGGAGCAGGTGTCCCCATGTGTGGTCTTGACACCCACACGTGCACCAGTCTGTATACACAAATTCGACAGACATGTCAGAAACTCCCCAGAGGTACTCATGCACCTATCAGGTGCTTTTGTTTCAACTATTTCAGCATATTCTATTTTCAGATGAGGTGACAGTCACTTGAATAACTTTACCACAATTTTTAAAAATTAAATTCCCTCTCCTGTTTATTGTTTACATAATCTGTCATATTTCCAAAGGCAGAAAAGAATCTTAGCTGTCATCTTCATAAAAATACTATAGGTGAAAAAAAAGAATGAAAACAAAATAAACAAACAAAAAAATCTTCTTAACCTGGGCAATCAACAAAAACTACAGCACCCTGGAGAATAAATATTGTCTTGATAAATAGCATTAAACTTCTATTTTAAAGCATGTATGCTAGCAAGCTTCTAGGTTACAAAAGATGAAGTTTATTAAAAGAATCAATATTAGGAGTACCTAGAGAAACGACCTAAAAATAATGTAATGTCATAAGCATTTTTGAAAAAAATTTGACACTGCATGTAAAGCAATGTGTTAACGCCAATTATTAAAGCATGAAACAACATAAAGATGAATCCATAAACAATCAATCACTGATGGTAAGACTAGAATGATTAAAAATTAATTTTTAAATTCAAGGATTCTTTGTTTTCAAAGGAACACAAAATGCTCAACTTCCATAATTCAATCAGAATAGCAAACTGATAGGGAAAATACAAAACAATCTGAACTCCCACTGGCTTCTTATGTTGTTCAAAAGCACATCTACCTCATCAACTGAGAAAACCTACAGAAAGGTAATACAGGAAAACAAATCTGAAAGCTTGAAAAAGGTTCAAGAAATGAAGGTAAGGAGCAATAAGAGAAAGCATGGCACTTAATTTTAAAAAAAGAAGAAGAAGAAGAAGAAGAAGAAAGCTAGAAAGAAGAGGAACTGAATGAAAGACCTAAAAATTCTAGAATCTATATTAAAATTAGTATAGATGTGTCTGGTGGAGAAAGTAAAGTCTGATGTAAAGAACAACACTGCATAGAAACCTAGAAATTTAGGCCCATGAATCAAGGTAAATTGGACGTAGTAAAGCAGGAGATGGCAAGAGTGAACATCAACATCTTTACTATCAATGAACTAAAATGGATGGGAACGGGCAAATTTAACTCTGATGACCACTACATCTACTACTGTGGGCAAGAATCCATTAGAAGAAAGAGAGTAGCCCTCATAGTCAACAAAAGAGATCAAAATGCAGTCGACACAAAATCGACGGAAGGATGTCGGTTTGTTTCCAAGGAAAACCATTCAGCGTCACAGTAATACAAGTCTATGCCCCAACCACTAATTCCAAAGAAGGTGAAGTCCAATGGTTCTATGAAGAGCTACAAGACCTTCTAGAACTACACCCCCAAAAGATGTTCTTTTCATCATAGTTGATTGGAATAGAAAAGTAGGAAGTTCAGAGATACCTGGAGTAACAGGCAAGTTTGGCCTTGGAGTACAAAATGAAGCAGGCCAAAGGCTAAGAAGAGTTTTACCAAGAGAACGCACTGGTCATAGTGAACACCCTCTTCCAACAACACGAGAGATGACTCTACACGTGGATCTCATCAGACGGTCAATACAGAAATCAGATTGATTATATTCTTTGTGGTTGAATACGGAGAAGCTCTCTCTACACAGCAGAAACAAGACTTGGAGCTGGTTGGGCCTCAGATCATGAGCTCCTTATTGCAAACTTCAGGCTTAAATTGAAGAAAGTAGGAAAAACCACTAGACCATTCAGGCATGACCTAAATCAAATTCCTTATGATTATACAGTGGGAGTGAGAAATAGATTCAAGGAATTAGATCTGAAAGAGTGCCTGAAGAACTATGGACAGACGTTTATAATACTGTACAGGAGGCGGTCACCAAAACCATCCCAAAGAAGAAGAAATGCAAGAATGCAAAATGGTCGTCTGACAAGGCCTTACACATAGCTGAGAATAGAGAAACAAAAAGCAAAGGAGTAAGGAGAAGATATTCCCTGAAGAAGGGAATGGCAACCCACTCTAGTACTCTTGCATGGAGAATTCCATGGACAGAGGAGCATGGAAGGCTACAGTCCATGAGGTCGAGAGAGTTGGACATGACTGAGCATAACAAAAGGGGAGGATATAACCAACGAAATGCAAAGTTCCAGAGAAGAGCAAGGAGAGGTAAGAAAGCCTTCTTAACTGAACAATGCAAAGAAACAGAGGAAAATAATAGAATCAGGAAGACTAGAGATCTCTTTAAGAAAATTAGAGATACAAAGGGAACATTTCTTGCAAAGACGGGTACAATAAAGGACAGAAACAGAAGTAAAAGAGATTAAGAAGAGGGAGGTGGCAGGAATACACAGAAGAGCTATACAAAAAAGCTCTTAATAACCTGGATAACCATGATGGTGAGGTCACTCACCTAGAGCCAGACATCCTGCAGTGTGAAGTGGGCCTTAGGAAACATTACTAGGAACAAAGCTAGTGGAGGTGATGGAATTCCAGTTGAGCTACTTCAAATCCTAAAAGATGACGATATTAAAGTGCTGTACTCAACATGCCAGCAAATTTGGAAAACTCAGCAATGGCCACAGGACTGGAAAAGGTCAGTTTTCATTCCAATCCCAAAGAAAAGCAATCCCAAAGAATGTTCAAACTACTGTATAATTACACTCATTTCACATGTTAGCAAAGTAATGCTCAAAATTTTCAAGTTAGGCTTCAGCAGTATGTGAACTGAAGAATTCCAGATGTACAAGCTGGATTAGAAAAGGCAGAGGAACCAGAGATCAAATTGCCAACATCCATTAAATTCCAGAAAAACATCTACTTCTGCTTTATTGACTACATGAAAGCCTTTCACTGCGTAGATCATAACAAACTGTGGAAAATTCTTAAAGAGATGGGAATACCAGACCACCTTACCTGACTTCTGAGAAACCTGTATGTAGGGCAAGAAGCAATAGTTAGAACCAGACATGGAACAACGGACTGGTTCCAAATTGGGAAAGGAGCACATTAAGGCTATATGTTATCACCCTGCTTATTTAATTTATATGCAGAGTACATCATGCAAAATGCTGGGCTGGATGAAGCTCAAGCTGGAATCAAGATTGCCAGGAGAAATATCAATAACCTCAGATATGTAGATGATACCACTCTAATGGCAAAAGGCAAAGAGGAACTGAAAAAGCCTCCTGATGAGGCTGAAAAGAGTAGAGAGAAAAAGCTGGCTTAAAACCCAACATTCAAAAAACAAAGACCATGGTATCTGGTCCCATCGCTTCATGGAAAAAAGATGGGGAAAAAGTAGAGGGAAGTGGCATATTTTATTTTCCTGGCCTCCAAACTCACTGTGGATGGTGACTGCAGGCAGCCATGAAATTAAAACATGCTTGCTTCTTGGAACAAAAGCTGTGACAAACCTAGACAGTGTATTAAAAAGCAGAGATCATCACTTTGCCAAAGGTCCATATAAGTCAAAGCTATGGTTTTTTCAGCAGTCATGTACGTATATGAGATCTGACCCATAAAGAAGGTTGAGTGCCTATGAACTGATGCCTTTCAAATTGTGGTGCTGGAGAAGACTCTTGGACAGCAAGGAGACCAAACCAGTCAATCCTAAAGGAAATCAATCCTGAATATTCATTAGAAGGACTGATGCTGAAGCTGAAGTTCCAATACTCTGGTTGCCTCATGCACAGAGCCGACTCACTGGAAAAGACCCAAAAGATTGAAGGCAGGAGGAGAGGGGAATGACAGATCATGAGATGGCTGGATGGCATCAACTGACTCAATGGACATGAGTCTGAGCAAATTCTGGGAGACAGTGAAAGACAGGGACACCCGGCATGCTGCAGTCCATGGCGATGCAAAGAGTTGGACATGACTTAGCGACTGAACAACAACATATCACTATGAACCACATATATGTGAACTCAAAATCCTCACACCAGCATACAAAGGAAACAGAGAAGCATGGGGATTAATTCCTTTATCCAGTGTCCCACCAATGGTTTAGATTCCCATGTATGGATGGCTGGCTGACCTAAAAGTTAGTCTCCTAAGGAAGTCACCAAGCTATATCCAGGCAGTCACCAGAGCAAACTAAAGATAAAAATCAGCTGAATTTACTGTTTTTAAGTTTTTATAAAATACTTAGACCACAAAAAAATTTTTAAATGAGCATCCACACCCATTCAGTTAAGAAAATAAAAATCTTCTGTATCCTTTGCCTCAACCTGCAACATTTTTGGTAACATGAGCTGAAACCCAGTGTTCATCATTCCCTTACATTTATATTTTTAATATACATGTTTGTATAACCAAGAAATAGATGGCATTATTTTATATACTTTAAATGTAACTTTATCATAGGGTACATATTTTCCCAAAACTGACGGTTTGGCTCAACATTTGTGAGGTCACTTATGGAAGTGATTTTTCTTCCAACTAAAGAGAAGATCCATTTCACTTTTTCCATATGGCTATGGAAGGTACAATCCCTTTCTTACTAATGTAAAAAGCCACCTATGCCACTTATGAAGCACTTGTATACACATACGGCTCTGTTTCTCCACTGTCAAGTCTGCCCCATTAGTCCAGGTGTCCATTCTGTGCAACGTACACTGCTGTGAGCAGCTTTTCGATATCACCTTCTAAACTGGTTGGGCAAATCAAGCTACTTTTCCCTACAGCCCTTTGCTCTCTTGCATATGCATGTGAACATGGAATAAATAGATGTGGTGAAAGTCTGACTAGAACTGGGGAACCTGGAATTAATTTTTGGAGGGAAAGACAACTTTATGGTATCAATCTTTCCACTCGTTACTGTTTTCTCTATATCACTTTCTTCAGTGTTTTTCTATAAAGCTTTATAATTTTTTCTAAAAGCTTTACCCAATTTTGTAAACGTCTTCAAAGGTACCTTATTTTTATTATATAGAATATAGTTTATTAAAGTATATTTCCTAACTTGTTCACAAACAAGAATGCAACCACTGTATTTTAATCTTAACTCTAGGAATCGTGCTAAACTTTTATTAATTCTACCCATTTATATTAGATTATTTGGCATAATCTAAATAGAAAACCTCCTTCAAATAAGACTTCAGGTTTCCCCCTTTGATTACTTTACCTGCTGTTTTGGAACACACAGCACAACACTAAAAAGGAGTACAAAGTGGGTTTTGTTATCTTGAGCCACAGTTTTGTTTTTAAATTCTGGAATTTCATACAAACTATATTTCAACAAGTTAAGAAAACTCATTCCAAATTGCTAAGAATTTGTCAAAAATGTTTGTTTCTTTAATTAAACTTTTAAATGCTTTGTCTTCACCTTCTGATATAAGACTATTCTCCTAGATGTACTGAGCTGCTCAGTACCCTCATTTGAATGTTCAGCACATATATTTGAATGTTCAAAGCTATAAGGTTTGAAAGTTTTTTTTTTTTTAAAGAAAGTATTTAGCCTGGGCTAAACCTCTTACTATCTTGTCTAAGTTTTTATTTCTTTAACTATCAAGACAACAAAATGGTTTCTTCAAACTTCATGGGAACTCTTTAAGATCTTGAGTTCTTCTGATGAGGATCTATGTTTGCTTCTGCTAGTGTCCTATGGAAATAAGAAATTCACAGCCACTTTAAACTGACTTATCTATTTGGATTTTTCAGATCACAAAAGTAGCATAAATTCTGAGCAAAAATCTGCATGAAGATCCAATTTAGGGTTGCAGATTTTCAGGGAAGATTATTTTCCCTGCTCCACCCAGTAACTGAGGTTCCAATGGGTAGATTCCTTCACCCTCTTCTATTTAGTAGAGTTAATCTCTTGTTCACCAGTGATGACATAGGTCTTGGGTGGGTTCGGGCTTACTTTCTGTCACTCCATGCCCTAAGCACTCATGGCAGTGCCCCAGGTCTCCAGGATTCAGTCAAAACCTCAAGATGCAAATCAGTTTTGGCTCCCATCTCCTAGGGTTTCTGCTCTTGCTAAAGTACATAGATGTGTGGCTTCACTGTGATGAGTGATCTGTTCTGGGTTGGGAAGATCATTCAGACTATTGAATTCTGCATACTGCTAAATATACAAGTTTCTTATTTCTTTTAATCATTTAAGTATAGCAACTTTGTGTTATATAAAAGACCTTTAAGTCTTAAAGAGATTAATTATGTTTTTATTCTTTTTCTTTGCTGTTTATCACTCATCATAGATGCAATTTTGGACTATGGGTTCATATTTGGCATACTTTAATCTGTGAGAAGAATTGATGCTTTTGAACTATGGTGTTGGAGAAGACTCTTGAGAGTCCCTTGGACTGCAAGGAGATCCAACAAGTTCATCTAAAGGAGATCAGTCCTGGGTGTTCACTGGAAGGTCTGATGTTGAAGCTGAAACTCCAATACTTTGGCCACCTGATGCGAAGAGCTGACTCACTGGATAAGACCCTGATGCTGGGAAGGATTGAGGGCAGGAGGAGAAGGGGAAGACAGAGGATGAGATGGCTGGATGGCATCATCGACTCGATGGACATGGGTTTGGTGGACTCTGGGAGTTGGTGATGGACAGGGAGGCCTGGCGTGCTGCGGCTCATGGGGTTGCAAAGAGTCGGACATGACTAAGCAACTGAACTGAACTGAACTAATCTGTGAGAACTCTAAGAAACCAGATTTGAGAGTGGCTTTCTCTGTAGAAGTTCAATGCTTGCTCCTGTCAGGCATCTTTGGGAGCTGCAAATGCAGACCATTTTAACTCATCAGGTTGGCGTTTCCAGATAACACAGGTAAGATAAACTGAAAGTACAACTTGTGTGAGAAGAGAGTTTAGTTACAAATTAGGGAAGACTGGTTTTTGCTTTGCCTGGGACAAAGTCAAGAGAGAGATCATGTCAGTTTGAAGATAAAAAGGTTTTTTTGCCCCAAACCCACCTTTTCATGGATATATAGTACTGTTAAAATACTGTCTTAGTGATAACTCTTAACTCTCTCTGATAATTACATGAGAAACCCCAGAGCACCCTTAAAACCAGTTTTTCGAAGTTTAAAGGGCCTCTGTTGTATTGTTCTTAGATATATATATAAAACTATCCATGACATGGTTAGATAGCATCACCGACTCCATGGACATGAATTTGAGCAAACTCCAGAAGAAGACAGGGAAATCTGGCATGCTACAGTTCATGAGATTGCAAAAAGTCAGATATGACTAGCAACTTAACAGTAACAACAAGAAGTGTATTTAATTATTGGAAGAGGTTTAGTTTCAGTAATTATATTAATTTGGCAATATTACTAAAAATGCCTGCATATGTTTTAAAGAGATGATATAAAATACTCTATGGTCTTTAAGAAAAATAAAGTCTACTCAATAAAAATAACAAACAGTAAAAATATACTTCAGTTCTATACCATGAGCTGTTAGTGACACATTGATTCATACAGTATTTTGACAAAGACAGAAAGAAGATGTAAAAAAAAAAAAAAAGCCAGCAAAAGTAAAAGATATTGAAATTGGATATTAGGGGGAAAAACTTCTGGAAGGAGAGACAAGAGGCATTAGGGAATGCATATATCTAGAGAAAAGCAGATCCACGGGAAAACAGAGACCTGTAGGAGTAGTGCAGCCTTTGACTTCCGCAGAAGGGAGGATCAAAGAATACCTGCTATCATGGCCTTTTAATGGTGCTGATGATAACTGCTTCCGGTCACACTGCCATTCTTTAAGAAAAGCCCTCAGGACAGGAAAGGAAACTGGTGCACTGGTTTAACTTGGAAGCATGGATTTCCCACGTTCAATTTAGCCAAAGACAGTTAAAATCTTTCCACAGCCCCCCATCATTCGGGTCTATGTGCTCCTGCCTGAGCTCCACGTGGAGGTGTGAGAATGCAAAGGCCTCCACGTAAATCTCACTCTCGAGCTGGGGACCTCTAGGCCCACGAACTGCTTCACACTCACTGGCTGGGTACAAAACACTCAACTTGCACTCACATGTGGCATTTATGAAAGAAAGCTGGAAAGTTGGGCACTTGTAAATTTGCTACCTCTAAGTATCCCTCTACACAAATAACTTTTATCATATTTTTTAAAGATAAAAGTAAAAGAAATTTAACACTTATTTCTATATATAAGCACATTTTTTCATTGTGCAAAAAGGCTAATCACTTAAAATTGCTTCAATAAATATACAGCAATACCAAATGTTTTACTTCCCAGTAAAATGGAACTAAAATCTAAGTTTCTTTTCCTAAAGAGCAGACAGGGCTGCAGAGTCTTTTTTTAATCATGTAATCTTAATGAAAATCACCAGTAGTTAAGCATGGCCCTTGACCATTTAATAACATTTAATAACATATGATAACTTATTCTCTGGAACCATTAGTTAAGTCATCAGTATCCACAGGTCACTTAAGTTTTTTTAAGTACTTTAACTCTTCATTTTAAGCTATTTTGGAAAAAAAATATGAATAATACATTTCCTGAACTCAGCAGTTAAATTACTGAAAAAAAAAAAAAGCAAGCAATGAGAAGATGAGACTCGTTCATTTTCTTCACAAGCTGAGTATCTGCAGGGGCCTCTGTGTTGCTCTAGGGCCTGCTGGGGATGTGCTAGTCCACAGATGCTCAAGTCCCACAGCTGCCTCCACATCCGCAGATCAACTGCAGACTGTGCAAGACTGCATGCTTATTGAAAACAATCCACCTACAAGTGGGCCCACACACTGCAAACCCATGTTGTTCAAGGGTCAATGGTGACTGATTATAAACTCTCACAAATGGCATAACAGATAATATCAATGTTTTCTTCCTTCAAATCCTCCAAGTCACTGAATATAACACACTGAAAGATAACCTGGAAATAAACTTTTATTCAAAAGTTGAGCTTCGAGTTCTTCATAAAAAACATTTTTCTGATTAGTCGTAAATGTCAGGATAGCTACTTCATGTATGCGATAAAGAACCCCCAGAGAATATTTATTTTTCTCAATCACTATAACAAGGGAGTCACCAGGCTTCAAATATATTGTCTGAATTTTGAATTCAGAGCTTCCAACTACTGATTTAAATGTCTGCCTCCTGACGCAAGTATCTGGTGCTTGTCCTAAAAGCTACTGTAACAGATAGTAACATAGTCTATGCACATATTAACAAATTTTCAAAAGACTCAATATGATCCTAAAAATTCACACAGGAAACTCTTGACAAGATGTTAAGTGATGTTCGTGTGTATGGAGCTTTTCTAAGCAGTCTGCTAAATTTCACAGCTGAAACAGAGAGAAATGACAGCTGAAAGGGCTCCCAAGGCCCCTATTTTCCATCTTATCATCACACAAGGCTGGAGGCTCTGACTGGCCAGCACTGTGACAGCTTGGATGGCCCTGGGACCAAGGCCGAGGCACATGGGATTCTGGCTAATTCTGAATTCTGTATGATTAAGGGCCCACAGATCATCCTCCATTTTCCTACCAGAAGGAGAACCGGAAAGAGACTTCTTGCCCTCAGCTTCCAGCACAATAACTGAGCAAGCAACCCTCTGACCTTACCCTAGATAGGTAAAAGAAAACTGAAGGGGAAAAAAAGGTGTAAAATCTCCACTGCTGGGTGGAATAACAGGCTGCCTTCCATTCTCTCATAGAGGGATATGAAATCAACCAGGGTGCTCTGCAAATAATGTGGAAATTCCCACATCATGTCTCTAACTTTCCGTCTCATCTGCATTATTATTGTATCCTACTCTATTCCCTGTCCATCTAGGCTGAGGAAATACTTAAGATTCTTTCTCGGAGAAAGAGAAATATAAAATGACTTGTTTCAACTAAAAAATGGAAGAAAATCACGTCTAGCTTCGGTCTCCTATCACAAATGGCGGCCTTAGTGTGACACAGGCCTTTTGTCCACCTTCCATTCTGGAAACTTCTCATTTCACAGGCTTACCCAACTCCAAGAACCCTCAGTCGAGCTTGCTGAAAATTCAGGTTCCTTGCTTGTTTCAAACTTAATGAGAATTTTCAAGGGGCAGCACCTAGGACTCTGCTCTTGTCAGCAAGATTCCAGGAGATTTTTACGATGAGATAAAATTGAAGAACACTGATCTTGAGACTACACGTCTTTTAAAAATTTCGTTCCAATTTTTCCTTTGTGAGTTTCTTAGAAAGTAGTATATGAATTAAAAGCACTGTGAGCTGCACATCTCAAGATAAAATCCAGTCTACTCTGCCGGCTGGCCTTTAGAGGGGCTAAACGTAATGCACGAACTTAATCTAGCAGCTCCTAATTGTTAAATCACTATCCTGAGGGTTGCTGAGTCTAAGCCATTATCTTACGCAAATGAGGTAACTCTCTACTTCAATTATCTGAAACATCATGCTTACTATCTAGAGACTTTGCAAAGCTGATCATGTCTATCATGTGCTAATCAAAGACCTGTACTGATGAGAAGAGCTCTGTCTAAAACTGAAAAGAATCAAACATCAGAAAGAGCCTCTTGGGATCAACACAAAGAGAAAAGTGGTTGTGGGGATGTGTATTTCTTCCACCAGTTATACTCCTGTGGGTCCCAGTGAACACAGCACAGAGAAGGCATTTAACCCAGGTTGATGAGTGGATGAATGGGAGTATACGAATGAATGGGGCTGGCATCAGTGAGACAGAAACGGTATCATATAATTTAGTAGCTTCACGGGAGAGAAAAGAATTTTTTTACTTTAACGTCTAGAAATTACCTGCTAAAAACCCTTTACCAACCTTTAACCTACATTGTCAATTGACACTGAAACTTATGTTTACAAGAGGAAAGGTCAATCCTGAAAAGCCCACAAAATCACAAAGTGAAGAGAAGGAATCAAGTGAGGAATCAAGTGGAGGTGGTGCTTCAGGAGTGACAAAACCTGAGATGAGTCACCTACGAGGTCACAGGGACGCTTCTCCCAGGGTGACACGCTATGGATAGTACACTGGAGCCCAAATCCACAAGCACAACGACTGAACAAGAAAGGAGGGGAGCGTTCAGGTAGAGGGAACACAAGACCCGGTGGAGACAGGAGGAGGAGGAGTGGAGGGAAGCACGTGCAACGTGTCATGCAGGGACCCCAGGGAGGGCGAAGGCACCAGGCAACACTCGTGGGGACACACCTCGTCACAGAGACAAACCGCTTACCCTCCGCTTTAGTGGCAGTACCATCTTTAAGCAAATTAAAAAACAAGGGAAGGGATAACAGGGAACAGTTAGTAACATCAAAAAAATTAAAAAGCAGAATGTTATTATTAGCTACCAAAAAAGCAAAAGTACAATTTAAAATAAAATTAAAAGGGAAACAGGTTCAACAGCAAAGCACAGTCTGAAGCAAGTAAGTGCACCTTCTGTTGAAATCAGCTTAGGAAAATGTGCTTTTTGCCTTCAGAAAACACCACACAAAAGGACAACCCAGGGTCAGGCCTTGGCTGATGGACTGTGTTTTTGATTTGGCCAACCTCATCCTCCTTGGGCTTCCCTGGTGGTTAGTTGGTAAAGAATGCACCTACAATGCGGGAGACCTCGGTTCGATCCCTGGGTTGGGAAAATCCCCTGGAGAAGGGAAAGGCTACCCGCTCCAGTATTCTGGCCTGGAGAATTCCATGGACTTTATACTTTCAAAAAGTCGGACACTTTTGAGTTTCTTTCATCCTGAGTAACTTTCAGTTTCATTTTCTTTCATCCTCTGAAGAGTCTCTTTTTCTTGGAACAAAGTATTGTACTAGCAGAATAACGGGGAACTACGAACACCCAGAGGGCAGCAGTGAGTCAGCAGCCCCCAAAGCTGGCATAGCAGCACCCAGCCCAGCCACACGGTCCAGCTTGGTACCTGAGTCGAGGCCTAGGGGCTCCGTGTCTCCCCTCATGTGTCTGGACTCTAGAATTGGGAAAAGGATCATCAGCTTTAACACTACACTCCTGCACAGACGTGGTGCGTCCACTTCAGTAGGACCTGTAACAGCTTCTCAGCAGGACTGTGTTACATTGGGGGGCTGATTTTGCTTGGTTTTTATGGATCTGGACATCAGGAAAGCTGAAGTCAAGCTCTCAGGCAATGGAAAGTGGGGAATACTCCAGTCTCATCATTTGAAAAGGTAACACTGGGCTGAACATTCATCATCAGTGCTTCTAAGAGGTCAGTTCTGTGTCATTAGACCAGAAGACCCTGAGTGCTTTCACAAGCACCAAATGGAGCCCACGAGGTCCGTAGTAAAACAGCTTTAATATGCACAGAAAAACAAGGACTACTGTGACTTAACTCAAGTTTTCAAACAATGAAGCAAATACTAACCACAGATCCTCAAGGTGGATCAAACAGGACTAAAATGAACAGAAAGCCTTCACATAGGACAGACTTCTGACTTCTCTCTTGCTCAGTGATCACACATCAACACAAGAGCCTAAACACACCTACGTGATGGTGTAACAGCTAAATGAACAATATAAAAGGAGAGCTCTTATTGGATATGTTCCCAATCTCAGTAAGATACTTCTGTAGAGAAGACAAGACTGATTTAACAACATCCCACACTATAAACCCTACTTTTTAAATCAATAATGTTCCTCTCACAGCCACAGTTTCCTTCATCTTATAGGATAATAGCTTACAAAAGACTTCTATGTAATTTCATTTGTCCCTACCACATATATTAACAGGTGGCTATTATTTAATAGCCATAACTAATTTATGGGTGGAGGAAATAGATTCAAAAGCTGCTTGGCTTGGTCAAGGTCACTAAGCGCCCAAGTCAGGCCCACTAACTTTTGCTTGGTGTTCTCTCACTCTGCTCCCATGATCTTAGCTATTAGTTGTGGAACTGACTTTGGGATTAGTTTGTAACCCACAAGAGCAGTAAGTCTCAATGTTTCATGAAGTTTAATTCACATTCATCTCCTTAAAATCCAAAATAAAACAAATCCTGTTAAGTCTCTAGACTTTGGCTTTGAACAACTCTGCTTTAACAAAAATAAACTGAAATAAACTATAAGCCTTACAATAGTTGTTCAATCTACCATGCTATCAGACACTAATTCTTTTGAAAGTAATTTTTTAAATCTTTTGTGCTATCATTAGAGTCTGTGCATGCTCCTCCCAAGGTGACACAGGGGGACAGACAACACCCTTTTGTGTGACAGGTAATGCCAGTCAGAAAGTCCTCCTGCTCCTTTGGAGCTCCTTTTTACCTGTTCCCTGTGCCAACTCCAGGCAAAGCCTCACTGAATAGTCAAGCTCTGCACCCCACCCCAGGACAGGAGGGGTAAAAACCCAGCTCTGGCCACAAGGGAGGAGGCTGGGATGCTCGAAGGGGCACATGACACAGAAGGACGCACCACTGATGCCCCAGCAGAGAGGACACTCACCCAAGGGTGGCTGTAAACCAGCCGTCAGCACACAGGGTCCCTTAACTCTGAAACATTAGCCCTGCAACCGTGAGACCTGCCTCAGTTACAGCTTCCGGTCATTTGCTCTGTAAATCAATCTAATCTGAGGTTAAGTGTCATCTCGAATGGCAGACCTGGGGGGAAGGGTCTCGGGGGTCTGGTTACCTAAGGACGCATATGAGCCCGGAGGTAAGGCTGCCGCTGAGCTGAAGGGTGCTGTGCCGGCAGCAGAAGAGATCTTGGATTTAGCACTGGCGGCTGCGTTCACATCAATGTCGCTTCGAGACCGCTGCAGGGACCCCGCAGTGGATGCGGACTTGGTGCTGACTGTGGAAGCTGCAGGAGGAGGAGTGAGCTTTAGTAAGGACAGTAAGGGCTGCACTAGACCTTCAAGCACACAGGGCTGAGTGTGTCCTGCTTCTCTTGAAAACAAACTTCGAGTTTTCACAAAGGCTGGAGCACAGGGCACTGTCTAACAGCAGCTCCTGGTCACTCGACAGAGCTTAGCTGGTGCTGAAGGGAATGACAAGTGACCATAACTCCATACACCTTCATAACCAAACCCATAAATCCCACAGAAATGGACCACAGTTCTAATCCACAAGAGGAATGAAACAATGGAAACTCATTTGTATCTGGTGGTACAATGAGTACCATCTAAGGTGGTATGAAGGAGCCCTCCCACCCCCCGGGCACACACCACTTCCCCCACCCCGATTTCAGGCAACATCCTCCTCCCCACAGCTGCCAGGTCCTGGGTGCTTACAGCATCCCAGCCAGTGCTCAGAGCACAGAAGCATCACATAAACACACACACACACATATATACACACACACCCCATGACAGCGCCAAGTACAGGGGGTGGGGAGGGTGAGAAGGACAGACAGGTCTGCCTGCCCGAGTCACTCTGACAAGCTGTGCTTGCTCTGCTGGAAACATGGGAACATAAAACAGGGCAGACTCTCTGCAGACCTGGGAGCAGTAGCTGGCTTCCAGCCACTGCACAGCCCACCCCAGGCTCAGACGCGAAAGTCTTCCCTGTGGTGCCCACTTTACCTCTGGAGGTGGTACTACCAGTAGGACTTCTTTTGGCAGAGAGCGGTCGACTAAAAATAAAGAAACACATCTATCATCAAAAGTGCTTTGTATCTGCATTAATACAGGGAAAATATACAATGAGAAATTATGACCACAAAGGATTATTTCAGACTTCTCAGAATTCTACAGGTAATCTGGACCACAATCTTAAAAATTCCCAATTTCAGAAAAGCTTTAGTACTATACTTTGGACTACCTTTCAAACACATGGCAAGAAGTCTTAGAAAACAGAAATAAAGAATGAAGATAGTAGCACGTTCAGTCCCAGGGTTTGAATACCCTCCCTTTCCAAAGCTGTCTCCAAGTTAATGCTTATACTCTCTTAGAAGATACTTGGTGGCAATTTGCTTGTGTTTGTGTTACTCCAAAACTGTTCCAGGACTGACACACAAATTTCACTACAAACCACCTGTGGCAGGGATCAGAGACCAAGACCCTGGACCAGACCCCCTGTTTCTTACAATGCCCCACAGCATCTTTCCCAGACTACGCTCCATCTGAATTAAGGGGGAAATGATTACAGGCACATAAACATTCAAAAGGACGAGGTGCTCGTCCACGTGCTCAGGCAGCAAAATTTTCACTGTAAACCCCACACAGATGGAGCACTTACTTGAGACTCTCCTGGGAGCTGGAGGACGAGCGGTCCGACTGTGGCAGCGACACCACGCTGTCCGAGCTCTTTAGGTGGGTCTGCAGGGCCTTCTGGTAGGAGGACTCCAGTGTGTGGTACAGGTGCTCTGCTTCCCTGCTGAAGTGACTGTGGAAACCCCAGTAACACCTGGAAAGCACAGGCTTCCTGTTACGGGCAGCAGGTCACACAGGTATCCACCCCAGGACACTGGCAGGGACTGAGCTCGGCTCCGCTGACCAGCAGCCGCAGCGGTGTAAGAGAGCGAGTGAAGCGAGGAGGGCTGCTGTGACTCCTCACCCACAGCCTACTGGCTCTGTGACTCTAGGCAAGTTACTCCATCTGTCTGACTCTCAGTCTCATTAAGAACATGGAAATAAATCAAAGAGTCTAACCTGCAAGACTGGGAAGACTAGGGAAGACAGAGCTAAAACATCTAGAATTACATCCAGAATGTGAGGGGACTGGTTCATGGAGGCAAAATGAATGTGATACTCCCTGGCTCAAAGTATTTAAAACGGCTTTAGGTTAACATATAGAAAAGAAAAACAGGACAATGCTCACAGCAGCGTGAAAGGTATACTGTGTTATGATTAAAAAAACTAGAAAAAAATGGGTGGGGGCCACAAAATGTAAAATAAGGACAAAAAGAGCATACGTAGATCATTAACAAATCCATTCCTAATTAAGTCAACTTATTCGGGTAGGAACTTCCCAAGATGAGGTTGTACTTCAGGGTGAAGAATGAGGCCCTCCAAACACTCAGAACCAGAGAGTTAGACCTTAACTGAGAGCAAAGAACAGTGAGAGCCAGGTCAGGGTAGGTATATGCAACTGAATAATCCACAGTGCTCCAAGAGGTAAGCACTGGTGGAATCTGTGTTATCATAAGAGCCAGGGACTTTCCTGGTGGCCCAGTGTTAGGACTGGGGCTCCCACTGCAAGAGGGGCACATGTTCAGTCCCCTGTTGGGGAACTGAGATCTTCCAAGCTGTGCAGCACAGCTGAAATAAAAACAGAAGAGCTAGCCAACTACAGAAGCATAGAGAAAACTAGCCCCAAAGCAATATAGGAAGTAGGTATCTTTGTGCTGTCTGAGAGAACACATCTGAGCATCAAACTTAAAACTGCTATTTACAGTCAGGATGGCACGATGACTCCCAGAGAGGCACGGGATGTGGGGGCCACACCCTCTTGGCTGCATCACCGCCAAGAGGTACCGCTACCACAGTCCCAATGATAAGATGACTCCAAACATGACCAGGACAGTGAGCTGCGGACTGCGATCAGCCTGAGCCACCCTCATCCACTTCGCAGGCACCCACCTGACCCTGGCAGAGATGTGGTCCCTGGGAAAGAATCCCCAGGATGGGGAGTTTTCACAGTAGATCAACAAGCCACTGGGGACTAACAGAGCTGGGTGAGTAGAGAAGACATGGGACATGCATACAAGTGCTTTTCTGGCTCATGCGATAATTTCTCATAAATTTAAAAATGAGCCTTTTCTGCTGTCTACGTCAGATCCATTTATGTTCAAATAGCACCAATCAGGCTTTTAGGCCTGGGAACTCCACAACCTTTGAAACGAAAAATTAGAGAAATATTCTGAAATGGTCTTTGGGGTCACATTAACAAAGTCATGATTTATAAGCCATGTTCATGTGACTTAATGAACTTTTATAAGGCAATCCAGACAGTGAACCTGAAATAGAAAAGCAATGACTTAAGAAAGTGGTGTTCAACAAACACTTACTTTCTGGCTTCTATCCTTGCTTCTGAATCAGCATCATGTATTCCCTTCTTTATCGTTTCAGCTAATACTGATATGTGTCTGTATAGTTAGAAATAAAAGGAGTACATCATTAATACACAGTTTTATGGAGATAAAAACAGGTGTGAGAAATAACTTCAAAATGGCAATGTGGAAGGTAGAACCTTTGTGCCCACAGAGTTGACAAACATGCAGCCTAGAAAACCAGCACATTTGCTTATTAATTTCTGAGTCTGTCCCACCCCTTCCCCATGAACAGACCCACATAACTCTTCTCTCCTGGGATTCTTTTCTTTTAGTAATAACTGGTATTTTTCAGGCCATACTTACTTAGCTCAATCTTTTATGAACTCAAACAAACAAACAAAAAAAACCCTCTACTTTTCCATGGTCATAATAGGTTTCTATGGAAATTATGAGATAATAATAATCTTAACACTGAAAAGGCTTTCTGCATCACGTCTCTATAATTAAAGAATGTTTTTCTACTACATGACATGAACTACTTTATGAAATGATATAAACATTTTACATACAGGTGTTCTTTTCAGTTAGGTTCTACCCTAGCTATGAAGATACCATTAAAACTCTCGTTGAATACTGAACAGTTTGAAGAAAAAGGTCAGTAACTGAATAATTTCACAGGACAAACAGTAGGTTCCCATTTTACCAGCATCAGACTCTCTGCCTCCTCCCTTCACTCCATCAGTAAACACCTGGTGAGAACCTGCCTACTGCCAAAGCTAAGGCAGGAAGTGAGTAAACACTGGATGCCACAGCTGAGTGAATCATCATTTTCTGTCTTGCTCACCTGTCCCCACATTAGATCCCTCATTCCATCTTTCCCTCTAAATCCCAATACTATCACCAGATCAAGAGGGTATAATGCCCAAGGGATCAAAGAACAACAAAATACTTTTTAAATGCGTGACTACCTTCTAGATCCAAAGTGAGGCCTGCAGGACTGAACTGGACTCCAGGGGAGCTCTACGTGTTCAAGTCCACTACTCATAACACATCTGCTGCTGCTGCTAAGTCACTTCAGTCGTTTCTGACTCTGTGTGACCCCATAGACAGCAGCCCACCAGGTTCCTCCATCCCTGGGATTCTCCAGGCAAGAATACTGGAGTGGGTTGCCATTTCCTTCTCCCATAACACGTCTAAGATGCGGTAAAGTAATTCACGACTATGCCACACACCATTAAGAACTGAGTGGCACACTATCATTGTCTATCATCCCCAAACTTAACTCAGAAAAAAATAACAGGCACATAAAACTGATAGGAACTGAAAATGGCTTGTCAAAATAGAGACAAGCTTCTTTATGAATTCTGGGGGAATCCTACATTTTATCATGAGGATGTGAAACTTACCACACACCAGCCTGAATAAAGAGAAAACTGCTGACTTTCTGATACAAACGGATCAAAAAGAAAACCTTCCAAATGACTGGAATCCCTTTAAGGATTTTCAAGTTACCCCTCACCTATTAAGAGGAGCTATAAACATTTACCTGGTTGGGACTGACAGGATGTCAGGGGGCAGATCAGAGTCAACAGTGTGAGTCCTGGCTGTGCAATGTCCCAGGGCACCGTGTCCACATGCCCAGGCTGATGTGACAGTCAAATGAACTCACTAAGAGCCTCTGCCAGTGTTATGTGCCTCACATCAGGAGAAATATCAGCAACCATGCAAATAAATGCCCTGATTCCTTCACTTCATAGAGAGTGGGCTGGATCGCTAGCTGAGACATTAAACTCAAGATTAAATTCAGAGGGAAACCAGCAAATCAGATGCTTACCGTTCCAATGAATGTGTCTGCCATTCTTGTAAAAGTAGATCTAAAAATTCAAAGCAGCGCCTGAAAATTGTGAACAGAAAAATATGTCATTTTTCTGTTTATGAAAATAGCTTTTTCCTTAAGTGACCCAAGACTCCTTTTTATACTCAGCAAATTTCTTCTAATTTTCATGATTCAAAAAAATGGAACATAAAAATGGAATCAAAACTGACTGAAAACCAAAGCAAATCAAAATAATTAAGCACCTATGGTGGTCAAAAAAAATAATTGTAAGGATACAGGGGCAGGATACAAAAGTTCCCTTCAGATCAGAAACTTGAGTTTCAGAACAATGTTACTGAACAGGTGTGTCATTGCCGTGTGCTTTTTTATTCTACCTCAAATAATACATTAATATAGGGGCTACACAGGCACAAAAGATCAACATACATTACAAAATCAGGGAATCAGTCTTTGCATTAATTTCAAAGAATGCCTTCTACAACGAAAGCATAAAAATACCCTGGAAAACAAAGTGTTTACCAAATTTTCCTGCCAAATATTTAAAAAAGGTTTTTCTCTAGCTACTTGGCCAGTTTCAAATCTTTCAAGATTCTTTCTTTTCAAACCTTTCCACTTCTGTGATCTTTCTGGGCCTGAATGTACACACAAATAAACAGTGCTGGACTAATCTCCCTTGGATTATACCACCACTGCAGAGCCTACCTCTTCATCATTTCCTTTTCCTAAATTTCAGAATAACTATCTTTATAGAAATAAATATTATTAGACTTAAGGAACCCAGTTAAGGAAACAAATCAGAAGGCAATCTTTCTCTTAATTATCAAACTTTCTTTCCCATGATCTTCCCAATTCAAAATCTCATAATGCATACAATTACTCACTCAATATATCTTTAATAAACCCTTACCCTATGCTAGATGTTGGACAACCAATGGTAACTGAGACACAATCCAGAGAGCAGGACAGACAAGAAACAGCTGCCACGTGCCCAGAGCACAAGGGCTCTGGGAGAGCCCTGCGGAGTCACTCAGCTTAGCTCTGGGGCTGCTAACATACACCCCTTTCTCAGCATCACTGTCCCCACCCTCACCCAGGCCATGGTCACACTACCTTTGCCCTTTGCCCCATATGTCATTTCCGGGTGTGGATTTTTCTTCCCTTTAATGTGTGTATATATATATGCTCATACTTATTAGTATTTATTTCTTAGTGGATACATTCATCTTTAGTGCTAATTCTTATCTTCAATGAATTTCAAAACAATCTACTTAATCAAAAATAACCCCTGTAAGGGCTTCCCAGGTGGTGCTAGTGGTAAAGAATCTGCCTGCCAATGCAAGATGCATAAGAGATGCAGGTTCAATACCTGGGTCAGGAAGACTCCCTGAAAGAGGGTGGAGGTACCCAGTCTGGTATTCTTGCCTAGAAAATCCCATGGACAGAGAAGACTGGCAAGCTATGTCTGAATACGACCCCCATCCCACCTCTCCCAAATACCTCACATACACTTGCTTTCACAGACACACAAAAATAACATAAGCTGTCCAAATTCATTTTGCATATAATTTTGATCATGACCCTTCAATCCAAGGGCACTTATTATAACACTATTAAATAATATTAACTATTTCAAATATAAATTTTTTAGATGGAGGGAAATTTGAAATTTGTTTTGGTTTTAAAACAATTCAAAAATAATGAGAAAATTCATTACAAGTTTACCTTCTAACTGCAACAGACTTGGAGGTACAGTTGCTTGTTATGACAGGTATTAGCCTAGGGATGTGTGTGTGCTGTGGAAAAGAGCAAAACATAGAGGCGAACACTTGAAAATACAAAACTGAGATAATCACTTCCTTACTCACCTATGTAAAGCACCTAATACATTCAGATTAGAATTTCACTGAGTTTAAAAAAAGAGAAAGAATTTCACTGGACACTTACAAAGGGCATGACAAAGTTTACAGAGCCAAAACAGACAACAGGATGATATGTGTTAAGTCAGTCTAAAATCAAAACAAATCACTGGTATGAAGCCTAAACTATCTGAGCAGTAGAGATCTAAGTGAGTAAAAAGAAGTCAGTAGACCAATGTATTTTTATACCGTTTCAATGGATATATTCAGTAACAGCTTTTGGTTTAATATCTGAAATAGGCACTGTAAACAGTAAGAACTAAAACAATACAAAGAAAGTAACCCACAATAATCACAAATATTCTGGAAAGATTACAGTTAGCATCATCAAACCCCAATTTTGAGGGCTGCCTCTAGGGAAAAGGGACTTGACATGGGGAGAAGGTGATATGAAGAACTTGCACTTTAAGGCTTTGTGAGCTGTTAGGTTTTATTGAAAATCTGCATATAAATTACTTGGCAAATTATTCAGATTAAATAAATTACTGCTTTGAAAACTTAACTGAAGATAATCTTTTGTTTTTAGGCTTATGTACAATCATTTAAATAAAGATGCTAGATGAATACAATGCCACAAGCACAAATACCTAAAATGAACAGTTGGGGATTAAGGAGGGAAGAACAGGAGTAATACCTGGACACACACAGAACTCAGAAGCAGGTACAAGTGCTCAAATGCTTAAAACCAATGATGAGAGGGTGAGCAACAGGTCAGTAACTGTACACCACACCTGTAATTCACTCTAGGGAACTGAAAAGGCTCACATGTGACAGTTAAGCAAGGGAAGGTGAGGGTGAGGCAATACTGTACATACAGTGTGGTTCCACATACATAATCACTCAAATGAGAAACATCTCTGATAACTGCTTACCTACCACCAATATTTACCACTTGCTTATTCTACAATACTTACGGCTCCAAAACATACTCACCCGAATGATCAACCTAACAGCTACAACACCAGAGGTGGCCATAATTTTGGCACTGTTTGGAATTAAATTAAAGATAGTTGGCATAATGGCTTCAGCTCCATGGTCAAACTTATTCCCCAACACTGATGACAGATGCCTGCAATAAGAAATGAACACTGGACTATAACCAAAGTTCTTCGAAACAGTGTAATATATAAATCTTTTAACATTTTAAAGCCTTTGTATAAAGTCATCTAAGGATAAAAACAAGTCTAAGTAAAATACAAATACTCCCCAAGCACATGCAAAGAACTTTACATATAGCCACTCACCAAGTACTGCTTTTTAAAAAATAAATAAATCCTTTCCCACTAATTACTCTTCAAATAACAAAAAACAAATACTAATAAAACATAAATATGACAAACCACCCTCAGCCTCTTTTTTTTTCTTTTGCTCTTTTATTTTCAGCATATAGCATTCAGGCTTCAATATCTGAGGTCAAAATATTGAAGAGCTGCAAAGTCACTCTTCTACTGAATTCAATAGGAACAAACAAAAATTCTATTTATCATGCTATATCCTGCCAGCAAAATCAATGAAAAGGCTGAGAATAGAAGTTTATAAGATTTCATTTTTCCATATTATTAATAATTGTTTCAAGTTTAAAACAGAAGCTTCAGAGCTAAGTCACTGAGTAAAATTTAAAATCTGTCACACAACACATTATTGACCACAGAGGTACTGATGCCACGGGTGTTAATTTTCTGAAAAAATCCCCTCTGTCAATAAAGTGTTAACATAACTGGTCAGTAAACATGGTAAAAGTACTAACAGCGAGTGTAAATGGAATCAGTCTTGGAGACCAGGCAACAGACATGAGGAAGAGCCCCAGTGGACATATTATTCAGTGACCCATCTCTGAAGCTCTGTGACATAGCTACTTTATTATGTGAGAACTGGGAGCGTTGTAGTCCTTACCCCAGCGTGATACAAGCCTCCCGCACTACCTGAGACCGTAGATCCTTAGCGGACAGTTTAAAGGCTCCGTCCAAAAGCCGTAAGTGCTGGAAGAAGTTATCATACTCGGCAGCACCAGCCAAGAGTAAAGATCTAATCTTTTTTAGCTAACGGGGTAGAAAAATTAAGAGACAGAAAAAACAATCCTTAGAACATAAGTACAAAATAATGGAAGCCAACACATATTCAGGATCAACAATAAAGTTCAAAAAAAACACAGTTTTCCAGGAAGAATTAGATCAATTAAATAGTAGCTAACATACTGAAGAAATCTAGGTATTATAAATAAAAAAAAAATTTTAAATTAGTATCTGTGATAAATGCATTATAATTCTACAAAATGTATTTTTTAATTGGAACATTTTAACGTTTTTACAGATGCTCTGATACTAAAGATAAAAATAACTAAAACCTCATTGTAGCCTGTAAAAATGTTCCTTCCCTAAGTTCCCCTTTCCCAACACCCCATCCAACCACCATTTACTAAGTGAATCACAGGAAAGTGGCTCAGCTGGTAAAGAATCTGCCTACAATGCAGGAGACTTGGGTTTGATGCCTGGGTTGGGAAGATCCCCTGGAGAAGCGAATGGCCACCCACTTCAGTATTCTGGCCTGGAGAATTTCATGGACTGTATAGTCCATGGGGTTGCAAAGAGTCAGACTGAGCAACCTTCACTTTTACAGGAAGAAGCATCCCCACTGTCGGTCACAGTACCCACACTGAATCTGTTACTGAAGGGCTGGAGGGCATCTGAAACAGACACAGCAGCCGTACGGCGTTCCTAAACTGCTTCCTGCTGGACAACCAGTGCACAATCACCATCCTCAGAAAACACATACCTTTACCAGATGCTGCTCACTTTAATATTCGGACAACTTGTCATTAATGTATTTTTAAAAACAGAAGGGACAGAAGTGCTATGAAGAAAGAAAAGGCAACGGGGACACTTACTCTAAGTCACTAAGAAGCTGCTTCCCTGGACAAGGATGGCAAAATTAAACCTTTACTAAGGCGAGAGTAGTGGCCATTGTTAAAAAACATTGTGGACTTTGTTAAAAGTACAAGATGCACAAAAAGATAGAAGTAGGCATGTTTTAAAAACAGAAGTGAGGTAATCTACTAAAAAGGCAAACTGTGAATATGACACCTTATATTTAAAATACTGACTACTTAAAACTCATTACAACTGTACCCCAATTTCATAATAAAGTATTTATAATATTTAAATATCTAATGCAAATATAATCACACAAAGTCAGCAGCTTACAGCATTTACTCTTTGCTCCCAATCATGCTTGTCATCAGATAATATTTCCCTAATCTTGTTTATGGACTCCTCAAGGTCTCGGCTGGAATAAATCTGTAAGCAAAATCAATTTACAATCAATATGAGAACATTTACAGAATAAACAAAGATTATTTCTTAATTACCTGAAGTCAAGAGCATCTGGTAAGTAGAGTAAAAGAAATCATTTCATTTTTCAGAAAATGGCCTCTGAGATAACAACTAGACAGACTTGCCACTGAATGAGTTTGCACCGTGAATATAAACTCACCAGCTCTGATGCCCGTATATGGATAAACTCGTCTCAAATGCAACTTTACTGTAACAAATGATTTCATGCACAACCGAGAAAGAAGCCCACTGGGGAATGGGCAGAGATGCACAAGTCACTGATTGGAATTTTTTTGTAACACCACACTATACGGGCAGATCTCAGAGACACTGCCAGGTCAGTTCTAGTGTCTTCACTGCACTGCAGGTGCAATAAAGTGAATATCACAATGAAGTGCATCACAAAGATTTTCCTGGTTTCCTATACTGCAGTCTATTAACTGCCCAATTAAAGTATGCCCACTGTCTAAAAAGGCCGTGTGTATACTTTAATTTAAAAATCTGTTATTGCTTTAAAAAAAAAATGCTAACCATCATCTGAGTCTTCAGAGAACTGTAATCATTTTGCTGATGGAGAGTTGAACTGTTGTGAGAATTACCAAAACATGACAGAGACACGAGGTGAGCAAATGCTGATGGGGAAGGGGCATGCTTGAGACAAGGTGGCCATAGACCACCTGTGAAACTGCAGCATTTACAAAGCACAACACAGTTAAGCGCAATACAGCGAGGTGTGTCTATACTTGTAACCTTGAACATTTTCAAACCTATTTTCTCATTTATCCTTATATCCTACTCCAAAGACAGTAAGGGGAAGAAAAAAATCCACCAAGAGTAAGGCATGGTAGGAAGACCAAGGACATAAGGATAAACCTGAACCTAAAACACCTGCTATCTGCTTTGTACACACATGGCAACTAACCAGTGGGTGACAAGGGACACACACAGACATCAACTGCTGGAGGAATCTGAGCACCCACCTCCAATAGCCCACAAGCCCCGATCAACAAGACACAACGCTGAGGCACAAAGCAGCTTACAGTGAGTGGCTGAGCCCCAAGTTCTGTAAGTCATCTCTGCTTCACATGTCAGATACTTAAGTGAAATATCATGATGGTATAAACTAAGGTTTTATGACAACATGTTTTATACCTTTCAGACACCTAAATTCTTCAAATTTACAGACTTCTCTAAGGAAAATACTGACATAAGCTTGCTTCTTTGTTCTCTCTTGGAATGGTATCACTTACTTTCCCCTCTTCTGTGTGACCTGACTCACAAACTCACTACTGGAGTAAGCCACTTCTCACCAGTTCTAACTGGAAGGTCATCCCAGGCCATGACTTTCACTCTTCATTTCAGCTCTGAGGGGCCTTTCCTAGTCCGCAACCTTAGACCTCCTATGGTCTTGATAGTGAGAATTACCCTACCTAGTAAGAAACTCTGCATGTCACATGCTTGAAAAATGAAATCTGAAGAATAAGCCCATTTTAATCAAACCAAACGTCTTCACCCACCTGGACTACAGGCACATCGTCAAATGCTTTAATAAAATCCTCTTCATCAACAGCACCAGCTCCTTCTTTTGCAGCTATAAAAAAACATCAATTTTTAAAATGTAAATAGTGTGCACTGGAGGACTCATATACAAAATAAAAATTATATTTTGGAAGACTTGTGACTTAAATCAATAAAAGTTTATAGAGTTTTGTGGCACAGACCAGCATTACTGACTTTCAATATTAAGATAAAGTATAACAGTTTTACAGTATAACATATATTAGCTTAAAGTCATCTAAAGATAGTACTTGCTTAATGAGGGCCAGTTGTATAGACTTTAAAGGATTTAGGTGATATATATTGTATTAATCTATGTGCATACAAGTCGCTTCAGCCATGTCCATCTCTTTGTGGCGCTATAGACCATAGCCCACCAGGCTCCTCTGTCTGTGGGATTCTCTAGGCCTGAATACTGGAGTGGGTTACCATGCCCTCCTCCAGGGATCAAATCCAGATCTCCTGTGTCTCCTGCAGTGGCAGGCAGGTTCTTCACCACTAGCACCACCTGGGAAACCCTGTATTAATATATATAAGTCTTTTCAAAGATTCCTAATGAACATAGAATAGAAATTTCAATTCTTCAGGGAATAAATGAAATTATATCATTGTTAGGAATACAACATGACAAATTTGTGAAACATTCAAATAAGTTCTAAAGAATTTAACAGTTTCACCTTAACTTCATATTAGTCTCAAAATATTTTCATTTCAAAGGAAAAAAATTTCATTTCCTTAAAATCACAATAACTTGTCAATTTTTCATTTATATGCCAGTTGCAAATTGACCCCACAATTGCTATCATTCAGGAGAAAGCTTTTTCCTTCTGTTAGTATGTCACTTCACATATGAAAATCAAGTGATATTTTACCAGATGCTTTTTCTTCATATTAAAGGTTTCTGAATGGCCATCTACAGTCATCCTTGTAACCGTCATTAATGATTTGTATTGATTAGTCTGAGTGCTTTTCCAGAGCTTCCTACCTGACAACTTAGTTGGCATCTGGGGTCCTGATGGACCACCTAGACAGAAAGGGCTTTAAAGACAACTGGTAATCATGGTATATACATGTCATCACGCTTGATGAGTATTTCTCTGCATTCACAAGTCAGTTACAGACAGAAAATAGCAGCACACTGTGAGTGGTGCTCTGTCTGCTTTAGGTTAGGCCTGGATCCTACCAAGCCGACAAGCATTGAGCGCCTTTCAGTGTGAAGCAGAGCGCTGCATGTCAAAGAGGGCTTGGGGCCATACACAGGCCTGGGCCCAAGGAGTCTGATGAGAAGTCAACAGGGAAATTCACAACTATAGTGTTAAACAAAATGGGAAAAGATGGGATTAGTCCTGAGGGAAAGACAAGGCTGGTATCTCTGTACAATCTACACAGATGGGATCTTTGAAAGGGGAACAGGTGAGGAATGGGAACAAAAAGACATGGTCTAATCAAGCAAAAATTTTCTAAGCTTAGTTTGTAGAATAGATGCTACTCAAAAACAGATCAAGAAAACGGATTAGAAAGATTGTTCAGCCGTTAAAAAAAAAAAAAAGTACTGATACATGCTCCAGCAGAGATGAACTCCAAAACCATTATGCCAAGTGAAAGGAGCCAGACACAAGAGACAACATATTGGATGGCACCATTTCTCTGAAATTCCTAGAATAGCTGAAAGCGTAGAGAGAGAACACAGACTGGAGGGATCGCCAAAGCTGGGGAAGGAGGACTGGGGAGAACTTTAATGGGGTCTTTTTTTGAAGGCTGAAAGTGTGTTGAAACTAGATAGAGGTGGTGGTCCCAACACTATGAATATAATAAATGCTAATGAATTGTTACCTTTAAAATGGTTGATTTTATGTTGTGTGAATTTAAGCTCTTTAACAACAACAAAAAAATATACATATATTTTTAAATGAACCAAAAAATAAAAGAGAAGCATGGGATGGCAAGGGATTGGGTGGGAGAGGCTCAAGAGGGAAGGGATATAGGTATAGTTATGACAGATTCACATTTTTGTATGGCAGAAGTCAACACAACGTTATAAAGTAATTATCCTCCAGTTAATAATAAATTATTATCCTCCAGTTAAAATGATTATAAATTATCCTCCAGTTAAAATAAATTTGAAAAAACTACATTTCCAAAAAAATATAAAAGATTAGGAAGAACTAGGAACAGCAGCTCCCTCAACACAGAGATGGCAGTGCAGATGTGTAGGGGCACCAAGCTGACAAGCTGGGACACCAACATCCAAGGCCTGTTTAGACAGCAAGAAAGACCAGCCCAAGGAGGCAACATTCTGATGTTGGTCCTCACTCTGGCTTTAACTTATTAGTTCATCCAGCCAAGCTCAAAAGCCCCATGCTAACAGTAAGCATGGTTCGAAAGTAAAAAGTAATTTTCACTACACTGTAAATCAACTATACTTCAATGAAAAAAAATTTTAAGTAGGTAATTTGTGTATAAATTTAAACGTGACACCAAAATGAAAGCTATATATAATAAGGACCCAAAACAGTCTAAATTAGGGGATGGAAAAGGAGGATAAAGAGATTTATCCTTATAAATTTATTTTCAAAGCCTCAGGGAGCTAATCTTGACCATTCACTAATTCGGTATCTCACAAGATCTCACAAGGGACAATCTTACTTGCAGGAACAAAATACACTTTAAAGACAATCCAACTTCTAGATAATCTCAGTCTTGAGACACAGAAATTGGCTGATACCATGCAAGTATCATCAGGCATGGCAGGAGCCCAAGGCCATTAGGGTACCATGAGCTCTGCTCCGTGGTGGATTCACACACCCAAAGATTCTGCCTCAGCAAACACGGCAACACAGCAGCTCAGATGTACATTCTACCAGCTTATCAGCATCCACAGATGAGAACCAATTTACTTAAAGAAGAGAAAGTGGAATCATACTGCCCACAGAATTACTGCGCCTCTAAAGGACCGAAGGCGAGCAGCATGCACATCTGCTTTAAGCATCTACACAGCGGACCACGCAGCACTGTGCTGGGGCTTGGTCCTACCTGAAGACTTGGATCCAAGAGAGGAGGAGCCGAGCCTACGGGTGGTCCCCATTCCAACGTTCCTCCGTGAGCTTGCTGGAGCTTTGGACGAAGTAGAGCTGGCAGAAGAAGGTCTATTACCATCCACAGAATCTTCATCATCAAAATTTTTATCTGAAGAGTAAGCACAGAATTTTTTTTTAATTGTTAAGTACTTTTTCATCTCAACTGAAAATAGCAACTAATTTTAATTAGAGATTAATGGTTTGCCTTCTCTTCTAGGATCTGATATGCCCATCCAGGGTCTAGAAAAGCCTTAGGTGGGTCACGAATGCAGCTACAAACACCCTCTTTACTTTCACATATCAGGAATGCTTTCCACTCCAATTTCAGAAAATAGAAAAATCATAAAGAAGAAAGCAACTTCTCATGAAACTATCATGTAGGAACCGTTACTTTAACAATCTGGTATATTTCTGGCCATTCTTTCATGTACTTTTTTAATAGCGTAAGACTATACTCCATTTTAGAAAATTGCTTATTTCAAATGTACATTTTACCACATGATGAAATATTCTTCATAAATGCCATTTTAATGGTTCCATGGTACTTTGTAATTGGAAAGTGCTACAAATAAAAAACATTTTCATTGTTAAGATAGTTAGGGATATTCTAATATCTTATGCTTAGATCTAATACTGCAACAGACACCGTTCTACTTGCATTTTTGTTTGAACTTCTAATAACTTTAACAAAAATAATTCCTAGAAGCAATATTATTGAGTCAGAATATAAAAGCTTTTGATATATACTACCCAACTTATCTTCAGAAAGCTCATATAAATACATACTTTTCCTGAAAATTCAGAGTTTCTTGCCACATTCTTGAGAACACTGAAAATACTACCATTTTAAAATTTCAACCAAAATTTGATAGGCTCCTCTCCCCTAAAACAACCTCTTCTTCAATGTTGCATTTTAGTGAATTTAAGCATTTTTTTTTCATAAATTCCTTAACTTCTAAATTTTCTAGATAGCAGTAGTGGTGGGTTAGTTGATAAGTCACGTCTGACTCCTGCAACCCCATGGACTATAGCCCACCAGGCTCCTCTGTCCATGGGATTCTCCAAGCAAGAATACTGGACTGGGTTGCCATTTCCTTCTCCAGGGGATCTTCCCAACCCAGGAATCAAACCTGGGTCTCCTGCACTGCAGGCAGATTTTTTACTGACTAAGCTATAAGGGAATTCCTTAGAGAGCAGTAGATCCCATCAATATTCCTTGAGTTGCATTAAATATATATATATAAAGAAAATCATCTTTGAGCATACTAATGAACAGCATTTTGATGACAAAAAAATTAAAGCTATACAGAGCACCAAGGGCTTATGTAGCATGTATGGGTCAGTCAGGAGGATAGACAAAGAACTTAGGAGTTACTGAAAACAAAAAAAAAGGAAAGAGAGAAAATTAACATCCACAGCTGGCATTATTCATGATTTCTGAAAAAGGGCTTAGATCTTTACCAGTAAGTCTAAAGTAAGTAACTGTTGACCAAAAACAGATAGAAATAATTTGTTTTTCTGGATCTAGTTGCTTCTCAGCTGAACTATCCACAGTCAAGTCTTGCATCTACCCAAGACCCTAATGTTCCTCACAGCTCACCAACAATCCACTTCAAATCACAGTGCTCCTTTTATTCAACAGTAAGGGAGGAACCAGGCTTCTCAGGTGGCTCAGCGGTAAAGAATCCGCCTGCCAAGCAGGAGATGTGATTTCAATCCCTAGGTTGGGAAGATCTCCTAGAAAAGGAAATGGCAACCTACTCCAATATTCTTGCTTGGGAAATCCCATGGACAGAGGAGCCTGGTGGGCTATAGTTTCTGGGGTCTAAATGAGTTGGACTCAACTTAGCGACTAATCAACAAAACAACAGCAACAAATGAGGAATCACATTCTCACAAATGCAAAATCCTGTGCAGATTAGCTTCCCTCCACATGCCTTTACACTTCTGATCACCTGGCAAGCTGTACTGTTTCACAGATGGCTCCTTCAATCCATGCATCAATGTCTTACTGATTCAGATGTTCAGTGGTCTATTAGCACAGACTTCCATATGGACTCAAGAGTGATTATTAAACTGAAGAGCACATTTGTAAGGCCCCTCCAAGAGTAAAAAGTGAAAAAAATAGTGAAGTCGTTCAGTCGTGTCCAACTCTTGGCGACCCCACAGGCTATAGCTCCTCCATCCATGGGATTTTCCAGGAAAGAGGACTGGAGTGGGTTTCCATTTCCTTCTCCAGGGGATCTTCCCAACCCAGGGATCGAACCCGGGTCTCCCACACTGCAGACAGATGCTTTACCATCTGAGCCACCAGGGAAGCCTGGATCCAAGAGTAAAACCTGATCTTAAAATACAGGTCACCCACTGAGCACTGACAGCAGGAGCAGCCTGTCTGTCCTAACAGGGAGCCCCAAGAGCACGTGGGCCACCAGCATTACTCAGCCGGGGTCATCACCCCTCGAAGATCAGTTGACAGCCCCAAACTGTGGGGAAGGTAAACAATGAGGGACATGACCACAACTATGCTTCACTCAAAAACACATATAATTTGCCTTTAGTTCTCTTTCTAACACAGGCAGGCATGCTGTGTAGAACTGCGTTCAGTTACTGAGAATTATTTTCATGGGTCAATTTCACTGAATCCCTGGAGTTTCCACCTGCAACAATGACAGGTTAGCAAAGACCTAACCTCTTCCTAAAAGCCACACAGAATATATAAAACAACTACTTTCAGAAGACAACAAGCAGTACAGAACTGTGATGTCTCAGAAAAGGGAAACAAACAAGGTTAGCTCTTCAATCATTCCAACTTCCTGCCTGGAGAAAATTTCCAGGCCACCCCTTATGGGGAAGAGGAACCCAAAATTAACCTGGCAGTCTTGCAAAGTGAAGAAAACGAAGATCAGACTTCAGGGAGGCTAAGGTGGCTGGAAGTTGCAGGGTGGAGTGCTGAAAAAGAGGAAGCCCCATAGAAAGAGAGCTCTAGAAATGTCCTAAGTTCTGGGCCACACATATGTGAGTGAAATTCCCTAAGGGAGGGCACAAAATGACCAGGAAACTGTAATTTGAACAACTCGCAAAGTTTACACAAAGAGGAAGATTTTCAAGCACCAGAGTTGGGGTGTTTTCAGTGACTCACCAAATGCATTCAGTAGAGACCCCAGAGAGAGCAGGCCTTAGTAGCGGGGCTGAGCTATTACACCAAATTGTCCTCTCAGAGCTTAAATACAGGCCTTGAGGATATTATATTTGCAAGTGACTTAACTGCCTCGCCAAACATTCTTTAAATAATTACAATAAACTGTGAATCCTCAATAATGTAGCAGTCACAATATATAACACCTAATCAAAATTTACTAAACAGTTTAGAAGCAGAGAAATGTGGCCCATAATCAGGAGGGAAGACCAACAGAAAACAGTGACCCACTAAGAAATGACAGAGACAATGGAACTCTCAGATATGAACATGAAACCTGCTATATACATGTTCAAGAATTAAAGGAACTCACAGATGTAATGAAAGAAAAGGAAGCTAGTTCAAAGAACCAAATGGAACTTCTAGATATTAAGAATATGCAGTAGCTGAAGTGACAATATCATTGAAATGGGATTCAAAGCAGGTTAGACACTGCAAAAGAAGGGGGAAAATGAGAGAATTTACACACACACACACGGCAATAAAAATTTAATCAAAATTAAACACAGATATCAAAAGGGAGGGTGGAGAAATAAGAGGAAGTCTCAGAGACCTGTAGGATGATACTGTCACCAAATCAAGTGTCTACGTGTCACACACAGTGAGGCCAATACCAAGACGTCCGAGTGTGGGGCAGAGGAGTGTCAACAGTGGTCTCCCCAGACAAACCCGAGGCATGCCAGGCCCTTCCCTCCTCCCCGCAGGGACCACTCCATCACCACATCTCTCTGCGCCTAGCCCACCAGACCAATCTGTGTCTGCCACCCACCCACTGCACAAGCAGGCAGGCAGGAGTTCTGCTCTGGGGACACCAGCTTCTGGCCACCACATCGGTCATGAGCTGACCAGTGAAGCCAGTAGCAGGCTGAGCCCATGGCACCTGCCACCTCAAACAGCGACCCCAGTAACGGTCGTGTCAACCACCTCTGCTGGACCACCAAGGTCAAGGTCTTCACACCTAGCTCCACCAAGTACCGGAGGACAATATTGCTAGAGCAGCCTGGCACTTCTTCAGACCTGGCTTCACTCAGGGGTCGCACCTTTTTTCTCAGGGTGAAACAGCAGCGAGGCAGGCGCGAGCTGTAGCTACCCTGTTCAGCCATAGTGGGCCCCTCCCCCAAGCAAGGGACCCTCAGTGAGCCAACTGTCAGCTGTCCTCAGCCACTGATCAGCACCACAGTGGGCTCCTTCCCCTCCCCTCCTGTGTATAAAAGGAGCCCTAATTTGGACGGAGGGAAGATGGTTTTCGAGATGCTCAAGTCTGCCATCTTCTCAGTCTGCTAGCTTCCTGATTAAAGTCATTATTCCTTGTTCCAACAACTTATCTCCCGATTTACTGGCCTGTCAGGTGGTGAGCAGAATGAGCCTGGGCTCTGTAACAAAAAGGTTTATTGCGGGAACCTACAAGGAGACGGGTGGCTCATGCCTTAAAAGCCTCAGACTCCCTAAAAGCTTTCAGCAAAGTCCTTTCCCAGGGAAGGTAAGGCAGGAGTGTGGTTAGTTGTTTGCTAACTTTTTGGTTTCAGATCTTTCGTTCTTGAAGTCAGGTCAAGGTCAGGCAATGATGTTCCTGTAAACCTCCACCAAACAAATGTTGTTCTCTGTTTAGACAAGAAAGGGTGAGGTCCCAAGGCACAGCTTTCACCCTCTGAGTTCCAGGTTCTGCTGAGAGAAGGCAGAACTTAGCTGGCGGCTCCCTCAGGGCCAGGTCCTCGGACCCCGTGCAGCTGTCATCACTGAAGGAGCCCAGGTGCCCAGGACCCAACCGGCCCTCAGGCTCCTAAGGCTGCCCAGACAGCGGGATACACGTCCTACAGACTGCATCCCATGCAGATGGCTGCTGCCATTAGGTCACAGAGTTGGGGATGGGGAGATGTTCACAGCCTCCTCAAGGCCTGGGCCCGGCCAGTGGGCAGCCATGGCCAGGGCTCTGGAGCCCTGCAGGACATAGTCCCCCCAGCCTGTTCCCTGGTCCCCTCCAACTCAACCACTGGGATGAGGTTGAGTGAGTCACAGGGCCCGGGGGAGAAGGCCAGGATCCACCTCTTGCCTCGCTCTCCACCTGAAGACCACCACCCCTCCAATCGTTGGTTGAGTGGGCCACTTAAGGTCATTCATGGACAGTTGCTTGCTCGGGAGAGAGGCGCACTGTGGCACTGAGGCTGAGCAAGACTCCACTAACGGTTCAGCAGTAACCAGTGCAGCACATGCCAAGGGACACCTGTGAAGGACTGAGCATGGCTGTGCTCTATTACCATATCGAGCAGTCTGACACAGTGACGCTACACTGTCAGCAGAAGCCAGAGGGAAAAAGACACATTCTATACAGAGGGACAAAATGACAACAGGCTGCATCAGAAGCCCCATGTGTCAGAAGACAACAGAATGGCATCTTTAAAATGGCAAAAGAAAGGTATTAACCTAGCTACATCCAGCAAAAATACCTTTGAAGAATAGAGACTGAACGAAGGCAGAACTCATCGCTAGCAGACCTCAATCCAGGAAACGCTGAAGCCCTCCAGGCAAAAGGAAAATGGTATGAAATGGAAACTTGGAATTACAATAAGAAATGAAGAGCACCAGTGAGGGCAAATGCGCAGGTAATGTAAGGCTTTCTTAAGATAACTGTTTAAAGCGAAGATTAAAACACTCAACATTTGGTTTCCATCCTTCTTATATTCTCATGTTATAGGCAGAATATCCCATGGCCAGAGAAAGCATCCATGTTTGCATGTGGACACGGCATGGGGGAGCGTTGGTGGGGGGGGCCCATTAGGACATATGTTGCCGTAGGGGGTGCCACACAGAAAATGGGGCAAGTATGAAGGGAATAAAGCAGTTCAGAGTCTGTCCTCAAACAGCTTGTAGTTTTAACAGCTCATCACAAATTCTTCACACTCACTGCAGATGTCACATGGCACACGCTGCACAAGGCGGCAGCTGCTTCATCACCAGCGCCCACATGGAAATGGCTCCCAAGGAAGGGAAGGGGAACAGGCAGCCAGTGGACGGATTTTAGAAACTGAGCTCCATTAGTTCCAACTTAGCCTCTTTACTTCTCCTACAAAAACAAATCTGATGGACTGACTTACTTAAATTTCTAACCAGGTCAGAAGTAAATAAATATTAAAATAGAAGGGGGGTCAGCATGCAGGAGTTAAGCACAGTGATGGGAATGAGAAGTGATGGCTGAAAGCTCAACAGATAAACAGACACGATAAAAAGCAAACACACATAAAGAAAAATCCTTGAACCCACAATGCCTAGAACACCAGTGCCAGCGCAGGGGTCAAGTCACACGTCACAAGGCCACAAGCTAACCGTACGATACCAAGTGCTCATCACCACGACACTGTGATGGCAAGATCGCATGGCTGTTTGGTGTGACCCATGCACCAACAAAAAAAGTGATTCACGTTTTCTATCTGAGTCAGAAATTCAGGGGAACAAAGAAAAGGGAACCTTCATTTACGAGATTAACAGTTGGACATACTGCTTTAAGTTTAGAGCAAAAGGGTACTTCAGAAGATAAAAGTCAATTGAACCTATTATTTGAAAACTAGTACACCATCTAAAAATAAGCATGCCCTATGGTTCCCAGCTTCTGGGACACCCAGAAATTAAAATCAAATTCAGAAGGGGGTTAGGCCCTACAAACGGTATCCATCCAGTTTCAGCAAATTTCTCTGATGTAGAAGGTGCGTTCCTGACCTGGACAAATACGCTGTGTTGGCTGCTGTGCTGTGCAGAGGGCGTCCACTATGGATCCAGTCCAGGGTGAGGGGCCTCATGGTCTAAAACGTTTCAGTATCTTTCAACTAAATCAATCCATACTGAACTCTACAAGTCCCTTAAATTCCCATTTTCTTTAGGCTTTTCAGCTAGGCAGACATTTGTTAGAATAGAGGCTCTTTTTCTAAAGCTTTAACTAAGGCAAACACATGTGTGAGAATGAGTATTTTTAGCTATGTGAGCTTGTGCTATTACATCAATTTAAAATTTTTCACACATCAAGACAACATCTGTTACAGAGAAAATGTTCTCACAGAAGGATCAGTTCTCCCCGAACCCAAAGAAATAGTTAATTCTATCTCCAGACACCACTGCAAGGCTGTCATTCTGCGGGTCACTTCTCTCATGTGACAGCTTAGGGTAAGCTCTCAGATAAGCTTGGATAAGCTTATTGGAACCTTCGATTCCTCTAATGTTTTAAAAATCACCCCAGTTCCACTCCCCCTTTTACAGAATTGGGACAAGACATTTAAAAATTACATATGAAATTTGCACAGTGTGACTGTACTTTTCATCCAACTCTCAAATCACTCCTGCTAACCCAATTAGCAGGCACAGGGAAATGAAAATAGCAGTAGAATAGTGTGCCCAAAAGAACTGTAGATACAGAAGAGATTTTAAAACACAGGAGAGATGGGACCTTTTGAAAAAATTAAAAGTCCAGAGTAGTACAGTCATTTGTGGACTCAGCAGCAAAGTAGCATGATTCTCAAAACTGAGTAAGTTTGTGAACTTGCACTGAAGTCCTGAACAGTGGTCCAGATGCTGGATAGATGCTGGCGAGTAGCCACGAGCATAGGCAGGGCAGAAGCAGCCTCTTCACCAGCCTCCCAACTCAGATCTGAACCCCTAAGGAAGGCCCAGCAGAGCCCCTGCGGCCTCAGGACTGAACTGTAATCAAGATGGATTGAGACGATACAAAGCAACAAGCCACACACAGACTCTTTGGGTCAAAAGTCATCAAAGATCATGACACACCACTGTGACCACAGTTTCAGGTACCGAAGAGGCAAAAAAACATACCAGTGTAAAGACTGACTTCGAGTTAGGTGTACAGAACTTGGAATTTCAAGTTTTGACTCATACTGTTCACTTAGAAATGTATACATGCATCTGCAAGGACAAACAAAATGTCACAGAAACTAAGAGATAGTTATTCTCCATTATCCATGTGCCAGGGAGGCCGGAACCCTAACCGCCAAGTTGTTCCTCTCTTCACTCCTGAGGCAGACTCTGACCCATGGAAAGCCAATGGGGAGAAAATGCCTCATTTCTACACAAAGACAACCAACTCTATCTCCCTACATGAGGGTCACCCTGTGGAAGCTGATGCTGCTAATAGGCTCTCAGTTTCACCCACTCCCTGTTACTGAAATTGTCCTCCGAGGGAAGGAGAAATGTGGCAGCCTAGTAACTGGAGTATAATTAGTACTCCCAAGAGGGGGCTGCACGGAGCCACGGTAACAAGCTCAAAGGCAGGCTGCTTTTCGTAAATCCCCAAGTTTCTTGTCTTGATCTGTCACAGTTCTAAGCCACTGCTGATGGCCCCATATGCCAAGCACACTCCTGTGTAATTGTGAATACACCATTCTCTGTGATCCTGCCCGACTCTGTCCTGCCCTGGGCCGCACAGCCATACCTTTACTTCGTCTCACCCTGTAATGATCTGTGTGCAGACTTGTTCTGTTTCTGTCCCTGGTGCAGAGACCGCTGGTACTTCTCTGGTATTTCTGACACCCACAACAGAGCCTGGGTCAACAGACAGTAGGGCAATCAAATATTTAACTCTGGCAGTCCACAGGAAAGAAGTCAAAACTTCTGAATGAATGCAAACCATCCTTCATGTTTCTTTTTCTGCTTCTCTGACTTCTAAAAATGCATAAGGCTTCATTAGATAATAAAGTCAAAAAAAGTTATAAAAATGTCTGAGGACGAGAGTAAGGTAAATACAACCCCCAAAAGTGAAGTGTTAGTCACTCAGTTGTCCCCGACTCTTTGCAACCCCCACTGACTGCAGCCCACCAGGCTCCTCTGTCCATGGGATTTTTCAGGCAAGGATACTGCAGTAGTTTGCCATTTCCTTCTCCAGGGGATCTTCTTGACCCAAGGATCAAAACCGGGTCTCTTGCACTGCAGGTAGGTTCTTTACCTACTGAGCTACCAGGGAAGCCCCCTAGATACAACCCTAAATGTTTTTTAACCTTCCTGCTTTCCCACCAGTCAGAAATATTTTTATTACTTTTTACCAATAAAGCATAAACCTATTTAAAAATTAAAGTCAAAGTATAACCCCCAAAATAAGACTATTCACAATGATATATGAGATATATACATGCATTTCTAGACTTCAGTGTATATATAAACCTATCAATGCACACAGATGTGCACAAAAACCATTCTGCCCACTACCAATATTTAGCATTTTTCTCTATCAGTCTAATCCATTTCAAAGATTATTATTATACTGCTCACATCTATAATATTTGATCAATCACTTATAGATAGCTCAATTATTTCAAATCTTTCACACTCATAACACCACTGCAGTCACGTGTTTAAAGTGGCAACAGCGAATGCATACTTTTGTCTATACATAACTCTGTGTCGGGGCCCTCGTCGAATCCTCCTGACAACCCCAAGAGAGAAGCATCATCATGACTCCACATTAAAGATGGAAAATCTTAACACATCCAGACAGATGTGCCTAAAGTCACACAACTAATAAATAAGAGGGGTGAAGGAGGAGTTCAGGCCTATGTCTGTCTGACTCAAGATCCTAGGATCTGAGTCGTGATGATAAACGACCACACAAAACAGCAACTCACATAAACTGGCCACTGTGTGCTGAACACCTCTGCTCAGACCTTTCTGTGCGTCATTTTATTTAATTCTTGTAACAGATGCTTGCTTACTTAAGAAAATTTCTTAAACACAGAGCCATCAACATCTCTTATGACTATAGACAGAGAAATCCTCAACAAAATATTAGCAAACCAAAGCTAGCAACATATAAAAAATTATCACTATGGCCAAGTAGGACTTAGCCCAAGAATGTAATATTGGTTTAATTTATAAAACTTAATTAATTTATTAATATATCATTAACAGATTAAAAGACAAAAACACATGCTCAACAGATGCACTAAAAAATACTTGCAATACTAGGGTTGGGGGGGGGACCTTTCATGCTAAAAATATCACAAACAGGGACTGGAAGGGAACTCCCTTGACCTGATGAAGACCAGCTGCAAAATACAAAAAGCACACTATTAAATCTTATTTAACAGGAACACACTATATGCTTTCCCCCTAAGATTAGGAACAAGACAAGAAGCCTGCTCTCACTACTTCTATTCAACAGTATACTCAAGGTTCTAGCCAGGACAATAGGTATAGAAAAAACATCTGGATTAGATAAGAAGAAATAAAATTATCTCTCTTCACAGATGACATAATCTGCATATATAAAGTTCTTAGGAATTCACTAAAAAACTAGTAGGACAAATAAATTATTTCAGAGAGCTGCAGGATTAAAACCAATACAGAAAAACTCATTGTATTTTTATACATCAGCAGTGAACAGTCCAAAAATGAAATTTTAAGAAAGTAACTCAATTAACAATAGCATCAAGAAAAATAAAATACTTAGGAGCAATTTTAACAAAAAGAATGTTTGCATGTTTGCTGAAAACTATGTAATGTTATTGAGAGAAATTAAAGACCTACTAAATGGAAAGACATTTCATGTTCATGGATCAGAAGACTATGGCACAGAACTAATTCAGATTATACAGTAAAAAGAAATGTATGAACATCTTTTGAGAAACAGAAGAAGGCCTTAAACCACCTTCCTTACAGATGGTTCCAAAATGAAAGGATCTACCTGCCCCCTTGTCAAAAAGCCCTGGGATGGTCTCAATGACAATTTTCTCAGGGTCACAGAAGAAATACATCATTTACAAAGTAAAGAAAAAAAGCTAAATTAGGTATCTGCTTCCCCCAAGAGGCATCAACTTTTAAATTCTTCCTACACTCTGTGGCCTCCCAGTGACTTGGAAGTTCAAGTTCAGGGCACAGGGTCACCTGAGAGGTGACCTGGTCTCAGTATTCCTTTTGTTGCTTCTAAAATAAAACTGGATGTATGCCTGGGAGCAAGTCTCCTCTCTCTGAGAGGTGGTGTGTGGGGAGGGGTTTTAGAACACTTCCTCAAAACACAAAGAGCACAACACAGACAGCTTCCTTCCCTCACCTCTTCAGCATCTATTTACCAAGTACACCTCTGTGCAGGGTACTCTGCGGGGAACTGGAAGGAAGAAAGGCGTGGCTTTTATCGTGGAGTTCATGGTCCAGTGTGGGAAACAGACCCACACAGCTCACAGCAGCCATGACTCAGTGTGATGCTTTGCTCAAGGCACGCACAGGATGTGCCAAGTGAATACAGAAGAGCGGCACAGAGAATAGAGACAAGTAAACTCAGAAAGGATCCACTGTGCCCTCCCACCCACACTCCGACATGACTCACTCCATTGCTTGGGTCTGACAGTGGAGGGCTTAACATGAACTGGGACTGTGAAATGCTCTAAAGGGGAACACAGCCTAAAGCGCAGGCACGTGGTAGACAGCCCTGCTGAGAGAGCACATAGGCAGAGAGAATACATTCCAAAGACTCCTTATGGACAAATGTAGGAGGGGCTTCTGACAGATAGTGAACAAACCAGCCAGGGGCCAAGGCACACAGATGGGTCCAGGAGCCCCACAGTTCTGGGACTGTCCCCATCCTGGGCACCAGGGAACAGAGGACTGAAGGCAAAGCCTCCAAGTCATGTCCAGAAGTTGAGTTATTCAAGTTGGCATCTCTTGACCTGTTTGGATGCCCAACTTAAACTAACCATGTCAATACAAAGCCTTCCCAAAAGAAAAGAACCCACAGCAACATAGCAATAGCCGGTACAGAAGATCAGTCTTAAAGAAGAGTATCTGCCTACACACCTCAAAAAGACTATAAACTTCTCCTTGGAACCAATCAAAAGGGAGGCCACAAAGAGATGGCTACTTTATCATCCTGAGTATCAAAGGGCTCTTGGGGGAGCAGTAGGGAAGACGGGGATGGACCAGCCTTTCTGTCGAAGAGCTGACCACAGAGCTCAGGGAAGACTTAAACTGTCTCTGTATTAACATGGACTGGTGAGCCTCACGAACCCTGGTTAGATGGAAGACCTGGCTTTACATTCTATCAAGGGCTCTGGACATATCCAGGGTAAGAGAAAGGCAGGAGGAGCCACCGCAGGAGGAGCCACCCCAGGGGGCACCTCTTCCTCTCATGTTCCCATCGCCCATGAGGGTCCCAGAGCGGGGACCTGGGACCATCCTGCTGCTCATCCACCAGCCACCCAACCCCAGGCCAATTAGCCGGAGGAGGAAAGGGGACACAGGAGACTTAACTCACTGGTCACCTAAGCCACGCTCTCTCTTCCAGATGTCACAGGTGCTCTGGGGTAGAAGACAATCCTCATACAACTTGGAATCCATCCTGCTTCAGCCCCTACACACAGTCTGTAGAAAGTTAAAGTCAATTCACTACTGACTCATATTCACCAGGAATGAATTTTTAACTCTGTTCAAGGCTTTTCCTCTAGGAAACAAGATTATCAAGAGGATTATCAAAGGATTACCCTAAATCTTATGAAACACAGATCAGTCAGCTCAAGATAGTTAGAAAAGAGATTCCAAGAAAGAATTAACCACCATAGCAAACACAAATGCACCATGTTTTTTTTAAAGAATTTGGCACTCTTTCCTAGAAAACATCTCTGAGTAAATGTTCAAGAGTTTGAGTCTGTTACATTTTCTACAACTGTTATTATGTCTTCTTTCTCTAGTGTAATTTTCATTCAAATCTGAATTCCTATCTTACCATCTGAAAAGTTAAAAGTTACATTATAGTTAGTTGATGGTTTTCTATAGTTTTTTTCTAAGAATACAGCCTTTGAATAACTAAAACACACACAGACTTAAAACCAATTTACTGCTGCTAAGGCCCTAGTATATTTTATTGAACTTATTCTCATAGCTACTTGGGAATTCACAATGCTGTAATTATTTACATAATTACAAAGCGGTTGAAATGCTGCTGTGACTGCCTACCCTAGCCGCACTCAAACCCAATTCACATTTCTGTACAAAGAAACCCAAATAAACTAAAGGTACCAAACAAAAACTTTAGGATTAAAAAAGAGGATCTTTTGATTGTTTTCTTTTCCAATTTCATTTTTATAAAAATCAAATGTATACACTTATTCAACCCTTTAACCTGGCTATAAGAAGAGCTCATGAAACCCATTCCAACTATTTTACTATTTTCTCTGTCTTGCTCAATCAATTCTCTCAACTCTGAAGATTAGTGAGTAGACCTGTTTTCAATTTCTGGGCATCTGTGCCAGAGGTGGCTGTGTGCAGAGGTGGTACACTCAAGCATGCAGTTGGGTGACGGCAGAATCTAGACCCAGCCTCTGTGCACGTCCACCAGGAGGATGGGCCAGGGAGAGGCTTCCGACCTCATAGTCAACGATTTCATGCTGGATAAAGGTCTGGCATTTCTAGTACAGCATAAACCAGCTAGTGTGCGGTCACACTGAGAAAACCGAACAGTAACTGGAGTTCAATCTTCCCCATGTGACTCTAGCTTTGGGAGGTAGGACACAGAGAGGTAAAATGCACAGATTTCAAAGAGTTCTTCTCCAGACTACAAAACCTGGCACCATTTCTTAGTTTGGACAAGTCACTAAACTTCTCTGAGCCTGTCTTTCATCTGTAGAGTAAGTATCACTCACACATCCGTGATCTATGTATTCAGAAGATGTTCAAGTGTCCCTGAATCGAATGTTGACAGTTCAGAGATCGAAGCACTTTCACTCTCAGAGCTGACAGCCAGCAGCACAGTGAGGCTTCAGAGGCCCAGAGAAGGGACCCTGAGAAGTCTCTGCACTGTTGCGTCTGGAAACTGAGCAGATGTTAATTAAGCTGGGTGACAAGGAGCGTGGACTCCAATGGGTTCCACATGTGTGAAGCCCCTGGGCCGGATAACCCAAGCAGCAGTCAGAACTGATTCCGAGACAGCACAAGCACATAGACTGCCGTAATTACTAATTTTAACGACCCTAATTGTCTATATGGCAATAAGTTATAGTAGGGCATTTGATTGGGTAGTTACTTCTCACAAATCCACCAGCAATGCTGAAGACTGTGGTTCAATCCCTGGGTCAGGAAGATCCTTTGGAGAAAGGAATGGCAACCCACTCAAGTATTCCTGCCTGGAGAATCCCATGGACAGGGGAACCTGGCAGGCTACAGTCCATGGGGTAGCAAAGAGTTGGGACACAACTGAGCAACTTTCACTTCACTTCTTACAAAAGTGCTCAAAAACTAACTACAGTGAAGACATCTATCTTCAGTGAACATAGGGGGACATGTTTACTATTTCATAGGAAAAGGGGGACGTTTTATGCACCATGAACTGCTGTGAACAAAGTCTGCATACTGATGACTGAAAACTGAACTTTCAGGAAGAGGCAACTCATCTTTCAACACCTCAGATAATCTCTGAATGTCATAGTGACAAAAATCGCAATGGATTGTTTCACTGATTCAACATTTTCTTCTCCTTTTGACTATACAACTTATGTTATCTTTGAACTTGCCCTAAAGGGGTATTGTGCTTAATTAATGTCAGAACCCATACTCCACAAATATCAGACCTACACCTTGCATTCATCTGGATGTGTCATTTTAATTATCACTGTACCAACCCTGACCCAATTCTTCTCGACAACCACTACATAGGAGCAAAAGCAAGTCAGCTGGAAAAATCTAGAGCCAAATTTGGAAGGGGTTCCCAACCAGAACATCTTCTCATATTAAAGTGACTGCACCCAGAGCTGTCTGCCTCTCATACAATAATCCTTCAAATCCTCCATCCTTGATTTAATGACTGCATTCTCAAGAACCCAAGAGAAGCAAATATCACATTCCAATATAAAAAGACAGAAAAATAAGATGACAAGTGAAAAGAAACACCTACATTCTAATAAACTATAATCCTCTAATACAAGATACAAACCCACTTGGAATTCACACACAAATAGAATTCTAAGTTCCAGTGTCTAAAACTATAATCATTTCCCCACCCTCAAAACTCCTCACTCCCCAAGTGCCCTGCTTCCGCCGTTCCAGCACCACTCAGTCAGGCAGCCATCTCCCCCCACATCACCCTGAAATGTGGCCAGAGAGCTCCCCACTGGCTCTCACCTTCAACACCACTCCCACCACACTGAGGCTGTCCTCATTAAAGTCTGCCTCATCTCTTAACTGGATTTCTGCTATTAAAATAGTGTCCAAACCAGTCTTTTGCCCCCAGTCTTTATTTTAAAAAATGACAATAGATGTTTCAAATACACAGAACATTAACCATTAAGAGCGCCTAATCTCACCACCTAGACAGCTTTGTGGTGCAGTGGTAAAGAATCTGCCTGACAAAGCAGGAGACGTGGATTCGACCCCTCAGGAACAGACTCTAGAGGAGGAAATGGTAACCCTCTCCAGTATTTTTGCCTGGAAAATTTCATGGACAGAGAAGCCTGGGCCCTGGTGGGCTACAGCCCTTGGGGTTGCAAAGAGTCGGACTCGACTGACCCATGCAGAGTCAAAGAAGAGGTAAGAGTCTGACAATACAATGAATTCCACTACCTAGACAAACTGCAATCTCTTTCCAAAGAACAAAACCAAATGTATAAACATAGTTAAATAATTGAAATATTAGAAGAAAACAAAATGAGATTAAAAAGCTTCTCTACCCACCTCCCTTACTACTTTACCAGCATTTTGTTTTAGTTTTGTTTTGTTTGGGCCATGGAGGCTTATGGAATCCTAGTTCCCCCAAACCTAGGCCCCTTGGAGTGGAAGTACAGAGTCCCAACCACTGGAGCATTAGGGAATTCTCAGTTTGAGGTTTTAACGAAGCTTCTGTTTTGGAATAAGATCCAAGTTACAGAAAAGTTGTGAAGACAGTACAGAGGGTCCCCTATTCCCCACACCCTGTCTCCCTGTTGTTAACATAAACAATAGTCTGGTGCGTTTGTTATAATTAATGAACCAATACTGATACATCATTATTAACTCAAAGTCCATGAGCAGGTTTTCTCAGAGTTCCCTACTTTCCCCACCATCCTTTCTCTGTCCCAGGCCCTATCCAGGACACCACATGACATTTAATCACCACCGCACTCCTCTGGGTTGTGACATTTCTCAGACTTCCTTGTTCTAGACAACCTTGACAGTTCAAGAAGTGCTGGTTGGGTAGTTTACAGAAAGTCCTTCAGTTTAGGTTTGCCTGAGGTTTCCAAGTGTAGACAGAGCTTATGGGTTGAGAAGGAAGATGCTCATAGAGGTAAAATGCCATTCTCCTCACATCTTATCCAGACAAGTGATGGACAAGCCCACTGATGCTGACCTTGGTCACCCGGCTGAGGTGGTGTGTGTCAGGTTTCTCCTCTGGAAGGGCACTGTTTGCCTTCCCACATCGTCCTCTGTGGAAGGCAACACCATGCATAGCACACACAAAGCCAAGAGCCACACTCCCCTCCTCTGGGGGATGGCCGTAGAAATGATTTACATTCATTCTGCATGGAGACTTGTTTATAGACTTAACTTCAACTTTTCTTTGTTTATGTACTTAGTCAGTCATTGACATGCATCATCAGTACAGCCTCACCAACATTTGCGCTCTGGATTATAATCCAGCACCACTTCATGGCTCAAACTGTTCTTGCTTTAGTCCATGGCACTCTTCAGCTGACGCCTGTGACCGCTGACAAACCATCACTTTTGTTTTGTCGGCGCATGTTCTTACTGTCTGGCGCTACAGGACACCCAGGCTTACGGCATACACTCCCTGTTCCAGCCCTAGGATCTGCAAACCCCATGGAGCCGGGTGGTGGTAGAAACCAAGACAGGGGCACAGAGTGGCAGCTTCTTTTTAAGATATCTTATTCTACATCTAATTCTATATCTTGTTTCTCTGGAGGGAACTTTCACATCTAAACAAAAACATCAACCACATTATTTCAAAACCTAAATCCAACTTTCCCCTCTCATTAGATTGTGTCCCCATAACAGGTTTGTGGGTGCTCAGTCACTAAGGCATGTCCAACTCTTTGCAATGCCATGGACTGCAGCCAGCCAGGCTCCTCTGTCCATGGGATTTTCCAGGCAAGAACACTGGAGTGGGCTGCCATTTCCTTGTCCAGGGTATCTTCCCAACCCAGAAATAGAACCTGAATCTCTTGCATCTCCTACATTAGCAGGCAGACTCTTCACCACTACATCCCAATAACACACAAGACAGTATTTACGGGCCATGCCAACTGGTTACGTGCATCACCTCATTCACTCCTCGCAGTGGCACAAGAATCACTAACCTCCCCCACATGGAACATGAGGCTCACAGACCAGCCACCTGCGCAGGCCCCCCCTACACACACACACACACACACACACACACACACACTCAGACAAAGGGATTCTGAAGTCCACACACCTACTCACACTTTTCCACTTATGATTCAGTCACCTAGACCCCAAACCAACTTACAGGACAGGTGAAATTTTTGGGTAATTTAACCAGTCTCCACCAAACTGAGAACTTTAAGGAAAAACTTGCAAATTTCTCAGAGGTAAATTTATTTCACTTAAAAGGCCAGCATTTATTCTAAATTATATCATTTTAATTTTCTTTTTTTGTAACTGGTGCTAGTGTCCCTTGTTTTCTGAAATGAGACAATAGAGCTGTTTGGTTGCTGTTATGTTACATGTGGTAACATTAAAGTTGGTCACCCTGCCTCAGTCTCTCGGCCCAGTTTTATAAAGTTGAAATCTGAGATATGAACAGCCTACAACAAAAGCCTCAGCTTCTTAGCATGGCCTAGAAGGCCCTTGCCATCTTCCCCTGCACTTTCCCTTCCAAGAATACCACACTGCTTTTCAAAACAAACTCACCACATGTACGATGATTTCCAATCTCAGAACACCCCACCCATCCATCACTGAGCAAACAACTGATTAGGGACGGCATATTTTCAAAGTGTCTAAAACACTATTTGTCTAAACAGGCTAATGCCTATTTTAATAATATCTCTTTGAATGCTTACAGTTTTTAATTATTCCCTAAGGCATCTACACTAAAAATGGCACAATTTCAAAATCAGAAAAACAAACTAAAGTCAGGATTTATCACAACAGCTGGGTGACACTTGCTGGCAGGAAGGCAGATCCAAGATGGCCAAGTCCAGGGCCATCAGCCCATCTAGAGAACCCAAACCTCCAGTCCCCCCACCTACTACTCACGGGGCTGCTGGGAAAATATGAAAATAAAAACAAACAAAAGACATTTGGGAAAACACTTTGAAAATACTAAAATACACACCACCATAGTAGAAAACGGTTGGCATTATATTTTGCAGACTATTGTGGGCTCCTTATTAAACATGGGCTGACAGAGGAAGATTCAAATATGCCCCTGCTACAATAAACAGCATTTAACTGTTGTTTCCTACTGCATCTGAAGCTCCCTAGGGTAAAAGGTACCAGTGCTTTTAAAGCCTGCATTTCAGATAACATTTCAGATAACCTAACGGAGGTAAGTCATTGGAAAGGAATTATGAAATGAGAGAACAGTCTTTATTTTAAACTCGGAGCCATAAGGTTTTCTCCACAGTCTTGAACATAAAATGATCAACCAGATAATTATATTTCCCTGTTGTTTTTTAAAAAAATCTAAAATACCACATAAAACAAATGCTACTTCTAAGTAACACACTTCCAAATCCTCAAATGACGGGTTCTGAAAGAGGTCACTTCAGAACATGAATTATTTAGCTCTCCTGCCCGGGTATTGATTTCCTTCAGCAACTTAACCTGACCACAGAATAGTGTAATAAGGAGGGAAATAAAAATGAGCATTAGCAGTATATGCTTTCAACTCTCAATTTTAAAATACAGTTGACAAGCATAATTCAGCATTCCAGGATGACTATTTTCAGCACACTCAACCAAACTGTTTCTGAAGACAGATACACACCTTCACCATCCACGACAAAAGAACATATGAGCAGATGAGCCGCATGCATATCAGCTTCCCCACAGGGAGACAAATGAACACTTGTTACTGCGCACAATTTACGCTGTGTAATACCTGCTTCAGCTGAAGGGTTTGGAAACATTGAGACAACAAATTAAAAGCCTGCCAGGAAACCCGTCCCACAGGAAAGCAAGACATGGATACAGGTGACTCACATCACGGCCACAGCATTCTTCTTCCAACACAAACCTTGTTCACATTGGAGCTCTTTCACATCCTCTCAATGTTCCCAAAACCTGGGCAAAACCTCCGTGGAAAGACCGAAGGCTAATCAATTAAGACCTGTGATATACAACGCCTCTTTCATAGTTTTCCAGTTCCACTTTTACATTTAAAAAATGCAAATCTTTAAAAAGGAAAAAATCTTATACAATGATTCTCAAGACAGATGCAACCCCTCCATTACTCTGATTTATATGTGCTTTTTTCTACCCTCTGTTGGGAAACCATAGAGATTTTCAACCAGTAGATTCCTTTCAAGACAGCCTATACTTACTAACAAACGTCTTATAATTGCAGAAGAATTTACTTTTATGAGCCGTTTACTGTGAATACAAGAGACAGGGAAAAAGTTAAAGGCATATAAATAAACAGACACTGATGAAAACACAGCTAATCTCAGCTTCCTATGCCCAGTTCCTCTCTCCTAGTCCTTGAGGGTCAACATTAAAATTAACAGAGCCGCATTTTTCCCTGCCTCAATGCAAATAGTCATAACAATTATTTAAAGCAATGATAAAATACCTTAAATATCTTTTTTTCTGAGTTAAACAGCAGTAATTACAAACACTTTCCAGAATATATTAGAACAGCCTACCTTTCCCAGTGGTCATGACTGTCTGTGATGGAAGCACAAGTGAAAACACCGCTCTGAAAGCTACACCTGCTCACAGCCACCGACGCCTCAGCAAACTCTCCACCCACAGGCTTCTCCAGTGCGATCCAAGCACCAAGGACAGCGGCCGCCCTATTCCAAAATAAAAGCCTACCCTACAAAGAACAGTGACTTGTTTAAGGGGCAGAGGCCTTTTCTATCTGACATTACTCATGTCAGAAAATCTCTTTAAAACTGGTATGGAAAAAATTTTTAACTAACTACTTAACCCCTGCCCCATGGAGAAATAGAATTTCTTAACATAAACTTTAAATAAGAATAAAGTACAAAAGCTATCTTATTTCCATATGGAGGATGATAAAGTAAGCTGTCACCTGCAGCTTGAGCTACTGAAGCTGGCATCAGAAACAGTCTCTTCCAGGCTGTTCTAGAGGGTGGTCTCCCTGGGCAGCACAGCGAGCTTGCCAGTCTTGTGATATATCATCCCCGCAGCCGTGACTATGGAAACACTTTCTTAAGACACTGAACCAGAATCCCAAGCCTTGTAATATGAGGAGTCTAATAAACAAGCAGGGGGAGCCCATTATCAGCACTTAATCCACTTATTCACAATCACGGTTTTAAAATACTACACAATAATGGTTTAGCTTCTTAATAAAGAAAAGACCATCAATTTACCTTTAAAGTAATGCTTTGTCCTAGCTACACTGGACAACAGTTCAGAGCTTACCTAAGAATTCACCATTGAGTCTATTTGCTTTCACACTTGTATTTCTCATTTCCAACAACTTAGAAATGATATCTAACATTTTTCAAATAACAAATTATTTTAGTAAAACAAAAGAAGGCATACTGCATTTTACAGCAAAGTGATACCCTAGATACATTCATGGGTAAGGGTCAGTAATTTTATGATTATTATCTAGTTTATAGTTTGCAAGCAAATAAGTACTTTTCCTTAGCTACAGATTTATTACAGAATTTTCATAGATTTAACCAGCATGATAGTTTCATTCTTTCCTCATAAACACGTTAGCTCTCCTCAAGAAACTCAAAAGCATGCACATTTTTAACCAAATTAACATCTACGGGCCTCATTTCAATCAACTCCAATTAAAGATCATTAAGTGGCTGCAGATAAAGGACAATGACTAGTCTATAATTACTGGCTCTTTCATGCTGAAAATCCAATTCTCCCATGAGCATACGCACATCTGCATGATTTAAAAATGTACATAGAAAATAATTTGCTTTTTGAAACCCACAGAAGGAAAAACTGTAATTTTTACTTCAAGGGGTTTGCTAATTACACGGAGATGGAAAAAAAGAAACATCTACAAAACAACATATTTTTAAAGCTCATATTCCTGCCACTCAAAACTCAAAGGCCTTCAGGTAACCTAGCAACAAAAAAGAATCACACAAAATGAAGTATTCCATTACAGCCAGGCCACTCACCCCCAACTGCTGTTCAGATGCTTTTTCACTGCTGTTTTTGTCACAAGTCTAATACTTATGAAAAACGAAGTCTTTGGCATTTATATAATCAATTACACACCTTAAAACATAATTTTGAACATGTCAAGAAAATTACAACCCAGGACAAAACCCATTTCTTTCCTAAATGTATTGCTATTACATTAATAGTTCCTTTCAACTTAGCTCAAATCCAGAGCTTTTCTTTCTTACTTAAAGGAGCTTTATTGTTCACAAGCAACAACCAAAAAAGAGATAAATTAGAATTCATCCAAATTAAAACCTTAGATGCCAAGAAAGTGAAAGACAACCAAAAATTGGAAAAAGAATATTTGTAAATCAAATATCTAGTAAGAGTCTTATTATCTAGTATATGAAAAGAACTCTTATAGCTCAACAATAAAAACACAAATAAACCAATTTAGAAATGGGCAAAGCACTTGAATAGAGCTTTTGCAAATAAGATCGTTTGTAGAAACAACCAATAAGTACATGAAAATACACTCAACATCATTAGTCATGAGGGAAATGCAAATCAAAATAATGAGACACCACTTCACATCCACTACAATGACTAATTTTTTTAAAAAAGAAAGAAAGTGTATGTTTTATTTTGCTGGAGAGGATATGGAGAAAATGGAACCCTCACACATCGCTGGTGTAAATATAAAAGGGGGAAACCGTGATGGGAAACAGTATGACACTTCCTCAATAGGAGGAATAATTCTGTGAACACAGAAGTGCCACAGGATCCAGCAATTCTGCTTCTAGGTATATACTCAAAAGGATTGAAAACATATGCTTAACAAAAATTTGTAAACTATTCACAATACCAAAAAGGAAGAAACCATCCAAATGTCTGCTGAACACAATAAACAAAACGTGGTCCAGCTGAGCAACGGAAGAGAGGTACTGACGCTCCACAGCATGCACAGACCCTGAGACCGTTCTGTCAGGGGAAATAAGCTACACGGAAACCAACAGGTACTGTACGGTTCCATCTACCTGAAACGTCCACAAAAGATCAATTTATACAGCAGATTAGCGACTGCCAGATGTAGGGTGGAGGGGAGGTCAGGCAGATAAGGAGGGGACAGATAAAGACCTAAAAGGACTCTCTTTTGCAGCAACAAAAATGTTCTGAAACTGACTGTGGTGATGGTTGTACAAATCTGTAAATACATCAAATAAAACTGAATTAAATACTTTAAGGGGGTAATTGTATGGAATGTGAATTGTACCTCAAAAATACCATTTTTCAGAAGGGGATTACTATTAAGGAAAATGTGCATTAAATTTTAAACATGTACACAAAGCTATGGTTTTTCCAGTAGTAATATACAGATGTGAGAGTTGGATCATAAAGAAGGCTGAGCGCCAAAGAATTGATTTTTTTGAAGTAGGGTGATGGAGAACACTCTTGAGAGTCCCTTGGACTGCAAGGAAGATCCAACCAGTCAATCCTAAAGGAAATCAACCCTGAATATTCATTGGAAGGACTGATGCTGAAGCTGAAGCTCCAATATTCTGGCCACCTGATGAGAACAGCTGACTCACTGGAAAAGACCCCGATGCCAGGAAAAACTGACAGCAGGAGAAGAGGGAAGAGAGGATGAGATGGTTGGACGGTATCACCAACTCAAAGGACATGAGTTTGAGCAAACTCCAGGAGATGGTTTAGGACAGGGAAGCCTGGAGTGCTGTAGTCCATGGGTTGCAAAGAGTCAGACACGACTTAGCAACTGAACAACAATAACAACTCCAAAATAATTCAACACTCTACAAGAAACAGAAGTATGACAGTTATTCTCAAACGATATTCTTTATAATTAAGAAAAAATGAATATATCCAGAAAATGGAGCAAGAGAGGAGAAACCTATCACTTGAGCACCAACCCCATCCCAGGACTGTACTGGGAGATGTGACATCTGATCTCACTTACTCTGCACAACGAAGGAGCAAGCTGGCTCCCAGGAGTGAAGCAATGTGCTCTCAGTCACACAGCTGAGCTGGAAAGAGAGAGAAGTGGTGAACTAAGAGGAGACAGCAGAGGCCTATACCAGGATCTTAAGAGGAAGGATAAAGAGAACAGACAGGAGACCGCAGGTGGCCCAAGGGGGTATCCAGACTGAGATGAGGCTTCAGGGCTAGACAGAGTGTGGCTGCAGCAGACTGGGAAGGATTTGGGTTATCTTGAGAGCAATGAATTGAAATAGTAAAAAGATTAAAAAAAGAAAAAAGCAAGCAGGGAGGGCAGGAGGCAGAATCTGCCTGCAACACATAAATGTTGTGAAAGGCTCTTCAACTAACCCTTTTATGGAACTGAAGCCCACCCTCTCCAGCTACCATCACCACAGAACTAACATGGCATTAACATCTTTTCCTTTCTCTTGAAACAGAGTAACCAGTTGTAACTGTTTTCCTCTGTTCTTAGAAGCTGAGTAACAATGGGCTGGATATTTTCAGGAGATTAATACTTGCAAAATGCCTAAAAAGAATATACCTAATCTGGAACTGATGCTTACTTTCTATTTTATTGTTTCTACTAAAATATATTCAATATAAAGGGCCATGCTCGCATATTGAATCTGACTTGAATGACATAATGTATTCTCGCTCTTCTTCATAGCCTGTTATTTCTGACAGATGGGAGATAAAACAAGACAAGCCGTATGCTGACAACTGGTGAAGCTGGCTGGTGGCCACATGGGGGTCCATTATTCTCATCTATCCACTTAAATGTACACTTAATGTTTTCCAAACAAAGAAATGTAAAGGGAAGGGTGGTCAGAAGACCTCTTGCTCAGCAGCACCCACCCCACCATGTGTCCATAGAGTTTGGCTACAAATCGTGTCCACCTCCAAGAACGTGCAGGTCTGATCTGCTCAGACTTCGGAAAAGTAAATACTTCACAAACGAACACCAAAGTGACAGTGCAGGTAATATTTAAATGTTTTTTAACACTGTCCTGGGTGAAGGAAACAATAGATATTCTGGCCTCAGTCTCTTCCACCACAAAACAGTTTTCATCAAGAGAAAAAGTTGGTTCTCCTTTTGGCAATGTCCTACAACAAACAGAACAGACTTGGGGATGGGTGCAGGCAGAAGAAGGTAGAAGGACAGTGAGCAGGTGGTTTTAGATAGATGGGATCAGAGCGCTGGAGATGGTGAAAAGCATCAACACTCACACGAACCAGGGATGACACACACAGGCAGGGAGGAAGATAAGGCCTTTGGGACAACAGGGAAGTTTTGATTTACATGCCTGGACATACAGTGGAAGACATACAGAGAAGATCTAGGACAAGGTTGTGTTTAGGTGTTTGGGGTTTTGTCTTTGAACAAGAGCAAGAATATAAATCTGGATTTAGATACACATCTCCAATACAAGAAGAAATGTCAGACAGGCAGCTCCTTCACATCGACTAGTAACACTAAGATAAGGTGTGGGTGAGAGACACATTATCTGACTAGTCAATGAAGTTCTAGTCATACAAAATTACCACCCAAAGGAGAGCACTGCCTGAGAAAGAAACAGGCCTAGGGCCAAGCTTTCAGAGTTTAAGTCACAGACATTAAACAAAGGAAGGACATCTAGAAAGAATAGCCCAACAACAGTAACAAATCAGAATGAGGTGAGGCCAGAGGAGCCAAGGAGGAAGGATGCTTCAAGAGGAGGCAAAGCAAGTGACTAGGTAGGGTGCAGACTGGGAAACATCAGAGGCGGAGGCACAGGGAGCAGCATGGAGGTCACCCGGTGGTAGTGCCAGCGGCTGCCTCAGTGACATGACGGAACCACGAGACTGGGGGGTCAAGGAGTGACTACAAGGTGAAGAGACTGAGACCCAGGATACAGATATTTAAAAAAAAAAAAAACCCCACAGGCCCCAAACACAGGCATTTACACTAGGCCCCACCGCCAGAGTGGAGCATCCACCTCCACTAGACTGCAGTGTGCTCATCTGTCTCATGGGCGTCCTCCAGACCCGAAAGGAGGATGAGGTCACTGCCATACAGCCCCATCCCATCCCCCACAGGTGCATTACTTTAGCCTGAAATAATTTTTTCTGTTCATGACCTTCTTGTCTTGCATTTAAAAATCTTTCCCTTTCACACTCACCAAATGGGATGCCGCCCAACTCAAGACTCATTCAATAAAGACAATTAGATTGTTGAAATTTACTCAGCTGAAATTTTTTTTTTTAACACAAACCACTTAGAATAAGTGCTGTACAGGGGAGGAGAGAGGCAGAGCAACGAGAAAAACTAGATGGAGATATAGGTGTGCTTGGTTTTACTGAAAGACACTCAAAACAGGCCAGACAAGTTGGGGGAGGAGAGTTGGTGAGAACAAGTATGGGCCAACCTCTTTCACGAAGTTAGATGCAAAATTCCTTAACAACGTAATGACAAACTGAACACAACACTGTACAGAAAGAATTGTACGCTATGACAAAGTGGGATTTACTTCCAAGTATTTACCATTAAGAAAAAAAAATCAAGCAATGTAACTCACAATATCATCAGGCTCAACAGAGGCCAAAGAAGCATTTGGCGGGGGGGAACCCCAACAACCCTAAAAGGCATCCAGATTAGAAAGTAAAAAGCAATCTCTATTCACAGATTAAATGCTCTTATAAATAGAAAATCCTAAGGAAGCCACTGGAGGGGAAAATCAAGCAAATAAACAAGTTGAATAAGACTGCCAAATATAAGGTCAAATATGAAATTCTACTGTATTTCTATATACTGACATTAAACAATCCAAAAATAAAATGAAGAAACCAATCCCATTTACAATACCACCAAAATATAAAATACTTAGGAACAGAATGAAACACCCAGAAATAAATTTAACAAAATCAGTGCAAGACTTGTACCCTGAAAACTACAAAACACTGTTGAAATAATTTCAAGACCTAAATAAACTGAAAGGTATCTTATGTTAATGGACTAGAAGGCTGAATGCCATTAAGATGATAATATTCCTTAAAATAGTCTATAGGTGCAACACAGTCCCTATCAGAATCCTACAATTCATATGGAAATGCAAGGAACCCAAAAGAGTCAAAATAATCTTGAAAAGACCACAGTTGAAAAACTCAAACCTCAACCCAAATGTCCTTCAACTGATGAGTGGATGAACAAAACATGGTATAATTATAGAAAGAAATATTATTCAGCCATAAAAAGAAATGAAATACTGATATATATACCAGGCGGATGAACCTTGAAAACATTATGTTAAGTGAAAGAAGCCATACACCATATAATTCCATTTATACAAAATGTCTAAAACAGGCAAATCTGCAGAGACAGAAGGTAGGCTGTCAGGGAATGGAAGGAAAGGGAAATAGTTAGTGCTAATGAGCACAAGGTTTCCTGGGGCTGATGACAATATTCTGGGATTAGATAGTGGTGAGAAGTGCAAGATTTTCTGAATATATGAAAAACTACTTTTAAAAGGTAAATTATTTTGATATGAATTATATCTTAATATTTAAAATAGGCTGATGATTTTGGAAAAAATTCTAACACCTAGTTGTGATAAAAACTCAGATAAACAGGAATCAATGAGCACTATCAAAAACCTACAGTTAACATCAAACTTAGTCATGAAAAACCTAGGACTGGGAACCAGGCAAGGAGCTCCATTCTCAGCATTCTTACTTTAAGCTTCCAGCAAGTGCACTTAGGTGAGAAAAAGAAAAGAATACACATCTGAAAGAGATGAAACTGTTCCTGCTTGTAGATGACAGTGAGTAAACATCTTACTGATCTCCCAAAGTTACTGATGACAGACTAAATTATTTGGGTTAGGAATTCTAAAGCCTTTATACATATGCCTTTACATTATTCCATTCTGGCTCTAACAATTAAAACCGTAAGAATACAAATCAACAGGTTATCTCTCGTTTTACTGCACTTCGCAGACACTGCATTGTTTTTTCCTCCCTTCCCTTCTTCCTTTCTCTTGAAGGGTTTGTGGCAAACTTGCAACATGCAAATCTACTGAAGCTATTTTCCCAAACAGCACTTGTCTCACTTCATGGCTCGGTGCCACTTTTCCATTACCAGTACTATTCGTTATGGTGATCTGTGATCAGTGATCATTGAAGTTACTATCTTAAAATGATTATGCCTCACTGAACGGTCAAGGTGATGGTTAGTATCATTTTTTAGCAATAAAGTATTTTTTAATTAAGGTACATATATTTCCTGTTTTTCGGATATAATGCTATCACACACTAAAAACAACTAGTTTGGTGTAAATATAACTTCTATAAGTGCAGGGAAATGAAAAGCTTCACATGGTCCATTTTATTGCAATAGTTGCTTTACTTCAGTGGTCGGGAACCAAACCCACAGTATCTCCTAAGTCTGCCTCTACAGTAAAAAGCTGAACAAGTCTCTAATAAATTTTGAGTTAACGCCTTCTTACAAACTGTCTTTTTTAATATAGATGAATAACAGAACTGTTTTCACCCTCAACCCTACCTCTATACCACATACATACACATACATGAAAATACACACCCCCCCCACGTTCCACAAAAATAAGGAAACTGGGGGCAATATTCTTATCGAGACAATTAGATTAAAACATTGCTGAGGAGCACCCAAAGCCACAGGATTCTGGATTAAATTATATTGTCATGTTCATTAAAACTCATAGAATAGGGACTTCCCTGGCGATCCAGGGGTTAAGACTCTGTGCTTTCAATGCAAGAGGCATGGGTTCAATCCCTGGTGGGAGAACTAAGATCCCACTTGCCATGCACAGTGAGGCCAAAAATAAATAAAAATAAATTAAAAGAAAAAAATCGTACAATATTCAAAGTATACATTAATCAATCCACCATGCTGCATGCCTTAAACTTGTATAGTTCTTATACAGTCAATAAAACTGAGGAAAAATATTCATAAAGTGTGTGTATATATGTGTGTGTGTGTGTATATGTATTAATATATGTATGTATAGGTACAGATACACATACAGAGAAGCCTGGTGAGAGGAGCTACAGTCTATAGGGTTGGAAAGAATTGAACACAACTGAGCACTACCTTGACTTGACAGATGTAAAATCTTCCAGGCAGCCTTCCAATGTGGATGTGGTCTTTGTCCCCAGTGTCAGCATTATAATGAGATGCTGTCTCATAAACAATAAAGTCAGGAAGCACAAACTCGGTTTCTGTCACCCCTCCTACCTCCTTGCCTGGTACCTTCTATCTTGGTGTCAGCAAGTTTTAAACTAGAAAACCACACAAACTACACACAGACACACACAAAATAAAAATTATGCCATGGTTAAATATAAATTATACAATTGCAGGAAAATTAATTAGAAAAGAAAAATAACTTTGTTGGTGGTAGCTAAATCATAATTAATATTTTTTTAATGCTATAATTTTTTACAAATGTACAAAAAAGAAATAAGAGGGTTAATGAAAGTGTTTTATAAGAAACAAGCTATTTAAAGACAATTCCTTACTGACAACAATGGCTATGCAGCTGGAGTATGAATCACAAGACCTGGACTCTGTTCCTACTCTGCCTTTAGGTATCGTATCACTCTGGGAGAAATAACTCAAACTTTTTAAACAACCTCAAAATGTAAAAACTATGCTATGATCTAAGATCCCCAGCAATTGTGAAATGGCTATGATACAATGAGGTATCCAAGACTAGAAAAGTTTTTGATGGCAACAGACTTTTTGATGATTCCCAAAAGGCACTAAGGATAAAGAAGAGAATAAAACAAAGTTCTTACCCTCATGAACAAACAAAAAGATATTTTTGTAGTAATATACATTAAGAAGGAAAACCAAGCAAGGTGAGCGCCAAGTGCATTCCCTCACACTATGTATGCCGTTCCTGACATCTGTGTACTGAAGGGAGCCTGCAGCCGAAACCTGGATGGACTGAGAAGGCAGCCCTAAATGACAACCAGGGACGAGTGTCTCAAGCAGAAGGAATCATAAGCACAGAGGCCCTGAAGCAGGACAAATATAAAATGTTACAAATTAGCAAGGAGGCTGATGGGCTGGAGCCAAGAGAACTTTTGAGAAGAATACAAGATGATCTCAGAATGGGGCCTGCACCAGACCACACAGGGCCCGGCAGCACACCGTGAGCCCCTGAGCTGGGCAGCCTTCGGAGGATTCTGAATCAACAAAGGACTGACATCACTTGCACTGCGTTCTAAAAGGATCAATCTAGTTGCTGAGTGAAAAACAGGCTTTGGGTGTTAGGAGAGAGTAAAACCAAGCATCTTGGTTAGGAGCTGCCACAAGGGTGCAGGTAAAATGCCACAATGCCCTGAACCAGGAGAAGAGTGGAGGTGACACTGGGAATCTTTGGAGTTCTGGATGCATTTTTAAAATAAGCCAATAAGATTAGCTAATGGATTCAGTGTAGGCTATGGAAGAAAGTCAATGACAAGGCTGTCGTTTCCAGCCTGGGAAGATGGGTAAATGGAGATTAAATGCTCACACCTAGAAACACTTAGCACAATATCAAATCCAGCTGTTCAGAATCAGAATATTAGCATTCCTTAGGCAAAAAGCAAACCTGGAAAAGCACAAGTAGAATGGTTGCTTTTTCTACTCACCATTCGCAGATTGTATCATGTTTCCAGATTTTTGGACTTCATCAAATTTTGTAAAAATTACATTCAACCTGTATCAAAAAAATATATATATATACTATTAACCATCACTGTTTACAATTATATTTTATACTAATGTGAAGTTGAGTCTTACTCATTGAGACTCATCTAACAACAACAGTAACTATGCCAACTATGCCAACAAGAAATGAGTTATGCTTATTTTAAGCCAAGTACTGACCTAATGGCTCCAACTGAAAGATCTCCTTTAATTCTTATAACAGCTGTATAAGAAATTATATATTATCATACCCATTTTAGAGGTGGAGAAATCTAGACCCCCTTACTTAAGTGACACAGCTGGTCAGGGTGGTGATGCCAGCCCCCAGAGTAAGAACCAGAGGCCAGGCTCTTAGACATTATATTAAACTGACTGACATCTCCAAACAAAATGCATACAATGTGAAAATTATTTGTTTCTCCTATTTCTAAGCACATACTGCTGACAACTTAGAGTACAGATTTTCAGAATGCATTGATACTACAATACAAAGCCTTTTCTGTGACTTTTGCTTATTTAAAAAAAATGCTATAATTTCTCTAAAAGTAAACGTTGTGACTGGATAATCTTCAGCTTAAAAAACCACATGACACATATTTTCTATTAGTGGATCACTTTCACTTTGACATTTTGAAAGCAGCAAAACTTTTTAATTAGTCCAAATATTCCTTCCTAGTGACACCAAAAATGCAAGGAACTGGGATGGGTTGGAATCCTACCTTGTAGGAAAAGTCAAGAAAAAAGAGGTTTTTCCAAGCAAAATACAGGTATATTGGAATAAGCATAAAGGCTGAGATTACAAAGTCATGCATTTTTGCATTCAAACTTGCACCACACATTTCAGGGACCAGACTAGAAATGTTAGCTCTTTCTTACAAACTAGCCTGTCATACAAGTTCTAATCACTTCAAACAAGTTTGATTTCCTTTCCAATCAAGATGGAAGCCCCTTGGGAGTAGGGATGGGACCTGTATCATCTTTGGTATTCTGTGCACAACATGCATCGTCATGCAAGAGGGTGACTTCACCACATAAGAGGGCTGGTATCTGCTGCTGACCGACCCCCAAAGGTGGAAAGCCAGGTAGTTCACACACTCTAGTGTCAGCTCACATGTGCATTCATTCATTGGGCCAGCCCTGAGCTAACCAGGTGCTGAGACTGGAAAGTTCCCACCATCTAGAGCGCCTATTTACCTCTATTTCATTCTAGTCTACTTACACTGTGACATTCTAAGATACAGAGGACCCAAAATACTCATCAGTAAACAGAGGTAAAATGAAGGAGGTGAACCAGCCTGATGCACTGCCTCTCCTGCTTCCCATCTCATGACAGATAGTGATCTGTTCAACCCATCTCCAGGTATGCCCAGATGTACCCTCAGAATCCTCCTCAGAACTGCTCCTGACAGCTATCACCAATGAATCACAGTGGGCACTGAACTAAAGATCTGTTTGTCACCCCTGGACCAGATGAGTATAACACTACCACTCACTTTCTACTCCAGGATTCACTGGAAATCTGGCAAGATGTCTTAGAATCAAGTTCTTATGATGTCCATCACCTTCCCTTTTCTAAGCACAAAGACTCCCAATGGCTTAACAAGCCCATAAGTAACATCCCTATACAGGTTGCCAGGGCCTGCCCTGACCAAGTTACCACTTTGTTGAGTCACAACTATACCTCTGACGTGAGCAGGCCTGCAAGTCTGCCCATTAGGGACAAAGGAGATCTCCAGCTGGTTTTCCCTGACATCACTGGGAGGGGGCGAGTACTTCTTCCATTCCTAGGAGAGTATTCACCATTATCCATGGCAGCTGTGGAAGCATCTGCAGACTCTATGTAGACCTCAGGCAACATCTACTCATGGTGGCCACGTTACCCATAACCAGCAAGCCCAACAACCAGGCCTGAAAATGCTAAAATGATTACCATTGTTGGCACCTACACCCTAATTCAGAGCTACTGCAAGCAGGCAGGCATGCCTTCCCCCTGCTTTCATGTTCCTGCCTCAACAGCTGCCTTGTTCACTGCTCAATAATGCCTAGACCATGGCTCCTGTCAAGATGTCACCTCCAGGGAGCAGTCATCTGGCTTCAGGACGGTCCAACACCAATAAACCTCCCTTAAGAATGGCTTTTGTCTACTTGCTCTGAGCACAGCTATACAAAACGCCTCTTTTGGAACCTATCAATCTACACAAGTCTAACAGGGTGAGTTTTATATACTCAGTGACACTGAATACATAGCTAATGATTACCGGCTGAAGCCACCAATTCTTTGCACTTTTTAAATTTTAAGTCTTCCGATCTCAAATATAAAATAAATTTCTTCACTAGTTTGACAAATAATCCAATACCATTTTTACCCTGGTTTTTCTGAATTTAAATTTTATATTCAACTCAATCCATTTGGTGTTTATTTTACTGCAAAACTGTGATCAAATTATTCCTTCTTAGAATAGCTTATAATATACACTTAAAATAATTTCCTAAAAGCAAATACTAGCAATCTCATGGTAAACAAACTCTACCTATACATTCAGCTTATAACTGACTTTTCAGTCTGCTACTCTTAAATATGAGCAGGTAACCAAGGATTATGATACATCAGCAAAACTTCTAATATGAAAAAGAGAGACTAAACTGAACACACGGATACCCAAAACTTCAATTTAGAGAAGAGACTAAAAGTCCATGGAATTCTCCAGGCCAGAATACTGGAGTGGGTAGCATTTCCCTTCTCCAGGGGATCTTCCCAACCCAGGGATCAAACTCAGGTCTCCCCACATTGCTGTCAGATTCTTTACCAGCTAAGCCACTAGGGAAGCCCAAGAACCCTGGAGTAGATAGCCTATCCCTTCTCCAGCAGATATTCCTGACCCAGGAATCAAACCGGGGTCTCCTGCATTGCAGGTGGATTCTTTACCAACTGAGCTATCAGGGAAGCCCCTCAATTTAGAGAGACTATGAACAGTTTTTTTAAATACATTATTTACATCTCCAAATAAATGAGAAAATATTATAGTCATATAAGCAAACGGGTACCCTAAGAATCTTTGAAAATTTGGTCCTGCAAAGAAGTAAACATCAGCAAAATCAGACAAAATCAAGTTTTCCAAAACTCTGGAAATTAAACAAAGGCTTGTAACAATCCAAGCAATTTTCAAGCAAAAAGGCTGAATCTTGGTAAGAACAGCAAGCTTCCCATTTCTTTGGAAGGGCCCTATTTTCATTTTCAACTCAGGCTGAAAACAGCCTCACAATCATGGCAGTTTGAAAACCAGCAGACTTACAACTACTGGAAATTCTGAGTTCAACAAGTCTGGAGACCCTTAAGAAAAAAAATCCCCATTCCCAGAGAACTGTCATTTTCTGATGATCTGTCTGGCATATTTCTGAACCCCTATTCACAGGGCTTGTCTTTACCTGACCTCACTCAGAGCATGCTCAAGTGAGAGATCTTTCTCCCTTAGGCCACAGTCAAAAAGAATTCAGAACTGTTTAACATGGCAGCTGCCTAAGATGGCAATAACATTCCAGGCAAAGAAACTGACCAAAAAACTTACAAGGAAAAACTGGAGGAGGAGATGTTCTCAGGAAACTCTGAAAAGCTCTGACAAATTCCTGGGAATGTACTAGATCACATACATGGGCAAGACTGTGTGCATGCCCAAGAAGGACTACGGCACTAATGTCTCACCTCTGGTTGACTTCGAGACTCTGCACAAGCAGTAGTAAAGAGGTCTAAAGGCAGCAATGTATAAACTGCCTGCCTTAACAATGAAAGTATGTTCCAACATAGAGAGCCTTCAGCAAAGGCAGTGAAAGGGAAACTTCTAATCATCAGCTGAATACTAACCCAGCCAAGCAGAGATGACAACGGTAGCCACACACAACCAATTATACAGACTTCATAGAATTATGAAGTTACTAAGTAAGCAGTGAGCAACAAAAATGATAAATAAGCACCAACAACAGCAAGCTGGAGGAGAGGTAAAGAACGTGATTTTCAAAACTGTCTCAATGCATAATCTTAAGTGTTCAGTTTCAACAAAAAACTTATGAGACGCAAAAGAAGCAAGTAAATATGGCCCATACACAGGGGGGGAAAAATGAGTCACAGAAACTAACCTTCAAGGACTAACTAGATGAATACTTGAAATCAACCACTATTAATATAGTTAGAGAAATAAAGGAAATTATTTCTAAAGAATTAAGGAAAATATAAGAACCAAGGTCTCACCAAACAGAGAATAGCAATGTAGAGATAGAAAACCCAAGAAAGAATCACGAAAATTCTCAAAATTCATAGACAATTGAAATTAAAAATTCACTAGAGGTTCAACAGTGACTTGAGTGATCTCAGAGAACAAAGCAGCAGCAAACTTGAAGATGAGTCAGACACTATCGTGTCCGAAAAACAGAAGGAAAATGAACAGGAAAAGGTAATAATAAACAGAGCCTATGAGATTATCTTCTTATTATACCCACATACACTCAATGGGAATCCCAGAAGGAGAGAGGAAAGGAAAAAGGACAAAAAGAATATGTGAAGAAATAATGACCAAAAACGTTCCAAATTCAGGAAGTTCAACAAGCTTGCAATAGGATAAACTTCTAGAGATTCTAACCCAGACACATGAAAAGCACAGTGCTGAAAGAAAAGACCAAGAGAAGCACTACCCTGGTGGTACGGTGGATGAAAACCCAACTGCCAAAGCAGGTTCAATCTCTGGTCTGGGAAGATTCCACATCCTGCAGAGCAATGAAGCCTGTGACCCACAACTACTGAGCCCATGTACTACAGCTGCTAAAGCCTGTGCACCCAGAGCCTGTGCTCTGCAACAAGAGAAGCCACTGCAATGGGAAGCTCATGCACCACACCAAAGAGTGGCCCCCACTTACTGAAACTAGAGAAAGCCCAAGGGCAGCAATGAAGACCCAGCACAACCAAAAATACCTAAATTTTTTTTTTTAAAAAGACCATGAGAATACTTTGAAAACAACAATTAAGAAGCCATCTGTCACAATACATGGGCTCCCCAATAAAACTAACAACTGATTTTTCATTTAAAACAATAGAAATCAGACAGTTGTGGGAATATAAGTCCTAAAACTAAAACTCTCAGCCAAGAGTTCTATACCCAAGAAAATTACCTGTCAAAAAATGAAGCAGAGACGGCTCCCTGGACCAAAGGTTATTTCAGTCTTTACATGAAGCCATACTACCAATATAATACAGTGCAGACCTGGGTTGTAGAATATGAAGGAGAATTTCAGAAATTTCTCAATAAGCAAAAAATAAAATAACAGACTCCGTCAGCTTTAAATGAAAGAACACAATACAACAGCCCAGATTCACATGAAGATATAAAGAACAGTAAACGTTCAGTCAACCTTCCATATCTGTGGGTTCTACATCCAGGGAGTCAACCAACAGTGGATCAAAAAGATTTTTTGTTTTTAATTTTACAAAGTTTCAAAATGAAAGACCTTGATGCTGGGAAAGATTGAGGGCAGGAGAAGGGGACAACAGAGGATGAGATGGTTGGATGGCATCACCGACTCGATGGACATGAGTTTGGGTAAACTCTGGGAGTTGGTGATGGACAGGGAGGCCTGGTGTGCTGGGGTCCACGGGGTCGCAAAGAGTCAGACACGACTGAGCAACTGGACTGAACTGAAAACGAAAGCTTGAATTTTCCACATGCCAGCTACTATTTACATAGAATTTACATTGTATTAGGTATTATTATAAGTAACCTAGAGACAATTTAAAGTATGCACATATGTTATACACAAATACTACTCCAATTATATAACAGACTCACGCATCAATGGACTTCTGACATCCACAGTGGGTCCTGGAACCAATCCAAAACAGATAAGAGGTGACTAAGACTACAAAGGTAAATATAAAACACGGGCTTCCCTGGTGGGCTCAGTGGTAAAGTGTCTGCCTGCCAATACAGGAGACTTGGGTTCAATCCCTAGGTCGGGAAGATTCCCCACGAAAGAATATGACAATCAATATTCCAGTATTCTTATCTGGGAAATCCCAAGGACAGAGAAGCCTGGCAGGCTACAGTCAATGGGGTCACAAAAGAGTCAGACATGACTTAGCAACTAAACAACAACAAATACAAAACACAGGTAAATATAAAATACAGTACAAATTTTTTTTTTATCGTTAACTCCTCTGGTCCTACATGACTTAAAAGGACACTTACACAAAGCAATAATTAGAAAACTATATGTTGGATAGCTTATAATGTACGAAGATATAATATGCATAAAAAGAACAGCAACAGAGGAGAAGAAAACAGAGCTCTATAGGAGTAAAGTTTTTAATTCTAAAATTAAGAATAATAATTCAAATTAGACTGCTATAATTTAAGGTGTAAACTGAAATCTCCAGAACAAACACTAATAATTTCATACAAAAAATAGCAGGAAAATTAAACTGGCACACTAGAAAGTATCTGCTTATTACAAAATAGGGCAGCACTGGAAGAACAGAGAAATAAAAAAGTCAGGACATATAAAACACAAAGAGCAACATAAAATAGCAGAAATAAAGTCTACCTTATCAGTAGTACATTAAATATAAATGGAAATAAATACTTCAATTAAATGACAAAGATTTTCAGGCTCAATAAACAACCAAGACCCAACTGTATGCTATCTACAAGAGATTCATTTCAGTCACAAAGACACAAAAGGGCTGAAAGCAAAAGGATATAAAAAGATAATCCATGGAAAAAAGTGCTCAAAAGAGACATAGGGTGGCTATACTAATATCAGACAGTATAGACTTCAAGACAAAAAGTGCTATCAGGGACAAAGAATGACATTTTACATTGACAGAAGATCAATTTATCAGGAAGACATAATTATAGGCACCTAAGAACAGAGCCCCCAGATATATGACACAAAAAGTTCAAGATCCTAGTTCGATTCCTGGGTCGGGAAGGGATAGGCTACCCTCTCTCCAGTATTCAAGGGCTTCCCTCGTGGCTCAGTTGGTAAAGAATCTGGCTGCAGTGCAGGAGACCTGGGTTCAATCCATAAGCTGGGAATATTCCCTGGAGAAGGGAATACTACCCACTCCAGTATTCTGGCCTAGAGAATTCCATGGACTGTATAGGTTTGCAAAGAGTTGGACATGACTGAGCAACTTTCACTTTCAAGAACAGAGCTGCCAGATATATAACACAAAAAGTGACAGAATTGAAGACAGAAATAAGTAAGTCATCAGTATTAAGAGACAACTTTGATACTGCATGTTTCAATAACAGAATACAGATTCTTATCAAGTGCACCTGGAACATTCTCTAAGACAGACCACATACTGGGCCATAAAACAAGCTCCAATAAATTTCTAGAACTAAAACCATAGAACACAGGAATTATGATTTATGACCATATAACAGGATAAAAGTAGCAATGAATAACAAATAGAAATAATATTGGAATTTAATAGAACAGCCCTAATAACAAACAGGTCAGATGAAAATAAAAGGGAAATTAGATAATACTTTGAGATGAATGAAAATGAAAGTACAACATACCAAATGAAATAAGTCAGTCAGAAAAAGACAAACACAATATGCTATCACTTATGTGTAGAATAAAAATGAAACTAGCAAAAAAACAAACAAAAAACCAGACTCACAGATATGGAAAACAAACTAGCAGTTACCAGCGGGAAGAGGTAAAGGTGAGGGATATAATATGTAGTTGGGGATTAAGAGGTACTAACTCTCTCTACTGATAGTTGACGTCTCTTGTATTTAAAAATCCCAAGAAGTCCAGAGTAAAACCATTAGAACCAGGGAGTTCAGCAAGGTTGCAGGATTTAAGATCAATTAAAAAAAAATCAATTGTAATCTATATACATTAATGATGAACCTTCTGAAATTGAAAATAAGAAAAGAAATTCTACTTAGAATAGCACCAAAAGAAAACACAAGGAATAAATTTATCAAAAGAAATGCAAGTCATGTCCTCTGGACACTACTGAGCAATCATTTAAAGTAATTAAACACTTCTAAAACTGGTAGACATTCCATGTTCATGGATTGGAAGACAATGTTATCACGATGGTAATATTGCCCAAACTCATTAGAGATTCACTTCCTACCAAAATCCCAGGTATCTTTTTCAGGCAGAAACTGACAAATACAACCTAAAATTCACAAGGACATGCAAGGCACCCCAAATTACCAAAACAATCTTAAAAAGAACAAACTTTAAAGACTTCAAAATTTACTACGAAGTTACATTAATCAAGACAGTATACTATTAGTAGGACAGGCATATAGATCAATGGAATATAAGTGAACAGAAAGAAATCTTTACATTAGTGGTCAGTTCATTTTCAACAAAGTTCTGACAAAAATTCTATGAGGATCAAAACCACAATGAGAAACCATTAGGATGGCTTTTTATTAAAATAAAACAGAAAATAACAATTTTTGGCAAGGATGTACACTGCTGACAGAAATCCAAACTGGTACAACAGCTATAGAACAGAATGGCCGTTCCTCAAAAAACTTACACATGGAATTACCACTTGCTCCAGCTTTTACTGACTAGATAACCAAAGAACTGAAAGCAGGGGATGGAACAGATGTTTACACACCCAATTTCACAGCATATTACTCACAAGGCAAAACTGTGAAGCTATAAATGGGAGAGAAAAATAAGAGGATCAGAGGATCAACTAGTCCAAGAGTTCATTATAAAGAAACCTGCCCAGAACTAGAAGACATGAGGTTCCATTGCAAAAGGCCCTCCAAATGCTTAAGAAACTAGTCTCACATAAGGTCCACTATCAAGTTTTAGATCAACAAAGAGAAGCAAAGTGACAACATACGACAAAAAAATCAGAATGACTATGGATTTCTCACTAGAAACACTGAAAGCTGGGACTCAATTAGGGGAGGGAGGCACATTAGCTTCCACATTTTGGATGAAAAAAAGGACTTCTAACGTAGATTTCTAGACCCTGACGAACTATCAATATCAAGAGAGAATAGAGATTCTCAGACTCAAAAAACTATTCTTCTCCACATCTTTCCTCAGAAAGCTACTGGTGAAGGAGAAAACCAAGAAAGACGATGTCCCCGAGAATCAGTAGGTGCACCTGCCAAGAGAGGTGCAGTGCAGCCCCAGGAGGAGAATAAAGCAAAAAGGTAGCGGAAGTGGCTGGTGTGGACGGGAAGGGCAGGCTCAAGGAGACGTATCTGACTCGACAGTGCATAGACAGCCAAGCGCAGGAGGTGCATACAGACAACTACACAGGTGAAAGTAAGACACACCCAGGGAAACAATGGGGTGGAGGGGGAGAGGGGCGGAGGGGGGGAGGTAGAGTCATCATAGTTCACAGAATAGAAACAACGAGCTGCGAATGGCATGCACAGTGACAGAATAAACAAAATGGTGTCCTAATCAAAATGAAAACATGACTAGGTTTGGTGGATGTAGAGAGGGTAAGTATATATGAGGGAGGAAAGAACTGAAATTCACCCTTCATAATGGGAAGTAAAAATCTTAAGAGTGACAAAAAATAAGAAATAGCAGTACACGTATTTAGAGACAAAGCAACAGATTCAAGAGTCAGTAAAAACAGTTGAAGGTGTTTGCTTGCCTCTGAGGAAAAGTGGCAGAAGAGATAAGAAACTACCCTTTTCTCAATGTATCTTGTAAATCTAGTCAACCCTCTCTATATGAATGACTTATAGAAAACAAAATTTAGAAATGAGACCGGTGGACTTCACTGTGCTCTAGGGCTTAACAATCTGCCCGTGAATGCAAGGAACACGGGTTTGATCCCTGATCCGGGAAGACCCCACATGCTGCGGAGCAACAAAGCCTGTGAGCCACAGCTACTGAGCCCATGTTCTAGAGCTCATGCTTTTCAACAAGAGAAAGCCTGAGCACTACAACTAGAGAGTAGCCCCATTCTCCACAACTAGAGAAAGGCTTCAAGTAGCAACAAAGACCCAGTGCAGCCAAAAACAAAATTTTTTCAAAAAGGAAATGAGAGGGGTATTACAGAGTACATTTCTCATCTGCTTTTGCCCTGGGCCCTCTCTGTTAACACCAAAGTTTTAGCAAGCAAATTAAAACCAAAAATAAGAAAGCTTCAATTCTCCCCTTAACAATACAATCATTAGATAATAATGTCTAGTGAATGTTTGCAAGTTTTTTATAAACAAATACTATGAGAGCTATATTCAAAATTGCAGGCTCACAAAGAATGTTCACTGAAGAGTCACAATGCATCCAACAACACGTTTTAGCTCTTATCTAGAACTTAAAACTATCATCAGATTTAAAGCAGCAGCTGTTTCACGAGCTGGGTTCCCAAATGATGGTTCCAGAAGAAATTTCGCACCAGCAATCTTTTTACCAAAGCCTCACAAACTAAATCATACCATATGGAATAGAATTATTTTCTGGCATATACAGTGGGGTGACAATGAGTGTCCATGTGGGCAGACAGCGTCTGTCTGTGAAGGGAAGCCTTGCAGAATAAGTGACAGGAATCAACCGACATTTTCCTTAGATCCAGAGACATCTCACTCTTACTACATCAGTTAGCTGACATGAGAAAGGCTTCTCATCATGTATTTTATTTCCTAGAGACACAATTAATCTTCTTCTCAAAACAGTACTCACTCAATGAACAAACTCGTAAGAAGACAACATTTTCTCTTTTTCTGCTGCATTGCACGGCACATGGGATCCTAGTTCCCCAACCAGGTATCAAAACTGTGTCCCCTGAAATGGACACGTGGATTCTTAACCACTGGACTGCCAAGGACAGCTGCTAGAGGACAACATTCTTTATTCTAGGCTAAAGGCAAGTTTTAGAAAACATTAAGCAAATTCCACAATATTTTGTTAGTGCTATGGAATCTTGCCAAGCTAAAGACTCTTCTACACTCACGTAACAACAACAAAAAACCTGTAACGATGTAAAAGAAGTCTCAAAGTATTCTAATCGGCCACTTGGAGCCACACAGAGCAGATAATGACGGGAGGAGATTCTTTCTATGACCTATATTCTATCTGGACTTCTCCCCATCAAAATTAAGATGACAGTCAGAGCTTCTGACCCTCATAGTGCAAGGTTTTATGTAACTGTCTTGTACTAAATATAAAGATAAATGAAGTTTCCAAATCTTCCAGTCAAGTTTTATAAAGAACTAACAGCCCAGTTCTCCAAGCACTGTGTCTGCCAGTTTTATGACAATGGCTGTAGAGCTGTGGGTCACTTTCTTAGCCTTACCCTCTCCTTTTAGTCCAGAATTGGGGGAAGGATTTCAGCTAACATGAGACAGGAGAAACTCTCATTCTTGATCACAGAGGCACTAAGTCTTCTGTAGCTTCTTTTTAATTTTTTCTTTTTTTTTAAAGGGAGTAGAGCTGTCAGTGGGGAAAAAACCATGACTGGGAGTCTACAAGAGAAGGCTCTAGCCCCAGCTCCAGGACCTTACCTAACTCACTATGTGGGGTCCCTAAGACTAGTCTAGGTTTCACAACTCCCTGGGAGGACTCAGGGCCTCGGCAGAGTCACACTGACAGCTGTGATTATTACAATCACAAAAGACAGAAAGGAAAATCAGCAAAGGGGTGAGGACCACAGGAAACCAGACTCAAGATTCCTGGAGTTTCTCCTGGTGAAGTCACACAGGACACGCTCAATTCCCAGCCACAAGGCAGGACAAGACGCACGGAATGCTGGCATTAGGCAAGCTCATTAAGTCTGAGGGCCAGGGTTTGTGGGGGCTGTTCACCCAGCACTGTCAAAGGCTCCACAAATGCCAGAGTCCCAGCAGGAAGGCAGGCAGGCAGCCACACCTGAGCCAGACTCCCGACCCAACTCTGTGGACATAATGGGCAGCCCCACATTCTAGTGTCCAGGCAGAGCCCAGGCCGACCCCACATGCAGGCCTATGTAAGGATGCCTCGGTCTGCAGTGTGACTTGGCCTCTGTGCCCACCTCTCTAGACCTCAGTTTTACCATGTCATGTGCCCACCTGTCAGCTGCTGTAGCGACCGCTGAACATGACACAGGAATCCTGTGGGGAAGACAGGCCAGCCATGGCCTAGGCTCACCATGAAGCACTCATCATGGTGACAGCAGGCCTTGGGCAGGAGAGGTTCTCACGGCCCAAGACCCATTTCCCCAACAATGATGGTGACATCATCACTAACTACCCCTGCTTCCCTGCAGTCTCCAGTTTTCCCTAAGAGCCTGGTCAGTACTTTCTAGTTCATCTCCCTCCCAAATGTTCTCACCATATATTCATGTATACAAGGTGGAGGTTCATAAAATACAGGAATTAAAAAACCCTGTTCTTACAGATTACCTTCACATAAAATACATGAAAAGAGGTTGTATTCTTGTCCAATGACCCTGTCCACTCTAAGGCTTCAGTGTAAATGGCTGGTGTCCACCACACTAACTGCTGACCCCTATCCCAGGGCTCCTGGATCACGTTGTCTGCTAGTACAGAGTATTCCCAACACCCTCTACTGTTATAAAATACCGTAGTGCATTAAAAAAAAAGCAAACAAAGGCCCAGGGACCATGATGAGAGCAACACTGGGGTCAGATGTGACACTCAACAAGGAAGGATGTTCCCCATCAAGTGCCACTGGCACCCTGACTGCAGGGTCAGTGGCCCACTTCCATCACATCCAACTGAGGGACATCAAGACAGATGGCTCCTGTGTATCTCAATATTCTGCCCCAGATGGAGATGCCCAATACTCTGCAAGCTCATTTGTGGAATGGATAGAGAAAATGAAGCATAGGACATCAGCCTGAGCCCTGACTTTCTAGCTGGGTCATGTCTCCAGTCACTTCCTATCACTGGGCCTCAGCTGTCCCCAAGGGCACAATGACAGGCCCAGACAAACCACTTGGTTGAGTCCCATCCAGGCCTAACTTCCCAGGGTTTTCACATTACTTTCTCCCAATTAGATAGTCAAAAGATTTAAAATTCATTTGGTATAAAATTTCTACATCATAGTTAAAAATCACAGATAATTGATTTTTCATTATTTTTAAAACTTTGACAACAGAAACATCTGTGGACTCAAGGGGACTCTGGATATGTTAAGACACTAATTTCCTTGCACTGGAGACTTGGATGTTGAAACTGGCATTACTAGCCAGAAAGTTACCATCTCAAAGAGATAATCAAAGAATTATCACTTATATATTTCTATCCAGATTAATCTGGGAAAGGCTTCATTCAAACAAATACATTCCAAGCCCCCAAGATACCAGGTTCTATGTACATACGAAATGTAGAACCACATGAACCTAGAGAATGCAAAATCTTTCAACACCAATCACTTTCGAATATGCTTCTAAAAACAGTCTGTGGCATGGGACCTGGTCAGATGTCTGGGTGAGAAAGTCTTACTTTTCAGCAAGTGGAATGAAAGGGGACCCCTGAGACATGATCTGGACAAGATCGCCATCCACCAATCTTCTCACAATATAGTCTTTCAAAAAAATTACCCCATAACAAAATAAGCAGTGCAAACCAAGATGTTAACTGAGAAAGAGGAAGGGAAAGAGCAAGAGAAAGGAAAAAAGTCTGAACTCACCGGGACTGTGGCAATCCTTTTTTACTGAGATCTGCCCTCACACGTTCTCCTACATGTCTGTAAATTTCCACTAAGCTGTTTATTGCTGCATCTCGAACCTAGATGTAAAAGAAGAGATCTTACAGCTGCTCTGTGTCATTTCCCAGCGCTTCCTGCTGCGGACACAACAGGCTATCCAACACCCCAAGTTCATCACCCACTCACCAATGTGACTCTGAACACAACCCCTTAGAGATATGGGATGAGACAAAGCCGTGCTTTGACAGCTCTGACTCTGTGGGCACAGCTCCAGAGAGTATGAAAAAAAATTCAGATCCCAACCCTGTGTCCATGTTAAAGTCTATAACCCTTAGTTCTTTTCATTCTTTAAGACGATGCCTAGAAACTAGAAATCTCAGACCAAAGTGGAAAACACTACAAATAAGTGAATTATTCTAAAGATAAAACACCATGTAAAGCATTCTGGATATAGGCCAATTAAACAAATACTTAGCAACAGAAAAGTGTGGTAAAGGTTATACAGCACCTGTATTCAAGAAGTGCAAAGTTCTAAAAGGTAGATGGGAAAAAAGTACATAAATTCTACATTTAATACAGGACAGGATATAATGTTATACAAAAGAGTACAGAGAGCTCACACAGTAGAGGGGAATGAGTACACCAGAGGATACCAAGAAACATTTTACGGAAGAGGAAGGAACCACTTAAAATGCGCTTAGAAACACAGCATTTCAGCAGGAAGAAATGGGATGAGACAGGCTCCCAACAAGGTAACCAGCCAGTGTGGAGGCATTAAAGAGGAGCAGCACAGCATAAGCTTCAGGAAGCTGAAGGCAGCAGTCTGGCCAAACAGACAGGGGGGAAAAAAGTCCAGACAAATAAGGCTCCAGAGACAAAATGAACTTTATTAAAAAAAAAAAGAAAGAAAGAAAATGGGGGGACTTGAATATGGACTGTATATATATATCAAACATCAGGCTGGTGCAAAAGTAACTGGGATTTTGAATTGTTGAACTTTGCCATTTGATACTGGAATACATTCTTAAATATATGTGGTTGTTATGTATCATTTTAATGTACATTTCTCATTTTGTTTTATTGCTAATACTTATTACATGTTGTTTCTATTTTAGACTATATAATGACGTTACACAAAAAGTAAATTTGAGTGATTTTTTTATTTGAGTTCAACAACACATCTAGCCCAGGAACTGCTAATGAACATACAGCGCAGTGGTGGTTCAAGAAGTTCTGCAAAGGAGACAAGAGCCTTACAGATGAGGAGTGCAGATGAGGCCGGCCGCTGGAAGTTGACAACAACTAACTGAGGGCAATCATCGAAGCCGATCCTCTTACAGCTACAGGAGAAGTTGCCAAAGAACTCAACATTGATAATTCTATGATCATTCAGCATTTGAAGCAAATTGGAAAGGTGGAAAAGCTTGCTAAGTGGGTGTTGCATGAGCTGACGAAAATTTAAAAAAAACTGTTGTCTTCTTCTCTTATTATATATGAGAACAAACCATTTCTCAATTGGACTGTGATATGCAATTAAACCCCTGGAGAAGAAAATGGTAACCCACCCCAGTATTCTTGCCTAGAGAATTCCATGGACAGAGGAGCCTGGCAGGCAATTAAAAGTGGATTTTATACAACAACCGGCAATGACCAGCTCAGTGGCTGGACTGAGAAGACGCTCCCAAGCACTTCCCAAAGCCAGACCTGCACCAAAAAAAGGTCATGGTCACTGTGTGGCGGTCTCCTGCCCGTCTGATCCACTACACCTTTCTGAATTCCATGAAACCACTACCTCTGAGAAGTATGCTCAGCAGACAGAGGAAATACACTGGAAACTGCAATGCCTGCAGCTAGAATGGGTCAACAGAATGGGCTTAATTCTTCTCCACGACAACGCCTGATCACATGTTGCACAACCAAAGCCTCAAAAGTTGAATAAACTGGGCTATGAAGTTTTGCCTTATCCACCATGTTCACTTGACTTCTCATCAACCGACTACCACCTCTTCAAGCATCTTCACAACTTTTTGCAAGGAAAACACTTACAAACCAGAAGGAGGTAAGAAATGCTTTCCAAGAGTTGGTTGAATCCCAAAGCATGGATTTTTATGCTATGGGAATAAACAAAATTACTTCTCATTGGCAAAGTATGTTGATTGTAATGGTTCCTATTCTGATTAATAAAGATGTGTTTGAGGCTAGTTATAATGATTTAAAATCCATGGTCCAAAACTGCAATTGCTTTTGCACTAACTTCAGTTTATCAATGTTAAATTTCTCAGATGTGAAAACAACATGTGATTATATAAAAATATCTCTGTTATTATATAGGAGTAAAAAGATCATGTGTGCTACATACTTTCAAATGGTTCAAGAATAAAAAGTATTTCTCTGTGTATGTGTGTGTACACATGTGCCTAAGTATCCATGTTGAGTTATAAAACAAATGTGACAAAATGTTAAATATGGCTGTTCACTATACTACCCTTTCCATTTTTCTACAGATCTAAAATTTTGCCAGTAAAAAAAGTGTAAAGAAAAAAATTTTTTAAATCCAGTGAATTCAAGACCAGACTGTGGGAGTTACCCAGGGGAGGAGAGCAGGCAGACAGGAGAACAACAAGATTCCAGATTTGGTCTCAAGTAATGAAATCAAAGAAACAGAGAATGAAGGAGAGAGGAAGGAAGTAGGAATAGAAACTATTTACAATCCTGACCGCTGCAAGTCACCCTATGATTAATAGTAGTGCATGACAGGTAATTTTACTCACATTTTTTCCCCTTTTGATAGATAGGCAAATTCCAGGTTCTTACTATCTTCTCACCTAAAACTTGATGCTATATACCAAACCCCCCCAGCCCCCCAAAAAATTCCTCTGTTGAAGCCCAACGTAACTACTGAGAGAGACAGGGCCTGTGAAGAAGGGAATTCAGGTTAAATGAGGTCATAAGAGTGGGCCTGATACGACAGGAGGGCTGTCTTTATAAGAGAGACACCAAGAGAGCTCTCTGTGTCTGCAAAATGGGATGAGAACCCTCACCAGAGCCAGCCATGCTGGCACCCTGATCCAGGACTGCAAGAAACAAGTTTCACTTGTTCAAGCCTCCCCGTCTATGGCATTCTGCCATGGTAGCCTGAGCTGAATAACAGAGATTACCAGATTATTTTAGAAAGAAAATAATTTCTGATGTCAGGAAACATTTTCATATTGAGACATGCACATCTTACAAATGCAGTCAATGCCACTGTCTGAAATCAATGACAGGCTCTTACTGCTTACTTTCTAGTCATGATATCTGCTCAGAGCCAGAGCAGATCACACTGGGGAAACTTTAAAGAGCAATCAATATCCTGTCTGCTACTTACAAGTCCAGGCTGTAAAGAGTTTAAGGGATTTAGTGGAAAAATGACTAGCCTTCTAAGAGGAGTAAGTCAGACAGAAAAAGGCAAATACTGATATCACTTATTATGTGGAATCTAATAAACTAGTAATAAATCTAGTTTATTAACAAACTAGTTAATAAATCAAAAAAGAAACGTTTGTATAGAGAAAACACACTAGTGGTTGCCAGTGAGGAGAGGGAAGGGGGCAGGGGCAATATAAGGGTGGAAAGGGGGTTATTATGGGACTACTGTATTACATTGTGTGTGTAACTTGTGAAAACTGTAAAGCACTATAGAATTTAAAGAATCATTCATTCATTCAGTCAATCAATCAACAAAATTACTAGCCTTAGAGTCAAAGTAGCCCTTAGGACCTACTTGGCCATTTAGAGACTGTATAACTTTACACAAAATATTTAAACTCTTTTAATTTCACCTTCCTCCTTCATAACTGGGAAGGTTGCCTTGAGGTTAAAAAAAATAATGAATTCAACTCAACAAATATTTGACTGCCTATTAGGTGCCAAACTAGGGAGCCACACGGCCCAGGCAGGTAACACGATGGGCGGAGCAGGGTGGGAGCTTGAGGATGCGGGACCCCAGCAGGGGACCCCGAGGGCAGAGGGCAGGGGAATGCAGCCTCAGGCAAGCAGCTGCCAGCATGCCGCCAGCTTGTGATGGGAGCACACATACTGGGGTTCTGCAAGTACAGCTCTGCCTCATCCTCACTCTTTGGAGAAAATTCAGAAATACACATCTCCCAAATGTAAAACTGCCCAAACTCCAAAAGTAAAAATCACCCTGCAGACACGTGTACAGACACACACATGCACCCACCTATAGACTGAAATTCAAGCTCAGGCCAGCCGTTTGTGCCCTGTGGTCCTGAATATGAAGCACTCAACACAATGGCTGGTGGAGCTGGTATTATCTACATCTTTCAGACTGACAACCTTAGCCTTTAACTAGTCTTCAGGCTCAGAAAGCTATAGGGTCAGTCAAACCACTCTTGATTCAAGAATCACAGAACAGACTGTGTATGGCACTACGGAGCATTGTAACCCAGCTGAGAAGACAAGTGTCCCTAAAGCAAGTCAACTGAGGCTGAAGGGATAAAGCAGTGTTCGCCTCTACATGCAACGATGCAGGTCCCAGCCTGGCTTCTGGCCACCCGCAGGCTCACCTTGCAAAGGACCCCAACAGCTCAAACCACTCAGGCAGCAAAAGACAAGGGCCCCAGGACATGCCTGTCATTTCACCTCATTACACTACACCCAGATGTGAGTGGCAGGAAACAGTCTCCCTACACAGCCTGAAACTCAAGGGGAAACCTCACCCTCAGGGAAAAGGAGGACCCCAGAAACTCCCGCAAAGCCAAAGTCACCCCGTCCCCCATAGCCACCAACCCACCCACTTCTTAGGTGCTGGTCAAATCCTCACCAGGGACTTCATTCTCCCACCCACCCGGCACCCAAGCCCAGCCAGCCCAGCCCGGGGCCAGCTGCAGAGAGCATTGAGATCAACGCTGGTCCTTAGGTACTGCAAGATGCTTTTAGGCTTTGAAGATGCAGATCAAACTCCTCAGGAAAAGACAGCAGATGGGGGGGTGGAGGCCTGCAGACGTGATACCTCACTGCCTGAAGCCAGCTGGGCAGCTAATGAAGATATATCAGAGGTTTCCAGGCAGAACTGCAGTTCTCCCTATCTGGCAGAAAGTGAAAGTGAAGTCGCTCAGTCGTGTCCGACTCTTTTCAACCCCATGGACTGTAGCCCACCAGGCTCCTTTGTCCATGGTATTTTCCAGGCAAGAACACTGGAGTGGGTTGCCATTTCTCTCTCCAATCTGGCAAGGGACTCCCTATTGAGCAAATGTCTCAAGACTGCTGGCTGCCTTTGCCCTGTCCTCCTAGGCAACAGACATAGGCCCTGTTCTACAACCCACACCCCAAAGGAGGAAACCCTGATCTCAGCTAGGAAGGTAACATCTCGTGAGTGTAAAGCCACCCCATTCTCCTGTCCCTCCCTGACCCTGGGCTAACGCAGGGGCCCGAGATACAACTCTCCACCATGAGATACGATGGGAAACCTGAAGAAAGCTTCTGGAAAACGTCTCTCCACTTGGGGAAAGAAAAACACAGGGAACACTAAACCATAGGACACCCTTAGGGAAAAGTGCACGTAGACTGGGCATTTAATGACACAAGGGAACGAGTAATTCTAAAGAGGCAGGAAGCAACAGCGGTGTTAAGATTAGGTGGGGAGCCTGTTCCTTTTGGAGTAGTCAAGAACTAAATCACCTGATGTCTAAAATTTCCTTCAAAATCATCCATTCAATACATTTTGCTTCCAAATGATGGGGTGGGGGAGCAAAAGCGATGAAAGTAAACTGGCCTTGTGTGGTCCATTGCTGAGGCTGCATGATGGCACAAGGGGTGCAGTATAACCCTCTCTCTGCTTTATCTAAATGTGAACCTTTCAATATAAAAAAGCTGAAAACAGGACAGGGACAGAGGAGCACCACAATTTCATCTGCCAGGAGGGCCAGACTACACTCATGCCAGGGCTGTGAGCAGAGCTGCAGAGAAGCCCAGGGGGTGGGCAGCCTGGCAGAAGAGCGAGGCACGCACAGGCCCGGGACATTACACAACTGCTAACACGCCCTGCGGCCTCCCTCCGTTCGGCCCCCTTTACAGGGGATAATACATTGTCCCCGCTGCTCTCGTGATTCTGAGTTACTTTCAGCAGCCAAAAGCATCCTAAGCCACACAGAGCCTGTGGGGGGGGTCCGCTCTGAGGAGCTGGGTCACTGTACAATGAGACCACAGTCAAAGGACTCACATCCTCTGGAGCAGGAGTGTCTACAGGGTTCACCTTAAAGGTAAATCCCATTGACGTGAGGAGCCACGTGCAGGACCACGCAGAGCCCTCCACCCACCCACCCACACACATACCACCACCACCAAAGGACTGAGAGCTGGATGGAAGCTGACCATAACGCTGGGCACCCAATGCAATGACAGCACCAAGACAAAACTGTCCTCTACGGCCTGAAACGTCCACAACTAAGAGGGAAAAGCCATGCAAAACAGCTCTGGAGAACCCACTCAGTCCTAAGGCATGAGTAAAGAGAAAACAGGATTGTCTGGACCTTGATGGTTCAGAGACTAGCAGGAAAGATGGACAAGAAAATGCAAGTAAAGTAAGGAGCACAAGCATATGGACATAGACATCCCCAGGAAGAGGGATGACTAAGGGGGTTGGCGTCAGGGAGCAGGTGGCATCCGCAGGGGTGGAGATGAGGCCCTCGGACCTATGTGTCTGCACACACTCACCCACGTGCAGAGAAACCCTCCTCGGGTAGATGTGAACACACAGGCTCCTCAGATGCTCAGTGTGGGAAACTCTGGCTACAGATGCTGTCTATTCCAGATGGCCGATGACTGACCACTGAACCCGGCCTCACTGACCCCCATTCTGCCTCCCGGGCCCAGCACGAATACTCACATCACCTGTCAGACCAGAGTAAGCACCTGTGCTATGCTTAGTCGCCTAGCTGTATCTGACTCTTTGTGACAACAAGGACTATAGTCTGCCAGGCTCCTCTGTCCATGGGGATTCTCCAGGCAAGAATACTGGAGTGGATCGCCATGCCCAACTCCAGGGGATCTTCCCAACCCATGGATTGAACCCAGGTCTCCCACACTGCAGCAGATTCTTTACTTTTCTTGCTGCTGCGGCCAAGTCACTTCAGTCGTGTCCGACTCTGTGCGACTCTATGGACAGCAGCCCACCAGGCTCCTCTGTCCACAGGATTCTCTAGGCAAGAATACTGGTGTGGGCTGCCATTTCCTTCCCCCTTTACCATCTGAGCCACCAGGTAAGCACCTGAGTGAGGAACAAAGCACCTCAGCCAGCCTGGCTGGCTTTCCTGCTCTACAGAACGACAGGCGCCATGCGGCAGCAGTCCCAGCCTCAGAGTATGATCTGCATAAATTATTTTTCCCACAGAAAACAAAGTGGAGACAAGACATTAAGGGGGCAAAAAGGCAAAACAGTTCATTTGGTAAGTTAGAATCTTTTTAAAAAGTAGATTCTGTTATTTTTACATTAATGTTGCACAATAAAGCATGATTCAAAAAATAAAAATATCTGAAAATCACATTTCCAGTGTCAAGTGTTCTCAATAAAGGCTGGGTAGAGAATGACTAGAAAGAAGAAAGTAGGTGCAGGCAAGAAAGACCAGCATAGTCCGGCATCAAGCAGGAATGGGCAGCACAGCAGAGCCCCAAAAAGGAGGCAGGAATGCAACTGGGATGAAGGGCAGAGACATGGAAGGAGGAGAGGGCAGGAAGCGTTCAGACCCCGGGCCCTCGGAGTTGAGCTGGGGGTAGCAAGAAGAATGCAGACTTGTCCATGGAGTGCACTTCAGCTGCTGCCAGTCAAGGCTGAAACTGAGACATTGTTCCCAGTGTACAGTCAACCCCTGGACCGTAAGGGAGTCAGGGCGCCAACCCTCCACACATGCGTGGCTCAGCCTCCTTGGATCCAGATTACCAGGGTCCATGCAGTATACGGTGTATCCTATGAACATCCGCCTAAAGGTGGACCTGTGTGCTCTGAACCCATGTTGTTCAAAGGTCAAAGTGTACACTTCTATAAGTCACTGTCATGTTAAGTCCCTTTATCTAAGGAGCTGTGTGAGCTAAGGTGACAGCCAGGGCCCTTGATGACACCAGGAGTGACCTGGAGAGAGGGCTTCTGAGCTGGGCTCACCACTCACCAACACTGCCCCCCACCTGCCCTGACACTAGGGAGGTGGTGCTTTGTTGTTTTTCAGTTTTTGTTTTAATTTATGTAAAACATCAATGAGGCACCAGTGTGGCCACTATCCAAAGCGAAACATGGCACCTTTCCATCACCTCTGAGGAGTGCCCCAGGCCCTGTACAGCCCACCTCTCCCTCTCTGGGAGGCGGTCACTCCTCCCTCCCCCATGCCCACCTCTCTGGCTACACAGATGGTGACCACAGTGTCTTTCTCTTGGAGGCTGGTCTGGATGATGTCACTTATAGGCTAATGGGGGGCCCATCCCGACCTGGAGAGAAGGGCAGAGTGGCTCCCAGGTCTACCCAAGACACCAGATACTGGGCACTACTGGGCACTAACCCAACAATTGCAAACAATACCTGGCGCTCTAAGAGATGAATAAAGTCCCACCCACACATCACCAAAATGCACCTTCACTCTGTGAAACCAATGATTTTCCTTTCTTGCTAAATACACTCACCTGGCTGTTGGGATCTCCTAGTAGATTACATATATGCGGCACGATCTTGCTTAGTGTTAACGTATGAGCTCCAGAGCTGAAAACAAAAGGAATGCTTTACTGGTGGTGAAAACAGAAGAGAGAAGGCCACCTCCCTACCCCTAGCACTATCTCTCACCAAGGCTCACTCTTTACCCTTCCTTACCTGCTACCAAAATAAACACATGCCTAAAAGCCCTCTGTGCAGAGTCCAAGACTGCAAGTGCTTCTCACAAGTCTCCCCCTGCACTTGGGGTCCCTCCAAGCCGAAGCCACAGCCTGGCCCACTGGGGGTCCCACTGTGCTGGCATCACTATTTGTCCAATGATGGTTCCTACTCTGCCTGACTCACTGCGCTACCAGGCAGGTCCCTGGAGCCCTCCACTAACCCTCTCCCTCTCGCCGCAGCGTGTGCAGTTCTCCACTACGACAGACGTTCAGGTAACAACCGCTTGATGAAAAGGCTGCAATGAATGGCTGAGAGGACACTGCCCTATTGGAGAACAACTAAGCTACTGGCAGCTGTTCACCACATAAGCGCAGTCACAGACATGCTCTCTCAATACAATTCTATTTGACTATCCTCAGATTACCCCCTTAGGATAAATAAGTGAAACAACTGTTATCAAAAGCTAGAAACACTTTTTAAAAGCTTCAGACATATGCCATAATTAATGACCCTAAAAAACCTAGCACATTAAGAGGAGAAAAAATCTACCAAGTAATGTAAACATTACAATCTCCATTTTGTTTTTTAAAAAATAATAAAACTCTAAAGTCTGGAACAAAATGCTACATGTTAACTGATTATCTGAAGGTAGCAGAATTATAGACAATAATCACTTTCTTCTTCATGCAGATTTTCTGTGACATATACAGTAATACTTTCATAATCAGGAAAGGCGCTCTGTAATTTTTAATTTTAAAAAAGCCTCTCCTACAAATAAGTACACGAAAAACATGTTCAACATCAACAGTCATTAAAGAAGCAAAACCACAATGACATAGACTACATGCATATCAAAATGGTCAAAATTAAAGACAGTGAAAACATTCAATGCTGGTTTCTGAAGAAACTAAATCACTCACACACTGAAAGTGGGAATGTGTAACAGTACAGACAACTATAGGAAATAACTAAGCGTTTCACTTAAAAACTAAAAACAAACTTGCTAAATGACCCAGCAATTGCACTCTTGGGCACTGACCCAAAATAAATGATAATTTCTGTTTGGGCAGAAACTGGTACATGTATTCCTAACAGTTTTATTTGTAACAACCAAAAACTGGAAGTATTCAACAGGTATATGGTTAAATACATTATGATTTGCCTATATCAGGGAATTCTACTTGGTAATAAAAAGCAATGAACTGTTCAGCCACAGCATATATGCAATCTTAAGGGAATTATGCTGTGTGGGAAAAAAACAAAGTTGATCTCAAAGGGTCACATTCTGTGTGATTCCATTCATACAACATTCTTAATAAAATCTCAGAGCTGGAGAACAGGTAACTGGCTGCCAGAGGTTGGGGACTGGCTAGAACAGCAATGCCAGAGTGCCTGGGGTGAGGTACAGGTCTGCCCGTGAACATGGCAGTGAGTTATCTGGAGCTGCACTCATGACAGAGCTGGGCACACACAGAACACACAGGACACACATGTGTCACTGGAGGAACCCGAACAAGCTCATATCAACACCAACTTCCTGGTCTGGACCCTGCACTACAGACTCACAACACAGCGGGTGGGTGCGAGGCACCTCCCAGGATATTTCTCTACATCTTCCTATAAATGTACGATGATTTCAAGGTTAAAAATTACAAATACAAAAGCTTGGCCAAGGAAGCCCTCAGACCCCAACCCAGACTTACGCGTTGAGGGTGGCCACGAGGCAGAGACACGTGCCTTCCCGGGTGCGGAAGTTCTTGTGCTTGAAGCCGCCCAGCATCCGGTCCCACACGTACTGCAGACAGCAGAAGTAAGGGGGGAGATGAGAGGAGGAGGCTGCTGCAGCCCATCCAAGCCGGGGGGCCCCCAGGGCAGAGACCTCACAACAGGTGCCATATCCCTCCCCGCCTCCACCAGTCCTCTGGGGAGCTTTTTGGAAAAGGGTAACATAGGTTTCTATATCAAGCTAAAACCTTCCAAAACACATTCCTTTATGTAATTGCATTTAACTTTCCCAACAACCCTGAAAAAGAGGTGGGACTGTCCCTAGTTACTGGGTGAGGAAAACGAAGCAGAACGGGGTGGGTGACTTATCAAAGGTCACCTACTCAGGCTGCTCTCTTGGCCTGAAGAGATGTGCCCATCCCATCCTCTAACCTGCTCTGGTTTCCAGACCAGTCTAGGTTTTACCTTCCCTGGGAAAGTTTCTCCTCACACCGTCTCACCCTGCCCCACCCCCCAACAATGGAGAGCTGGACGGGGAAGACAGAGCTGTATCCCTGGCTTCCGTCCCAGCAGCCCAGCTCACCAGCAGACAAGGGCCAGGGCTGCAGCCAGCCTGCTGATGGCCCTGACATCACAGCTGCATCTTTTCAGAGACACAAAGAGTCGATTACGTAAACGAGCTTGAGTCTAAGAAATTAAACCCAGCACCCCATACCCATGTTAAGTTCACTAATTTAATCAAAGGTACACCCTCTGTAAATATCCTATGGGGGGGGTAGGAGGAGCCAGATGAAATACCATAATTTTTTTTTTCTCTGAAACCCACGGACACTTTGCAGGAACACCCCAGCCTCACCTGAGGATTAGCAGCCTGATCCATGATCTTCAGCAGCAGGGCCTGGTCTTGCTCCCTCACAGAGTCTTTAGCATCCCCCAGTCTGTCTATTAAACTCGGCAGCACTGGAAATTAAAATGCAACTTGATCAAATGAAAACCTACTCTGGTGGCCTGAGGTCACCAACTGTGGGTATTTCAATTAATAAGATACCTCAAAATCCTGGCCTAAATGATGCACATCACTCTACACCCACCAACCCCTATAAATCTCCTCCTGCTCAAATTCATGGGAACTACTATGAGAAGTTGCAAAAATCCTTTGCATGGACACACTATTTGTCTTCGTACTTATGCCACCTTCCTCTGGGCAGTTCCCAATGTGTTTTTAAGCTTCTGTAATGTTATTAAAATTGATGTCGATGGAAGACCTAGGCAGGAAAGACTCAACACAAAAGGAAATCCAGGTAAGAGACAGAGGACCCAGTGCATCTGCTCGGGCGTGGAAGAACAGACACTTAAGGCTCAGTCTGCTTTTCATTTTACGTAACATCTCTGCATGCTCAACAGACAGAAAGCAGCTCTCAGCCTGCCCTTCCTCCCCACAGCTTGGGTGGGCCATCCCTGCTCTTTCAAGGGCACCTGGATGTCAGAGGTCAACTCACTTTCCTTCTTCTAAAAACCCATTAGAAATTTATTTTATAGAAAATAATCTTCAACAATTCATCTGATTTGGTATTAAATAATCAAATTAATAAAAGTAAGAGGGATTTTTATTTGCAGATTCATGGTTTATGGCAGAGAGTGGGAAGAGCTCATGACTTTATCTAAATGTGCGCATTGACCAGAAAGTTAACAGAAATGCACAAATATATGTGTATCTGTTGTAACGAGAGATGCTAAAAGGAAAGTGTTGGGGCTTGTTTTGTTATTATGAAAGCCCAGAAGTTGGGAATAAAATCGCCTCTTAACCTTTGAAACGTGATGTTGTTTTTATTTCATTATTCTGACACTGTTTTCCTTTCAAAATAAAAGCGATCATTTACCACACACTTGAAATGACACTGACAACCAAAGTGAAAACGGTCATAGTAACAATAAACTGTTTAAAAATACAGCTGCATCGGATCTGTAAGACTCTCAAAGAGAAAAGGCAATGCCTCTCCAAGAGAAGGGTCGGAGGCAAATAGGGTTTGGTTGGCACCACAGCATGATGGCTAACTGGCATAAGAAATAAAAGTAATAGCTAGTACTAGAACAGGAGGATGGAAAAAGGCAGCAGAAAGGTATGGAAGGAAATAGGTTCGGTGGGGATGCCGGCAGGTGCGCGGAGGCGGCAGATCCAGGCGTGCCCATGAGAGGAGCGAAGGCAGCGGTGCAGCATCTACACATGCAGGAGGAGGTGGGGGCGAGCCGGGGAGAGGGAGGCTAGAAAGAAAAGATGGGGGGCTGAACGAGGGCTGGCTATGGGGCGGGTACAGCCAAGTGCAGGGTCTGGGGAGACCCAGTGAAGGCCGAGACGGGAGGAGGAGAGAGCTCACCTGTACCGATCTGCGCCTTGAACCGATCCTGCAGCCGGGTGACCAGCGCGGACAGGATGTCCATGCCCAGGAGAACCACCTGCAACGGCAAATAGCGGGCTCTCGTCAGCGGCCCGTGGGGGGCTCGGCGCCCTCGACCGCAGGCTGCAGGCGCGCCCCCGCATCTCTGGCTCAGACGCGGCCCGGGAGCCCGACCGAGCGCCGACCCGAGGGTGAAGCTGGCTATCAGGCAGACGGCCGCTCGGGTCCGAAAGGGCGGTTTACAGAGCTAACGCGAGAGTCTTTGGCGACGCGGCGGGCCGGCTCCGGGCGGCAGCCCAGGGGGGCGGAGCTCCCGCCGAGGCCCCGCCCCGGCAGGGCGCGCGTATGCAAATCGCCCGCGGCCGGCGCGGGGCCTTCTGGGTACCACTGAACGGCCTCTGGGACCTTCCGAGCCTCCGAAAACGAAGTGCTGGTGGCGAGCTTCGGAAGCCGAGGTCAGCGGAGGTTCACCGGCTGCCGGGCGGCTGCGGCGGCACTGCTGAGTTAGTCGCCACAAGCCTACCCAGGGTTGGCGCCCGCTACTCCCGCCGCATGCGAAGGCTCCGCTAACCATCCTTTTCTTGGGGTTGCGTTACTGTCCGATGAGCGGCTAGCGAGGGCAGTACTGCTAACGCCTATGCAACACGCCCGCACCGGCTAAAGCTCTGCTTTACCACGGTGCAATTTTTGGAAAAAAGAAAAATCTCTTTTTCCACGACTTGCTTGTTAAAAGAACAGTTCCTCGAGTTATAAAGTGCAATGCTAGGGGGTACCCCTAGATGGCGTTGCGGGCTGACTGAACAGAATACTGCGTCTCACAACCCACACACGCTTCCCAAGAAAAACTACCCAAGCCACCACTATTCTTTTCTTTGTTTTCTTCTTTTGACGTCGGGATTCCGTGGAATTATAAAGGGTCGGACACGACTGAGCAAGTAACCTGCTCACACCAAACTGTAAAATAATACAGGTACCTACAAAAGCTGTGTTCTCTTTTACAATTACACAGATAACTGGTGATTCTTAACCCCCCAACTCGCCCTTGCCACCTCGCTCTATCATTAAAACGAGAGCCCTACACGGTGTGTATGTGTTAGTCGCTTAGTAGGAAGCACTTTTGCAGTGTGCAACTTTATCAAACATAGTTCAGAAACGACCTGAGGCACGGTCTGGTGTTTATACAGAACCAACGAACAAAACTGCGGTAATGATATGATAATTATCCTGAAGCTACACCAGATAATGATATAATGAGTCCTTGCATCTGCCTGCCCTTGTGTTTTGCAAAAGTAAAAACAGCAGGCTTTTCTATTTAGCATTAAAGTCACTGTTCCAAAACAAAGGAATCAAAATTTGCCCAGTAATAACCACAATACACATACTGTCCTTGTAAGGGATTGGTGACTTGAACATAGTAAAAGGGCATAATTTTTAAATTTTTGTATCAAGAGAGCATTGTTTTATGACAGGTTTTTTTTTAAGCCTGTAACAGTTTAAAAAAAAAAAAAAAACACTTTAATGACTTCATTTATGAGCTACAGCAGATGAGGAATCAGGCATTCATTTCCTTCCAAACCCCTAAAGAGTAGGGAGGGTAGCTACAGAGTAGAGGGAGTAATGGTACAATGGGAAAAGCTTGACAAAGGGTACCAGTACCTCAGCCAGATCATCAAGGTCAACATCAACAGCCATAAATCAGGCTGGAGGTGTGTATGTTTGGCATGTGATAAAACGGGGCTTTAGGTCTGTGATACTTAGCCTGAACACCCACAAGCCCAGTCTAATAACAATATCAGATCCCCATCGAGGGACAGCCTACAAAATATCTTACCAATACATCTCAAAACCATCAAAGTCAGCAAAAAAAAAAAGAAAGTCAAATTTCCTTCTTCCTTGTCACTGCCAAGAGAAGCTTAGGAGACAATAAATAGAGTGTGAGCCTCCCAGGTCATTCCTGTCAATGCAAGAGACGCAGGTTAGATCCCTGGGTTGAGAAGATTCCCTGGAGGAGTAAATGGCAACCCACTTCAGTCTTCTCGCCTGGGAAATCCCATGGACAGAAGAGACTGGTGGGCTACAGTCCAGGGGGTCGCAAAAGAGTTGTACATGACTTGGCAACTAGAACAACAAATCCTAGATGGAAGCCTAGAACAGATAAAGGACATTAGATAAAATTTTAAAAGACCTGAATAAACTATGGACTTCAGTTAATCACAACCTATCCATATTGCTTTATTAGCTTCAACAAATACACCATATTAGTGTTAGACAATGATGTATGATGGGGAGGCTCAATGTGGGATAGATACATGGGAGACTCTACTATCTTTGCAATTTTTCTAAATCCAAAACTGTTCTAAAAATTTAAGTTTATTTTTCAAAAAAAGAGCAAACTCTCAATTATTAGGAACTGGCTTTTCCCTGATGAAATCCTAAGCATGTGTATGGGCGCACCACTGGTCGGGGTCGGGGGTGCTATTCATTAGAGAGATATTAATAACGGACTTCAGTTCTCACCACATCCCTTCACAATTCCCATGACTGTGATATAAGAGGACTATGGTCTTTTCAAATATGACAGCCCATGTCAGTTTACCCACTTGTGGAATTTGGGAAAACTTGAAACTTTTCCAGGATGGAGGTTTACTGCCAGGTCCCACCAGAGCAGGCCTGACTAAATCAGGCCTAGCAGCAATGTTCCCCAAAATTCCCACCCAAACGGACTGGGGGAGTCCAGAGACTGCTCCGGAAGACAAGGCTGATGGATGCAGCAAGCCCCAGGGACCTAGGATGGAGAGGCCAGAGCACAGTCCCAGGCACCTTCACAGAAAAACAAATCCCCCTACACACACTTGTCTACTTCACTCTTAGTCACGGCCCCAGTGGGGGCAGGAAAGGAGAGGCAACCCACGAATGTTTATCTTCACAGTTCAGGCCCTTCTCCTACATTCCCATTTCCCTACTGAAGAAAGGGAGAAATCCACAAAGTCATTGCCCAGAAGACAACTCTAATTAGGAGCTGTGAAGCCTCTCTGTGCCTCAGTTTTCTGGCCTGTTAAATGGGGACACAGTAACAGCTACAGCAAAGGTCACTGTGTGTACATGAAGTGCTTGAAATGGTGCTTGGTGCATGGAAAGGGCCAGATGACCCAAATGATAGCTGTTGGCCCCAAATCATGGTCACTGCCAGCGCAGGGGCCAAAGGTACTGATTCAGATCAGTGGAGGCCACGCCTAGGATTCCTGGGGAGAGGGCCTGGGCTGGCAGAGGAGGTTTTCCAGAGGGGTTGCACTGCACAAGGCTAATAATAAGCTGTGAAGAACTGGCCTCACACCAAAGGAAGAGAAGACCTCCCAGCAGAGAGAAGAGTGAGGTGAGAAAGTGGGAAGAGTGGAACAGCTGGAGCCTGAGGACTTGGCAGGGGGCAGGAAAGGCAGCCCCAGAAGGGCCTCAGACGCATCTTGAATACCGTGCAGGAGCAAAAGAAGAGCTGCAAGGTACAGCAGGGAGTGACAGGGCACTGTGCCCACCATGGGAAGATGGTGAGGAGAGGACAGAGACAGAGAGAGGGTCAGCTCTCACCCCTCACTCTATCCAGTTTTCACTAAACCAGCAATCCTGCATGACCCTTGTCTCCTCCAACATTCTAATTTTAAGTTTACGTTTGTGTTCCCAGCTAAATGTCCTTGAATGTAAGGAGTATCATGCCTCGTATTTCCTTGAAACTTCCATAATGCACAGCATGATAGTGGATCCACGGTAAGTGATAATAAACCCCCTACTTTACTAATGAGTAATGAATTAGTTTGGAACAAATGTGTTCAAGGGTTAACACAGTTCCTTTATCCTATAACATTTAAAAGAAGGTAATAATGGCTGACTAACTCAGGCCACCCCTCATACTAAAAACAACTACAAATGTGGAATTTCACATAAAAGTACATCTGCTTGGAAACACTGTAGAACTGAGAAGGCACAGAAAAACTACCAGGTCACAAAACATAAGAAAACTAAAATCCAGAGAGATAAGCCTTCAGTAAAGGGTCTACCTTTGCTCCAGGGCCATTTATACACTGGAAAGGGGCAACAAGGCACTGAGAATTACTTGATAACTACTTGGATCTAGAACATACATTCCAGAGACCTCAAACAACCCCCTACACTTTGGGTTGGAAATCCAAATGCTATACATTTGGAGAGCGAACTGGAAATTAAACAGCATCCAGATGTACCACAAACCAATTTTCAAGAAACTGGGTGACCTAGAAAAATACCAATCCCTGACAGCAGATAGAAATGATTTTATTAGATTGCTGGCACCCTAAAACCCCTGGAAGATAAAAGCACAAATCAGTTCTGGATGGAGGAACATAATTCTAGTTTAGTCCTCAATTCACTTCTATAAACAATTCTCAAACACGATGTCCAAAGCACAACCAAAGATAACCAGGCATGCAGAACAACTATAAACGAAAACTTGCAGAAATGAAGATCCATGTGAGAATAATTAGAGGCAGAATACTTCTTACTATGTATAAGAAGACAAAATACTTAGGATTAAAATTAGGGGGAGAGGTGATTACTTTCGAAAAGTGACACAAATTTTTAAAAGAACCAAACAATGCAATGTCCAAAATTAAGTACTAGATGGATAGACTTAAAAACATAGTAGATATAGACGAAGAGGGAATTAAACAGGAAAGTAAGTCTGAAGAAAAATTCCAGAACGAGGCCCAGAGAAACAAAATGATGGAAAATTCACAACAGTAGGTACGAGACTAAGCATAGAGAAAACAGAATTAACATAAGTTTCAATGGAGTTCATAAGAAGAGGTCAGCAAGAGGAGACCAGGAGCAAGAGCTGACACCCATCTGGGTCACTAGTATCCCCCCAAAATACAAAAACCAGAAACAGAAAACAAGTGTTGGTGAGAATGTGGGGAAACTGGGACTCTGCGCATTCGTTGTTGGTAAGAACGTACAGTTGGTACAGTCACTGTGGGAAATGGTATGGAAGCGCCCCCAAAATTAAACACAGAATTACCATGTGATCCAGCAATTCCACTTCTAGATATAAACCCCAAATAAATAAAAGCAAGGATTCCAATAAATACTTGAACACTCACATTCTGAGCAGCATTATTCCCAATAGCTAAATGGTGGAAATAGCCAGATTTTAATCCAAGGGTCAAAGTGAACATCAAAATTGATGAAATACTGAAAGCTTTCCGCTTTGATATGGGGAACAGGACAAAAAAGTCCATTCTGCATCTTCTTTTCAATACTGTATCTAAGGTCCTCACTAAAGCTTTATGGCAAGGGAAAAAATGAAGGGTATAAAACTCACAGAGAAGAAGCAAAATTGTCACTAATAATGAAAATTATAAATAGAAAATCCAGAAGATCTAGAGGTATACTACAAGTGAGTTTAGCCAGACTGATTAATACATAGTCAATATACCAAAAAGAAAAAAAAAACAGCTACTTTTCTATACTAACAATAAATCAGAAAGGAAATTTTTCAAGTTTCCATTTTTAATTGCATAAAAATTAACACCTAAGAATAAATCTAGCCAAAATAATTCTCTACTCCCAAAGCTACAGAGTAATAAAAAATTAAAAATGACTAAAATAAATGGAGGGAGAAACTACAGGTTGGAATACTCAGTATTGTAAAATTCCATTTTTCCCAAATTGATCTACACATAAAATTTCACTCAAAATCCCAACTGTAATTGATCTTTAGGAAGTTCATAAGCTGATTCCAAAATCTATGTGGAAACGCAAAGGGCAGGACAGAAGGTGGTAAAACTCACTCCCATGGGAAATCAAGATTCACTACAGAAGAGAAGACAGAAACAGACTTGTGCACTGATGGGCCCTTTCTTTATGACAAAGTAGGCATCACACTGGACTGGGAACCCTGGGTCAGCTGATATCCATCTGGAATAAAGAAGCAACTGATGTCTATCTCAACCCATACATAAAAATGGACTCCTGGTTACAAATGTAAGTGTGGAAAGCAACACAATAAAGCTTTCAAAAAGTGACATCAGAAAACAGCTTCATGATCCCCAAATGGGGAAATATCAGGACACAATAGACAATAAACCATTAAAAGAGAAATCCATGCACAGGATCACATTAAAATTAGGGATCACGGTACACTGAAATATCCTAAGAAAATAAAAGGCAAGTCATGACGTACTGGAAAACAATATTAATAAAACAAATAAACAACAACAACAGGCTTGATTGTGGGATACACAGAGATCATCTACAAGCCCAACCAATAGACAACCCAGTAGAAAAATGGGCAAACTATTTGAACAGGCCCTTCACAAAAGATATCAGTGTTCATAAATATATGTAAAGTTGTTCAACCTCGATTACTTGTCAGAAATACAAGTCACTGGACTGGCCAAAAAGTTCATTTTGGTTTTTCTGTAAGATCTTATGGAAAATCACAAATGAACTTTTTGGCCAACCCAACAAAATATAATGAGACTACTACATACCCCCTGCATGGCTAAAATTAAAGACCCACAGATCAAGTGTTGACAAGAATTTGTTACCACAGAACCTCACACATGCTGGGAGGAATATAACCTGGAACAACCAACACCTTAGAAAACCTCTTGGCACAGCTCCCAAACGTGAAGGTGCACATGCAGCTGTCCCACTGCCAGGCATCAGTTCAGTTCAGTCGCTCAGTCGTGTCTGACCCTCTGCGACCCCACGGTCTACAGCACACCAGGCTTCCCTGTCCGTCACCAACTCCCATTTACTCAAACTCAGGTCCACTGAGTCAGTGATGCCATCCAACCATCTCCTCCTCTGTCGTCCCCTTCTCCCCCTTCTGCTAGGCATATGCCCAACAGAAATGCACACACAGGTACAACAGGTAAAATGCACTAAAATGCTCAGAGCAGCCCCATCCATAACAGCCGAAAACTAGAAATCCAGATGACCATCTACTGTAGAATGTGAAAGTTGTGGTTTTCATGCTAGGAAGAACAATAAACAATCAAAATAAATGAATCAAAGCTACCCTCAACAATACAATTATATCCAACAGTGACTGAAAAGGCCAGATGCCAAATATATACAAACAGAAACTCTAATTGTAAGGTGCATATTTAGATGATAAAACTAAAAAGAAAAGCAAGACAGTGATGCCACAAATGTTAGGAGAGTGGTAACTTTGGGGAGTGCTGGCAATACTCCAGCTCTTGTCTGAGGAGCAGTCAAACAGCTGTTAGCTTCAGGACAACTCATCAAGCTGTGCCTTTGTACACTGCGCACTTTCTATATACAGTTCCAATTATTTTTAAGTTTTTAAAAGTAGAAAAGTGGAGTGACCTGGACCACTCGACCTACATGTAAGTCTGTCACAAGTGGCTGGGACCTCTTATCCAAGTACCTTACTTACTTACTAACTACAAGTCAAAACCCCAGAATGTAATCTACCAGAGTTCTCTCTCCATGACATCTGCTTAATGATCGAGAAAGAAATCCTAAATCTTTTTCCTCCAAACAAATGTCCATAAGGGACAAGGAAGAACAGGTCACTTTCTGAGTCATGGAAGACTGGATTAGCTGGAGTAACAGAATTATATTGCACTCATATTGTACTTTATTGTTTTTAAGGTACTTTTGGATGAATCTCAATAATCTCAAAATAACCTGAGGTGTGGAACATTATTACCCTTATTTTGAAAATAAGGAAAATTTTAAAAGAGGTAAAGAGACTTACCTAAGGTAATAAAGTCTGCATTAACTGAACTGAAAAAGAAAAGCCTCCTGATTTGATCAAGGTCATTCTCTACAGCATAATCACAGTATCACAAAACCCCATTGTTTGTCTTTCTCTAGCTAGCTGAAGACCTTAAACAGGTTACATTTCTCCTCTGCCAGTGCCAGAGATAGAGTTGGTCTCAGCTCCAAACATGTTTGATGCTCCGATAATGCCCCAGGCAGGAAAAAGTCCAAGGGCATTGTGAGCACAGATCTGGGCGTGAACCCCTACTGTGCCACATCTACTGTCCGACAGAGGTGCTCAGTCTCCAGGCCTCACATGTGTCATCCGTGAAGGCAGAATAACCACACATTCACCTCAAAGAGTGCACAAGAGGGTTAAAGGCTTTAGCAAAATGCCCGGACGCTGCCAGCGCTCAGAAAGTGTCTGCTATGGTCCTTATGAGAGCAGAGCAGCACATTTTTTTCTTTTTAATTTCTGGCTGTGCTGGGTCTTTGCAGGGGCTCTTCTCTAGTTGCAGGGACTTCTGCTGCGCCGTGCGTGCTCCAGGGAGCAAGGGCTTCAACAAGTGTGGCACACGGGCTCAGTGGTTGTGCCTCACGGGCTTTAGAGCCCAGACTCAGGAGTTGTGCTCCACAGGCTCAGTTGCTCCATGGCTTGTGGGATCTTTCCAGACCAGGGATCGAACCTGTCTTGCCTAAATTGGCAGGTGGATTCTTAACCACTGGACCACCAGGGAAGTCTCAAGAGCAACACTTTCAAAAAAAACAAAAACAACAAAGCACAGCCCTCTGAGGAAAGAGAGGAACAGTCTGGGGGCAGGGGGTTGTAACCCCAAAGAAGAAAGTGAGGGGCCTGAAATCTCATCACCCAACTGTCAATAGTCCTCTTCTTTTTCTCTTAGCCACACCATGAGGCATGCAGAATATTAAGTTCAACCAGGAATCAAACTCAAGGCCCTTACAGTGGAAGCACAGAGTCTTAACCACTGATCACCAAGGAAGCCCCCAAGTACCAATATTCTGATGCCTATCCCTCAAGATATCTTGCATGCACACGTATGCACGTGTGTGTGCTATGAATTTTACATAAATCGGTTCATATGCCAAGGAATTAGCCCCAAATCAATTCATAGTGATCCACAACCCCACTTTCAGTGGTTGGATGATATCCTGTTGTATACAGGCATCAGGATCACTGGACCAATCTGCCAAGCCCCTACTGACAGTCATTATTTTAATCAATACTTCAACGAATACACACTTCAACACATTACCTCCTTAGGATGAGTTCTCCACAAGAACACACACTGTACACTTGATTGCCACTTTTTTTTTTTTTAATTTCCCCAACCAGGGGTACAACCTGTGCCCCTTGCAGTGGAAGCAAGGTGACCTAATCACTGGACCACTAACGAAGTCCCCAGCATTATTTTTACCTTAATGTGCTACGTGCCCTAAGGGGTTACAGGATGCTCATTCTATACATTGTTTGTTGTTGTTGTTATTTTAAGACTCTACACGGCAACCTTATTAAATAAGGAGGAAATTAACAGAACTCTTACAGTGTGATCATTTTCAATTCCAAGAATAAGAGCACAGCACATATACTCAAGAACAGAGTGATAAAAGCCAACGACCCTGTGTATTCACATGACACTGGAGAATTATTCACTCAAACCTGCTGTCCTTCAAAGCACCACCCAGGGAGTCCTGGGGCACCCATGCCAACCAGATGCCACTGGGCAGCCTACAATTTAAATCCCTCTTCTGGAATGGCTTCCAGAGATAGTTTTTGAGCACAAAATATAAATAACTGGTATTAGACTAATGGGACTAATGAAGTGATAGGCTTGTTACTGTTGTTGCCCACATACTGGGGTCTTACCATTAGAAAGAAACTTCAGGGACTTCCCTAGTGGTGGAGTGGCTAAGACTCCATGCTGCCAATGCAGGGGAGCCAGCTTCAATCCCTGGTCAATCCCCTAGACCCACATGCTGCAATTAAGACCTGGTGCAGCCAAACAAATAAATAAACAGTTTAAAAGAAAGAAAGAAACTTCAGATCATCCATCTCAAATCACTTCACTTTACACAAGAGCATTAACAGGCCCAGCGAGGCCAGGAGACCAGGGTTGAACACAGTTCGAGGCAGTCAGTAACCTTTGTTTAAAAATGTGGACCAGGGCTTCCACCGTGGTCTAGTGGTTAAGAATCTGCCTGCCAATGCAGGGGCCACGGGTTCAATCCCTGGTCTGGGAGGATCCCACATGCCACAGAGCAACTAAACCCATGTGCCTTCTGAGCTCATACTGTAGAGCGCATGAGCCCCAGCTACTGAAGCCCACACACCTAGAGCCCATGCTCTGAAACAAGAGAAGCCCCTGCTCTCTGCAACTTGAGAAAGCCTGTGTGCAGCAATGAAGACTCAGGACAACAACAACAAAATTTTTTAAGTAAATAAATCTTTAAAAAAGAAAAAAAATCTGGACCAGCCCAATACAACCTTTAGCAGTGACAGGAATTTTCCATCAAGATCTATACTGTCCAAATCAGTAGCCACCAACTACAGGAGGCTACTGAGCAAGTGACGTGTGAATGGGAAAAAGAATTTTAAATTTTCCTTAAAAGATTAATTTACTTAATTTAACTTTCAATAGCCACACATGGCTACCATGCTGGCCAGCACAGCTCTAGACCACTGAGGGCAAATTCCAACAGGGAAAGATGAGGCAGCCTTGTAACCATGGAAACCAGAACTCCTCCAGAAGTGCTGCTTACATGATCCTATGTGAGAATCAAGGTTAGTGGGGCCAGATCTCCAGATTTTAAACACTGGCAACTATCTGAAAACTATGGACAGAGCTTTGTGACATTGTACAGGAGACAGTGGTCAAGACCATCCCCAAGAAAAAGAAATGCAAAAAGGCAAAATAGTTGTCTTGAGGAGGCCTTACAAATAGCTGACAAAAGAAGAGAAGCTAAAGGCAAAGGAGATATAATACCCATCTGAATGCAGAGTTCCAAAGAATAGCAAGGAGAGATAAGAAAGCCTTCCTCAGTGATCAAAGCAAAGAAATAGAGGAAACAATAGAATGGAAAAGACTAGAGATCTGTTCAAGAAAATGAGAGATACCAAGGGAACATTTCATGCAAAGATGGGCTCAATAAAGGACAGAAATGGTATGGACCTAACAGAAGCAGAAGATATTAAGAAGAGGTGGCAAGAATACACAGAACTGTACAAAAAAGATCTTCACGACCCAGATAATCACAGTGGTGTTATAACTCACCTAGAGCCAGACAACCTGGAATGAGAAGTCAAGAGGGCCTTAGGAAGCATCACTACAAACAAAGCTAGTGGAGGTGATGGCATTCCAGTTGACTATTTCAAATCCTGAAAGATGATGCTGTGAAAGTGCTGCACTCAATATGCCAGCAAGTTTGGAAAACTCAGCTATGGCCACAGGACTGGAAAAGGTCAGTTTTCATTCCAATCCCAAAGAAGGACAATGTCAAAGAATGCTCAAACTACTGCACAATTGCACTCCTCTCACATGCTAGTAAAGCGATGCTCAAAATTCTCCAAGCCAGGCTTCAGCATGAACTGTGAACTTCCAGATGTTCAAGCTGGATTTAGAAAAGGCAGAGGAACCAGAGATCAAATTGCCAAGATCCATTAAATTCCCGAAAAACATCTACTTCTGGTTTATTGATTACACCAAAGCCTTTGACTGTGTAGATCACAACAAACTGTGAAAAATTCTTCAAGAGATGGGAATACCAGACCACCTTACCTACCTCCTGAGAAATCTGTATGCAAGTGAAAAAGCAACAGGCAGAAACAGACATGGGACAACAGACTGGTTCCAAATTGGGAAAGGAGTACTTAAAGGCTGTATCCTGTCACCCTGCTTACTTGAGTTATATGCAGAGCACAACATGTGAAATGCCAGGCTGGATGAAACACAAGCTGGAATCAAGATTGCCAGAAGAAATATCAATAACCTCAAATACATAAATGACATCACCCTTATGGCAGAAAATGAAGAGGAACTGAAGAGCCTCTTGATGAAAGTAAAAGAGAAGAATGAAAAAGTTGGAGTAAAACTCAACATTCACAAAACAAAGATCATGGCATCCGGTTCTATCACTTCATGGCAAATAGATGGGGAAACAATGGAAACAATGAGAGACTTTATCTTCTTGTGTTTCAAAATCACTGCAGATGGTGACTGCAGCCATGAAATTAAAAGACACTTGCTCCTTGGAAGAAAAGCTATGACCAACCAAAACAGCATATTAAAAAGCAGAGACATTATTTTGCTGACAAAGGTCCATCTAACCAGAGCTATGGTTTTTCCAGTAGTCATGTATGGATGTGAGAGTAGGACTATAATGAAATCTGAGTCCATAAGAACTGATGCTTTTGAACAGTAGTGTTGGAGAAGACTCTTGAGAGTCCATTGGACTGCAAGAAGATCCAACTAGTCCATCCTAAAGAAAATCAGTTCTGAATATTCATTGGAAGGACTGATGCTGAAGCTGAAACTCCAATATTTTGGTCACCTGATGTGAAGAACTGACCCACCAGAAAAGATCCTGATGCTGGAAAAGATTGAAAGTTGGAGGAGAAGACGACAAGAGGATGAGATAGTTAGATGGTATCACAGACTCAATGGATATGAGTTTGAGAAAGTTCTGGGAGTTGGTGATGGACAGGGAAGCCTGGCGTGCTGCAGTCCATAGCGTGGCAAAGAATCGGACACAACTGAGTGACTGAAGTGAGTTGTCCAAATGAATTTAAACATTGGGGAAATCCCCTCCAAAAAAATAATTTATGGGTCTAAGCTGGCCGACCCCTAAATCTGCAACCTCCCTCATCTATACCCACCTCATAAACATGAAATCAGGCACCAAAACATTCACAGTTGCCCAAGGGAGTAAAAACAGATCCAAGTGTTCCACATGGGCTTTTATAATTCTCCCAATATGCCCCTGAGCCAACCTCCGCACCCATCTCTCCCAGCCACCCCCAGCCAGCCAGGCCTATGGCTCTCCCAGTTGCCCGGACTCTCCTAGGAGCCTCCCTGCTCCCCTCCTCCAAGCCGAGGTCCTAATCCTTCTGAGAGACCCACCCAGCTAGCCTGGTCCAGGAGTTCACCTGGCCTCTGCTCCTTCACCTGCACTCCACACCTCTCTCCAATAAGACCACACACTAATGAAAGTAGGGTGGTCCTCACTTAGTCTCTCTCAGCCCTACCACCTCCTCAAAAATAACACATGTGGGGGGGGAGGTAATTGGGGAGATTAACTGTTTCCTTGCACATTTTCTCTTCACGATCTTTCTTAATCCTTACAATTCCCTGTGCCAAGCACCACACCTATAAATATCCTTACTTCACAGATAAGGAAACAGGCAATGGAAAGGTCACTTGGTTATTATCTGGCTCAAATAATATTCATTAATCCATCAGTCTTACAAAAGGGCAAAGGAAGAACATAAAGTTTATAAAGATGCTCCCAAAACCATAATCATTTTCATGTATACTCACTCCAGAGAACCAGCTGCCTGCCTATGGCTGCACTTCTGGAAAAAAGTAGGTATTATTCTTAATAGCCAAAAGGTGGTAATAATCCAAATATCCATCAGCTGATGAATAAACAAAATGTGGTAATCCATGCAGTTAATTACCATTCACCATTCAACAATAAAGAGGAACAAACATAATGATAGATGCTATGTTATACATGAACCTTGAAAAGAGGATGCTAAATAAATCAGACATAAAGACTACATATTGTATGATTTTGTTTATATGAAAGGCTCAGAAAAGATAAATCCCCAGAGACAGAAAATAGATAAATGGTTGCCGACAGCCCAGGGTGAGGATGGGGACTGACTATAAATGGATATAAAGGACTTTTAGAGTAATGGTGAAAAGTTCTAACGCTGGATTGTGGTGATGGGTATACAACTCTGTAAACTTAATAAAAAATAATTGAGTTGTACACTTAGTAGATAAATGTTATGTAAATTATATTTTAGTAAATCTGAAAAAAAATCAGTTACTAGATTTAAAAGAACTCAGATCTTTCTGGATCATGGAATAAATCTTCTATTTCTTCTTCCATGAAGAAGAAATCATCTTCCATGATAGGATCACAGAAGAATTCATTACATCTGCCAAAGGTGGGGGTGGTTCAGGCAGTAATGCAAGTAACGGGGAAGCGGAGGGTGAAGCTTCACTTATTTGCACCCTGCCGTGGGGCCTGGTTCCTAACAGGCTGCAGGTTGGTACCAGTCAGCAGCCTGGGGTTTGGGGCCCTGATAAAAACACCATGAACTGTGCACTCCAACACCACAGACAGCAAAAAGCACTGTCATCCAATCTTGTGTGTATCCCTCCATCCTGGGCTCCCCTCCTTCTACTCGCACCACACGACCAGAATGTCCATCTAAAAGCTAATCGAGTCCTTCACTGAGAACCCGCCAATGCCTCTCAGTGTTGCACAGGAACTGGTCTTTCCGACAGCCACTCCCTCCCTTCTCTGGCCTCCTGGCTGCTCCTCCGTTGCCCCAGATGGGGCCCCCTCTCTTCACAAGATGCTCTCTCTACCTGAAATGCTATTCCTCAAAGCAGCCACCCACCCCATCCCAGCATCCACTCACATCTCTGCCCCAAAGCCATGTTCTTGGCCAGGCCAGCTCTGACCACCCTACAGAACATCGTGGGCATGTACACATGCCCTTGGCCCACGCAGACTATATTTTTCTAAAAATCAGCTCTTTGCATTTCCCAGGAGTCTATAAAATTCACTCAGTTAACTTGCTTACGGGTTCTTTCTCCCAGGTGGAACACGAGCTTCATGAAGAAGAGAATTTGTATCCAATTATTGACTGCTATAGCCCAGAACCTTATTTGTTGAATAACAGAGTGAATCCCATCAATCTGCTTCATTTTTCACTTGCAAAACTCACTTAGTGCAGTGCCAGGACCTGCCCAGCACCCACTGTGAAGCCCAGTCATCTAAAAGGTGAAAGCGGCCCCAACCACGAGCAGCTTTACCTTCCCTGATGGAAACTGAGGGAACAGTGGGACACAGAGAAACCCTCCAGGTTCCAATGGCTTAGAAAGCATCTTACAGCAGCCAAGGGAAAAGTGAAAGTTAAAATGACAGACTGCCAGGTTCTTCAGATTCAAACTTATGAAGCATTCAGAGCTAGCCGAATCCCACCACACTCTGCTCAGGATGCTTTGTAAGAATGATCTTGGGAATCGAAGCTTCCACTGTACTACGTATCTTAAGAACATTTTATGGAAAATCAATTCACTGAACTGTACCCATGAGCAAAACTACTACCCAGAGTACCTGATGGCCATCCCATGTCTAAACTCAAGGAGAAAGCTTTCAGGTCACTGTGATGGAGGCAGACAAGGTGTGAACCACATCCAGTAAGCTGTGCAAGCCACACAGTTCAAGACAAGCCCGGCAGAATGTTCCACCTTCAGAAACCCAGAATGGGGTCGGGTACGAAACTAAGGTGGAGATCCAAGTGGCAGACAGAGCATAAGTAGGCTTTGGAGTTGGACAAAACTGGGTTCAAAACATGGCGCCACCATGGTTACTAGCCATGGGCCCACAAGAAAGTTACCATCTCAAAGTCCATGCGTGTATCTGTGATGTGACACCTAATACTGCCTTCTGCAGGTGACTGGGAGAATCGCTGATGTAATCAATTTCAACTGCAGGGCACAGGGAACCACATACAGTAAACAAGCTCCACCTTCCCCTTCATTCTGAGATAAAAACCATGTTCACGAGCACCCACAAACATTAAGGCAAGTGAAATACACCAGACACAAAAGGACACATATCGAATGCTTCTGTATATAGGAGGTACTGAGAAATGACAAATTCTCAGAGACAGAAAGTAGAATTGTGTATGCCCAGGTGGGGCAGTGAATCTGCTTGCCAATGCAGGAAACCCAAGAGATGTGGGTTCTTCCTGAGTCTAAGAAGATCCCCTGGAGCAGGAAATAGCAACCCACTCCAGTATCCTTGCCTGGAAAATCCCATGGACAGAGGAGCCTGGCAGGTTATAAGCCATGGGAGTGCATGACTGAGCCAATACACACACACACACACACACACACACAACCACCCCTGATCACAAGACTGAGCCAATACACACAATACATACACACACCTCTGACACTAACATACAATTATAAATCAACAATACTTCAATTAAAGAAAAACAGAAAGAAAGTAAAGTAGCAGTTATCAGCAGCTGATGGAAGGGGAAATGGAAAGTCATTGTTTAATGGATGCCCCTTTGGGCTGATGAAAAAGTTCTGGAGATGGATAATGGTGATGGTTGAACACCACTGTGAATACACCTAAAGCCACTAAGCTGTACAATTAAAAGCAGCTGAGGGAATTCCCTGGCAGTCTAGGGGTTGGGACTTGGCACTTTCACTTCTGTGGCCCAGGTTCAATTCCTGGTCTGGGAACTAAGATCCCATAAAGCCCCACAGAGTGGCCCACTCTCAAAATAGCAGTTCAAGTGGTAAGTTTTATGCTATGAATATTTTAACATAGTCCTTTTCTTTTTTCCTAATTTTAAGAGTATTTGGAGGACAAACCAAGGGACAAATCAAAATTTACAAAGGCCAGCGTTAGAAGGTCTGTAGGTATGTGAGCTGCAAAATGGTTTGCGTGGTCTGCAGTGTTTCATTTGCCCTCACAGTTGTTTCTTCACTAGAGTGCTGGGTCCAAAACAGCACTGTCCCTGTTGGTGACATCGCTGTGTTCACCACCATCACTGAGGCTTCCCTGATAGCTCAGTTAGTAAAGAATCCGCCTGCAATGCAGGAGACCCAGGTTAGATTCCTGGGTCAAGAAGATCTGCTGGAGAAGAGATAGGCTACCCACTCCAGTATTCTTGAGCTTCCCTTGTGGCTCAGCTGGTAAAGAATCTGCCTGCAATGTGGGAGACCTGGTTTGATCCCTGAGTTGGGAAGATCCCCTGGAGAAGGGAAAGGCTACCCACTCCAGTATTCTGGCCTGGAGAATTCCACGGACTATTGTATAGTCCATGGGGTTGCAAAGAGTCAGACACAACTGAGTGACTTTCACTTCACTTCACTTCACTTCACCATCATCAAATCGGAAGAAACCATTTTTCCTTTCCACCCTGTGTGAAGTTATATCTCCATCCATAAACCTGCTAGCATTGAGAAGTAGAAGAGTCCCAACTCACTCTAAAAGTAAGCAAAACTGTACCACCAAACTGGGCAAGAGTCACATGCAAAGTTAAGGAAACTCACTCAATCTGACTTATAAGAGAAAAAAATTCAAAACAGCAGCAAATCAAATCCAGCATGTTTAGTCAATGAACACACTGACAGAGATTATCCTAGGAATTAGGAAGTCTATATGACCATCTCACGAGATTTAAAAAAGGTCAAAGCATCATAAGAACTTAGGAATTTCATCCTGAAGTGTTGGGGAAATCACTGAAAAATCTGAAAGTTTGGAAGAAAGAAGGGGATAGGATGGAAGCAGGATAAGGATGAGGACAGAGGAGTGTGAAATGATGTATCTGCAGTTTTACATGCTCACCTTTGCAAAGATGGGGAGGGTGAACTGGAGGCAGAGAGGGTTTCGGGCATAACCAGGGCAGAGATTGCAGGTTTCTGAGCTGAGCAGGAGAGCTGATGGTCATACCATGAGGTCTGTGTGACCACAGGAGCTGAATCGCTTCTGACATGCTGAGCTGCAGGGGCCTGATGGAGTAGCAACATAGAAATACGCTGCAGGCAAGGGTCTGCTAAGTGAAGCCCATGAGGGCAATGCAGATGGGTCTGGGAACACCCACATGAAGGAGAATTCCCCGTGAGAACATACAGCATGCAGGGGGAAGACTGAGGCTGGTATCTTGATGAGCCCCCATATCTGCAAGGGCTGCAGGCAGAGGTATCTACCAAGTAGATGAAAAAGAGTTGCTAGAAGAAAAAAAGGACTAGGAACTTTCCTGGTGGTTCAGTGGTTAAGACTCTGTGCTTCCACCGCAGGGGGCACAAGTTCTCCTGGTCAGTGAACTAGGATTCAACATGACTGTGGTGCAGCCAAAAAGTAAAAACTTAAAAAAGAAGAAGGAAAAAACAGAGGTGGCAACAAAAGCCAGCAAAGAAGAGAGCTTCGCCAATTAGGGCTTCATCAGGTAAAAAGTCACATGAGATGGCTTTGGCAATTCCACAAGTTCATGGAAGGAGGTCAGACACGTGGAATAAAGAGGATGGGAATGTCAGTCGAGACAGAATGTAGGAAACTCGCAGTGGCAAGACTCAGGCAGAACTCAGTATGGCAGCCTGAAGACTGCTGGTCAAGTAAGACGGTGGTTGTTTCTTCCTAGAATGGTAGACACACACATATTCTACAGACTGAAGGAGGAAATGAAGAACATAAGGGAATGTGCGTTTATAACTGACAGATGTAGCAGGGCACACCACGGAAAGAACAGCAGAGGAGAAGCTGGAGGGTGCTGGGAGAAATGCTAGAATGTGGCAGCCAAAGCCTGATGATCCAAGGTGTGACATGGCAGACAGAAACTCAGGGAATTAAACACAGTCAGTGTTTTAGACCAATTTTGATGCAAAGTTCTTTTGACTGGGCAGTTGTAAGGTGCTGGGGTAAGCTGACAGCCACTTGCAACCAACCCCCAGAAACCTTAACACAACTGAAATACTCTGAATGTCCATTACAAAATTTAAGTGCCTTCCTTATCATAAACACCTGAAATATTTGTAAAATAAATAGTTGAGGCTGCTTTGGATTGCTCTGTGGAATGGGGGAAGGGAAATTATGAACAATAAAGGTGTAGGTAGGAACGGGCATCGAGAAGAGGGGAATCCCAAGGAAGAAAAATGAGATAACAAGGCCCAGCATCAGCATAAAAATACCCAGTGGAAATGAAGAAAAGGAAATAAAAACTTTCACTCTCATTTCTGCTTTTGATTATGATTATGATCTATTAGTGACTAAAGAATTGGAGGAAACATCTTTCAACAAATCAAAGGTATCCTATGAGAAACCAACAGCACGACACCAGACTGAAAACACCAGGGGCATGCCCATGGGAGGTGGGGATAGGGTGGAGATAAGAGATATTCCTGTTATCATCCTGACAGGACTGAGTGATACAATACAAAAAAAGAAAGCATAGAGAGATCAAGAGAACTAGAAAATGAGACAGTATTATTATTACTACTTGCAAAAAAAATTGTCTACTAAAAATATCCAAGAGGATCAACTGAAAATTAGAACTGACAAGAGAATAAGTGGCCAAATCCTCTAAAAATATAGAAAAATCTATGCCATTTTTATTGTATCAATTGGGATCAGGAAGAAAGTTTAATGGAAAAACTCAAATTCATGATTGCAACAAAAACCTAAGGTAATTAGGGCTGAATCATAGAACTTAAGTGAAGAAAATTATAAAACATTATACTAATGGGCATTAAGAAGGCACAGATAAAGAGAAATGTCATATTCCTAAAAGGGAAAGAAAAAATAAACACAAGTGAAAAAGAAACAATAAACTGGGCAAAATATATGGTAAAGGATTATACCATGATACTTTTTAAAACCTACAAATAATTAAGAAAAAAAGACAAAAATTTTAAATAGGCAAAAGACATCCAATAGACTATGTCTATTTAAAAAAAAAAAACATTAAAAGGTACTCATCTTCTCTTAACCAAAGGATTGCAAATAAAAATAATGATAGACCATTTATAACTTATCAATCACGATACATTTTAACACCACTGTATTTATTGTTTTGGCTGTGCTTCAGGGCTTTTGGGACATCAGTTTCCCAACCACAGACTGAATCCAAGCCATGACAGTGAAAGCCCAGAATCCTAACTGTTAGGCTATGAGGGAACTCCCCAAATACATTTTAAAAGATTAATAACTCCGAGGTTTGGAGAGGGTTCCTCGAAATAGATACCAACAAGTTGGTTCGCTCTGCCTCCAGTATTTCCACCCCCACGAGCAGAGACTCACTTCTAGAATAGGTATTCTGAGAGCAGCAAGGGACTGGCAATCACTGCAGCCAGATGGTGGGTGTGTATGGACGCGTTACAACGGCCTCTCTACTTCTGTGTGGGTTTGAAACTGTTCACAAAACCAAGTTAAAGAAAACTTTCACAGGTGCCCGTGTCTTTGATTTTCAAGATCCATTTCTCCTGAATCAGGAGTAAGACGCGTGACTAAAGTCTCTGGGAAGAAGGCTCCCTGGCTGCAAACCCCTTCCAAAGGCCCTCCTCCCCACCCTGCTCCCCCGACCAAATACTGCAGTGACTTAAGAGTATCTGGAGGGGCACTGATCTTGTACCACCAGCATCAAAGGAAAATTCAGAGAGAAAACAACATAGTTAAGACAAGCACTGGGAGATGAGAAGAGGGCTAGTGAGTCCAGGTTTCCTAAATGAAGGATAATGCTGGTATTTAAAGTGGGGGTTTCAAAAGCTATAATTGTAGGTTCACTGTTCTCTCTTGTGGAAAATCATCTGCTTCCTCCCTTGACTGGCACATCCACTACGAGGGTCAGGGTTGCTACCTGGCTGCCGTAAGCACAGGTATGCTGAAATCAGAGGGGAAGTGGTTTTCATTAGGGCACCAGCGACTCCCAGTACAGGAGCTGGAGGTTTCATTTCTGTTAGGGCTTCACATGAGAGAAGGTGTTCTCATGTTCTGGGGTTTCTCTCAGGATGGATCATCTGTCCTCCGACTGTGGTCCTAAGGTGTTAGTTACTAAGGGTTGCAACAAAAAATAGATTTCTTTACCATGGGCTCTAATGAAAGAGCCTGACAAGCTGGTGGCCACCTCTGTCTCCTTAGAGCAAAACCCAGAGCCAGACAGGCCAAGAATCGGGCTGACTGTAACACTTGCTCTCCTGCGCTGATAAACATTTGCCGGAGGAGAGGCGGCTCTGCCCAGGACTGGGGGAGCTGACTCAGAGGAAGTACTTATACTTAGCACATCACTGTGAAACAGGCATATTCACTAATTTGGTTCTCCCCACTACATCCTTTTCTCATCCTTTTCCCTGTATTCTGCCTTTCAATGATTTATCTAGTCACCCAGCCAAGAACAGAAACTCCAAGGCCACAGTCAGGCTAGAACACGACGGGGTTACTACAACACTTAGTTCTTTTTTCCCCTTGATGAAAACTCAACTGGGTGGAATACTGAACAGCTCTTCCAAACACTCTCAGATGGATATGACTAAGAAACATTTCCATTTTGGAGCTATTCCAAATTTTTCAATTATTTACTATGGGATCAAACAGGAGCGCAGAAACACAACAGGCAAGTTTCACTTAAGCTGGGCTTTTGTCCTCTGGGGTTTCACTGCTGTTGGGGTTTTGTTTTGAAGCTCTAGCTCTCAGTGATGCAGCAGAGTGCAGGGAATCCTCCCTGCCTTTGTTTGATTTTGTTCTTTCAGAATCTGTAAAGGGAGTCACCAGGCCCTCCTGGGTCTCAGTCCCTTCCTCTGCTGTAAGAGAACTGTCAGATGATTTGCTGGTGGTGCCTACATCATCTTGAGAGTCGGGTAAAAGCCAGGTGATGTTATTAGAGGGCAAGTGACAGTGTGGAAAGTGAGGGGGCAGGGAGAACCAGCAGAAGCCTGCGTTTGTGGGCTGAGTGCCTCCCCTTCCAGTCCACAAGTTCATTCACGCTTTCAAACACACAGAGCCGGCAGCCTTGCCAAAAAGTAAAAAAAATATACACGCCTGCACATTTAATGAATTCACTTATGAAAGATAAGCCAACTTGTTCTAGTGTAGAAAGCTTAAAGGCACAACAGAGAAATCAAAATAAACTTGCTGCTCTAATTTCTTCTAACTTCCAGCCTTCAGGAAAACAAAAAGACACTGGGAACTAGGGGTGAATTCTCAGCTCTGGAGAAGCCAGTCTCTTCTGCACCACTTCCAAGTCATACCTAATTCTGATTCCAAGTATCAATAGTAGGCAGGACCACACCTGAGGGAAAATAAACTAGAAAGAGCAGGGATGAAAATGAAAAGTTCACAATGGAATTATTTCAAATAAGGAATCTACTACCAGCTCGGAGGCAAGGAGGCAAAGCAAAAGTAACAGAAAAGCTAGCATTTACCCATTCTTCTACAAAGGCTTCTTTAGGATTTACATTCTGTTCTAAGACTGTCAATTCATCTCTCTAGCCCAGCACGAGAGCATCTTTTGTCATGACCCTAAAGTGGTTTGACTTCTGCAATCAGGGCACCTCCCTAACTCAAAACCGCTGCAGGGGAATTATTGAGGGTTTCAGGCAGAAGGGGCCTTGAACACCATCCTGTGCTCTGCATCCCAATCTCAGCGACGGCCTTATGGCCGTCCTCATATACCCAAGTCTTGGGGGCTCCACAGTCCAGCTCCTTTTATGGCACCAGGTCTTCTTCCCAGGAAGTGGGGTCCAGTGGCAGGCCAAGCTGAAGGTAGGAGTCTAAGCACACCTGTGCATCCACCTTTCCTCCAGACTGCCCATCAAAATGACAGCAGATAAGCCCAGAAGATTCTTTCCAAAACAACAGGGAGGGTTGGAGGGAAACTCAAGAGGCTGTCAGTAAATGAAAGTGCTCCCCAAAGGCAATTCCAAGAGAAGAAAGGGGAGGTTGCACCCCACAATCTGTTCCAAGAGGACTCCAACGGGGATGGGTGCTCATCTGCCTGGACCCTGGGTAAGTTCTGGGCCCTGAGGGCAGCTATGGGACCGCAAAGAGTCAGAACAGTGGGAGGAAGGGGAGAAAGCAGGTACTTGAGGGGGTGCCAAGAGAGGCAGCAGGCATGGGTTGGGGTGGGAGGGGCATGGGAAGGGGTCCACCAACCGGCCAGGCTGGGCCCCTCTGCACATCAGGCTCAATTCCATGGAAATTCTGTGATAAAATGATCACACACTTGTCTCTCACCACTAGACTGAGAGGAAGGTAAGCAAATAATGTACCACCCACACTGGGGCACAGTGGGTGTGGATGGTCACGCTGTTAACAATGATACCGGGGCAGCAGGCATGAACGGGGCCTGGCTCAGGGAAAAGGACGGATGGGCACCGAGGCAGGCATCGTCCAGGCCGAAGCCAGGCCCTGTCCTGCTACAGATGCCCCAAGCCAAGGGGCCCTCAGGAAATGCTGGCTGAGCAACAGAGTGACTGACCACCTTCTCCCTTCATTCTAAAGGTATAAAAAGCGTTTTGTGAACTGTGTCTACCAGGGCCACTGTGTCTCAGACTCCGGGAGGCACCAGCTCAGGCATAAGTGGCAAGTGTGCACCTAAAAAATGAGAAGGTGCACTTTTTTTTTAATTAAAAAAGAAAACACCTCTCTAAATTATCTTTGAAATGAAGCTCTGCCACTCCACAGCCAGCTGATGTCTTGCCCTCAAACTGTGTCCCCTGAGCTACCCATGACCTTCCTCATCCCCTGTCCTGGCTGGGCAGGGCTGTCCTCGGGCCCGAGAACTGCCCCAACAGCTGCTCCCATGCACGAGCCCAGGGCCTTCTCCCCACAGGGCCACCCCACCAGCTAGCTGGCCTCCTGCTAAGCGATTCCCAGCACAGCTCCCCAGTCATGGCCTGGAGACCTGCCCGCTCCAGTCTAGATGTTTATAGCAATCCTGAGATCACAATACACAGAGAGGAAGAATCTAAACCTGTTCTAAGTCCTTTCCCTTCTTCCTGGGAAAGCTTGTCCCAAGTCATCCACAGGGAAGGTATAAACAAGGGCCCTGGGGCCTCTTTCTCATTTGAGGAGGAAACATCCAGAAAGCAGGAGTGAAGATGTCCTACTGGACTGCTCTTGGGAAGGCCAAGGCCAGAAACAAGCTTGCAGAAGAGTCGGCACAGGGCTCCAGCCTCGGCTTCTCTGAGACTGACAGCTGTTGAGTCCTATTAATGGATCTCCAGCACCCTTCTTAGATTTCACTGGTTTCATCCAAGTTACCAAGCAATTCTAATGAAACCAGCCCACAAGCTACTCAGGTGCCAATTGTTTCAAGGTTCTCCCACAGTGAAGAAGAACAGGGAGGGGCAGGGACAGAAAGAGAAATGGGGAGGAAATGGAGGCTCCAGCCCCACCTCAAAGGGTCTTGCATTTCTTACGCTCTATGATCAGATCACACGTTGGGATAGAATGTGAAGTGTCACTCTCATCAATCCTGGAATTTCTTTATGAACAACACAGCTCCAGTATGTTGGACAGTGTTCTGTACTGCACTATATTCTGTGTTACTAGTCTACCAAATACAAACATGTAATGGAAATGACTCAGGCCTCTCTTTTTCTGAAAGGCTCTGATTTCAAGGGGAACTACGACAGAGAACTAAAACAGTATCATTCACAAGCGTAACATCTCAGATGTCTGCACACAGGACATCCTCAGTTTAGGGAAATTCAAGGTTCCAAAAAGTAGGCATTGTAAAGAAAATGAAACCCATTTATTATCTTAAGGATCTGTCATGTGCAAAGCACAAGCTCAAGTTTAAATTACTCTCAGATGCCATCATGACGTTTGGTGAAAACATCTACGTTCCAATGCCAAGGACTCAAATTATTACACAGCTTTCCCCCCAGCACCCCAACAATTCACTCCCAACCTCACTACCACTCATTTCATTGAGCTATTTCCTAGTAACCTCCAGTTGTCTCAGGTCAGCTCGGATACCACCATAATTTTTTCAGCGTTCCCAAGTGCAGCTCAGACACGACAGAAGCCTGCTCAAAAGCCTTCACTGCTTCCTCAGTCTGTGAAAACCCAACTTTAAGCATCGGGGCATAGGCACTTTCTTGCCCTCTGAGGTCCAGCCCCTCCCTGCCTATCCTTCTAAGAAGCACTGTTTCAGTAAAGCGTTTGCGTTCTGAAGACAGCAGCCACGTTTCTGATGCCAGTTAACCTTCACCCACTGAAGGGGGATTACAATAGAAACTAACAAGATGGTGTGAGGACAAAGTGAAATGACTCGCCTACGAGAGCTCAGCACTGGACTGTCAGCTTCTGCCATCATCCTCAGCTTCCTTCATGCAGTGAACCCTCTGTGCTAAGTGCCTGGTTCTCAGAGGAACCCAGCCAAGGCCTCCTGCAGCACCATGTGACTGGGGAGGGCAGCGTGTGACCTCATAGATCAAGCCCATCAAGGTGGAGTCTTCCCAGCCTGCTTCAGCCACACCTGCCACTTCACTTCAGCCTGACCAAATCCTGTGCATCTGTTACGACCCAGCTCCCTGGCCACCATAGGTGGGGGGCTTCCACAGCCTCCTCCCATAGAAGGGAAGCCTCAGGCTATCTGCCGGCACCTCTCCTAACTGGTCAGCCGTCCCAGCAAACACAGGGTCCTTCGATGCAAACCATATTGACTGCTACAATCACTTGTTCAGAAGCCAGGATATAATTTTCTCTCCTCAACAACTGGCAAATATGTTCTCAAAACAAATTTGTGAAATGGGCAAATAAATCTGTAAACCAATTATCCATGCCATGATTAAAGCAAGGAACCCAAAGAGAAATCTGGGTTATAAAGAGGTATTCAGGAAGAAAAGAAACACCTATAGAGCTCCACGTAACACCAAGGGCTCAATAATCTATCTTGGCTAAGATGCTGCAGTGTCTCTCCCTTTGTGTGATGACCTCTGTCTTCTTAGATGGGATTGGGAGACTGGAAAAGTTTCGATAGACTGATGATCTTCTAAGGGTTGCATGCTTTTATACCAGTGAAACAAAAAACAGAGAGGAAAATTAAGGCCTTCCTTTTCTCACTGTTAAAGGTTTCCTGAAAGCCAAGAGGGGGAAAGGCCCCGTACAGAAGGGTCCACGCACTTGCCAGGGAACTTCACCACTGGACAGGCTCTTACATTCACAGCTGCATAGTGACAGGAGAAGGGGCTCACAGAGCCCAGCCAGAGGGTCAGGAGCTACCTCTGCCAGGAGGGGTTGGGAAGCCCCAGTTTCCCTCCCTGGTGGCCCTCAGGGGACACTTTTGACCACGACTTCAGAGGAGGCCTTAAGAGCCTCACGGCCCTCACACTGGGCCAGTCTAATCAGATTTTGCTAATGATTCTCAAAAAACTCAGTGCCTTTGATGTCAGGTAAGGAACACATTGTGTTCTAGACAGGAGGAAGGAGAAATGCAAAAAAGCTTTCTTTAATGAGCACAGCGGTTTTTAGCAAAGACGCCCAGTACTAAGCAAGTCACAGGCCCACATCTGAGAGAACAGGTGAGTCCACCAAGAGAGATTTCTCTAAGATAACTGAGGACTGATCCCAAATGTCTGAACTTCCTATTTAGCTCATGGAAATCTCCCAAAATGTAGCAGACATGTCTATTACAGACAATGTTCTGAACTGCGCTGTTTTTGATGTCTCAGGGTCACTGTTACAGACACAGTCACTGTGCTGAGCTGACGCTGAAGAGTTCCTATCCAGGACCAGACGAGGCCCAGCATCATCACAAGAAGCCTTCTGTAACTGTCAGGTCCTGCCTTCACTTGCTGCTGACACACTGGGAGAGATAAAACTATCTCCACAAGTTTCAGTTTGGGAGGTGGCAGAGTCTGGAGGGATGAGTGATAAGTAGCAGTCTTCCAGTGTCCTAAGCTGGTGGTATATATCCTCTAAGACAGGACTCTAAAATGTTGGTTCCCAGGCAGGGGGTGGAGTGGGGTAGGGAGGGATAGGTTGGAAATTTGGGATTAGCAGGTACAAACTATTAATATTACATACAAAATGGACAAACAACAGGTCCTACTGTATAACACTGAGAAAATGACAGTGTTAGTTGCTCAAGTCATGTCCATCTCTGCAACCCCATGGACTGTAGCCCACCAGGCTCCTCTGTCCATGGGATTTCCCAAGCAAGAACAGTGGAGTGGGCTGCCCTGTCCTTCTCAAGGGGATTTTCCCAATCTAAGGATCAAACCCAGGTCTTCAGCATTGCAGGTGGATTCTTTACCAACCCACACAGGGGAACAATATTCAATATCTTGTGATAAACCGTCAGGGCAAAGAATATGAAAAACAATGTGTGTATATGCGTATATGTGTGTGTATACATAGAACTAAATCACTTTGCTGAACAGCAGAAATTCAGAAAACATTGTAAATTGATTATACTTCAAAAAATAAATTTTAAAAAATTTTAAAATGAAAGGTTGGTTCCAAGAACCATAGCCAATCTTGTTTTTAAACTGACGTGACAATATTCCACAGTGGTTCAGAATGCATACTTTGGACCTAGACTGTTCTACCTACTAGCTATGTAACTCTAGGTAAATTATTTCCTCTGAATGCCTCAGTTTCCTCCTCTCTAAAATGGAGGTAAGTGTGAATATTTCAAAGTTGCTGTTATAGTTTCAACTTTAAGGGTAAAAAGGGCAGGGATATCTATGTATCTAAATACCACAATGAAGCCTGCAGCATATGAGCCAGTCCTCATGCTCCCTCCCTCCCTCTCCCTCCCTCTCTCCCTGGAAGGAAAGGGACACAGTTGATACTCTTTTTGTTCACAGAGTAAAAAGTGTCCCTCCTTTACACTGCTGGAAGCTACTACCATGGCAGGAGGAAGACAACCTGGGATTTAGTGTTCCACTCAGGAGGGCAGTGTTTCTTAAAGCTGAAGGCAATCTTCCCTTGGCTGCGAAAGGTTTCCTTTCTCTAAGGCAAAAATGTTCTGTGGCCACAGTTATTCACGCTGAGCATTCAAGCAACACGGTGGAGTCCCACATGCATGACTGCTCAGTTTCTAACAGCTGCAGACCCAATCAGACCCAATCTAACAAGCTGAATGATCCACAGGGCTCCCTGCCTGCCAGGCCTCCTCCATCACAGAGCAGACACGGTTCTGAGTACAACTAGAAAGCCCGGCTTCCCCCTGCAGAAGAGGGTAGGGTGTGAATGAATCTATATTTCTTTCACGTCAGAACTACACTTTGTATTTCTACATTTCCTTCCGTGTGATCTTATGGGACACTCATGATTTTTCTAGTTGGAATTTTCTGGCAACACATCGCAATATAAAATCAAGTTCTTAAATTACTAACAAAGGTTAGGATAGATGCCAAGGCAGTCGTCCAACCAAAACTCATTTTGCGGATTTATTAGATAGGAAGGAAACAAGGACAGTTCCTGGCTGATTCCCAGGTGTCCCCTCCCACTGGCTACCCTACATCACTTCATCCTCCTGAGAAACGAGTACCACCCAAGGGATCTAAAGGTCCATTAAATTCCTCCTGCCTTGCAGGGACCATTTCTACAAATTTTTGCCACAGTTAGTCCTTCTCGTAACATTATACTGCATTAGGATATGACTACAGGAGCAAATGTTGTCTTAGTGATTCTTAAAAATGACAAGGCAAACTAAACAAAAAGTACAGAGACAAAGAAAAAAAGCCATGGAAATACAGGCAAGCAGTTGCACATAATTAAATTTAATAAGTAATTACTATGTGATATGCAGGGTCCTTCTGTGCAAGCAAGTGGTTCAGAGATACAAAAACAAATAAAATGTGGCCCTCAACCACAAAACGTAGACAATATAGCTGAAACAAATATGCAGATAGCCAGAGTTTAAGGTAAAACCTGGTTTGGCAAATATGAACTGGGTCTAAGCACTACGGGAGCATCAACCACTGCACAAAGTCATCTCAACTATGAAAAACTGGCACAGGCTCTACAGATACCGTAGCATTTAAGCTGAGCTTTCAACCATCAAACTAAAGGGGTCTGACAAGGCCAAGAAGAGGCCATCAACCTTCAAAGCTGGGCCTTCAACCTTCAAACTAAAGGGGTTTGACAAGGCCAAGAAAAGGCCATCCTTAGAGAGGAAAGAGAGTGGCGGGGGGGGACTGAGGTATGGCCGAGGTGCATGGGGAACATGGTGGGAGAAAAGTTTATATTAGAGGGCTCTGAGAATCAGGAACAGGTGTCCAGGCTTTGTTCTGCATGCAGCAGAGCTGTCAAGGCTTCCAGTAGGGATGGACGTAACCACCTGTGTTTTAGGAAACTTACTTGGCCTGGAGATGTAGACCTGTCAGAGAGCTACCGTTAACAGGCCAGGGAGGGGAAAAGGGGTGTTTCATCTTATGTCAGAGGAGGCTGGAATGAAAAGAAAGCGAAAAGTTTGGAAGTTAAGCACAGATGAAGTAACTGGTGAGATTTGCATTTTCCTTATGCTTTTCCACTCTTTTCAAATAGGCATATATTCTTTTTATTTTTATTTTTTATTGAAGTATAGTTGATTTGGGCTTTCTCAGTGACTCAGTGGTAAAGAATCCGCCTGCAATGCAGGAGACATGTCAGGAGCCATGGGTTCAATCCCTGAGCCGGGAAGATCCCCTGGAAAAGAGAATGGCAACCACTCCAGTATTCTTACCTGGAGAATCCCATGGACAGAGGAGCCTGGTGGGCTACACAATTCATGGGGTTGCAAAAGAGTCAGACACAACTTAGTGACTAAACAATAGTTGATTTACAAAGTTATGTTAGTTTCAGGTGCACAGAACAGTAATTCAGTTATACATATACACATGCATCTTTTCTTTTTCAGATTATTTTCCATTACATTATTACAAGATGAGTATAGCTCCCTGGGCTATACCTTAAAACACTGTTCATTATCTATTTTTTATATAGCAGTATGTATATGTTGATTTCAAACTCCTAATTTATGCTTCTCCTAGCCCCTTTCCTCTTCGATAACTATAAGCTCATTTTCTATGTCTGTGGGTCTGAGTGTTGTACAGTTTCAATTGCATGAATCTTTACTATCTCAATTTTTTAAGCAGGGAACCCTTTAAAATTAAAGGAAAAAAAAATAACACAACAGTAGACAGCTCTGTCCTATGAAACAAAATTTACTTTGGCCACAGCAGAGTGTTACAAAAACAAGGGAAGCTTTGGAGCTAAATACTTAAAGGTAAAAGCACAGAAATGTTAAGGATCCCAAATCTCGGTGACCACAAAGTAAAAAAGGTGAAAGTAAGAGAAAAAGAGTGAATGACTTCTCGGTCTCCAGCTTTACACACAGTCCGGGAGGAGGGAAGACCTTGCATGGCTGAGGGGTCGCCATTGCACAGAGAGAGAAGCAAGGCTCAGAGAGAGCGACCTGCCTAAGTCCACACCCATACGTTCACAACTCAGTGTAAACATTTGTTTGTCCCACCAAAGGAGGGTGGAAGGAGGAAGTGCAAGGTTAAAGGCTCCTAAACTGATACCATTCAAGTAACAGCACCTCGGGGCCACCAAGATAATAAACCAAGGGTCACAACCTTCAGGACAGCTTCTTCACGTAATGAACTCGGAGGAGACACATTAAGACCTCATCCAACACCAGAAGGTGGAAGCTCCCTCCTATGACTGCAAGATGAGTGATGCTATGGGAAGCACGACAGAGGCCAGGGCCAATCCCCGAAACCCTGACAGTCAGGTCTCTGTAATGAAAGATATTATTATGCAACCTAGCTTTGTCTTATATTCTTCTCATTTAACTACCCAAAAACCTCATCAAATACCATGAGCAGAAAAGGTTAGGTAGGGGATTGTTCATTTATTAGACGTTACTGAACAACTATATTCCAAGAAAGTTATAGGTGAAATTACTTTAAGAAAAAAAATAGGAATTCTCCTGACAATCTAGTGGTTAGGACTCCATGCTTCTACTGCAGGGACACGGGTTTGATCCTGGGTTAGGGAATTAAGATCCCATGCACGATGTGCTGCAGCCAAAAAAAAAAAACCAGACACAGAGAGAAATTATGTCATTAATCATTATGACACTAATCGAATCATCACAAGATAAATTAACCTATGATAAATGCTCTAAGGGAAAGCTTTGAAGTCATATAAAACAGTGTGTTCTAGTCTGAAGGTTGAGAAATAAATTTGAAGAGATGCAAATTTATGGACCATAACATATGCAATAAAGAAACTGAGCTCTGAAAGAAAAAAAGACAGAGCCATAAAATACAAGAGAATTAGTTCTAAGACACAAATAAAACTTCAACTGCCCCATGCAAGAGGGAAAAGAGGGGAGAGAAAAGAGCAATGCTAGCCCCAGGCTATGCCTCCGTTCTTAGCCAACTGATGGCCCAGGGTCTGATTTGGGCCTATAGCCTACCTGATCCATAACATCTACAGTCCAGGCCTGGTCAATTCCATGACTTTTCCACGTCCTTGCTGAAGGACACAGCAGAAAAAGCCACAGGAAGGCTGGATTCCAAATCATCAGAGCCAGCTGTCAGGACATCACTACAGCTCCAGGAAGGCCACTAGGGAAACCATTGCAGTTGAGGAAATGGCGCCTTTCTCAAGTCCCAAGAGCACTTCTCAGATGAGTTCTGTTTTGTTTCCTGTTGGGGAGGGGGCTGGGGGTGGGATGCAGAACCTCCAGCAGGGATAGCTTCTAGGTTATGAAACTTCAAAAACAAAACACAGTCTGTGCCTGCTCTCTGGAAGCTCACCTCTAGTGGGGAGCCACATACAAATAGGTAAATTCCATGGAGGGAAACCAGATTAAAAGTGACTCTGGGCCTTTAAGTCTGACAAGATGTCAGGCTCATCTTGGGCAATTCCTGCCCAGACCCGGAATCGACCATTTCTCTAAGGCATCCCCAACTCCTTTTACTGGAAAAGAGCCCTTTCAAATTGGCTCTGTGCCCTTTTGACATGACTTTAAAGTTCTTCTGTGGCTAGATATGGGACCAAGAAGATGCTCAAACATAATGGTCAAACACAACGGATATGTTTTAATTCATCAATTATACTGATACTAAAAAGACCCTCTTTGGACAACTTTGGAGGCTGGTAGGCACCAGCTTGCATTCTAAAAATTGATAAACTGAAGGAAAGAATAAGGCAAACTGCCTTTTCTATGTGGACTGTGTTTCAGAGTAACCAACCAGTTGATAAGGCAAGGTTCTTACAGAAGAACCACAGTGAATAAATATTAACAACAGAATTAAAAGAAATGATACAACTGGAAAACTGTCCTGTCGCCATCTAATGAAATAATCTAGGCAGCAATCGTCAATTGCTACTAGAAACTACTAAAAGTGAGAAATCATAAAACAGAGGAATCCACGAGGACACCTGAACCCACGGATCAATCCTGGCATCGCCAGAAGTAGGACCAGAAGGTAAGGACCCACTAACATGACACAGAAGGATAAACAAACCAGTACCAAGGAAGCAATAGTTAACTGAGAGAAACACTGAAGCTAATCAAGCTTCTAGAACAGGTCTCACTTGCTTGCTTAGCCACACAGTCATGCCCAACACTTTGCAGGAGCCCGCCAGGCTCCTCTTTCCGTGGCATTTCCCAGGCAAGAATACTAGAATGGGTTGCCACCTCCTCATCCAGGGGATCTTCCTGACACATGGGATCAAGCCTGCATTTCCAGTGTCTCCTACATTACAGGCAGCTTCTTTACCTGCTGAGTCATCAGGGAAGCCCTAGAATCAGGTCTAATGATCAGCTTTCCAGAAACAGAAGAATATGCTAAACAACACAATGACATAAAAATGCAATCAGTTAAACCCAGAATAAGGCAGCTTCTACAGGACAACTGATACAGTTTCTTCAACAAATAAACTCTATAGATAAAAAGTGGATAAGGGAGAAACATCAATTTTAACAAAAATTTAAATGTAACATGTGACATCACTTGGATATGAATTTTAAAAAATCAACTACAAAAATATAATTTTGAAAGAGACGATGACTGAACCTACAGTAGTTATAAGATAATATTAAGGAATTTGTAACTTACTCAGCTATTAAAACAAATGCATTTGAATCAGTTCTAATGAGGTGGATGAAACTGGAGCAGAGTGAAGTTAGTCAGAAAGAAAAACACCAATACAGTATATTAGTGCATATATATGGAATTTAGAAAGATGATAACGATGACCCTATATGTGAAACAGCAAAAGAGACACAGATGTAAAGAACAGTCTTTTGCACTCTGTGGGAGAAGGCAAGGGTGGGAGGATTTGAGAGAATAGCATTGAAACATGTATAGTACCATATGCGAAACAGATCGCCAGTCCAGGTTCGATGCATGAGACAGGGCGCTCAGGGCCAGTGCACTAGGATGACCCTGAGGGATGGGATGCGGAGGGAGGGGGGAGGGGGGTTCAGGATGGGGGACACATGGATACCCTTGGCTGATTCGTGTCAATGTAGGGCAAAAACCACTACAATATTGTGAAGTAATTAGCCTCCAATTAAAATAAATTAATTTTTAAAAATACCCTCATTTTTTAAAATCCAAAACTCACCTACTTCCTTTCTCTTCCTTCAATTACATACTGACACCTAATACATATTTGTTTCATTTTATAGTTTAAAACAGAAAGCGGTCTTCATTAATACATCCCCATAATTGTTCTCCTAAAACAGATCTTTGAAGTTATGACATTATCCACGTCTTAGATTGTCTTTTCATTGTAACATTTTACACAGGACTGATCATTTAAACACATGGGATTTTTTTAAACTCCCATGTCAAATGTCTGTGAAAATTCAGCCTTCTCTCAGACTTCTCTGGGAGAACTCAGCTTCTCTGTAATTTACTATTAATACTAAAAGGACTCAAAGGAGTTCATGTGACACATATGGGAATCCTTCACATATGGAATCCCTTCTCCTTCTCGTGTTCCTTTTTTAAAAACTGAGACATCATTCGCATACCATAGAATTCATCCTTTTAACATGTTCAGTCCAGTGATTTTCAGTATATGCACATGGCTGCACAGCTGTCACCGCTATCTAATTCCAGAACATCTTCATCACCCAAAAGAACCCCGTTACCTGTCAGCAACCACTACACGCTCCCCCATCCCACCTCTTCCCTCAAATCCCAGTGACTGCTAATACGATTATAATCATTATCAAGGCTGATTTGTTAGGAAAGGGGACAGGAAAAGGCAATACATTCTTTCATGGCAGAAGATCCCCATTCTGATGGCTTGAACTATATAAAGAATATGCTTCAGCTTCATGTGTATGCATTGGTGAAGATAAATCAGTACTTTCCTCTTGAATTAATCTTCCTCTTACTATAACACAGAATCAAATCACAGAGACAGCACTGGCTTCCTCTGACTGCACTGCTGATCAACTCTGAACATGTGGTCACGGCGTATTTCACACTCTTCCATCTCAAAATTCTGAGGCAACAACAAAGTAAAATCTAGCAATTACCACAAAAAGATAAACTAAATGCAAAAAAAAAAGAAACAGTAAGTCATCAAGATAAGCTAAATTCATACCAATGTTTGCTCACTTAGTTGGCAAAACTTATCACAATATTTCTTGTGGTGAATGCATAACACATTCTCTACAGATTTTTTTTTTCTCTTTTTAGAGTAATTAGATGAAAACTGATGGGAGAAAAAGTAGGGCTGACGTAGTTGAATATGCTGAGTGGATTTGTGACCCTAACTGCAATACCACTTGGGGATCAGTCATATTTCCATATAATATGAAATGTTACTTTATTGTTACCATAATTCCACAAGAGAAAAATTAAGGAATCACTGTAAGTTACCGGTGATCCTCCTTAATTTTGCACACGCAATTGTGTAACAAATCCAACTTCTATTCATTTCCTCCTGCAGTAAACAATACAGATAATATGTCATCTCTATTACTTCCTGACCAATATCGTCTCAAAAGCAGCTGAAGAAGAAAATGTTTTAAGTCTCTGTTTATAAAAGTAACACATGCCTCTACCATGAAAAATTTAGAAAGTACAGGAACACAGGAAGAAAATTTACCATCTATAATCTCCTTATATAGATTAATACCATTCAAATTTTCACACAGTTCTTTCCAGACCATTTTTTCTACACATTTGTACACAGTTGAGATCTCATTGTGTCTAAATTTTGCACCTGCCTTTTTTACTTTACATCATTTCATCAGCATTTCCCCACTGAAAAGTCTTTACAAACGGTCCTTGAGTGCAGTACACCATCTTCCTGATAAACAGATATAAGTATTTACACACACACATCTCATATTCTCCTCACGCTATGTATTTGAAATTTTCCCAATTTGAAGCCACTATTTCTAATTTAAAATGATTTTTTATTTGCCATGCACACATTTCTTTTACAGACACACATCCCATGCACAGAGGCCACACATTTTCATTTTGGTTCCACAGGACTTGGTTATTTCCAAGTCATTGTGATGCAGAGTCACTGCCAAAACCCACATTCCTGTCTGAGAAAAAAATATCACCCATATCATTAGGACTTTGGAATGAACAAACAATGGGCCATAAATTCTTTAAACCACTTAGAAATGAAAGGCCATGCCCTCAATCAGTCAAAAAGCATTCTCTCCTATTCTAAGCTAGCCATCAGAGCTGTCCCCTGACCTCTAGTACCCAGAATGTGGGGAGGGAAGGTAGATTCTGTCTGACTGTGTCACTTTGGCAATGGCTATCTCACAGAGCCGACCTTGACTTTCACCTTTAGACACTCTGCTCTGGCAGATCAGCATCTCACAAAGGTGACCGCAGAGCAGAGGGTCCATTTCAGGAAGAAGGCTGCTGCACCCCAAGCCAAACCTGCAGGCAGCAAGCCCTCCCGGAAAGATGGCAGGCAGGTCAGGATGTAAATGAGAGGCGAGATCCCAGGGCCCACTGTCAACTACTGACCCAGCCAAATAAATACAAGCAGGAACTTCCAATTCTTTATCTCAGTCCAAATGCATATTACTTTTTAAAATTAACATAAAACAAAACTTCCTTGCCGAAACCTCAGAGAGCGTCCAAATCAAATATTAAAACAAGCCAGCCAAAAAACATGAATTTGACCCAGGCAAGAGCCTTCATTTTTAAAAATAAGGTTGCTTATTTGCTTTACCTTATCTGCTGCTCCACTATTAAGCTATTTCCTTCTGACCTCAGAGGTACCATTAAATAGTACCTAAATAAACAACAAGGTCCTACTGTACAGCACAGGGAACTATGTTCAATATCCTGTGATAAACCATAATGGAAAACAACATAAAAGAGAATATATATGTATGTGTAACTGAATTACTTTGCTGTCCACCAGAAACTAATACAACATTGTAAATCAACTATATTTCAATAAAATAAAAAAAATTTAAATAAATAAATCATACCTAGAATCATTTCTCTCCCTTCCAAAAGGCTCCTTTGTTCTTAGTAAGAAATAAATAAATGTTTTCTTCCTAATCTTGGTTCTAAGGTAATCAACATTACTCTTCTAGCTGTGAAACAGCATGCCAGTCCACCTGAAGTCCTCACCTGGTGCTTTTCTCACTCACGTGTGGACACCAGGCCGTTACCCAGTCACTGCGATGAGATACTGTGATGCTTCCTTCCCTTTGTCTCACAAGCAGCTGCTGAACTTACTCCCTGAACAAGATGGATTCAGCCTCAATCTTTTTGAGGCTGAATGAGGGACCCAAAGGCCTTGCCACCCTATAAACATCCAGTAAAGTCCAGTCCTGTGCACTGTGGCCTAGAGGACATCACCTAACCCTGAGGGGTCTCAGGACTAACCAATTTCTAGGAAGTAGGGTAAAAACAAAGCATATGGAAACCTACTATTATTTCTGACACAGGGCAGGAGATCAAATATCTGGTGACTCTCCTCATGATTTTCAGACAGCTCCTTTTCCACAATCTCCCTCACTAGTTACTCATTTTGGCAAAATGCACAAATGCTTCTAACTCACTTTTAACTCCATTCAATCAAAACCACCTTCCTCTTTTCATAGAACACCCACCAGGCTACTGTCTCCCCAACCCAAGCCCTGTCCCACTCCTGTTCACCAGTTTTCTCTTTTGTTCTTCACTGTGATCAGTTCTGTGCTCATAGGGAGAGGAGATCATTTTGTAATGTACAGAAACATCAAGTTGCTCTGTCGTTCACCTGAAACTAACAAAGAGCTGTAGATCAATTATACTTATGTAAACGAATTAAATTTTAAATAAGAAAATAAACATTACATCCTGGGGATATACTGCTTAGCATGACCGCTACAGTTAACATGCATTCTCTACCTGAAAGTTGCTGAGAGAGTATATCTGAAAAGTTGTCATCACAAGAAAGAAATATATGTAACTATGTGAGGTGATGTTTGCTCCCTAGATTCCTTGTGGTGATCCTTTCACAGCAAATCATTATGTTGCCTACTGTAAGGTAATACAATGTTATATGTCAATCACATCTCAATGAAATGTGAGGGAGAGGGGGAGGGAGGAAATACCCCACTACCCACCATAGTATATATGTTAATGTAAGGAGAGACAGGGGCCAGTAAACTTGCACCCAGTGCCCTGCAGAGATACACTACCAAAGTTTCCTTAAATGCACTTTTTCCGAGATGAGGTTGCTTTGCTACCACAGGCTTCTTCCCCTGCGGCCTCTCTTTCTGCCACTCTTTGATGGTTCTGGGACCATTTAAACCCATCTGTTGTTACTCAGTTGCTCAGCTGTGTCCAACTCTTTGCGACCCCACGGACTGCAACAGGCCAGGCTTCTCTGTCCTTCACTACCAAGAGTTTGCTCAAATTCATGTTCACTTGAGTCAATAATGTCATAACAGGTAACCAAAAGCAAGTGGTGATAGTGGTGGACCAACCACAAGAGAAATGAAAGATCATGACAGAGGCTACTGTAAAATAATTGTAAAACTAGCAAGCCTGCAATTACAGCACTGTGCAGCAGTCAAACACTGCCAGTTTATGGACTCTTTCACCCTCACCACAACCCTAAGATGGATACTGTCCCCATTTTATGGATGAAAAACTGGGGCCTACAGAGGTTAAGTAACTACCCAGTATCACATAGCCAGTGAGTGAGAGAGTAAGGGAAGGAGTAGGCCCTCTAACCCTAGCAGTCTGGCCCCAGAATCCAAGCTCTTAACTTGTCCAAGAGAAATTATGTATTTTACAGAACCAGAGTCACCTTCAAACAAAAAAGGAGGAAAAAAAAAAAAAAGTATCAGCTAGGAACTGATGAGTGGAAGTCCCAATGTCACAAAGGGCTTCCTAAACATCTCTGCATCTTGGGAGCATTTGCCAGCAATTGATAAGGAACAATAGCCAAAGTAGTCAGAGACAGAACACAATTTCAAAAGATATGAAAGTGATTGTCAACGTAAGATTCTAGATCAAGGCTCCACGGAGACGAAACACGGGAGCTCGCCTGTGTCGGTGGTCCCTTTCCATAGTTCACCCCTGCCCTGAAGAGGGGAGCACCTCGTTTGGGGGCTGGCTAAAGAAATACTTCAATTTTTCTTCTGCAGAAAGGGATCAAGATCTCAGTCTATAAAAATAAATCCTAGCAGATACAAACTAGTGTATATAGGATGGATGACCAACAAAGTCCTACTGTATAGCATAGGGAACTATACTCAATACTCTGTGACAAACCATAAAGGAAAAGCACATTAAAAAAAAGAATGTATACATATATATGTGTGTATAACTGAATCACTTTGCTGTACACTAGAAATTACAATGTTGAAAATCAATTATACTTGAATAAATTTTTTTAATGAAATTATTAACAATGGGCTTCAAAAGACAAATCCTTCTCTTACGGCATTCAAGATTTCTCTCCAGAGCATCTTCTAGACAGCTTCCTGTTCCTCCACCTTCAACCCAATCACTACACTTGCTCTGTTATTAATGAGAACAGTCTTAGGCAGAAACATATCTCTAATATGAATAAAGCTGATCTTTGGAAAGAACCAACAGTTTTGAGGACCCAAATTTTTAAAAAAAAGAAAAAGAATTTTTAATTGTCAAGTGAAAGTCACCCAGTTGTGTCCAACTCTTTGCAAGGTGTTTTAATTGCCAAGGTGTTACCAAAAAGGGCTCCAAGACTGAATACTTAATGAAGTAGTAATGTAAACATTCCTTTTTCCCTTAAATGCTTTCCTCCCCCTTAAAAACACTCCATTAATAGTTTGGTACATGTCATACCAGACTTCTCCTTGGAACTCTAGTACCAAAATGCCAGTGTTTTTGTGGCATCACGCCATTCTTTCTGTATTTGAAAATGTTAAGTCTAAATCATTTATGTACGGATGTACATAGAGAGTTAAAAGCACAGATGTTAAAGCAACATATAACCTCCATGTGCATCAGTGATGCATATACATAGCTTAGTGTCTTGAACTAAGTAAGCATTAAGAAATAGTTCAATAAGCATCTTTTTAAAACATCCGTGTACCTCAGCTGTCCTCACTGTGGGGGCGTGTCCCCATTGTGCCCACATCTCCCTACACTTTGGGGCCCTAGGAGTCCAGACCTCCTCATTCATTTTATGAAGCAACAGGGTCCCACACAGAGCCCGCTGGGAGCGGCCCCACGGATGGGCTGGGAGCATGTCTGGCATTGGCCCCAAGCACCACTCCCTGGGAAGCGAACAGCCTTTCACCCACCTGCTCTGAACACACTTCTCTCAAAGTAGCGTAACTGGGAGGGAAGGCTGATTCTGGCTAAAATAAGTAGTCCTGGGGGGAAAAAAGGTCTGGTCAAAGAGAACAGACCTGGAGCTGCAGGGAAGAAGAGCAGGATTCTAGTCCCTGACACAAGGAAGCCACCCAGACCCGGGGAGGCTGGAAAGCAGCCTGGAGTCGTCCCCTTCCTGTCCCTGAGGCAAGCTCCTCAGAATCAATCTCCTGAACATCACCTCTCCCCTCCTAATTATAAAATTACTCCATTTGGAGCTCTACAGAAATGAAAGGCCCAAGCTGGCTCACAGAAAAATGGAAGCGATGAATAAACATAAGAGGCTCAATTTCATTCATGTTAATTGCCATTTCCTTAGTTACAGCAAGACACGCAGGAATGGTTTTAACCAAACAGGCAAATGGTAAGCATGAGCACGTCTGGAACATTAAAAAGCAGCATGTGAATCTCTAAGTCCAGCAAAATATATGTGATCCAGATTTCAGATGTTTAAACTACGGAAAGAGGGGCTTTATACCCATAAAAACACTAGCATTTTGGTACCAGAATTACAAAAATTGGTATAATAGACACTAAGGACAAGTTCTCAGTTCAAAGGGGCTGGGAAAGACAGGAAAGCTCTCACTGGATGACAGGGCTTAAAGCCCCCATAACATGGGGTCATCAGAGGAGAGAAGTGAAGCACACACAGAGATGGCAGGTACCGGGCCAGCCCGGAAGCGAGGGGCCCTCCTCAGGGTGCTGACTCCTGAGCTCGAGGAGCAGAGGCCTCATCAACAAGTACAAGAGCTGTGGTGTGAGCCCCGGGCTCTGATACCAATTTCTGGGCTGTCCATGGGGGACCCTGCAGCATCTCCAGGAATAAGACACGAAGTTCCCATGAAGTTCATCATTCCCCACAGTGGTCATGCTCAGGCCACTTGTCCCCAGCGAAGCCCTCTTTCTTCTAGGGGAACCTACCCCCCCGACTTCTTCCAGCCCTTGACATAGAAGTCTTCTGAGCAAGGCCATCACTTCTTTGCAGCAGCACACCTCCCTAGCCACAGTGAGTGGGCCGAGGGCTTGGAGAGGTGATTTACTCCAAGCTGGCAGAATAGAGTCTCTTGCCCCTGATGATGGGGCTACAAGATGTGAGGCGGGGCCATGGTGGCCAAGTGCAATGCTGAATGAAGTGTCCCAGAAGCCACCAGCCAGACAGAGCAAGACCCCTCAGGACCCACCCCATGTTGTAGCCACAGTAATCCATCCCAACAACCCTCCTGGCCAGCGTCTGCCCCAGTAACACCCTCTCTGGCTTGAACTGGTTTGAACTGAGTTACTACTCAATCAAAGTCTACCTGACTTCCTCATCACAATCAGAAAGGTTAATATCAGTTCTGTTCTTTACAAAGCTGTTAAAAAAAAAAGTACTTCTTAGGGTGGGCTAGAGTTATACAAAGAACTGAACAAAATCATGCACCTACCCTCACTGTCCAACAAAAAACAACTGACTATCCACTTAGCTTTCTTCAGCATCTCCTACCTAAGCCCAGTGAGGATGAGCTGATATTTAGGTTCTGGTAGATGTGAAAGCACTTGGGAAAAGGAAGGAGCATTAGGAAGAAATGGATTATGGTAGCTTTTTCCCCACAACTCTTCTTTTGTGCTTAAAAAAAGAAAAGAAAGAAAATCTAATGGGAATAAATGGCAACAACAGAGATACCACTTCTTTAATCCACTTCAGGGTAGCCTATTTGTAAAGGTATCTGGATGCCCTCCTCCTGACTAATGACATCCTCTACCTTGCTAATGTCTTAAGACAGCCCAGACAGAACCTATTTGCATCAATCATTTAAGGGGGAAATGAGATTAACAAAAATAAAATTATTTATTTTATATCCTTATAAGACTTGCTTTTTTCTGAAAGGTCAGAAGCAGTGGAAAGGTTCTCCAGCACTGCTCCTGGCAACACAGAGGCATTGCTTCACTTGTCCAATGAAAAGGAAAAAACATTCAGGAAAATAACACCCAGAACTGGTTCCAGGGCACTCACACAGCACCAGTGGATGGGAAATGTGGCCCGCTCCGACCCATCAATTCAACTCTTCAGAAGTTCCAGCACAGACACACACAAGAGGGCAAGAGCATGCGCATGTTCAACGATGCTCAGTGCAGTGACGCTTGTGACAAAAAGAAAAAAAACAGGAACAACCTAGATGTTGACAACTATGGATAAAGAAATGATAGCTAAAAACTCATGGGAAAAGATCATGCATTAAAGCTACATTAACTCAGCCTAGTCTACACCACCCACGTCAGCACCCAGAGTTTCTGGCCCTTCAATGGCTTCCATTCCCCCTCAAGTTGGTTCCCAGGCCTTCTAAGGGGCCAGAGGCCAGGCACTCCCTACCTGGGGCTCCAGCTCTACCCTACAAGTGTAGAACATGCCACTTCTCTCAGAATATCACCTCTACTAAGGACACCCATGTCACGCTGCTTTGTGGAGTCACTGAGCTGTCTCCCTTCTCTCGTCCAAAAAAGACCCAAAGCCTCTCTCTTCCACAAAGCCTTTAAGGATGATTAAACACAAATTCCAACCCACCACCAGGCCTAGCACCAAGCACTTCCTACCCATCTATAACCCCAGCCATCTGGTCCACAACAGATACCTGTCTTTGCCCCTACCCCAAATCCCTGGTGAAAAATCAGCTGTAGCCAGATAATTCCTCCAGGTCGACTCCCATCTCTTCAAGCCAGTTTCATCCAGTTTCTCTGGATTCTTTGCTGTGGTCCTTGTCACAGATTCTTCCTCTACTTAATCTGCTAAGAAGATAACTCAGTGATGTCAGTCAGCTCTCGATTACCTATTCACCTTGGATGCCATCTGACAATTTCCCTCTTAGCCCAAAGCGCTAACTAGTAAGGGCTTCCCTGGTGGCTCAGCGGTAAAAGAATCCACCTGCCAATGCAGGAGTCGTGGGTTCAATCCCTGTGTCGAGAAGATCCCCTGGAGAAGGAAATGGCAACCTACTCCAGCATTCTTGACTGGGAAATCCCACGGACAGAGGAGCCTGCTGGGCTACATAAAGTCTAGGAGTTGAAAAGTCTCAGACACGACTGACTGAGGGACTAACCAACAAACAACAACTACTGTTGAACTGTGTCTACAGGAACTGGCGCCTCCTTCAGTACTGTCTTCCATTTCATTTGTTTTCCATACTCTTCTTTCTTTTCCTCATACAAAGTGTCCTTTAATATCCTGCTAAATCCAAGAAGACATTCTACTGTTATTTGCCTTTCTATATTTCTTCCACAGTTGTTTAAAATACACAGATAGATAACATCCCTCTGTTCCTTTTTTTTTTTCCTTTCATCTCTCTGTTTCTATTTTGCCTGCCAGGAAGCCAAGGGTCCAAAACAAATTTCATCACATTAATTTTATGTTCACAAAGGATTAGGCAGCCTTAAATTCCTTATGAATATAAATGTACCTACATAAGACTAATTTTAAACATTTTCTTCTTTCTTCACAGTAGTTCCTTTTGGGGATAACTATCAAAGTATACACTTAATTCCCGCTATACAAATAGACAAAGGACATACATTTCAAAAGTAAATGAAGCCAACTGATAAATGGAGAAGAAATAATGGAATCAGAAAATCACCCTTTAGCATTCAAATAATTATCTTAGGCAAGGATCATCAACAAATACTAAAGCTAGTAGGTGACAGCGTGATGACAGGATATTTACATAGTCTCAAAATATCTCCCCACAAGATACCTATTCATTATAAGAGGAAAAAATAACAACTTTTGGAAGAATACCATGTGCCTTCTGATATGACATAATGATCACTTCCATGGTTTTCCCACTGCAAAACACACAACCAATCGAACCATGAGAAGCAGAAAATAAGCTCAAATAGAAGGACTGTACAAAATAAAAAGCCTAGTATTAAGTCAAGAAAGACAAGGACAGACTGGCAATGAATTGCTCCAGGTCAAAGGAGATCACACAAGTGAGAATGAAAATGCAGCCAGGGAGCTTAATTGTAGACCACAAAGTTTTTCTTTCTTTTGCTATAAAGGACATTAGCAGGATAATAGGTGAAACATGAATGAGATTCACAGACTGGTTCATGTGTGTGTGCTCAGGCATGTCCCACTCTTTGCAACCCCATGTACTATAGCCCTCCAGGCTCCTCTGTCCATGAGATTCTCCAGGCAAGAATCCGGGAGCAGGCTGCCATTTCCTCCTCCAGGGATTAGTACTCTTATCAATCCTAATACAGTATTGCTGCTGCTGCTTCTGCTGCTAAGTCGCTTCAGTCGTGTCCTACTCCATGCGATCCCATAGACGGCAGCCCACCAGGCTCTGCCGTCCCTGGGATTCTCCAGGCAAGAACACCAGAGTGGGTTGCCATTTCCTTCTCTAATGCATGAAAGTGAAAAGTGAAAGTGAAGTCACTCAGTCGTGTCCAACTCTTCACGACCCCATGGACTGCAGCCTACCAGGCTCCTCCGTCCATGGGATTTTCCAGGAAAGAGCACTGGAATGCGGTGCCGTTGCCTTCTTCGATTAGGACCTGTATTAAGGTCCTAGACCTGTATTAAGACTATATAAGTGAATGTCCTTGTCTATAGGAAACATGAATATTTAGGAGCAACACAACACAACGTCTAGAGCTTCCTGTCCAACAGTTCACATACAGAGAAGATAAACAAGTGGTGAAGTACTGCCACTAGGGTCTGGATGGAACACATGGAAACTCTGCACTGGAATGTTTGGGTCTGGGGAAGGGTTTGAGGTGTAACTGACATACAACATTACATTAGTTTTAGGAGGACAACATAATGATTCAGTATTTGTATACACTGTGAATGATCACCACAGTGAATCTAGTTAACATCCATCACTACACACAGTTACAGATTTTTTTTTTCTTGTGATGGGAACTTTTAAGATTTAGTATCTTATCAACTTTCAACTATGCAAGGCAGCATTACTCACTTCCCCATGCTGTATGTTATACTACCAGGACCCAGTAATTTTGGAGCTGGACATCTGTACCTTTTGACTCCCTTCACCTACTTTGCCCAACCCCCAACTATTGCCTCTGGCAGACATTTGTGAACTTGGTTTGTGTTTTGTTTTGTTTAGATTCCACATTAAGTGAGATAATACAGGATGTATTTGTCTTTTTCTGTCTTAGTTCATTTAGCATTATATCCCCAAGGTCCATCCAGGTCACAAATAACATTATTTTATTCTTTTTTACACCTGAATAATATTCCATCATATTGAGTTGGTCAAAAAGTTCATTTGGAATTTTCTATAATATTTTACAGAAAAATCTGAACTTTTGGGCCAACCAATTCATCCATTAATGGACACTTAGGCTGCTTCCATATTTTGGCTATAGTAAACAATGCTTTTTTCCAGTTTTGTGAAACTTCCCTGTAGGTTTGAGTATTTTCCAAAATAAAGAGTTTAAACATTATATAAGGTCATGAGTCCATTAGGACCAGTCAAAAAACTGTTTTAAATACACTGATCTTAAATAGCTTTAGTTTTTTATTAAAGTACAAAATGAGCTGCTTATCTGTCACTCTGGACCCAGTCTCCTAAAGTCATCACTGTTAGCTGTGGGGTACATCCTAACACTCTTTTGCTCTGATAAATATACTATAAATATCGTTGCAGCATTATAAAGGAAGCAGTATTGCTCTGATGCGGATGTGGGCTCTAAGGACAGATTATCCAGATTAAAATAACTTTCCAGTTTTGTGACCCTGGGCAAGTTGCTTCTCTGCTCTTAAGAGGTTCCCAGCTGTTGAATGGGAGCAATCCCAGGGCTTATCAGGGGTACTTGCTTCATGATTAAACAAAGCAATAAACAAGAAGTGCTTCAAGGATCCTGATACACAATGAGTGCTTCATAAAAGTGAGCTATTCATAAACATCAAAATCATGGATTCATTAGCCTCACTGTCGGCTCTGTGCTCTCACCCTAGCTGTTTCTTTTTCTTTTTGCTCTGACATTCAATTTATGATTTCATTGTATGTATCCTTATTTCAATTTGAGCTTGCTGAAACAAGGTGAAATACTAGTTAAAAATAAAAAGAACAAATGAAACCCTATAAAACAGGGGTCCTCCATCAGCAGACTGTCTTTGCCAGTAAGTTTTAAACTCACTCTTAGAATTCCAGGCCAGCTGCTGCTCTGCTCAGGGCCTCTGTTATCAACAGTGCATGGTTTAAGGATTCCTATCTTGTTACAAGGGATCCAAGGCCTCTGCTCCAAGGAACAGGCTGACCAAGACTAAGGAAGGCACACAAACTCAGTCCTATACAAAGGTTCACTTTCTACAGATCTTGTTATCTTTGGGCCCAGTAACTGCATATCCTCATCATCTTCCTCTCACTGACCACACGCTACACTCCAAGCAGCCCTGGCACCTTCATATACAGGCTCCCTGCACCCTCATAACAATGCTACATACCAACTATCACCAGACTCATTTCACAGATGAGTAGACTGACCTGCTCAAAAGGCTAAATGGCAGAGCCAGGATGAGAATTCAGACTGTTCATCCTCCCATCCGAATTACTTCCAATGCACTTTGCTGCCCTTACATAAACACAAACTCAGGAAGAACTGTCACTAATTACATACATAAAGGACACCATTTTTATTTGACAAGTCACATAAATTTTCTTAAAATAATTCTTCCTGGCTTATTTTTATTTTTTTGCTTTGCTTTTGTTGAGTACCACTCACTGCAGCTTTCCTACTTAGAAGAGAGGCACCTGTCTTTTTAAACTATACCCAGAAAAATTCAATTTTTGCAACCGAGGGGACAAGGCAGCAGGGAAAACCTGGGAAGAGGGAACAGCCTCTGAGAAGCCTCATCACTGTGGCAGCACCAAACGAGAGCCAGAAACAAAGTCACTTAATCTGAATCCAATCATTCTTTCCAGATCTCCTTTCAAGAACACCAGGGGGAAAATTAAAATCTCAATCAAAGTCAAGGTTCTGGAGATAGGCAAGGGGCACAGAGGAGCCGCCCTTATCTGTGAGCACCGTCCCCTCAGGCCAGAAAGGGCACCTGAACCAGAGCAGCGGTCATGTTGCGCTCCACAGAGCAGCTAATGAAGAGCCAAAAATTTCTACAGTCTATACTGAGACGGTGTCACTAGACACGGAGGAACAGGAAGAGAAACCTCTCTGAATTTGCAACTCATTCCTTTCGATCCTTTCCGGTCCCATTTAACCCCATCTTTCCATCAAGGCCTCTCCAACTTTATAGATGCCTTACAGTCCTACCTTTAGACCACTAAGACCATTAGGGCAGAGATTAAGGAAGCCCTCGGTTAAAAGAGATCCTACAAATTTCAAGTCAGCATGGCCTGGGCCTTGACACAACAATACACTGGGCTGGAGTCCTCATGTATCAGATTCAGAGTGAGACTGCCCAGCTCTGGCTAGACAGTATGAGAAGGGACCGTGGCTGGCCTGTCTTTTCCCCAGGGATACCCAGCCCTCAGGGCACTATCCACACAGGATCAGTGCTTAATTCACTTCAGTCATTGAATGAACACTTAGGTTCAAGGCCCAGAAACCTTGATTACTAGCTCTGTCATCTTGATTAAGTTACCTGATTTATCTACATATCAATGTCCTCATCTGTTAAATGAATATACCAAGATCCATCTCATCTGGTAATAATAAGTTAAAAATGAACACATATTTAGCACAAATTCTGGTACCAGTGGCTCAGACAGTAAAGAATCTGCCTGCAATGCAGGAAACCCAGGTTCGATCCCTGGGTTGGGAAGATCCCCTGGAGAAGGGAATGGTTACGCACTCCAGTATTCTTGCCTGGAGAATCCCATGGACAGAGGAGACAGGCAGGCTACAGTCCGTGGAGCTGGACACAACTGAGCATACACACACACACACACACACACACACACACACACACACACACAATCTAGAAAAGAAGTCACATAAATTAAGACTCCATCTTTTCCGAGTCTCCCACAGTCACTGTGACATCACAGAAGACTTACAAAGTCCATACAGTGACCCCCTGGATTGTGGATGGGGGTGAAAAGCACCCCACAGTTTAGTCCTGTGGTGTTCCAGCTGTATGAGGGCACTATTTAAATAACCAATTACTCATTTCCCAAGATGACCCAACAAAGTCCAAAGCCAATATCAAGCAGGACCCTGTAGGGGCTCCTGAGCATGATCAGCCTCCTCGACTTTCCCTGAGTTCCAAAGGGTAGATGGAACAGTTGCTAATCCAGGAAGGGAAGGGATGCAGACACAAGGGAGGAGCAGCCAAGAAACATAGTACAGCCCTGAGGCAGGGTCCTGGTTCCACCTCAAGGGACATATAGTTTTGGGGGGCAGAAGCCTGCTGTGCCCCCTTTACCAGGCAAAGCCACAAAGCTATTCTTTTCTACTTCACCCAAAACTCTGTCTCCAAGATTCAATCTGGTACCAGTGCACAGAAGCTGATTTCAGCAAAGTCAGCTCACAGTAAACCATCAGTGACAGGCTAACAGAACATACACTGACCCTAAAATGAGTCTGCATGAAAGAGCCAAAAAGGCAAGCTTCCTAAAATATCATGTAAGATGCTCCAAAAGCAAACTGAGTTCTATCAAAATGATGGCTTCCCCATTCCCAAATTAGGTACAAATTATAAGGCTCACTCTTCTCCCAAATGAATCATGAGCAGTTCCCACCAGTAAAGAAAAGTATCTATACGCCGTAGGTACTCAGTGTTTCAGTTAGTGCTGGGGCTGGTACACTACGGTTCAGGGGCCGCCGACCTCCATCTGTTTATGTAAATCAAGACATGCTGGAACGCAGCTTCAGCCACTCACGAACACATTATCTGGGGCTGCTTTTGCATTTATAATGGCCCAAACTAGTTAAATATTTACAAGAAGACCACAGGGCCCACCAAGCCTAATGTATTTACCATGTGATCTTTAAGAAAGTTTGCTGGGCTCTATTCTAATGAAAGAAACACTGGCTAGGAAATTTAAATCCCAGTTCCATGATCACAAAGAGAAATTATCTCGTTAATTCTCAGCAATTTCCGTGACCTCATGTATAAAATTAGGATACCACCACCTACCTTGCAGGAATGTTATGAAGATTAAATGAGATATTAAATGCATATGGTAAATAAGCAAGAATCAGTAGCTATTAAACCTTAATCAAAACCAGGTACAAACCTGTCTACCACATTAACACTCAAAGGTAAAGTGATCCAGGCTGCAGCGAACTATTTTTTAAAATAAGACACTGTGTTGGCATTCATCTACATTCTCTTACTAGGAAAAGGAATAACAATACCTAAGTGCTATCATTTTGGAAGGTCAAAAGTACTTCTCTTTTCCCCTTATCTTTTTAGTCCTGAATTTAAAAAGAAAAAAACAAATGTCAAGAAGACAAGCTTCAGAGAATTGTCTACTACAAAGTGAATCCCTTCAAATAAAACCTGAAGTGTACTTCAGGCTCTGAGTAATCTCAATCCATGATCAAGGAAGAAAAAGCAGGTGTAGGTCCCTAAAAAATACACTTCCAGATTTCAGTAAAGCAACCAGGAATATTTGCCAAGAGTGCCCCTAAATTCCTGAGTTCACACAGGGAACTAGGATGTGTTGAGCACCTGCAATGTTTCAGGTTCTGGGCTTCAGGAGTGAACAAGGCACATGGGCACTAGACTTAAGAGCCCTTACAGACCAGAGGGGTGCTCAGCACTGGGTAAGATCAGAACCGCAAGACATGGCCTTGACGCCAAAGCCATCAGTATGAAGTCAAACAAGCTATCAGAGCTTGAAGCCCCTGAGAGAAGACCTAGTTAAACACCAGCCCTGCACAGACAGCAAAAATGACTTGTCCATGACCACATGCAAATCAGCAGCAAACCTTGTTTTCCTTTCCTTCCCAGAACTGTCTTTCTTGGAAATTACTTCACAAAGGTTCTCAAGTCTTAATCTTTCAGTCCTCTGTGACCCTACAATTCCTATTATGAAAAATCGACCCAGTCTTCAAACCTCTGGGTTCCTCTAGACAGTGTTACTACTTTCTTCTGTCTTCTCACCAATTCTGTGCATCTTTATTACTGCTTCCCTGGTAGTTCAGGGGGTAAAGAATCCATCTGCAATGCAGGAGACCTGGGTCGGGAAGATCCCATGGAGAAGGAAACTGGCAAACCTCTCCAGTGTTCTTGCCTGGAAAATCCCATGAAGAGAGGAGCCTGGTGGGCTGCAGTCCATGGGGTCACAAAGAATTGGGCACAACTGAGCGACTAACACTTTCTTTCACTTTATTACTGCACATGCAACACTGATCGTAACCATTCACTTACATATCCTTACCGAGCCCTCCCAGACTACGAGTTTAGTGAGGACAGGAACCAAGTCTTGACACTGACTGTGAATGTCTGAAAGCTGATTATGCGGCTGGCATATAATAACTGTATGCATGCATGCTGAGTCGCTTCAGCTGTGACCGACTCTGCGACCCCATGGACAGCAGCCCACCAGGCTCCTCTGCCCACGGGATTCTCCAGGCAAGAATACTGGAGTGGCTGCCATTTCCTTCTCTATAATAACTGTATGTTCACTCTCATTTAGTGTATATAATAACTTCCCCACATTATGGATGAGGAAACTGAGGCCCAGGGAGGTTAAGAAAGCTCCTGCAGTACAGCAAACCTGTGGGTTACTTATTTAACATCCATGTACCTCTGCCCCTTGCCTCGTCTCCTTCTTCCTAGCAAGAGTCTGGTACCCAGCCCCTCCACACAGCCACAGGTTTGGCTCAGGGGAGGATGGACCCCTTCATGAGACCAGGAGGTGAAGCGTGATGACTGAAGTCCACTGTGGACACCTGTCCATTCCCAGTGATGCTGCAATGTAATGTAAAAAAGTCTGCTGGGGAGCTTCAGAGGTTTCCTCCCAAGTAAAAGACAGAAGCAGTCACTCTTCTTCCCTAGCCATTGCTTTAACTATGTAGACATCTTAAGTTTTTAAAGGCTATTACTCAATTGTCTTATGCAAATTTTAAGTCAACTAAGTCAGCCTTCAGTTACTCTCAGCCAGAAGCATCCTAATTTGCACACAGAAAGGGTGACTTCACAGACCTCAAAGATGTCACTCGTCTACCTCTGCAACCTTTTCTGCAACACTCTCACCACCCAGCACCAACACGGAGCAGGTAAGAGGTACTTATTAAGTTCAGCTAAATGAATAAATAGATAACAGACAAAATTTAAGCTCAGCTTTCAAAGTCAAGGAAGGTAAACTTTATGTCCAGTTGTAAGTGAAATATTAGGGACTGAGGTAAACACCCTTAATAAATCTAAAGCCTTCAGGCTCTTAGATAAGATCAAGATTCAATGTAATTGGAAAACAAAGTCTATATTACAGCAAACAAATCCTTTAAGTACCCATTATGAGTCCATATGCGTCAGAAGACTTGTACAATGAAAAAAAATCACAAAAGGTTCTGTGTCTGGAAGCCCCTTTGTCTGTAAGGTCTACAGCACCTATTAACAATCATGCAAACAGCTCACACTGTCTTTCATTTCAACTTAGATCCAAGGGGGCCAGCTTTTTAACACACTAAAGGTTGGGGAGGGGGACAAGGAGGAGAAATGACACCTCTTCAGCACTTCAAGTCCAGTCCAGTTTTCCTTCAGGAAAACTCAGTCCTTGAATGGCAACGAGGTTCACCTTCACAACTCATTAGCATCATAGGACCCGCCTGCCCCCTTCCCAAGGGCACCTAAGGAGCCCTGACCTTTGGAACCTGAAGGATACCCTCCAGGCCATTACAAACAGATCTCAGGAGAATCCTTGGCAAGCCACACTACTGCTGGCCAGGTACCTGGGCCGACTTCAAAACAAGAACCTGAAGGTAAGAAGCCCTCATCCTATTGCCAATCCCCACCCCCAACCCCAAGAAAATCAATGAGGCCACTTGTTATTCACAAAGAGACACTCACTGCAAGACATGATAGTCACTTTAACTTCAAGGCTGCAAATACTTGCACCTTTTCCACATAAAAGCCTCTCTTTATCTGGTCACATGGCCTTCTCTCAGTGCACTGAAGAATAAGGGTCTTTTGATCTCCAACAAAAATCAAAGAAAACTCTACTTGTGCTTAGAATGAAATGTCCAAAAGCCACAACGTGACTGAGTGTCTTACTGGAAACCAAGGGATCAATCACGCTGATGGCTCTCAAAGGACTCTTCAAAGGACCCATTCTGATCCCCCAAGATAGCTCAGCCACCTAGAAGAGCATCCTCTTGCACACGACTTACCTTATAATTGCTAGAGTTCACCCAAGAGGTAGCGAGTCCATCCACAAGTTTGTCTAACATGGTCTGGTCATGCTCGAGGTCGGCAGACTTCTGTTTGTCTGAGAAATAGTCTATCAGTTCTTGGCCAACCTGCAGTCGTTTCCCCACATCCTTCTGCAGCACCTGTGCCAGGCAGGCCTCCATGCGAGGCTCCATGGCGGAATTCCAATCCAGAGCCGCCGAAGCTAGCGGGCGGTGGGGGTGACACCCTCCCCGGGAGGGGACCCCAGAGGTGGCCTCTTCGTTTGCTGAAGGTTACTAAGAGCCTGTGTGTCAAAGATGCAATCCGGAGAATGGCAGCAATGCACCATGTGTGGCTGAAGAGCAGCTGGGAGGATATTAAAAGTCCAATTTAAATAACTAGTAGGGGAGAAAGAAGTGAGTGGCAGAGTGAAGCTCTCCTCCAGGGTCTGAAAGACTTCATAATTCAGCAGTCCATTCTGAAAAGCAAGAAAAGAGAAGGACACATCAGCACAGATAACAAAACGCTCAAATGTTGGGAAACATTTAATCAAAGACAAAGCATTCGCGCTGCAGCCATCGTTTATAAGCACAAGTGGAGCAAGAAGCATGAACACTTGGCAACCATGTCAGAATAACATAATTATTATTTTTATCAGGAAGAATGTCGAAGCCCAAAGCAAAGAACCAATGAGCTTCACAGTTGGTGGGTTGAGGTTTTCCATAATTTTCCAGCTTGTAAATGCACCAGTCAGGAAGGAGAGCAAGCTTTCGCTTCGACTGGCTGATTTACATGTAGCTTAAATTCTGCTCCCTACCAAAAACCAAGCACCACTGTGTGAGTCCCTGTATGTACTGTAGCCTGTCTCTCAGTTTCCTACAACCCAAGTGCCGGGAAGTGAGGCAGGCTTCATAGAAACACCACTGACCAAACTGGCTGGTCCAGGATCAACAGTCAAAGTCAAAGGCAACACCTACACCGGCTCAGCGGCTTACAAAGGCGAGCAGGTAGTGGTCCCTGCCTGCTCCAGAGAAGTGACCAACAAGGAGAAGGGGAGAGCCTCACATTCTGACCACATTCTGTTGACACAGTGGTCTCCACGGGCAGAAGCACCAACTGGGCCTGGTGTTTCGCTACAGGATCAGGAGACCTCAAAACCACTCTTGGCGCAGCACGAAACACATGATGTGAGGCGGTACCAAAATCATTTTTACTAGACAAACTGAACAGGCCGACTATTTAATCTACAGCTCCTGGAACAATTGTACATATTTATTTTTTCAATGTCTTTTCTCAATTCCTAACCCAAGAAGATGCACAGAAAGCCTACCTTCAAGATGCAGCAACCCTGACACTGTACTAAATAGAAATGTTCTTTACGCCAACAGTCAATGTGAACTCTCAGGGGTTCAGCAGGTAAATCTGACCTTCTAAATCAAGGAAAATTTAAATTCAGGGCAGGGTAACTCTTCCAGTCTGAGAACAGGGTTTCTCTCCCTTCCTGTCACCAACCCCACCTCCACCCCATCCCTACTCTCAGCAAAAAAGCACAGTGCTCTTTCCAGGTCCTAGAATGAGAGATAAGTCAAGTCATCCAAGGAAGAAAACACTCCTGCAAAGTCCCTAACCCGACTATCCATCTTCTGCTTTCCTCCCAATCAAGAAGCCTTGATGTCTCATGTGGCAGTCCTTCCTTAAGTGGAGGAGATATCGCTTTACACTCATGTTGACGCCGTAGGACTTGTCCTTCCTTCACAGGAAAGGTCTTCAGATACAGCAAAGCAGCCATTACCCTTCACTTCAATTTTCAATCCAAACAAAATATCCCCACTTCCTTAATCAGCTCCCCTGTCAGACTAAGGAAGGTATCAGCAATACATGAAAACTGGAGAAACCAACAGAAGCTTTTCTTTCTGGGCCCAATATTCACCAAGAAGCTAGTTAAGGTCAAGTGTGTGGTAGATTAACAATGGCTGCAGAGGCTTTGCTGCTTCTCCTCCACCGAGATAGAATCTCATCCTCCCCAGTGACCCTGGGATGAGTCCTGAGACTTGCTCTGGCCAGTGGAAAATCAGGGACAGCAGAAATGAGCTGAGATTTGACCCTGGCATGAGTGACTGCCATGCTGTGAAGAAGTTGGTCTAGCCTCCTGAACATGAGAAGCTATTAGAGGAGAACCAACTCGCTCCAAACAGCAGCCAGCAGCAACCACCAGACATGGGAGTGAGTCCATGGGGGACCACTCAGCCTTACCAGTCACCATCTGACTGCAGATACACAAATACATCTAAAGGAGACAAAAACCAAATGGTCAAACCACAGAACGATGAGAAACTGTTCACTCAAACTTTAAGCCATCCAATTTGTGGTGCTTTGTTACCACAATCAGCAAATAACTGATCACTCCTTCTTCCTCTAAACATTCATTCTCAGTGAAAGAATTTCATATCCCTTCCCTCCTTCAAAGGGCCCAAAATCAACAGACACTAACCAGTAATGATGGTGACAGTATCAGTTTTGAGCATCAACATGAGGGGTCAGGCTCTATGCCAAGATGATTTCTACAGTTTATCTCTGATTCTCCAACCACTTCTATAAAGTAGGCATTAACACATCCCTATTTTACAGGTGGGGAAACTGAAGCAAAGATTTCCCAAGGTTTCCCTTTCCCACCTTCAAATCCTTGTTATTACAAGTCTGGCCTAGTTCTGTCCCAACTCAGGGAAAGAAAGTCAGACTTCATTGTCAGCTGGGAAGCAACGGCCAGACAGCAAAGTCTCCACTCCAAGGAGAGGAAGGAACCCATGCATTTAAGGCTCTTTCCCATTATTTTTTAAAATACATATTATATAAAAACTTCCCCTTCAGCTGGAATTGCATATGATTTCCAACAAGTAAGTATATGCTTCTTGACAGTAATTATGCAGTAAAGGTTTAGCACACTCAGAAGCAGGTTACAAACTCTGTGTATGAAATCTACAGAATGACACTGGAAACCCCAAAGCATTAAGCAAACTTGGTCCTCTTTGTTCTTTTTCTTTAATTAAAAAAAATAAGTAATGGGTGATCCTCTCTTGCACAAAAGCACAAGACCTCTCCCCTACTCTTGTCCCCTGGCCACATTTCCCTACCTAAAAGCAAAAGGTGTCACTAACTTCCTGTGCCTTCCTTCACAGGTAATTTTAGCTACCCAACAAATGGTTCATGTGTTCTCCCTCTGCACCCCCAGGAAGAGTTTCCTAAGTATTTACAGTTACATCATAAGAAGCAGCCCAATTCTGCTACAGGCCAACAGGAAGAACTAAAAAATACCAGCTTCAACAAGAATGAAACACACAGGACAGCCTGATGTAAGGGACACATGTTAGACAGCCTCCAGTCTTGACTCTGTACTTCCAGGGTGGCAATGGGGAGATTAGTGGCTCCACATTCATTAAATAAGATTCAGGATCAGAAAAGCTTACATGGGGCATTTTTTTTTTTTTTAAGTATAGCTCTCTATCGATACTCTTTCTTATAGCTACTACTCTGTGGTACTTGGGTCACCACCATAAAGGAGTGAGGGCAATGGAGGGTGGGGCAGAGAACAAAATCAGCTGTGAGCTCTGAACCTCCAAGTCTACTATGGGTTTCTCCATAGAGAAGTTAAAAACGTAGGGCTTTTCACTAGTGACTTAGAACAGTAACAAGTTAACATTTCTTGTAAGTCTATGATTGGCTGGGCTCAGCAGGAGGTTCTTCTGCTAATCTTACCTGGGATCACTCAGGTAGCTGCTGCTATCTGCCAGCCTGACTGAGGCTGAAGAGTCTACAATGGCATCACCTACATGTCTGAGGCAATGATGCTGGCTGTTGGCTGGACCTCTTGCCACATGTGATCTCTAACAACTCAATAATATAGTCTGTAGTTCAGTACATGTGGTTGGAGCATTCCAAGATGGCAAAGGGAAGAATGCCAGGCCTCTCAAGGCCCATGAGGCAGAACCCGCAAATCACTTCTGCCACAGCCTACTGTCAAAGCAAGTCACAAGGCCAGCCCAAAATAAAAGTGTGAGGAAATGGATTCTACCAGTTAACAGGAGCCTCAAAATAGTGCAGCAAAGTGTTTCAATCTTACATGTGCACAGTCAGTAGACATTTGTACAATGAATACCTGAGTGAGGTAAATACATTTACCTTCTTTGTTTACCCATCATCTTGAATATTTTTATTTACTCAACAATTTTTGATATATCTTACCACAGTAGAAACATCTACTTCTGCTTTATTGACTATACCAAAGCCTTTGACTGTGTGGATGACAACAAACTGTGGAAAATTCTTAAAGAGATGGGCATACCAGACCACCTGACCTGCCTCCTGAGAAAACTGTATGCAGGTCAAGAAGCAACAGTTAGAACTGGACATGGAACAACAGACAGGTTCCAAATCAGGAAAGGAGTACAACAAGGCTGTATACTGTGACCCTGCTTATTTAACTTATACACAGAGTACATCATGAGAAATGCTGGGCTGGCTGAAGCACAAGCTGGAATCAAGACTGCTGGGAGAAATATCAATAATCTCAGATATGCAGAGGACACCACCCTTATGGCAGAAAGCAAAGAACTAAAGAGCCTCTTGATGAAAATGAAAGAGGAGAGTGAAAAAGTAGGCTTAAAACTCAACATTCAGAAAACAAAGATTATGGCATCTGGTCCCATCACTTCATGGCAAATAGATGGGGAAGCAACGGAAACAGTGACAGATTTTATTTTGGGGGGCTCCAAAATCAATGCAGATGGTGACTGTAGCTCTGAAATTAAAAGACACTTACTTCTTTGAAGAAAAGTTATGACCAACCTAGTTCAGTTCAGTGGCTCAGTCGTGTCCAACTCTGCAACCCCATGAGCTGCAGCATGCCAGGCCTCCCTATCCAACACAAACTCCCAGAGTCCACCCAAACCCATGTCCACTGAGTAGGCGATGTCATCCAATCATCTCATCCTCTATTGTCCCGTTCTCCTGCCCTCAATCTTTCCCAGCATCAGGGTCTTTTCTAATGAGTCAGCTCTTTGCATCAGGTGGCCAAAGTATTAAAGTTTCAGCTTCAGTATCAGACCTTCCAATGAACACCCAGGACTGATCTCCTCTAGGATGGACTGGTTGGATCTCCTTGCAGTCAAAGGGACTCTCAAGAGTCTTCTTCAACGCCTCAATTCAAAAGCATCAATTCTTCAGCGCTCAGCTTTCTTTATAGTCCAACTCTCACACCCATACATGACTATTGGAAAAACCACAGCCTTGACTAGACAGACCTTTGTCAGCAAAGTAATGTCTCTGCTTTTTAATATGCTGTCTAGGTTGGTCATAACTTTCCTTTATAACTTCATAACTCATTTGAAAAGACCCTGATGCTGGGTAAGACTGAAGGCAAGGGGAGAAGGGGATGAGAGGATGAGATGGTTGGAAGGCATCACCGACTCAATGGACATGAGTTTGAGTAAACTCCGGGAGTTGGTGATGGACAGGGAAGCCTGCGTGCTGCACTCCATGGGGTCGGAAAGAGTTGGACACAACTGACTGAACTGAACTGAACCACAGAAGATACAAAAGAAATAACTATAATCTATGACTTGACTTGAAAATACTTCCAACTTACTTGGAGAGAACAAGACATACACACTCACAAAAAGCTTGTCAGTATAAGAACTCAACACACACAGGATACATAGCAGACTTCATAGACAGAATGCCATACTGCCACATAAGAGCTATGAGTAAGTACTGTAGTCACTCAGGGAAGGGATAGATCAAGAAGGCCTGGAAGACCACCATTTAGACGAGGCTCAACTGGAGCTCTGTCTTGAAATGTGGACAGGATGTTACACATCAGTTAAGGCACTTGACCAGGGAAAAAACATAAGCAAGGGAGGGAGGTGGGAACGTGTGAATGGCTGAGGGGAGAAGTGCGGTGACAGAGACAGTGAGACACCTGTGAGAATGGGCAGGTGTTATTTTCCACTTTGAAGACAAAGAAATGAAGCTTAAGGGACTTCACTTGTGGTCCAGTGGCTAAGCATCTGCACTCCCAATTCAGGAGGGCCTGGGTTGAATCCCTGGTCAGGGAACAGGATCCCACACGCCACAGCTAAGCCCAAGCACTGCAACTACTGAGCCTACATACTCTGGAGCCCATGTACTGCAACAAAGACCCAGTGCAGCCAAAACGAACGACTTTTTTTAAAAAAGAAAAGAGAAACGTAGCTTAAGAGGGGAATTCCCTGGTGGTCCAGTGGTTAGGATTCTGAGCTTTCAGTGCCAGGGCCCAAGTTCAATCCCTGGTCAGGGAACTAAGATCCTGTAAGCCACTGCGGCGTGTGCAGCCAACAACAAACCACCACAAAAATACACCCAAAAAAACTTTGCCCAAGATTTAAAAGCTAATAACTATCAGGCTGTAACTGAACACCAGATCTGCCTGGCCCTAAAGTTAGTATTATTTTCATTACATTACTATACTATACTACTGCCTCACTAAAAGTCCATAGCACGGGTACTTAAGAACTTAAAATATGAAAATGTTAGATAGTTATAGCATATGGAGCATGAGAAATAGAGGATTAAGAAATAAGAAATCAAATTACAAAGCACTTGGGAAGCTGTAATAAAATAATATTTTAAATCACAGCCTCAGGAACACAATGTAATATTTCCAGCACCAGTGAATCAATAAACACATCAAAAGTCTCCCTGGAAGAATCAGAGAAAGCAGACAGCATGCCTGACAAGCCAACTCCAAAAGCCAGAAATGAGCAGAATTTATTCATACTCATCAAAAGCAGTTGTTTCCAACAATAAGACAACTTTTTGCACTATAACAATCTAGAATTACAACACGGTGTGGACTTATACAGACGTCCCAGGCAAGACTCTCTTCCCCTGGGCTGCTCTGCACCCCACTTGCCAGCAGCCACAAGGTCACTGGTGAGCTGACATTCACTCTGCACCTGCCAGGTGATACATGTACTAGGCTAATTCCAGGAAAGCACAAAGAGTCAAGGCCCTCAAGGAGGTCACTGCCTCGAAGGACAAAAACACAAAAATACAGATTATGGTGGCTCGGTAAGGATAGCCCTAAACCAGAGGCTTGAAGAAGGTGCTGGAGTGGCAGAGAAGGAGGAGATACTGCCTGAGGGAATCCAACTGGGCGTTTCAGGACGGGACCTGCCCCACACACCAGGCAGATGGGCAGCCACTCCCCCGGCCCGGCTTCCACACTTGGGCCCACATAGATGCTCCTCATACAGAGCCTCCAGCCTCCCTGCCTCCTACCTCAGCTCCTCTCATGTCTGTAGTGGCTGCACCCTCCTAGGGCTGACGAAATCCCTCCTTCCAGCTTTCAGCTCTCTACAGCAGCATATCTTCCTGTCTCTCAGTCCCTCACCATGCGATCCTCCTTCCCCACCACAACCACCCACCCCTCCAGCTCTTCTGTTCAAGGGCAGTGCTTCAACCTCGATAATTAGATAAACTTCTCAATCTTACTCCCCTTTGAGTCTGGATTAAATTCCATGTGGGTGTTAATAGCATGGCACTACCCTCCACTGTCTCTCTGTAGTAGTTGCCTAATAATCCCAAACCTTGGGTGAATCGATGCTCTGAACCTGCTGCCTTCTCAGGCCTTCAGGGGTGACTGTGTGGAAGAGAACACACACATATCCATCCAGTCTGGTTTTAAACTGATCATCTCAAACTTCAGAAAGGCCCTGACCACCAGCAGCATCCCCACTCACATTCTCTGGGAAGCCTGTTTGCCTTTGTCTCTGTAAGCACCCATCTACCCTACCCTACCCTACAGCTCTCTCACCTCCTGCTCCATTGGTAAAGTAGGCAGGAGCAGACAACTAGGATATTCACCAGCAAAGCAGGACAGCCACTGGCACTCCTCTGATAACGGGACAACACTCTTGTTTGGCCTCCTCGACCTTTTCAGTTGCCTGCTTTCCAGCATCTGCAAGCTCTCCCCAATTGGCTCCTTCCCAGCAGCTGAGACTGTCTCTAAATCATCCGTCTTTAACAGGCCGTCTTGAGCTCACAGGCTTTCCATCAGTGACCCCAGGAAGAGTGAAGCCCCTTTAAGCAGATGTCTACACCAGCGAGCTGCACGGAGGCGCTTCCTGTTCACCCCTTGGCCCTCTCCTCGGGTTTCCCCTTGTCAGGATCACCAGTGACTGCCCTGCTGGCAGATCCCAGTAATACTTTCCTCTACTTCACTAACTCCACCTCTCAGAGGCATCCCAAAGCAGCACACTGCTTCCTTCTGAAAAATTTCCCATTTCCATGAAAACAAATGAGAGCTGCCTTGCTGTGACTCCTCTGGCTGAATACCTACTCAAGTATCTGTAATCATCTCTGTCCCCTTCCCAGAGCTCTGGTGAGCAGCTCAGTCCAAAGCCTCTCCTCTTTTCACTTGGCTCACCCCAGAATAATTTGCATCCATTTCCATAAAAACTTTTGAAGCCTACAGAAATGATGACTGCCAAATTTGAATGCCTGGTTCAAATATCTCTCAACACCAGGCACACGCACTGACATCTTTTCAGTTCCAAACTCTCTACCACTTCAGAGCCTTCACTCTGCTTATGTGGCCACGCTGGGTCTTGGTTGTGGCATGCGGAGTGGGATCTTTATAGCATGCCAAATGTCAGTTACACACTGGAACTCTTAGCTGCAGTATGTGGGATCTTTTTCCCTGGAACAGGGATCGAACCTGGTATCCCTGCATTGGGAAGCACTGGACCACCAGCAAAGTTCCAGGGCCTTCACTCTCGCTGTTCCTTATGCCTGAAACACAGTCCTGATGCCTACACTGCCCCATCACCTCAGCTTCAATGTCACCTCCTCAGCAATCCCTTTAAAGATCACTCTAGGGGGTCCCTTACCACTGCATCCTGTCCTCTTCCTTCAAAGCAGTCACAAGTTGAAATTTATCACATATCTATTTACCTATTTGATTTTCCCACAGACTGTCAAACCTTATAAAGGAAGGGATCTTGTTTATTTTGTTAACCTAATGCCTACAACTATGCCTGGTACAAACACAGCACTCAAGAAATAGTTGTTGAATGAATAAAGTCTGCTTGAGTTGAAAATCAAAAGAAAATACTGGCAACGATTAACTGAATTCAGTTTCTTCTTGGGGAGTGGGAGGTGGGGGCTTGGGAGAATGCAAACAACATTTCAGATAAAAGGAATGTGTAAATATATGTGGACAAAGCACACACACACAAAAATGACAGACTGTGACCGATTCAAAGGAAAAAAAGCAATTTGGAAAGGCCAAAGCACTGGTTCCCAACCTGTAAACACTACAGACCCCACCCCTGAGGTGAGAAATGGAGTGATTAAAATGCTGTCTGAGATTTTAACTTAGTGCAGACACAAACCACAACTTAAAGTATCCCTAGCCATATTTTCAAACTTATGTACATGCAGTTACGAATCTTTACATACAAAAATAAAGTAAAAGTATTTCTAAATTCTTACTTTAGAGCCAGATAATTTTTCTCAACTAACATACCAGATATCCCACTTCTACAGAGCCCCTGTAATGCTGGACACTGAAAAGAGTTCTTGTTCTCAGAAAATCTGGCGCTAAGCAGACAAGGCCCAGCAGTCAACTGGGCACCAAAGGCCAACAGTGCTGTGCCCTTCCAAGATGTACATGTCATTTTGGAAATGCACAATCAGGAGACTCTGAGTGGCATACATTTATTGGAAAGATCATTAAAATCCGGAACTACTCAAGTTATCGCAAGAATATTCTGTGAGAGGAAAAAAAAAAATTGTTGAACTCCTTTCTCCCTCCCTCTCTCACTCACCCCAGAGTGAACAATAATTAACTACAGTGAAGTCATGACAAAAGAACAACTCTAATATATGAAATGCCCAAAAGTGAATAAAAGGATGAAGTTCATGGCATTAAAAGGGAAGGTCATATGAACAGAAATAAATCATTAATGTTGGCTAATTTCTGGTACTAAGATCATAGATTTTTCTTTGTACTTACCTGTATTTTCTAAATTTTTTCTATGAGGAATATAGAAAATATATGCTACTTTTATAATTACAAAGAGAGAAGTGTTATTTAAAAATGAGGCATTACCATTTGATACTGAAGGAAAATCTCCCTTTCAGTATTACTGTGTCTGACTCTTTGTGACCCTATGGACTGTAGCCTGCCAGGCTCCTCCATCTATGGGATCTTCCAGGCAAGGATACTGGAGTGGGTTGCCATTTCCTTCTCCAGCTCAGTATTACAGAATATAATATATAACTATCAATGAAGTGTAAAACAAGAAGTCTTAAATTCCCAAGAAGATGGAACTGGTGGATTAGTTACTTCCACAAATTACGTGGTTAAAAACTACATAATGGAACAGACAAAAAGTACAGAAAGTTAAAAAAACAAAAAAAAAGAGCAGGTCCACATTTCTGTATGTGCTGTGCTATGCTTAGTCGCTTAGCTGTGTCCAACTCTTTGTGACCCCACAGACTGCAGCCCGTCAGGCTCCTCTGTCCATGAGGATTCTCCAGGCAAGAGTACTGCAGTGGGTTGCCATGCCCTCCTCACATTACTGTATATATACTATTAAAAAAAAGAAGAAAATAAACACTGCACAAGAATGATTACTACTTGTCTTCACTAGTATAAGGAGGTAATTTTTTACAAATTTTTCAGATAGTTTAAATATTTTTTTCTGTGAACTACAGAAGGAGAACACAGCTTTACTTTTTGTTTCTTCTCTGGTTGATAATGAGAAGAATTGCTTCTATTCTACCCCTCAAAACTTCCTCAAAGGTGAAACAAGATGGACATACACTGAGAACTGCTGAAGCATGTTGATAGGTACATGAGAATACGTTACACCATTCTCTCCACTTTTGAACATGTTTAAAATTATCTGAAATTTTTAAAAATCCAAAATACTTTAATTTCTTCAAAAGAATTGTAAAGCTGAAGTCTATATGGGAAAAAACCTGTATAAAGGTAGTAATTAAACAAGTTTAGGATATGAAACTGCATTATATATAGTTATACATATAGCATATACAATGTACAGTATGACATTTATATACATATAGTATGATATAGCTTACATGTGAAACAATTACAGGAAAAAAATACATAAAAGATTAACATGTAACCTCTGAGTAACAAGTTTACGTGAGCTTATCTCCTACTTTTTAGTAACTTCCTCTACTTTTCATATTTGCTATAAAGAAAAAGACAAACATTAAAGAGCATTAAACAGAAAAGCAGTTATTTCATAACATCCACCTTATTCATTCAACAACTGTGAGACCAAGAGTAATTAACTGACGAGAAAGATACCTCTTCACTGACTGCTGACTTCTCCCACAGACAGAGTCAACAACAGCATACCAAACAGTTATACTATAGAGACAGTTTCCCTGGGTAGGAGAGAACAGTAATACAGATTACAGATTCCCAAGGAAGAGTCTTACATGAAAACAAGAGACCTCGGCAGACAACCACTTATTAGAGAGACAAGACAAGCCTTATTACAGTGACGAATACGTTGGCTTCTCCAAAAAGAGGGAATTTGTATTTCCACTCAATCAAGCAGCATTTCCTTTTTCTTTTTGTCCACAACTTGTCTGCTGCCACTGCTGCTAAGTCACTTCAGTCATGTCCAACTCTGTGCGACCCCATAGACAGCAGCCCACCAGGCTCCCCCGTCCCTGGGATTCTCCAGGCAGGAACACTGGAGTGGGTTGCCATTTCCTTCTCCAATGCATGAAAGTGAAAAGTGAAAGGGAAGCCGCTCAGTCGTGTCTGACTCTTAGCGACCCCATGGACTGCAGCCTACCAGGCTCCTCCATCCATGGGATTTTCCAGGCAAGAGTACTGGGGTGGGGTGCCACTGCCTTCTCCAACAACTTGTCTAAGATCCCTGACCATGGATCAAACCTGCACCCCAGGCATTAGAAGCACATAGTCTTAACCACTGGACCATCACGGAAGTCCCACAACACTCACTTCTATTGTATTTTTCAAAGAACTTCTCATATAGTTTTATAGTAATGACTAGCTTTGTTTCCCATTTGTTTACTACACTAATGAAAAACAGATCACTAAACCTGAATGCCTCCTTACAATGACTTTTAGTAAAAATGACTCCTTTACATGATTTTTGAACTATAAATCACAAATCATTAAATTCTTCCCTTTAATGTGTACATAATTCAGCAGTTGTTAAATAAATTCACAAAGATGTGCAACCATCACCATTACTTAATTCTAGAACATTATCATTTCAAAATGAAACTTCTATCATCCTTTAGCAGTCATTCTCCAACCCACGCTCCCAAACCCATGAAAACTAAAAATCCACTTTCTGATGGAATGGATCTGCCTACTCTGGACACTTCATACAAACAGAGTCATAAAATATGTGTCTTCCATGTCTGACTTCTTTCACTTAGCACACTATCGTGAAGGTTTACCCATCTCATTGCATGTATCAGTATTTCATTCCTTTTTGTGGCTGAATAATATTCCATCAAATAGCTGTACTAGAATTTGCCCATGTAGTTATCTGCTGATGAATATTAGGATTGCTTTTACTTTTTGGCTACTTATGAATAATACTATGAATACTCTTGAACAAGTATTATGAGGATAACTTTCCAATTTTGATACACAAATAGCAGCGTTAGCTAGGCTACAGGATATGATAAATATGTTTAGAGTGTTGAAGAACTGCCAGACTGTTTTCCAAAGTGGCTACACCATTTTACACTGCCACAGAAGTATATGAGGGTTCCAATTCCTCCACGTTTTCAGTAACACTTATTGTCCATCTTTTTTATCAAAGCCACCCTAGAGGGTATGAAGTGGTACTTCACTGTAGTTTGGATGGGCAATTCCCTAACAACAAAAAATTCTGGGCTTCTTTCAAGGGCTTGCTGGACATTCCAACATCTTCTTTGGAGAAATGTCTAATCAAATTCTTTGCTTGTTAAACTGGGTTGTCTTTATTCTTGATTGTAAAATTCTTTATATACTCAGGATAAAAGTTTATCAGATAAATGATTCGCAAATATTTTCTCTCATTCTATGGGATGTGCTTTCACTTTCTTGATGGTATCATTTGAAACAAAGTTCTAAATAGATAAAGTCGAATTCACCTATTTTTTCTTCTTTTGTTGTTTGTGCTTTAGATATCATATCTAAGAAATCATCACCTATTCTACTACAATAAAAAGAAAAAAAAACAGAATCTACTCTCTAATCTAAGTTCATGAAGACTTGTATCTACCCTTTCTTCTAAGAATTGTATAGTTTCAAGTGTTACATCCTGATCTATGATTGAGTTCATTTATATATATATATGAGTGAACAAATGGTTCAAATTCATTCTTCTGCATGTGGTTATCAATTTGTCCCAGCACCATTTGCTGAAAAACTATTCTTTATTGAATTGTCTTTGCACTCTTGTTGAAAATCAATTGACTATAAATGTCGAGTATTTATTTCCGGACTTACATTCTATTCCACTAATCTGTTTGTCGACCCTACCCTTTATGTCAGCAGCAGACTAGTTTGCTTACTATAGCTTTGTAGTAGGCTAAGTCCTCCAACTTTGTTCTTCCTTTTCAAAATTGTTTTGACTATTCAAGGTTCCTTGTATTACCATATGAATAGGAAGATCTGCTTGCCAACTTCTCCAAACAGGCAGCTGGGATTTTAATAGGGAGTGTGTCAAATCAATTTGGGGAATGGTGTCATGTTAGGTCATTTGATCCATGAATATAGAATGTCTTTTCATTTATTTAGATCTTTAATTTCTTTCAATGATGTTTTCTCTCTTTCAGAATGTATGTTTTATACTTTTTTGTTAAGTTTATTCTTTTTCATGCTTTTTGATGCTTTTGTGAATTGAACTGTCTTCTTAGTTTCATTTTTGGATTATTCATTGAAAGTATATAAAAATACAACTGATTTTTATATACTGATTTTGTATCCTACAATCTAACTGAATTCATTTATTAGTTTCAATTGCATTATAGTGGATTCCTTACAAGATCATGTAATCTGCAAATAGATTTTTTTTACTTCTTTTCAAACCTGGATGCCTTTTATTTCTTTGTCTAACTGCCCCAGTTAGAAGCTTCCGTATAATGTTGAATAAATATGGTATAAAATGACATCCTTTTCTTGTTTCTAATCTTGGAAAAAATTCAATTTTTAACACAAAGTATGGCATCAAATGAGGGTTTTCATGGGTATTCATCAGTGGCTTTTATCACACCAAGAAGCTCCCTTCTATTTCTAGTTTGCTAAGTGTTTTTATCAAGTAAGGGGGTAAGATTTTGTCAAATGCTTTTCCTGTACCTATTGTGATGATGTTCAAGATCCTTCAAGCTAGGCTTCAACAGTACATTCCTGGAGAACTTCCAGATGCACAAGTTGGATTCAGAAAAGGCAGAGGAACCAGAGAACAAACTGTCAACATCCACTTGATCATAAAAAAAGCAAGGAAATTCCAGAAAAACATCTACTTCTGCTTCACTGACTACACTAAAGCCTTTGACTGTGTGGATCACAACAAACTATGGAAAATTCTTAAAGAGATGGGAATACCAGACCACCTTACCTGCCTCCTGAGAAACCTGTATGCAGGTCAAGAAGCAACAGTTAGAATCAGACATGCAACAATGGACTGGTTCAAAACTGGGAAACGAGTACATCAAGGCTGTATATTGTTACCCTGTTTATTTAATTTATATACAAAGTACATCATGCGAAATACCAAGCTGGATGAATCACAAGCTGGAATCAAGATTGCTGGAAGAGATATCAACAGCTTCAGATATGCAGATGATACCACCCTAATGGTAGAAAGCAAAGAGGAACTAAAGAGCCTCTTGATGAAAGTGAAAGAGGAGAGTGAAAAAGCTGGCTTAAAATTCAACATTCAAAAAAGTAAGATCATGGCATCTAGTTCCATCTGTTCCATGACAGACTTTATTTTCTTGGGCTTCAAAATCACTGCGGACAGTGACTGCAGCCATGAAATTAAAAGACACTTGCTCCTTGGAAGAAAAGCTATGACAAAACTAGACAGTGTATTAAAAAGCAGAGACATAAAACAAAACAAAAAAGCAGAGACATCACTTTGCTGACAAAGGTCCATACAGTCCAGGCTATGGTTTTTCTAGTAGTCAGTCATATACAGATGTGAGAGTTGGACCAGCATCAAAGAATTGATGCCTTGGAACTCTGGTGCTGGAAAAGACTCTTGAGAGTCCCTTGGACAGAAAGGAGAATAAACCAGTCAATCCTAAAGGAAATCAACCCTGAATATTCATTAGAAGGACTGATACTGAAACTGAAGCTCCAATAATTTGGCCACCTGATGCAAACTGCTGACTCACTGGAAAAGACCCTGATGCTGGCAAAGACTGAAGGCAGGAAGAGAAGGGGATGACAGAGGATGAGAGGGTTGGATGGCATCACCAACTCAATGGACACGAATTTGAGCAAACTCCGAGAGATGGTGAAAGACAGGAAATCCTAGTGTGCTGCAGTCCATTGGGTTGCAAGGAGTCGGACATATCTTAGCGACTGAGCAACAACTGTGATGATAATGTGATTTTTGTCCTTTACTATTATGGTTACACTGATTTCCAGATGTTAAACCAACCCTGCATTCCTAAGATAAATTCTAGTTGGTCATATAGTGTATAATCCTTCTGATATGATGCTGGATTCAGTTTGCCTGAATTTCGTTGAGAATGGTTTTTTTTTTTTTTTTTTTTTGCATCTATGGTCATAAAGGATACTGGTCTGTAATTTTCTTTTCCCATCATGTCTTTGTATGATTTTGTCAATAGAGTAATAATATCCTCAAAAGATAAACTAGAGACATTCTATTCTTTATTTTGAAAGAGTTTGTGGAGAATCTGCATTTGGTAGATTTGAGAGAATCACCAGATATGAAGTTATCTAAGCTGGAGCTCTTTGTGAGATGTTTCCTGATTTTAAATTAAATATCTTTATTGCTGTTGGACTATTCAGATTTTTTTTTTTTGCGTCAATATCCAGGAATGCATACATTTTATTTGCATTGTCTCATTTGTTAGCATGTAATTGTTCCTGCTATTCTCTCACATTCCTTTTTATTTCTGTAAGGTTGGTAGTGATGTCCTCTCTTTCATTCCTGATTTTATTAATTTGAGTCTTCATTGTTTCTCTTGGCCAGACTAGCTTAAGGTTTCTCAATTTTGTAGATCTCTGCAATTCTTGGTCTGCTGATTTTTGCTTTTTCCTCTATTTCACTTATTTCTAATTTAGTATTCATTTTTTTCTTTCTCTGCTTGCTTTTAGTTTGTTCTCTTACTAGTTTCTTCAAGATGGAAGTTTAGATTACTGATTGAAGATATTTCTTCTTTTTTAACATAGCTGTTTATAGCTATAAATTTCCCTCTAAGCACTGCTTTCACTACATCCCCAAAGTTATGATATGGCGCTTAATTTTGTGCACAGAGCACAGTAAGTGCTACATCAACATTCATTCTTGAACAATGAATTATGGCAGGGTTTTTTTTAATTGTGGTAAACCACACACAAAATTCACCATTTTAGCTACTTTCAAGAGTATAGCACAGCAGCAGTACATTCACATTACTGTGCAACCAGTACTACCATTTTACACTGTATTTTTGTTCTCCGTCATTTCAGACCATTTCCTAATTTTCCTTGTGATTTCCTCTTTTATCCATTGGTGATTTAGGAATGTGCTGTTTAATTTCCACATATTTGTGAATTTCCCTCTGTTAGTGATACCTACTTTCATTCCATTGTAGTTCAGAGAACAGACTTTGAATGTTGTTTTACGGCACAACATATAATCTATCCAGGAGAATGTTTCACACGCACTTGAGAACAATGTGTACTCATTTTTATTGAATGTGGTGTTCGACAGATGTCTGTTCCTTAATGATTCAAAAGAGTCTATCTGCAACTAGATCACCTTTAAAAAAACAATTGCCAGTTACCCAAATCGTAAATTTTTCGGGGAGTTCCCTGGCAGTCAAGTGGTTAGGACTTGGGTTCAATCCCTGGTTGGGGAACTAAGATTCTGCACACTGCATGATCAGCCAAAGAATAGATAAAATAAATCTTAAATTTTTCATATTATCCCCCATTTTTATACCAACTGCTGCTGTTGCAGCTAAGTCGCTTCAGTCGTGTCCGATTCTGTGCAACCCCACAGACGGCAGCCCACCAGGCTCCGCAGTCCCTGGGATTCTCCAGGCAAGAACACTGGAGTGGATTGCCAAGTTCCTTCTCCAATGCATGAAAGTGAAAAGTGAAAGGGAAGCCGCTCAGTCATGTCTGACTCTTCAAGACCCCATGGACTGCAGCCCACCAGGCTCCTCCGTCCATGAGATTTTCCAGGCAAGAGTACTGGAGTGGGTACTCCATTACTGCCATTGCCTTCTCCATTATACTGACTAGTTATTCCATATATATATATATATATATATGGACTTCCCTAGTGGTTCAGATGGTAAAGCGTCTGCTTACAACGCAGGAGACCTGGGTTCGATCTCTGTGTTGGGAAAATCCCCTGGAGAAGGAAATGGCAACCCACTCCAGTACTCTTGCCTGAAAAATCCCATAGACAGAGGAGCCTGGTAGGCTACAATCCACAGCATTGAAAAGAGTCAGACATGACTGGACAACTTTATTTCACTTCATATATATATATATATATATATATATAGGATGAAGTCTTCTCTTTAAAAATAGAAATCTCAGTTTTAAGTACCATATTAAGAGTTGGTTTCTAAGAGTGAAACCTACCGAAAAGGTTAACAGAAAAGAGCATATATAATCACACAAGAGATTTCCTAACAGGTCTGAAACATTAAATCCCCAGGCTTAGGTGAATAAGAGGAGAGGAGAGCATTTGATACGTCATTTGATAGCATGACAGCTGACATAGTCATCCCAAATTTCCCAAGGGAGCTGGGTTACACCCACAAGAGAAAAAGAAAACCCTGTTAAGTACTGGTTATTCAATGTAAAGACAGAAGGTGTAAGAGGACTTGGGGTATAAAAAGCATGGAGAGTTTCTTCTGCTACTGAATAAAGAAGTCAAGCTACAGAGAAGTAACACAGCAATAGTTTAAAATTTGGGTTTCATTTCAGCAATTCAAAATAAGCACGGGTACTTCATATTTGAAATAGCACTTTCCAATCCACTAAGTGATTATACAAATGCTACCTTATTTATTCCCCTACAAAACTTCTTTAAGACTATTACTGTCATGCCTACTTACAGATTCAGAAGCAAGGAAACTTCCAGGGTCACACAATATGAAAGAGAATCAATATTTGAACCTGAGCTTTTAACTCCAAATCCAGGGCTATGTTCACCAGGTCACAGCTACTGCTTTCTCATCAAGAATACACACAACTCTCAATGTACTTTAGACCTGTGTACACATAACTTGGGCTTCCCAGGTGGCTTAGTGGATAAAGAATCCACCTACAATTCAGGAGATGTAGGTTCGATTCCTGAGTCAGGAAGATCCCCTGGAGGAGGGCACAGCAATCTACTCCACTATTCTTGCCTGGAGAATTCCTCGAGCAGAGAAGATTAGCGGGCTACAGTCCATGGGGACACATAGAGTCAGACACAACTGAAGTGACTTAGCCCGCACGCACACATAACAGGAGCCTGTGAGCTCTGGAGTCCGTAATCTGCAACAAGAGAAGCTTGCATGCCATACAAGAGAAGACACCGCACACTACAGCAAGACCCACCACAAAAAAAATTGAACAAACAAACAACAATGGTCATAACAGAACATCACTGCCAGCCCTGCGCACACATAGGTTATCTGGAAGACCATTTAAGAAGCTAGAAACTGCAGCTGCCTCTGGGAATGGGATGTGGAAGAATGATAAACAGGGTGGAGGAAGGTTTACATTTCACTCTCTATCCTGGTGCACCTTTTAAACTTTTTTACCATGTACATATAGTATCTAGTCAAAGGAAATACACATGTTAAAACATTAAGAAGTACGTTAATATTCTTTCCAGTATAAGCATAACTGTGTCCAATAAATACCAGGAAGTTAGTTGTAAAGTCATAAGGAACTGGAATCCTGAAACCACAGGTATCATCAGTTACTACAAAGAACTGAAAAACATTTGAAAAGCTAGTCATTCAGCAAGTTGTCCATGTCCATCTCTACACTCATCTCTACAAGATAGCACTGGTAACATCTATAGGGAAGCAAGGGATTCCCAGGTGGCGCTAGTGGTAAAGAACCTGCCTGCCCATGCAGGAGACCTAAGAAACACGGGTTTGATCCCTGGAGGAAGGCATGGCAACCCACTTCAGTATTCTTGCCTGGAGGATTCCATGGACAAGGAGCCTGGCGGGCTACAGTCCACAGGGTCGCAAAGAGTGGGAAACGACTGAAGTGACTTGGTGTGCATGCATAGGGAAGGAAATGTGTTTCTGAAGCTCTTTCAGTCTTGGAATTCTTGCAAAATCAAAAACTGGCAACGAAAAAAAAAACCTCTCACAAGTAATAAGAAAAAAGTGCCCAATTCATTTTTGATCACTGATCTATAGCCATGTTTTAATTTAAAAATAATAAGACAGAGTCATACATGTCTACAAAATTACTCTTAGGTCATATGCTTCTATATAATTACAGTTTTAAGTGTATTAACTACAGGATTCTCTTACTGCCATCTGGGTTTTGTTAAAATCTCTAAGATGGATAATTCGGCAATATCTCTCACAATATTAATGTTACAAATTTCAACCCAAAATGTCAACTTATAAGAATTTATTCATATACATGGCAAAATAATTATAGGATTATTCTTTACAGCATAGTTTCATAGATGCAAAAGACTAGAAAAAACTAAATGTTCCTTAATAGAGGGCTGAGTAAATTATAGTATGCTATACTATGGCATACTATTCAACCATACTCTTCATTTTCAAAAAAAAATAATGAAGCCTTTAATGTACTGACATAGACTAATTTCCAAGAAACATTAACGTAAAAAAAAGAAAGCAAAATTCATTAGTCAACATCTGTACAAAAAAGGAGGGTGGAGAGAAGGCATATATATGCACTATTTCATACACATAATGAATAACAGTGGGGTCTCCAGGGGAGGGTAGATGGCAGACAGGAGAAGAGGAAATCTGAATTTTAAATTATGTATATGTATTATCTGTTCAAAAAAATAAATATTTTATAATTTTAAAAAATGTAATTCATTTAACTAGAAGTTCTCTCTTCTTTCTAGGTAATTTAAACAAATGAATGGAACTTTCATAAACAAGACTTAAACTTGCTCATAAAGCCCACAAGAATACCTCCGAGGTATGCTTTAAAAAAAATTTTACAACCAATAATTCATGCAATAAGCTTGTGACCACAGTAAAGATTATATAATTTTAATAATTCCATAACTATCCAGAAGCATCTCAGTAGCAACCAACTCTCCATGGGGTCACAGAGAGTCGGACACAACTGGGTGGCTTCACTTTCTTGCCAAAAGCACAACATCTAATCCCCACCCCCAAAATTCCAAAACTGACTGATCAGTTGGTGATTCAAGTAAAGACCTGAAAATAGAAGGGTCTGGATTTTATGAAGACTCAGGGTTCTCTGTACGTGGTTAGTGTCAGGCTTCTCTCAGCAAGGCTGCTTTCCTGGCCACTTCACATTAGACAATGGGGTTAATGTCACAAGCTGGGTCTCCAGCCAACACAGCTCTCTCGTAACTGGAAGGCAACAGGCAGGCCCCAGAGCGCCCATCCAGGGAGTGTGGACCTGTTCAGGGCCTCACGTTCTTCAGATGAAAACAGGAAGGGACACAACCTTCCCCCACCCCCAGATGAGCAGCCCTTCCTTCTTCAGACCCCACATGCATTCAACACACCCAACAGGGCACTCTACCCATCTCTTCAACTGTCCCCCTTCCTTGGAATGGAGCTCTTTGGGAACAGGGCTGTCAGCCCCACTTTCTGTCCTCAGGCACAGTGAAGTTGCCTGAGGATTCTAATCAGGGTACACAGTGCAGTCTCTACTAATTATCCAGATACACCCTAGAGTAACTCTCTTATTTTAACAGCAGTAGTTCTTGTTAAGGGCTCTCTATGTTTTAGGCCCATTCTCATGAACATCTATGTACACACTTTCTGCATCCCCTTCAGTCACCCATGCCACCCCAAAACAGATCTAGCAAGCAAATGATCACAAGATGTGTCTCATCTTCCAGGGCTTACTCACTCTTACACGATTCCACAAAATAATCACTATACAATTCAGCTAAATACTGTTATACTATCTAAATAAATGCTTCTTTGGCAATTTCAGAAATCGACTCCAAATTCTGAAATGAATGAGAAGATAAACAAATTTTTCCATCATATTCACTTTATAAATGCAGTCACAAGCCACTGGCATTCACCACCAACAGGTGAGTTCAATCAGCAACAGGCTAAAATACCACCCTCATCAGCCAACAGCAACTCCAAAGGAAACAGTGGGGCACCAGCACGTTTCTTTTTATAAAGGGGCACCCTCCTCTGAATGGGATCCCATGTCTGGAAGGGATCTACCAAATAATAAAAAATACTTCATAAACCAGACTTTTTAGACAAAGATATAGCTTTAGATTAAGATACACACCAGGCCCAAAGTCTCCATAAAAAAGGCCAGAGATAGCAAAAGAAAACAGTCAGCATCTCTCCTTGCTACTCTCCCTGGCATAAGCCATTATTCCTACTAAGGGAGGTCAAGCTTTTGCTTAATCACTCTGTTGGTTGACAATTAGCTTGAAAGCATCTCAAGTACTGAGTTTGCTCTGGCCTCTCTGATGTTGTTACATCGTTCAGAACTAGAAAATACAAGAATAAAATAATTCCTTTCTTTGTTTTCACTCTTAATAATAAGGATCTGCTAAAATAAGCACTGGATAAATAACCAGAATCTCATGATAAAAGTGTTTATATAACAAGATGCTAAGAAATACCTACTTAGGAGTCAAAACCTACTAGAAAACAAAACACCGAAGGCCAACCTTTGAAATGAGCCTTCCCCTCCCAGGTATCTGGATGGCAGATTATAAAATGGACTCCCAAGGGAGGTCTGATCACTTAGGACAAGTAACATTAGACCTTTCTGAACACTAAAGAGTGTGAGGGAGGGAAATCTGATAAAACAGACTCAGAGAGAAAGACCAGATACTTTTCCACTAGTTAACTTTTGGGATTTCTAGGCAAAAGAAGAATTTTCTAATGATACTTAATTTTCCTGTTAGAAAGTTATATACACTCACTGCACAAATTCAAAATAATTTTTGAAATTAAGAGCATTTGTTAAAAAATGAAAAAGCAAGATCTGGATATACAAAAATCACATCTAAAGTGAGTAAAATTCCCAATTTAAAACTCATCATAATCATAAATAACAAGTTAAAAATGTTTCAATCATCCATGAAATAAACCTCGCATTCTGCAGCCTGAGGTTTATCCATGTATCAAATGTCACATACAAAAAAAACTCCTATGGCATTTGAAAGGTATCAATCCCCACATTTGGGAAGATGACTTCAAAGGACCTGAACTTTAAATCTTAAAGAACTTTATAATATATTGATCACTAATCTTTTAAGAATAATTTTCTGGAAATTCCATAGCAGTCCAGTGATTAAGACTTGGCACTTTCACTGCCTAGGGCCTGGGTTCAATCCCTGTTCAGGGAACTAAGATCCCTCAAGGTACAGTCAGAAAAACAAACAAACAAAAAAACCTACAAGTTGCAAAGTATAGCCAAAGAAAAGATTAATTTTCTGTAATTACCCAAATATATTGGCAAAGGTCTAAGTTTAGCTTCACAATTCAGTCAATAAAACTTAAGCACATCCCTTACACAGTACTGGACTGGGCATTAGAGTGAATAGGGGAGAAAAGAAGGTTAGAAACTGAAAAACAAAGAAACATACAGTCTACTCTGAAGGTCCTTATAATCTACATCAGAACACAAGACTAGGCAAAATCTAAAAAAAGGGAATTCACATTTACTAAGTGTATCTTATCTGTCAGGCAGCAAAGTTATAATATGCAACATCCATGAAGCCTGTCACAAGGGAAGAAAACGGGGAGGGGGGCGGGGGTTGAAATTGAGGCGGGTGAGGTCAAAAACCAAAGCACAACATAAATGCCAAGTGATAACAGAGGATAAGCACAGTTTTCATTGTGCTTCAGTCTAACTCGCTTAAGTCAGACTGTTGGACTCTGCAACCCCATGGACTGTTGCCCACCAGGATCCTCTGTCCATGGAATTCTCCAGGCAAGAATACTGGAGTGGGTTGCCATTTCCTACACCAGGGGATCTTCCCTACCCCTGGATCAAACCTGTATCTTTTGGGTCTCCGGCACTGGCAGGCGGTGCTTTACCACTAGCGCTACCTGGGAAGACTGGTGCTGGGACAACTGGATGGCCATATACAAACAACAAAGTTAGACCAGTACCTCACACTGTTTACACCAACTAACTCAAAATGGGTCATGAAGATGAAGAGCTGGATCTATAAAACTGTAAGAAGAAAATGTAAGAATAAATCTGCATGACCTTAGATTTGGCAATAGATCCTTAGATATGACATGAAAAGCATGAAAAAATTGATTAATTGGATTTCATCAAAATTACTAAGGACATTATCAAGAAAGTGAAAAGATAACTTACAGAATGAGTGGGAGAAAATATCTGCAAATCATATATCTGGTAAGAGCTTAACGTTCAGAATATTTAAGACCTCCTAAAACTCTAAACCAAAAAGACACACACATGCTCAGTTGCTGCAGTCATGTCCGACTCTTTGCGACCCTATGGACTGTAGCCCGCCAGGCTCTTCTGTCCAAGGCATTCTCACAGTCCAGTTTAAAAATGAGCAAAAGCCCATACCACAACTATGAAAGCCTGTGCACCTTAGAGCCCCATGCTCTACAACAAGAGAAGCCACTCCAATGAGAAGCCCGCACACTGCAACTAGAGAGGACCCCCCTCTCACCACAACTGAGAAAGCCCATGTGCAGCAATGAAGACCTAGTGCAGATAAAGATAAATAAATAAATAAAAATGGACAAAGGAGAACAGCAAGGTCTTACTGTATAGCCCAGGAAACTATATTCAGTATCTTGTAGTAAGCTATAATGGAAAAAAATATGAAAATATATATACACATGTATAACTGACACACTTTGTTGTATACCAGAAACACATTATAAATCAACTATACTTCAATTTCTTTTAAATGGACAAAGGATTTGCATGTATATTTCTCCAAAGAAGATATACAAAGTGTCAATAAGCACAAGAAAAAATGCTCAACACCTTAGTCGGTAGGGAAATAAAAATCAAAACCACAATGAGTACTACTTCACACCTACTAAGATGGCTATAATTTTTAAAAAACAGAGATAACAAGTATTGACAAGGACATGGAGAAATTGAAACCCTTGTACAAAACTGCTGGAAATGTAAAAAGGTATAGCCACTGTGGAAAATCAGGCGGTTACTCAAAAAGATAAACATAGAATTATCACACAATCCAGTAATTCTACTCCTAAGTATACACTCAGAAGAATTAAAAACAGAGATTCAAACAAACTTGTGAACCAACATACATTACAGCATTAGTCACAATAATCATAAAGTGGAAACAACCCAACTTCCAACAGCAGATGAAGGGATAAATAAACTGGAGTATCCATACAATGGAACATTATTTAGCAATTAAAAAGGTATAACATTCTGACATAGGCTACAATAAAAACGAACCTTGAAAATATTATGTTAAGTGAAATAAACTAGTCACAAAAGGACATATAATTATTACACTTTAATGAAATAGCCAGAAGAGGCAAATTCAAAGAGACCAGGGCCTGAAGAAGTAGGAAGAATGAGGATTTACCGCTTACAGAGTTTCTGTTTGGGGTGATGGAAAAACTCTGGAAGCAGACTGCAATGACTGCTGCCCAAAGTGAATTTTATTAATGCCACTCTCCTGTATACTTTAGAATGGTTACAATAGCATATTTTTCCAAAGTAAAAAGAAAAAAAGAGTTTATATAAAGTCTTAAGGAGTCTGGCTTGTCCAAGGGTGGATCTCAAATCAAGGGCTCAAGTCCAAAAGGGACTGTAGGTTCCCGGGTCCAACCAACCCTCATGGAAACCCTCATGAGAAGACTGCATCCCTACATCCTTCCTGACCAGAGAAGAGGCCTCTCCAGATGCTGCCGGATGCTAGCAGAAGACTCTCCCCCAAGACAGCCCACTGACCCTTCTTACAGGAAAAACAACCTGTGCTGGAAAAAACAGAGATAAGTGGAAAGGAAACTGAAGAATCCAAGAGCCAAACTCTCCTACTTTGCAGCTGCATGACCATGGACAAATTACTCAAGTGCTCTAACTAAAGCTCAACTTCCTCTCATTATACAATGAAAATAGCATCTACCTTTAAATGCTGCCATGAGACCTGCCAAAAGAGCACCTATGGCACCCAGCCTAGTGCCTGGCTCTTATTGGGTTTTACCACTGGGACAAGAGGTCTGTTTGCCACACTTAAGCCAACCTAAGGTTTGGCGGGACATGGTTTGGGTCTGGAGAATTCTATAATTTTCAGAACTCAAATAAAACACAGACTTCAGAGAAAGAGCTGTTTCTATGCAGTTCAATGACTGCATAAGCTCTTAGAAAGACTGGCTTATTGTTCACAGAATGAACCCAGCTACTCTACATTAGGAAGGGAGCTGCTAGACAATTCACTCTCTCTAGACAACCACCCTCTGTTCACAACGAAGTCTTGCCTCTCATAGGAGAGACAGGCTCTGTGGAGGAACTGAGCAGAAAGTCAGTTAGAAGGTCGTCCTGAGGCAGCTCTCAGGCTCTGGTGGCCTCAGCATCACTTGAGGAATCTGTTAAAGACACAGACGTCTCACCCCCACTACTAGACATTCTGGTCTCTAAGTATTTCAGGAAAGGCTCTTGAGTACAACTGTTTAAAGAAACACTTGAAGGGAAGGTACAGAGATGTCCTACGACTACATTCTGATGTTGACAAACAGACCAGTCTGCCCCACAAAGCAAGAGCTGTGTTTTCCTCCACGCCTATCGAAAAACACACTACTAGCTTCGGCAACACATGCCATGGAAACCATGGAAGTGAAAGAGATCACCCGCAGGGAATACCCAATTCAACCTATATGTTCTATATTTCTCACAGGAAAAAAGAAAAAAAAAGTAAATTTTATTACCAGAACTTGGTAAAAATTTTGTCAAGCACTCTTAAATCACTGGGGAAATTATTAACTGATACAAGCTTTTGGTCAGCATTCAGGCAATATGTACCAAAAGTCACCCAATATTCTCACTTCTTAGAACTGATCCAAAGGAAACAACACAAAAAAGCAAACTACATGGCAAAAACAGCCATTGTTGTAATATATAGTATTATATATCTTATATCTTGATATATAATATATATATATATATATACCTACATATTAAGGATCCTGGTTTACCAGGAATTTCCTGGCGGTCCAGTGGTTGGGAGTTCACTCTCAAAGGCCCAGGTTCAACATTTGGTCAGAGAACTAAGACCCCACAAGTTGCGAGGCACAGCCAAAAAAAAGGATCCCAGTTTACCAAAATCTGCCATTATCAAATGAAATATGACAAAGCTATTGAAAATCAAAATGATGCATACCATGTCATTACATGGAAACTGTTCATAAAACATGGAAGACTTAAAACGACTTACTAAAAAACGGACATATGGACAGGACACTGAAAAAACCTGGAGGTGGGGAAGGTGGCAGGGGGACAAATGAGTGAAAAGGATCAACAGGTACAAACTTCTAGCTATAAGACAAATGTATGGCATGATGACCATAGTTAACAATACTGTATTATATATTTGAAAGTTTCTAATAGATTGAATTTTAAGAGTTCCCATCCAAGGAAAAAAAATCTGGAAGGTGATGGATCTTGACTTATTGTGATCATTTCACAATATACAAAAATACTGAATCACTATGCTACACACTTGGGAACCAACATAATGTTGCAAGTCAATTTTACTTCAATATATACAAAAAATGTGTTTGGATTACAAAAAAAATGAGAAGGAAAAAATCCTGTGTTAGGATGGCTTGATATAGGCTTTCCCCTGTCTGGTCTCTCAACTATCTGTATTATTGCTATATCATTGTAATAGGATTACAAATAAGTTTATCTCATCCTGCTTGGAAAGTTAACTGGGCAACCATTCTAGAGGTAGAAGGCAGATTCACTGACCTCAGTCATGCTGAATGAAGATAAACGCACCCAATCGAACCATGGGAGCAAGATGGGCACAGGCCAGTTCTAAATTTTCTTTCCCGAAAAGATAAATCTTGACGTATCCATTAACTATTAAACCTTAAATTTACGTTTTTTAAAAAGCAAGTATAAACACCCTGAAGGAGAGAGGAAACCTGATCTGGCGGCTATTCACATGGCAAAAAACCATCAGGCGACTTCAGAACCACAACTTCAATATAAGGTTGCTAAGAGACAATTTACACAAGAAGAACATCAGGCTAAGAAACAGAAGGCCTAGCTCTCATCGTCCTTCCACCATGTACTAGGATTTAACTCTGAGCTCTTGGCTTCTCATTTGTAAATTGACAAGATAATCGTGGTATTTCCCCTGCCTACCTCAGGAGATTTTTGAAAGGAACAAATAAGATTATGAACGTAAAAGTGTTTTGAAAATCCAGGGTTTGTTCCCTCAAATCTGGCTGTTAGTATTATGAAGATGTTCCTACAAACAAGGGTAACCCTGTTTAGGAGACATACTCCAAACTGATAATAAGCAGATGTACCTCCCATGGGGCTCAGCAGGATCTGGGGCCAGACATTCCCCTTTACCCCAGGTTCAAATCTTTTAGGAGAACCTATCTAACTGTTACCTGGTCATTTTTTTAACTTGTAAAAGCAAATGCAATCACTGACAAAATTAACATAGAATGCAGGACTTTCAAACTGGGTTTTTCAGGTTTACTTTAGGATTGTTAAAAAACTGTGGCTGCCCAGGCCCAAAGAAGACTTAACTGACCAAAATCTCTGGGTGGCTAGCGATAAATAAGATCAGGCTGTTTGTATTTTAAGAACCTCTCCAAGTGATTCTGGCAACTTGATTACTGCTTTTTTTTTTTGGCTGGACCTTGGGGCATGCAGGATGTTAGTTCCCTGACCAGGAGTCGAACCCATTACCCCTGCACTGGGAGCTCAGAGTCTTAACCACTGGACTCCAGGGAAGTCCTAGTTACTGTTATTATTATTACACTGTTATTAACTCTTACCATGAACACATGACAGGAAGTCCATATACTGACTCAGTATATGTCAGTCACTATTCTCAGCATCTTACATATATTATCTCACTTCATCCTCACACAGCCCTATAAGATGCTGCTATTAACACTGCCTGTTCTTCACCCTCCTTTTGTAGATGAAACTATTAAAATACAAAGAGATGATCTAACTGACCCACGGCCCAAAGCCATAGGGCTAGCAAGTGGCAGAAACAGAAAGCTCACATATCTGAAAATCCTTGATACAGTTTCCTAACCTAAGACAGTAACTATATATTCTGGTCAGGTCATATCAAATTCTGCTTTATGTCATATATTGCATTTAGAGGACCATAACAAACAAGAGTTGCCTGAAGAGAACATGGTGAAATCAGGTTAAACCATCCGGGACAAAGGACCTAGGGCTGTTTACATACTTCAGCTTCACAGGGATGAATTTGTAACATTTTATCTGTTTCCTCCATTACACTGTGAGTGAGCCCTTGAAGTGTGAGAACCATGTATGTCTTTTCAGCTATATCCTTGTGGTTCCTGAAAGTGAAAGTCACTCAGTTGTGTCAGACTCTCTGCGATTACATGTACTATACAGATCATGGAACTCTCCAGGCCAGAATACTGGAGTGGATAGCTGTTCCCTTCTCCTTGGGATCTTCCCAATCCAAGGACCAAACCCAGGTCTCCCGCATTGCAGGAGGATTCTTTACCAGCTAAGCCACCAGGGAACTAAAGGAAGGGTTTAATAAATTAATCAATAAATCTAGAAAAGGCTTGATGACTGTCTCGGGAAATGAAAGCCCATTTCATGGAAAAGAAACAGATTTGATTCATGTTGCTTCAGAGGCAACAGGCAAAGGGGAGGAGCAGAGTGGAGACAGTCTAGAATATCTTTCCAGCAATCAAGGCCTGTCCAGTGACAGGAAAGCAGGCTGTGGTTTGAGGCTCAAGACCAGAATACAGTAGACAAAAGGCAGGATGTTGGACTATGGGGCCTCTAAGAGCTCTTCCAAGGCTCTAATCCTTTAATCCTAAATTAAGATACACTGGTTTATTCCTTCACACTTTCTACAGAGACTAGCAAGTCTCTACACAAGGCCAGTAGTCCAAGCACAGAGGCTACTACAAAGTCTTCTACAAACTCCCAGAACCCTCAAGGACCTAGAGAAGAATAAAGCACCAGAGGAATCTTCCCAGGAGGAAGGTAATGAATACAATAGGAATCAACAAGGAGTGAGGAGACTTCCAGGCAAGAAACAGGAGAAAAGTCAACAAAGGTGTTATGAAGAAATGCTGCCATTTGAACACATCTGAGCTACATCTTCAGGGATGCCTGTGGGAAAGTGGATTCTGTGAAAGTGCCATAAGAATCTGAGGAGGAGGAGCATTCAGCCTGGCAGTAATGGTCTGAGCTCAAGGGAGGTGGAGAAAGCCCTGCAGTGTGAAGACGCGGCTAACACTCAAGAAATTGTGGTGCTAAAAAGAAAAGGCCTTTAGAGGTCAGTTAACCAAACACACACACTCTTAATGGATGCTGACCTGGTTGCATTCAGTAAAGAAAGGTTAGCTTACTTTCTTAAATTACATTTTACAAATCAAAGACTGAATCATCAGTGATTCTGTTTCCAAACATTATTTTCTGCTACTGTCTATTCTTTTCATTATGTGAAAACCAGACTTGCAATCATCAAAGTTGTTATCAAAATTCAGCTCTGAGCCTAATATGTTATCATCCCTTAAATGATTATAACATTTACCAATAGTACTATGAAATAAAAAGCATTATCCATCAATCTAAAAAGCTACAACTTTATAAGCAGAAGATTAAGAATAAATGGAGTCTGAAAAAATTAATTTATGTCTCAGGTACAAAAAACTATCTCACCGAAGTTATAAACTGTGAGACTGAGCCATTTAAAAAAAGGGGGGCGGGGGGGGAATTAACAAAGGATTAAAGGGAAAAAAATCAAAATCCCAAACCAGTGACCAAAACATAACACATGTGAACAATAAACTTAATGGTCTTCTGGCCATTCATGTCTCAACATCCCTGTCAAACTATTTTAAGGATCTGAAATCTTGCTCTATAAAAAGCAAGTTCCCATCATTTGAACCACACTTAAGAGATTCTATGGCAGTAGTTACTGAAGCATGAAAAACCAAGCCTCAGATTTTTGCTACCTGTCAGTACAAAAAAATGTCTACCTCTTTCAGGTAAAGTTAGTTGAGCCTGTAGCCAAAATCTTAGCACTCTAGGATATTGAGATTTTTGGATCTAACACTAATTTAAGGTACAAAGGCTTTTTCCCTATTCACTACCACTTAGATTGTAACATGGAGATAAAATATTTGACAACTCCAAAACCAACAGTCTCTTCAAAGGATTTCTGACTTTGCTTAACTTTAGTTGGGAGAATACAAAAGAACAGCTGAAAACTCAACAAAAATTTAAACTTTAAAATCCTAAAACATCTACACGTTGGCTGATAAGCTATGAATTTCAGAAACTGAACATTGAGTAACAATTGCTAAAAAAAAGGTGCAACTACACCATCTTACAAAGATGGATAAGCAAACAGCTCACCAAAATTTAAATCTTTCTTAGCAAATGGAAAAGATAAATAATATCCAGTAACTCTGGGACACTGTGATGTTATTTTTCTTATCTATATGGTCTCTGCATCAATGTTACTATTCTCCACTCCCTAGACAAGCAAAAGGAGCCCACTGTCCAGGATTACTCTGACCAAGAGGACAGTAAATGTCACAATAACAGTAACAAAAGCAACAATTTCTAAAGCCATCATTTATACCAGACTCTGGCACCCGAAAAGGGTGCAAGGCATATGGCAGCAAGCAACTATTTCTCACTTCTGACTCTTCTACATCACTGCCTCCCAAAGGACTAGAGAATCTAGAGCTCTGGATGTCATATCTACAAATGAAAGTATCATGTTTTAAGAGCTCACAGGTTCTACAAATGGTCAACATTAATGAACGAACCTCAACGACAGAGAAACTTACCCAGATGCAACAAAACATGTTTCAAGCCTCCACCTAATTTTTGCTTTTAATTTTAATAATAAACACAAGTTGTTGCTGTTATTTTTAAATTATGTAATAAGTGAGACTCTGGAAAACCCCAGACTCATCCGAGCGGCTTGGAAAACGAGAAAGCAAAATGTGATGAGTTCCATTGTACCCAGCCAGGCTAACGTGCAAGATCACACACTCCTCTCCGTCAGAGCGTCCCTACCAATACCGAAGAACAACAAAGGCAAGTTGAGGAGGCTGCACAAGGCTTAACTCAGCACTTGTCCGCCTTCCCAGCCTCCGAAGCAGCTCGCTGCGGGCCCGGGGACCTCCGGCACCCTGCGCATCCCGCCCGGCCCGCGCTCGGCTTTGTCTGGCCAGGCTGGACCCCTTCCCTCCCGATCTTTCTCCACACCCACCACTCGCCCAGTAGTAGTTGGGGGGGGGGGTCTCCCTCTCGCCCCCTCCCCTCGCAAGCCCGGCTCTTTTAAAACGCGGCTTCTCCTACCAGGCCCGAGACTCGAGTCGGGAAGGGGGCCCGGGGTGGGGTCCGGGAGAGGAGAGAGAGGGGCACACAAAGCCAGGCTGACCCCAGAGCCACCCCCAACCCTCTGCAAAGCAGCGTGGGATCAGCGATCTGCGGGTTGGATAAACAGTCCCCCGCTCCCGTTCCCCGCCCAGCTCCCACCTAAGGGCCGCCCCCCTCCCCCCCAAAGTGCACCCAAGAGCGGATGACAGCACCGGACCTAGCCCCCACCCAGCCTCGGGGCCCACCACCGCGAGGGGGGCAGGGGCCTGGGAGGCCTGGGGTCTGCACACCCTCGCCCTAACCGAGCACTTACGGGCCGTATTACTCGCTCCTGTTGCCGCTGCGGACCAGACGGCCGCCGCCTTCTCCTCCACCCCAATGAGGTTAAGCGCCTGGTGCGGGGATTAAAAAAAAAAAAAAAAAAAATTAGAAGCCCAGAGCGCCTGCGCAATGAGGTCTCCCTTTTTTCCCCTTACCGCCACGACCCGACTGGACCATAGAGTGTGCAAACCGAGAGCAGAGAGGCGCCTGCTTCTCTATGGTAAAGCGCGGCACGGGCGCCGCCCTGGCTGCGACGGGATTCGGGACCCGCCAGTCCCTGGAGCTCTTGCCTACTCGGAGAAGGCCAATTGGCCCTGATGGGGACCCCTAGGGAAAGGTTCTTAAAGCAAAGGGCGGCCAGGCTGGAGTTGGACCCCCGGCGAGTTGCGGCAAAACTCAGGCTAGGCAGAGAGGATTGAATCTAAGCGGCCATGGCAATAGGGCACCAGAAAGCAAGGAGCGTAGCGCTCAGGAGGAACCAGGAAAGCTTGGGTAAAAGGCGTCCGGCCGGAACTTCCTCCGGTGGGGGCGAGGAGGTCCACTACCTGAGGGAACCGGCCTTTCACTTCTGGGTTACGCGCGTCCGCGCACCTCCTGGGCGTCCAGGGCGAAGGAAAACGTCCCTTGCGACGCTCCGTACCGAGGCTCGCCCGTCACTCTTCGGATAGGCGCGGGCGCTGGAGCCGGAAGCACAACTTTTTAACGGTTCTTTGCCTTCTTTGAAGCCGAGCTAGCCCTGTGGAAGCCTCGGAGACCCTGGAGACTTTCTTCCTTGAGTGCCTGCACGAAACAGGCGGCTTCCATCCCCTCTCTCGCCTTTCTCTTGGAAGAAGTGTGGGAGAGTGTCTCGGAGGTTTAAAAGCTGTGCAAGTTGCAGGGCTACCCTTTAAGGATCTCGAAGGGCCCCACAGTTTTGCTGCGTCTGGCGCCTACCCTCACTTGTAATTTGCCATTGAAAGCTTTCGTGAGATTACTGCTCCCGGGAACCTACTCAGTGTGAGTTGGCTTCCCTCCGTCTCGATTCTCGCGTGTGGAGCTCCTGCTAGTGGGGTGTGTGGACACCCGTGAGATCCTACCTTTGAAGGTCCAGGACTTAGATGATGTGCTTGGAGAGACTCAGTCAAAACAAGCCTTATGTAAACTCCTCTGTGGAGTGCAGGAAAGGGAGCGGACTGTAGGCTGAAGAAGTAGCGATGGCCAGAAGGAGGTGACTCCTGTTTAGATCTAGAAAGGAGGACATCTTTTGGAGAAAGCACAAGCGACCTTTTGAAAACCGCTGGGTGGTGATAAAAGAGCTTTCCAGAGAAGATAGCATGGGGCAAGAGCTCAGGAGGCAGTGGACGTTTTACTGAGTGCAATGAAGAGAGCAGCCTAATCGAATTGGAAAAAAAAAAAAAAAAGACAAGTGGGAAGTAATGTTGGTAACTACGATGGGGAATGTTCTATTTTTTAATATTTCTGGCCCCACCATGTGGGATTTTAGTTCCTTGACCAGGGTAGAACTTGTGCCCCTGCACTGAAGCTCATAGTTTTAACCACTGGACTGCCAGGAAGGTCCCAGGAATGTCTTAATTTTTTAGGTGACAAAATACACATGACATAAAATTTACCATTCATTTTTAAGTGTATAGTTATGTACATTTACACTGCTGTGCTACCATCTTCAGAATTCAACTGTAGGAAACTGGAATTCTTTACCCTTTAAACAGCCCCAGCTCTACCCTGCCCCAGCCTCTGGCAACCACTCTTTTACTCTATAAATTTGACCGTTCAGGTTCCTCATGTAATTGGAATCATGTTCCTTTTGTGACTGACTTATTACACTGTTTCACTGAGCATAATGTCCTGCTTTCATGTTGAAGCAGGTGTCAAAATTTCCCTGCCCCCGCTTTTTTGCCACATTTTTCATTGTAATAATCTATAAATTCTTTGGGGTTCTTTTTTGACCTCACCCCACAGCATTCAGGATCTTAACCAACCAGGAATGGAACCTCCTACAGTAGAAGCACTGAGTCTTAACCACTGAACTGCCAGAGACATCCTAGAATTTCCTTGCTTTTTAAAATTAATATTCCATTGTATGTATGGGATATATATATTTATATTCCCAAAATGAACCCTTAGGTTACTTATACCTTTTGGCTATTGTGAATAATGCTGCTGTGAACAAAAGTGTACAAATATTTCTCGAAACTCTGCTTTGAATAGGATGGAGAATATTTTGAAACCAGGTAGAGAGATCTACATTGTTTTAGGTCCTCAACTTGGGGTAGTAACATAGTGGAAGAACTGTTTTAGAAAGTGAACCTGAGTGTGACAGCTCAATACAGTCTCCATTTATAGGAAGCATTTCGGAAGCTTTAATATATGCTAGGCATTGTACTACCGCTTTATGTAAATTATTGATATGTTATTGAATCCACAAAATAAACAGCCAGTTATTAACGTCATTTTACAAGTGAGGAAACCAAGGTTCTGGGATACAGATGGACTGAGGGGAAGCTCACCAACCATACATACACACAAGTGATCAGAACTTCTACAGGAGCTGGACATTCATGGGCAGTGACTTCTACAGGAGCTGGACATTCAAGGGCATGGACATTCTTCACTTCTTTGGAGAAGAATGCTGAAAAACAATAGTTTTCATGTGAGAGGGAGGTTTCACAGGAGAAAGAATAGGCTAACAGCAAGAGCTTCCACTCGCAAATTACTGATGTGTAAAAGAGCTTAACACAGCAAACCTGCATTTTCCAAGTTTTCCTAAAAGAACACTCGAGTTTTAGTCCAGGCCTACACATTGCTCTTAAAAAGTATAAAATGCCAGGTAAGTAGATCTTTGTCTATAGTAGAGAAAATAATGAGACACACCATTTCCTACTCAACACTTCATCTTTAACTTTTGCTTTCTCAAAAACCCTGTGAGGTCATTTGAAGCAATGAGCTCCATTTAGCAGATAAGTAAATAGAGGACCAGAAAGAAAAAATGATTTACCCAACACCTAATGGCTGATTGGTACCAAGGCTGCAACTGAAACCTGAACCTGTAGAATTCCCACTCTCTGCTTTGGGTGCTCTTACAGCAGTCTGAGTGGCCAGTCTGTTCAATTAGTTTCACCTTCCTCAGGGACATGGCCAAACTCCCAAGAAGCTAGTGTCAGTTAAACAAGGAGTCAGAGAATAGAAGTGCGTTATAAACAGCATTAACACATCAAAAATACTCTGTACTCTGTACTGATTGTGCGCCAACCGCTGAGCAAAGAAGGAAAAAAATCTTTGTTTTGGGGAAGAGGAGACAGAAAGCAGAGTAGCAATAAATATATACTGAGCCAGGTAGAATAAATATGGAAAAACTGAAGCAGGAAATTAATTAGGGAGTGCTGAGGATAGGGAAGGGAATTTCTGTTTAAATAGCACAAGGGGGAGGAGCACTGAGAAGTAAACAGCACATGTGTGAAGGAGTTGAGAGAGCAAGCAATGTCCTTTCCCTGGAGAAGGGCATTCCAGGTAGAGGCCAGTGCAGCAATCCTTCTGAGACAGACACCTACTATGTTCTAAGAACGGAAAGGCCAGAGTGGCAGAAGCAGTGTGTGCGAGGGGAAAGTAGGAAATGAGGTCAGAGGTAAGAGAATGCCAAATTGTGGCATTCAGGGCTTCAGTCCAGATTGTGGATTTCAAGGGCAATGTAAGAGTTTTGGCTTTAAGTAAAATGGGGAGCCATTGGTAGGTTTTAAGCAGAGGAGAAACATGATTTGACTTCTGTGTTTTTATTGAAGTACAGTTGATTTACAATTGTGTTAATTTCTGCTGTGTAGCAAAGTAAATCAGTTATATATATATATACTTTTTTTTCATATTTACCATTATGATTTATCACAGGATATTGAATTAGTTCCCTCTGCTATACAGGGACCTTGTTTATCGATTTCTGTTTTTACAGACTCACTCTAGCTTCTATTCTGAGAATAGATTGTAGGGGAGCAAGAGGGGGACAACTTAGGAGACTAGTAAAATACTACACATGAGAGACAAGGTGACTTGGGAAAGGTACAAGTAGTGGAAGGGTGAAGTGTCTTTGTACACTAAGGCACAGCATTTGATGGCTCAGTTCTTATAGGGAGTGAGAAAAAGAGTCCAGAGTGACTCCCAAGACTTTTGGCCTGAGCGGTTTGAAGTTGCCATTTATTGAAATGGGGAAACAGAAGAACCAGTTGGGAATGAGAAGAGACAAGAAATTCAACATTGGAGATGTATATCAAATTACCACATGGAAATATCAAGAAGAAAGTTAGGCATATGAATCTGGAATTCCAAAAGAAAGGTGCAGGCTGGTCATGTCGTGGGAGATGTCAGCATTTAGAGAACATTAGAGCCATGAGATCATCTAGATACGTAGAAATTTGAAAAAAAATTACCTAAGAACTGAGCCCTGGGGTACTGTAGCATTTAGGGGTCAAGATGGTCATGAAACTAGGAAAGGAACTAGCAAGCAGCAACTGAAATAAGAGGAAGGAGCAACCAAATCAGTTAAGTCAGCCTTGGAGAGGGGATTGGTGCCAGGATCCTTCTGGATGCTCAAGTCTCTTATTTTAATAACAACATGGTATTTATATATAACCTATGTAATATCCTCCCTTATACTTTAAACCACCTCTGGATGACTTATATTACCTAATGCAGTGTAAATGGTATGTAAATAGTTGCCAGAATATGGCAAAATCAAGTTTTGGTTTCTGGAACATTCTATATATATATATTTTTTAATATTTCTGATCCCTGGTTGGTTGAATCTGTGGATGCGAAATTTGAGAATACAAAAGGATATCTGTACTCAACGGGTTGTAATTGACTGTTGGCTACAGCTCTGCAGTGCTGAGGATGAAAGCCTGCTTGGAACTGGTTCAGAAGACAATGATAGGGACAGAAGTGGTGATAGGGGGTCAATAGGTAATTTGGAGAAGGAGTTTAAGGTCAGGGGCAGAAAAGCATGGTCATACTTAAAGTGATAGGTAGGCTCAAGAGTTGTTTCTAATTATTTACACCCACAAATATTTTAGTATTGTAAAAAGACAATTGTTTAATAAACATAACCTCAATGCCATTATCACACTTGAAAAATTAACAGTATAGTACATCCCTCGGTGTCCACGGGAGATTGGTTCCAGAACCCACAGCAGATAATAAAATCTGCAGATGCTTAAGTCTCACAGTCAGCCCTCTGAATCCAGGGTTCCATATCATGGATTTAACCAACTTCAGATCCATGTGTAAATGGACCCATGCAGTTCAACTGTAATAACTGGTATTATCACTACCCTGTCAATCTTCAAATTTCCTTAACTATCCCATAACTTGTCTTGCTACATATGTATTGACATATAATTCATATTACATATAATTCACCCACTTAAAGTACACAGTTCAATAGTTTTCAGTACATTTAAAGAGATGTATATTCATCACCCCCCCAAAAATCCCTATACTCATTGGCAGTCACTACCTAGTCGTAGGCAACCACAAATCTACTTTTTATCTATAGATTTGCCTATTCTGAACATTTTATGTAAGTGGAATTGTGCGATATATGACTGGCTTCTTCCACTTAGCATGTTTTGAAAATTCATCTATATTGTATCATGTTCTATTACCTCATTCCTTTTTATTGTCAGAATTCCATTATGTATGTATGCCACATTTTGCTTATCCATTCATTAGCTGATAGACATTAGGTTGTTTCAGACCACTTTTTGTTTATTATACATAATGGCATTCGTAACATTCTATTACAGGATTTTATTTGGAGATGATATAAATCGTAGCAATATTTTCTTAAGTCAGTATCCCAAGGCAACAGAAATAAAAGCAAAAATAAGCAAATGGAACTTTATTGAACTTAAAAGCTTTTGCACAGCGAAGGAAACTAGAAACAAAATGAAAAGGTAACCTACAGAATGGGAGAAAATATTTGCAAACCATGTGACCGACAAGGGCTTAGTTTCCAAAACATTCAAATAGTTCAAACGATTCAAAAACAATCATAAAATGAGCAGAAGTCCTAAATAGATAATTCTCCAAAAAAGGCATACAGATGGCCAACATGCAATGAAAAGATGTTCAATATTGCTAACTGTCAGAGAAATACAAATCCAAGCTACAATGAGGTACCACCTCACAATGGTCAGAATGACCACCGTTAAACGATCTACAGATAACAAATGCTGGAGAGGGTGCGGAGAAAAAGGAAACTTCCTACACTGTTGGTGGGACTATAAGTTGGTGCACTATGGAAAAAAGCATTGAGATCCCTCAAAAAACTAAAAATAGTGCTGCCATATGATCCAACAATCCCACTCCTGAGAATATACCTGAAGACAACTATTTCAAAGAGATACATGCACCCCTATGTCTGTAGAAGCACTGTCCACAATAGCCAAGACATGGAAACAATCTAAATGTCTATAGACAGATAAATGGACAAAGATGTAGTGTGTATATATATATATACAATGGAATACCATTCAGCCATAAAAAATGAAATTATGCCATTTGTAGCAATGTGGATGCAACTAGAGATTATTATCCTAAGTGAAGTCAGAAAGAGAAAGACACCTTTCCTTTCGGCGGCTCGCGGCGGCAAGATGGCCGTGCAAATTTCCAAGAAGAGGAAGTTTGTCGCTGATGGCATCTTCAAAGCTGAACTGAATGAGTTTCTCACTCGGGAGCTGGCTGAAGATGGGTACTCTGGAGTTGAAGTCCGAGTTACACCAACCAGGACAGAAATCATTATCTTGGCCACCAGGACACAGAATGTACTTGGTGAGAAGGGCCGGCGGATCCGAGAATTAACTGCCGTGGTTCAGAAGAGATTTGGCTTCCCTGAAGGCAGTGTAGAGCTTTACGCTGAGAAGGTAGCCACAAGAGGACTGTGTGCCATTGCCCAGGCAGAATCTCTACGTTACAAGCTCCTAGGAGGCCTTGCTGTGAGGAGGGCCTGCTATGGGGTGCTGCGGTTCATCATGGAGAGTGGAGCCAAAGGCTGCGAGGTCGTGGTGTCTGGGAAACTCCGAGGACAGAGGGCTAAATCCATGAAGTTTGTGGATGGCCTCATGATCCACAGTGGGGACCCTGTTAACTACTATGTGGACACCGCTGTGCGCCACGTGCTGCTCAGACAGGGTGTGCTGGGCATCAAGGTAAAGATCATGCTGCCTTGGGACCCAACTGGTAAGATTGGCCCTAAGAAGCCTCTGCCTGATCACGTGAGCATTGTGGAACCCAAAGATGAAATACTGCCCACCACCCCCATCTCTGAACAGAAGGGTGGGAAGCCAGAGCCACCTGCCATGCCCCAGCCGGTACCCACAGCATAATAGGTCTCCTTGGCCGCTGGATCTGGAATCAGAATGTTGCTCTGCAAAGAACTTTAATAAAATCTTTTTAAAAGACAAAAAAAAGAAAAAAAAAGAAAGAGAAAGACAAATACCATATGATATCACTTTTATGTATAATCTAAAATGTAGTATGGGGTGTCACTGGTGGCTAAGTTGTGAAGAATCTGCTTCCCAGTGCAGGAGACATCAGTTCGATCCCTGGTCTGGGGAGATGCTATATGCCTTGGAGCAACTAAGCCTGAGCACAACTGTTAAGCCTTTGCTCCAGAGCCTGGGAACTGCAGCTATTGAGCCACACGCTGCAACACCGAAGCTGAATCTCCCTAGAGCCCATGATCCACAACAAGAGAAGCCACCACAGTGAGAAGCCCATGCATCGTAACTAGAGAGTGGCCCCCACTCACCACAACTACAGAAAATCCCACGCCGCAATGAAGACAGCACGGCCAAAAAATATATGTGGCACAAATGAACCTATTTATAAAACTGAAACAGACTCATAGCTGTAGAGAACAGACTTGTGGTTGCCAAGAGGTTGGGGGGAGAGGGGTGAACTGGGAGTTTGAGGTTGGTAGATGCAAGCTATTACATTTAGAATGGATTAACAGCAGGGTCCTAATGTATAGCACAGGGAACTGTACTCAATATCTTGTGATAAACCATAATGGAAAATATAAGAAAAGAATGTATACATGTGTATAACCGAGTCACTTTGCTGTATAACACAGACTGGCACAACATTGTAAATCAACTATACTTCAATAAAAAAACAATTGGCCATAAATATATGGGTTTATTTCTGAACTGCAAATCTATATGCGTGTTCTTATGCCAGTACTATACCATTTTGATTACCGTAGGTTTGTATTAAGTTTTCAAAATCAAGCAATGTAAGTCCTTCATCTTTATTTTTCTTTTTGGATTGGATTGTTTTGGTATTTGGAGTTTCTTAAATTTCCATATAAATTTTGCTACCAGCCTGTCCATTTCTGCAAAAAAGGCAGTTGCAGTTTTGATAAGAATTGCTTTGGCTCTGTAGAGCAGTGTGGAGAGTTTTGCCACTTGACATTAAGTCTTCTGATTCATGAATGTGGAATATCTTTCCATTTATCTAAATTATCTTCATTACTTGTAATAATGTGTAGTTTTTATAGCATAACTTCTGCAATTCATTTGCAGAATATCTATTCCTATATATTTTCTTTTTTGGTACTATTATAAATGGAATTGTTTTCTTTTCTTTTTTGTATATAATTTTATTTTTTATTTATTTGGCTGTTCTGGATCTTCGTTGCTTTAGTTGCAGGTGTGGGGGACAGGCGTGGAACTTCTCTCTAGTTGCGGTGCGAGGGCTTGTCACTGTGTGGCTTCTCCTTCCGTGCAGCACAGGCTCTAGGGCATGCGAACTCCAGTAGTTATGGCACGGGGGCTCTGTGGTTGTGGCTCTCTGGCTCTAGAGCACAGGTCAGTAGTTGTGGTGCATAGGCTTAGTTTCTCCTCGGCGTGTGGGATCTTCCCGGCCCAGGGATTGAACTCATGTCTCCTCTCAGGCTGCTTTCTTGTACGTATGGTGGGGCCGTGGGAGTGACATTTGCTAAATGGGATGCAGACAGCAGAGGTAAGCACTGGTCCACCCCATCAACAGCCATGACTGCAGCAGTGGCGGCAACGCCAAGGAGGGAGGCTGAGTCTGGGGTTGTGGCTCAGCTCTGGGCCGCTGCCAATGTAGCCGTTTTCTGAAATTGTTTTCTTAATTTCATTTTCAGAATGTTCATTGTGAGTGAACATAGAAATATAATTAATTTGTGCATATGAATCATGTATCCTGCAACCTTGCTGGACTCATTTATTAGATTCTTAGTGGCATCGTTGGCATTTTCTATATACAAAGTCATGTCATCTACAAACTGATTTTTTTTTTTTTCGGTTATGCCACACAGCCTCCAGGATCTCAGTTCCCTGACCAGAGATTGAACCTGGGCCACAGCAGTGAAAGCCCAGAATTCTAACCACTAGGCCACCAGGGAACTCTTAAGAAAATCGATATTCTTTTTCATTCTTCCTTTCCAATCTGGATCCCTTTTATTTCATTTTATTGTCTAATTTTCCCAACTAGAACCTCTGGTACAACGTTGAATAGAAGTGTTGAGAATGGACGTCCTTGTCTTGTTCATGATCTTAGGGAGAGAACATTCAGTCTTTCACTATTATATGATGTTATCCGTGGGTTTTTCATGTATGGCCATTATTGGATTGAGGATGGTCTCTTCTTAGTTTGTCTAGAATTTTATTAATATTGTGTATTACATTGATTTTTAAATGTCAGACCAAGCTTGGATAAATCCCACTTTGTCATGTATATAAACCTTTTAATATGTTGCTTAACTTTTTATTTGCTAGTATGTTGTTGAAGACCTTTGCATCTATATTCATAAGATATATTGGTCTCTAATTTTCTCGTGATGTCTTTGTTTTTGGTACCAGAATAATAATGGCCATACAGAATGAGCTGAGTTGATTTGAAAAGTATTCTCTCCTCTCTTTTTTTGGAAGAGTTTTTAAAATATTGCTATTTATTCTTTTTTAAATATTTCAGTTGTTTGTTATGCTGTGCTTAGTTGCTCAGTCATGTCTGACTCCTACGACTCCTATAGACTAGAACCTGCCAGGCTCCTCTGTCCATGGGATTCTCCAGGCAAGAATACTGGAGTGGGTTGCCAGTTCCCTCTCCAAATGTTTCAATTATTCAATCATTAAAAGGAATAAAATAATGCCATCTGCAGTAACATGGACAGACCTGGAGATTACTATGCTAAGTGAAGTCAGGCAGAAAAAGATAAGTATCATATGATATTGCTTATATGTGGGATCTAACAATAGAATGATACAAAAATAAATGAAATCAATTTAAATAACAACAATAACAACAAGTTTCGGACTTCCCCCGTAGCTCAGTGGTTAAGAATCTGCCTGTAAGTGCAGGGAACACAGGTTCGAACCCTCATCCAGGAAGATTCCACATGCCCTCTGGCAACTAAGCTCATGCACCACAACTACTGAAGGTCACAGGTCCTAGAGCCTGGGCTCTGCAACAACAGAAGCCACTGCAGTGAGAAGCCCGTGCGCTGCAATGAAGAGCAGCCCCGGCTCACCACGAGTAGAGAAAGCTTGCATGAGGCAAGGAAGACCCAGCACAGCAAAACCCAAAAGTAAATAAATGAAAGTTTCATAAAATTCACTAGTGAAACTGTCTGGACTTTACCTTTTCTACATTGGCAAGTGGATTCTGGGCCACTGAACCGCTCTAGTTTTGCTTTGTGGGTAGCTTTGTTAGTGTATTACTAATTCAGTCTCTTGTTATAAGTCTATTCAGATTTTCTGTTTCCTCTTAAGTCAGTTTCAGTTTGTGCCCTTCTAGGAATGCGTCCATTTCATCTAAGTTATAAAATGTGTTGGCATCAGTTGTTCATAATGTTCTCTTATGATCTTCTTTTTCTGTAAGGTCGGTATTAATGTACCTGTGTCTTTATTTTTAAGCAGTTTGTTCAAATCAGGATCCAAACAATGCCAATACATGTCATTTGACTTACTTGTCTCTTAGATCTTTTTTAATGTGTTTATTTCCACCCTCAATCTCATTTTCCCTTGGTACTTAGCTATTGAAGAAGCCAAGTTATTTGTCCTATAGGTTTCCCACATTCTAGATTTTTCTGATTATATTCCTGGGAGTCTCTAACATGTTCTTCTACCTCCTAGACACTTGATAGTTATGTATGCTTTATTCTGACTCAGATTTGAATTTTCTGGCAAAACTACTTCACATATCCATCAGGAGTCCCATCACTGCCTATAGTCTCTTTTTATGAAGTTGACAGTCATTGCTGAGCACTGCCTAGATTCTTTATCACAATTCGAACTAGTCCAGTTGAAGGCAGACTAAGGAAGGCAAAGTAACTGGGCGACCATTGATCCAGAGTATGTGAGATTTTTTTTTGAAGTTCTCTTTTGGTGATCATGACATCCTACATTACTTTTACAACCTTGGAGTCAGGAGATGACATCTACTCCCAATTTGGCCACAGACTGGCTAAGCATCCTTAGCAAATCATCTTCCCTTTTGGGTCTCAGTTTTCCTATCCATATAATGGGGACATAAACTATGGAGGACTGCTTTTAGTGAACTTAACTTCTACAAAAAATCATTTGGCCGAGTTAAAAAGGATATACTTACAATATATTATCCTTCCCCTCACAGGTTCATTTCAAAGGCAGAGTTTATTGATCGTTAAATCCTGTCCTGTATATAATAAAGTAAGTTTAAAAAGTGTTGTGAGAGCAGGGAGATCATGCCAAAAGCCTTGGTTCCTGGATTCTAGTTCTGGTTGTGCTTGCTCTCGGCTGGTCATATTCTCTCTCCAGATCCTATGCACAGAATAAAAGATTGCACTAGTGGTCTCTAAAGCCCTACAACAGGGACTTCCCTAGTGGTTCAGTGGCTAAGACTCCTAGCTCCCAATGCAGGGGGCCTGGATTCAATGCCTGGCCGGGGAACTAGATCCCACATGCCACAACTAAGGGTGAACATGCTGCAACTAAAGATCCCGCATGCAGTAACTAAGACCTTGTGCAGCCATAAATTTTTTTTTAAAGCCCTACAAGGAGCTTTATAATTTTAAGTATTTTCTTGATTTTTTCACAGTTTTAAGGATGACATTTTAATTAACATCTTCAACGCTACCTTTTTTCCCCCTCCTTTTTAGAAGTTGATTTACAATATCATTTTAGCTTCAGATGTACAGCATAGTGATTCAGTTATACATGTATATGTATATATTGTCAGATTATTTTTCCTTATAGGTTATTACAGAATATCGAGTCTAGTTCCCTGTGCTATACAGTAGGTCCTTGATGTTTATTTTATACATGTGTGTCACTTCACTCATGTTGCTTCACTCGTGTCTGACTCTTTGCAACTTTATGGACTGTATGTAGTCCATTAGGGTCCTCTATCCCTGGGATTCTCCAGGCAAGAATACTGGAGTGGGTTGCCAGTTCCTCCTCCACAGGACTTTCCCAACCCAGGGATTGAACCCACATCTCTCATGCCTCCTGCATTGGCAAGCAGGTTCTTTATCACTACTGCCACCCGGAAAGCCCTGTTTTATAGTGTGTATATGTTGATCCCAACCTCTTAATTTATCCAGCCCCCACTCCCCTTTCCCTTTTGGTAACCATGCCTTTGTTTTCTATGTCTCTGAATCTCTTTTTATTTTGTATATTAGTTCATTTGTATCAGTTTTTTAGACTCTACATATGAGCAATGTCATATATTTGTCTTTGTCTGGCTTAATTCATTCAGCATGACAATCTCTCTATCCATTTATGTTGCTGCAAATGGCATTATTTCATTCTTTTTTATCAGCTCTACCTGTTTTTATCTGCTTTCTGTTTATGTTTTACTTGACAACTGGTTGACGGGTGCCTAGGCATCAGATCATGTAGGCAGTTCAGCTTGGGCATAGAAAATGTTCTGGAAGCAAACACGTCAAAATATCACTAACTGATTATGTCTGGGTGGTAGAGTTATTTGTCATTTTTTAAAAACAGATGTAGGTATTCTTCATTTTATTCTATTAACATATGTTTTGTAATTTTTTTATGGTATTCTTAAAGGAGCTGATAGCATATGTCTGATAGCAAGTCCTAACAAACAGAAATCACTAAACGCTGAGTGGAAATATTTCCTTGTCTTCCTATGACTCAGTTAGGCAGTATCTTCCAGCCTAGGTTAACCTAAATACTTTGGTAATAGGTAGTTACTTCTAACTAGATAGCTTTTCTTAATCTTCTTCAGTAATCTCAGTGAAAAAGAAAACATTGTGTGCCTCCAGAGATTAAAATTCAGCAAGAACAGCAGCAATATATACTTTGCACATTGGTGTCATAGCCCCTTGAAATCTGGATTTGTATATTGAGGCAACAGTATTCTATTTGCTACAGAAGTGCTATGTGTTACAGAAATGTGTAGGCAAAGGTGGGGTGTGTCTTTTGCATGTGATGAAAACAGGAGATTGGAAACTAGTTTGCTTAATCATGTTGGTAACCACTCCCTGGAGAGCAATTACGCTTATTACTTGACTTTCCGGTAAGCATCACCTACCTAAGGAGACAGTACAGGCCTACCTCTCCTGGGTTTCCTCCCCTGTCAAAGTGCTCTGCTGCCCAAGTGCCCTCTTAAAACAGTTACTGGAGAACTGGTAGAGTAGGGGGTGCCCTCATAGCTGTCCACACAGACAAGCCACTCAGTCCCAAGCACCAGAGTCACTTCACTTTTAATGGAGAGGACAGTTCGAGTTTCCAATGTTGTCACAACTAGTGCAGTTGATATTAGAAAAACCCACTTCTCAGTAACAGAGCCTATATAAAAGTCAGCTTCTCTTACCCTGAGAAGCTTGACAAATCCAGGTGGTTCGATGGGCAACTCTGATACAAAACAAATGATCAAATAATCCTTTGAAGTTTCCTTGTTGTCCAGTGTGTCAAAATCTGGATCTGCTCAGGCTTTTTGAAGGTCATTCCTCACACCTTCATAGGGACAAATGGCAAATTCCAAAACATAACCAGACATAGAATTTTAGTTTTAGGATTTCTTTTTGAACTTCCTTCTGTAAGGTCTCTCGAGCAACACTGGATCATGACAACTTACAGATGAACTCATGCCTCTGCCTAATCTACCCATCCAAATGCAAAGAAGTGTTTAGAGCATTCCCTGTCAAGTGCAGGGGCAATCTGCTTTCATTTATTTACACATGCATGCCTCCTCAGTTGCTTCAGTTGTATCTGATTCTTTGCCACCCGATGGACTGTAGCCTGCTAGGCTCCTCTGTCCATGGGATTCTTCAGGCAAGAATACTGTGGTGGGTTGTTGTGCCCTCCTCCAGGAGATCTTCCTGACCCAAGGACTGAACCCACGTCTCTTGCATCTTATGCATTGCAGGCAGATTCTTTATCAATGAACCACTGGGGAAGTCCACTTGCATTTATACATTATCCAATAGCCTCTCTTTAGATAGAACCTGATGTGCCCTTGGGTAAGCATAGCTGGAAAGACACAGTTTTTACACTCAAGGAAGTCAGTTTAGTGTAGAAAACAACAATCGCTAGTCTATACAGTTACTATAATGATGGAACAGAAAGCAGGGTATTCGAGGGTGTGGGTGGGTCAACAAAAGCTGAGGAGTGAAAGAGGATATTCCTGAGCCTAAACCAAATAAACAAAACGTTGGAAACTTACCATTATGACATCATCAGATTCTCAGAACTAGAATGATGATTTAGACAGGTTCCTATTTTGGACAGAGTTTATTTATTCTCATACTTTTAAGCAACTCTAAATATTTCCATTTTAACAAGTCATTTGGAGTTTTACACAATAGTTTTAAAATTGGGCACATTTTGCTAGATGGACCATCTCAAACACACACATTCACTTCACAGTCAGCAAAGTGAGAAAAGAACACATTAGATAGATCAGAATAGATAGATAAATGAAACTGCTCTACCATATTGGCTTTGGTAAAAATAACAGACCCTTATCTTATTTGTTCACATGTATTAAGGATAAAATAATTCCAATTGTCTGTTGTAAACTTCAGGTGGCTTTCATGGGGTACTTTGACTTGAATGACATAACTGTGTTCCTTCTATTGTTTTTGCCACCTTAATTGTTCCAAGTAGTACTTGAAACAGAGGTGGAATGTGTCACTCTGCCAACTCATGGTTTGAAAAGTTAAACAATGCCTTAAGAAATGAGTAACTTTTAAAATTAGTTGTAAGGTTTGTATTGGTATTTCCTACTTAGTCTTACTTATTTAGAGTTTCCTATTCTTGGATGAAATTCTCTTGCCTTCAGGGGCCTGCAGTAACTCAGGTCCTTTCTCTTCTTTTCAAATAATCTACTTATATTCATGCCATATTTTTGTTTTCCTTATTACTTCGTCTAATTTTTTTTTTTTTTGGCCATGCCCCAACAGCTTACAGGATCTTAATTCCCTGACCAAGGACTGAACCCAGCCCCTAGCTGTGAAAGTGCTGCGTCCTAACCCCTGGATCACAGGGGATTTCCCTTGCTTCATCTAATTTTTAAATAAATGATACCATACACAATACTAGTCTGTTCACTGTCACTAACTGTCACTAATCCTCAAATGTATTTTTATTTTTCAAATTCTCTGAATTTGCCTTTTTTGGCAAGATGTAGCTACCTACCATCCCTAGCATCTCCTCTGTCATGAATTTGGCTACACTGCCTTTCTCTACAACACGTACCACACTGCAGTCATTTTTAGTCATCTGGGATTAGGCATCCTCCCTGCTGTTAACTATGTGACAGGTAAACTCCACTTGCCTATCTCATTTCTTTTGAATTCAAACACCATGTGAATTCAACTGATCTCAGTTGCTTTCAGCCTGTAATTCCTGATGGCAGCAGGTTGCTGCCAACTCTTGAAACTAACAGGTCTGACTAGAAGCTGACAGTTTCATGAACATAATATTTTATGTTTATAACAGTCAAAGACAAGATGATACCTTTCTTAACATGGTTCCTCCTGGTCTATTGATAACACAATATCTCAATTTAAACACAAAGTGTGTGTACTATACCTCAGAATATAAATTAGATTCCTCTTAGTGCCAAATAGGAAAGCAGCAGAAAATTTTTACTGCAAAGAGACTATCAACCGCATCAGGGGATTTACCAGAAAATTGCTGGTATGTAAGTTACAGAAACAATGCTACTCCAAACCTAGGTGAACAGCCAAGACATTCGTCTTGTGGCAGATAGGGTAACTTTTTTCCTCTTTGTACTTTCAGCTTGGATGTATGAAAAATACAGCATTCCCTAAATGTTTTCCAGAGATTGGCGAGCACCAGCATTTATCCAACCGGCCTTGTGGAAATGACAGAAGAGGGAAATTTCAGAGCCAAGGCATTTTTTGACAGTGCCTCAGATTCTGCTTTAGACTCATGGGAAGTCGGTACTCAAGAAGTTTCCTTAGGGAAAATTTAATCCACCAACCCCTCTTTGACTGTGAGAAAACTAAAGCCAACGCAGTGAAGAGAATTACCTTAGGTCTTGCACAGATGGGTAGACAGAGATTCAGAACCAGGACTGAATGAGGATGATCCCTACTCTGTTTCAGTCATGTTAAAGCTGGCCAACATGTACATTTGACACTCTGAACACTCTGAACTGATGTTCATAAAGGTATCCTATATCCAGCTCATTAATGCCCATTTCTCTGAGAATTAGGCAAACAAGTTGGAAAATATTGAATGGAAGACAGTGGCTGTAAAAGTGGGGAGAAATTCCTGTACAGACTTGCTCACTGGAAGCAAGTCCTTGGCTTCCCCAAGACAAAGGACAGTATTAGTCATGAGGTTAAAGTTAAAAACTGATTGTGCCACCTGGCTGAGAGCAGACAACCTTTTGGGAAAGCTGTAGGCTGAAAAGAATATTCACTGGAAGGACTGATTTTGGTTATCTGATGTGAATAGACGACTCATTGGGAAAGTCCCTGATGACGGGAAAGATTGAAGGGAGAAAGAAAAGAGGGTGTCAGAGGATGAGATGGCTGGATGGCATCACCGATGCAATGAACATGAACTTGGGCAAATTACAGGAGATTGTGAGAGACAGGGAAGCCTGCCATGCGTCAGTCCACGGGGCCTCAAAGAGTTGGACACAAGTGGGTGACTGAAAAACAACAGCAACAGGCCGAAATGAGAACAGAATAAAGGAGTTGGTTGTCTCACAACACTGAGAGTTACTATGTTTTGGTTTGCTGGCTTTGAGTGAAGTATTTCAGGCAGACAAAAAAGAGAAACTAGGATGAACTCTGTGTAGCCCCACCTGATCCCATTTCCTTCTACGGAATTTGGTGCCTATATATCCAAACCTGTTCTTGTGTTTATGCATACATTTATAAATGTATCTGTAAGTGATAGTATTTTATAAATTTGTTCATATTTTAAGTTTTATATGAATGCTATCATATTGTATACATCTTTCTGCAACTTACTCTCTCTAATTTTTATTTTCCACTCAGTACTGTATTTTTGAGACTTTTTTTTCCTGCAGATAAAGAGGATAGCTTCAGGTTATTTATTTCTATATTTTTTAAAAGGTCAACATTAGCATTCCTTTTTTAAAAAATGTATTTGGCTGCAATGGGTCTTCCTAGTGTTATGCCAGATCTTTCCTTGCAGTACCTAGATTCTCTGATTATGGTTCATAGGCTCACTAGTTGTGGCACACAGGCTTAGTTGTTCTGCAGAATGTGGGATCTTAGTTCCCCAGCCAGAGATTGAACCTCCATCCCCTGCATTGCAAGGCAGATTCTTAACCATTGGACCACCAGGAAAGTCTCCAGCATTCCTTTATTTTTTAATTTATTTTTGACTGTGCTTCACAGCATGTGGAATCTTAGTGCTCCCATGAGGGATGAACCTGGGCTCTCAGCAGTGAGATCACAGAGTTCCTAACTACTGGACCATCAGGCAATTCCCCTAGGTCAACTATTTAACTACTCTGTCGTATTCCATTGTATGAATGGTTCACATTTATCTAATCTCATTTTAACAGACAACCAGTGACTCTGGGGGCTTCCCTGGTAGCTGAGCTGGTAAAGAATCCTCCTGCAATGCAGGAGACCCTGGTTCAATTCTTGGGTCAGGAAGACTCCCTAGAGAAGGGATAGGTTCAGTTCAGTCGCTGAGTCGTGTCTCACTTTTTACAACCCCATGGACTGCAACACACCAGGCTTCCCTGTCCATCACCAACTCCTGGAGCTTGCTCAAACTCATGTCCATCAATTTGGTGATGCCATCCAAACATTTCATCCTCTGTCGTCCCCTTCTCCTCCTGCTTTCAATCTTTCCCAGCATCTGGGTCTTATCTAATGAGTCAGTTCTTCCCATCAGGTGGCCAAAGTATAGGAGCTTCAGCTTCAGCATCAGTCCTTCTAGTGAATATTCAGTACTGGTTTCCTTTAGGATTGACTGATTGGATCTCCTTGCAATCCAAGGGACTCAAGAGTCTTCTCCAACACTATAGTTCAAAAGCATCAATTCTTTGGCACTCAGCTTTCTTCATAGTCTAACTCTCACATCCATACATGACTCCTAGAAAAACCATACCTTTGACTAGATGGGCCTTTGTGGGCAAAGTAATGTCTCTTTTTTTTAATATGCTGTCTAGGTTGGTCATAGGAGTTCTTCCAAGGAGTAAGTGTCTTTTAATTTCATGGCTGCAGTCACCATCTGCACTGATTTTGGAGCCCAAGAAAATAAAATCTGTCACTGTTTTCCACTGTTTCCCCCTCCATTTTCCATGAAGTGATGGGACCAGATGCCATGACCTTAGTTTTTTGGATGTTGAGTTTTAATCGAGTAGCTTTTTCACTCTTCTCTTTCACTTTCATCAAGAGGCTCTTTAGTTCTTCGCTTTCTGCCATAAGGGTGGTGTCATCTGCATATCTAAGGTTATTGATATTTCTCCCAGCAATCTTGAGTCCAGCTTGTGCTTCATCCAGCCTGGTATTTCACATGATGTACTCTGCATATAAGTTAAATAAACAGGGTGATAATATACAGCCTTGATGTACTCCTTTCACAATTTGGAACCAGTCCACTGTTCCATGACTGGTTCTAACTGTTGCTTCTTGACCTACCCACTCCAGTATTCTTGGGCTTCCCTGGTGGTTCAGATGGTAAAGAATCTGCCTGCAATGTGGGAGACCTGGGTTGGATCCCTGGGTTGGGGAGATCCCCTGGAGGAGGGCATGGCACTGCATTCCAGTATGCTTGCCTGTAGAATCCCCATGGACAGAGGAGCCTGGTGGGCTATAGTCCACGGGGTCACAAAGTGTCAGACATGACTGAGCAACTAAGCACAACATAGCACTGTGAGTTTTGAAGGGTTTAGTTTTGTTTGTCGGAGAAGGCAACAGCAACCCTCTCCAGTACTATTGCCTGGAAAATCCCATGGATGGAGGAGCCTGGTAGGCTGCAGTCCATGGGGTGGTGAACAGTCAGACACAACTGAGCGACTTCCCTTTCACTTTTCACTTTCATGCATTGGAGAAGGAAATGGCAACCCACTCCAGTGTTCTTGCCTGGAGAATCCCAGGGATGGCGGAGCCTGGTGGGCTGCTGTCTATGGGGTCGCACAGAGTCGGACACGACTGAAGAGACTTAGCAGCAGCAGCAGTTTTGTTTGTGCTTGTTGTTTAACCTCACTAGTATAAACATTTTTATAAAACTCCCTTCTGATCCCTGAGTGCAAGTTTCCTGGTGAGGTTTACAAAGCATTAGTGTGTGTACATCTTCAACTCAACAAGAAAAGCTCAGAAATAACCAGCAGACTATCAGCATGTCCAACACTAGCACTGTAAACTTTCACTAATCACTATTTTTTTCTTACTAATCTGAAGAATGTAAATGGTATTTCTTCATGGTGTTTATTTGCATTTCCCTGGTTCCTCATACAATTGAGTATCTTTCTATGTGGCCACTGGCAATCTGGATCTCCTTTTCTGCCTGGACTACTTTTTCAGATGTGCTACTTGTCTTCTTATTATTGATGTTTAGAAATTTTTTGTAGGTATCAACCCTTCATTAGTCATATACATTCAGTATCTTCTCCCAGTCCGGAACTTGACTGATTTTTTTCATTTTTGTAACAGTGTTTTTCCTGACCAGATTAATTAATCTTTTCTTTTTTAAAATGTATATTGCTTCTTTTTAAATTTATTTTGTTTTGTGGGGTTTTTTTTTGCCACACCATGCAGCATGTGGGATCTTAGCTCCCTGTCATCTTAGCTCCCCGACCAAAGATCAAACCCATGCCCTCTGCAGTGGAGCACAGAGTCTTAAACACAGGGTCACAGGGAAAATTTTGTTTCTGTTTTTTTTTTTTTTTTAAAGAAAACGTTTGCTTGATTTAGCTTCATAAAGATGTTCTCCGGTAATTCCCTCTAGCTTTTGTAAGCTTTGTTTTTGTTTTCTTCTACAAACTTTATACCTAGAATTTACTTTTGTGTGCAGTGAGAACCGAAACTAATTTTTTTTCCAAATAGACAACCAATTGCTCTGTAACCTTTTCTTGAGAGTCCATCCTTTTCCCAAAAGAGGGTAATGTCACTTTTGACATATATTCTAGATTCTTTACTGGTTCTATGAGGTTATTCTTCCTTCCCTGTGCCTTGCTGCACTACAATTATTATTTCTTATAATAAGTTACAAGATCTGGAAATTAAGCCTCTACCTGTCAACTTAACAGAGTGGAAGATAATGCATTTGAGCTATCATCCTTGAATCCTACCCAGATGGATGCACAGTGAAGGGAAGAAAACCCAGAAAGAGGGTATGGGGGATGTCATTAGGAGCTGAGTCAGAGCGAGGTTGGAATCCTTAAACTGGAGATCAGTATCCCACACCAAGGATTATGCTCTGTGGAGACCTGTAGCTCCTTCAAGGAACTCACATGTCCCACAAGAGATCCAGGCCTTGGACACCTGCCTACTCAAGGCCTCTGTCATCACTCAGTGCCACTAAGTAAAACAACGTCAATCAGGAGAGGATTCCAATTGATCCCAGTGAAGCAAAAAGATATTTATTTTGAAAATTAAGAAAACAATTCCACTTTTTCTTTTTTCTGCCAGCCTCAGGAGTTGTGGGATCTCAGTTCCCTGACATGTTTAACTTATATGCAGAGTACATCATGAGAAACGCTGGGCTGGATGACGCACAAGCTGGAATCAAGATTGCCAGGAGAAATATCAGTAACCTCAGATATGCAGATGACACCACCCTTATGGCAGAAAGTGAAGGACTAGAGAGCTTCTTGATGAAAGTGAAAGAAGAGAGTGAAAAAGTTGGCTTAGAACTCAACACTCAGAAAACTAAGGTCATGGCATCTGGTCCCATCACTTCATGGCAAATAGATGGGGAAACAGTGGAAATAGTGACAAACTTTATTTTCTTGGGCTCCAAAATCACTGCAGATTGTGACTGCAGCCATGAAATTAAAAGATGTACTTGCTCCTTGGAAGAAAAGTTATGACCAACCTAGACAGCATATTAAAAAGCAAAGACATTACTTTGCCAACAAAGGTCCATCTAGTCAAAGCTATGGTTTTTCTAGGAGTCATGTATGGATGTGAGAGTTGGACTATAAAGAAAGCTGAGTGCCAAAGAATTGATGCTTTTGAACTATGGTGTTGGCGAAGACTCTTGAGAGTCCGTTGGACTGTAAGGAGATTCAATCAGTCCATCCTAAAGGAAATCAGTCCTAAATATTCATTGGAAGGACTGATGCTGAAGCTGAAACGCCAATACTTTGGCCACCTGAATCAAAGAACTGACTCATTAGAAAAGACCCTGATGCTGGGAAAGATTGAAGGCAAAAGAAAGGGATGACAGAAGATGAGATGGTCGGATGGCATCACCGACTCAATGGACATGAATTTGAATAAACTCCAAGAGTTGGCGATGGACAAGGAGGACTGGCGTGCTGCAGTCTGTGGGGTCACAAAGAGTCAGACATGACTCAGTTCAGTGACTGAACTGAACTGAACTGAACTGAGTTCCCTGACTAGGGATCAAACCCACACCCTCTGCAGGGAAACTCCAAGTCTCAACCACTGGACCACCAGGGAAGTCCCAACAATTCACTTCTAATAGCATCAAGGTGAAGAATGAAATGCTTAGGAATAGTTTAACAAAAGAAGTAGAAACTCTGTACAATAAACATTAAATTAAGGAAGACTTAGGTAGATGGAAAGACCTCATGTATTCATGGTCCGAAAGGCTTCCTATTGTTAAAAGACCCTCCAAACTGATCCACAGTTTCAGCGCCTCATGAGTGAAGGCCATGGCCAAGGCTTGCCTTGCCCAGCAGGATAGCTCCCAGATGGCAGACTGGGTCAAAGAAACCAGTAAGACCTGGAAGGTATCGGGCAGGCAGCCAGGGACAGGCAGTGGGCACACACGAGAGAGTGAATTGGGAGGTCACTGTGGGGGGAGCATCAGAGGGCTGGTGTGAGGAGATACGCTCTCACTGACCCCTCCTCTGGAATGTGTGGGTTTTAAAACTTGGTATTAATTTCCTTTCCAAAAGCCCCATTAAAAATAGACCAAGGAATGGATTTTTTTTTTCAGTTTGGTATATCTATACCATGAAATATTATTCAACCTTAAAAGGAGAGGGAAATCCTTAACACCAGCTACAACATGGATGAACCTTGAGGACGTTATGTTCTGGGAAATCAACCAGTCCTAGAATGCTTCCACTTACATGAAGCACCTAGAATAGTCAACATTCATAGAGACAGAAAGTAGAAGGGTGGGAGCCAGGGGCTGGGAGGAGGGAGTGGAGGTTAGGGTTTAATGGGGACAGAGTTTCAGCTGGGGAAGACGGGGACATTCTGCAGACGGATGGTGGCAGCACAACAGTGTGAGTGCGTTAATGTTACTACTGTTCATTGACAGACGGTTAAAATGGCAACTTTTATGTTACATATCATTTCCCACGGAAGGAAAATGTAGACTAATAAAAAAATGGACAAGAAAACTGCTTTGTCATTCAATCTGAGTGACTAAGAGAGTGATGATACTATTGACTGATAGAGGAAGTTGGCGGGGAGCGGGAAGCAGGTTTGTGGGGAAGAGGGAGTCAGCCCTGAGCATCCCTCTGTGTGTGTGTGTGTGAGCAGGACTCTGCACCCACTGTCACCCACCCTTACCAGCTGGGTGTTCTTCTGTTAGTTTCTTCACAGGGACATAATAGGCATGGGACCAGGAGGTGACCCCAGGCCTGCCCCTCCCCCTGTACCATGTTTGGGTTAGGGTATCAGTGAGCCACATTTGAGGGTACAACCAGCAGGCAGAGGGTGGTATGGAGCTTGGAGGGTAGAAGTCAGAGGTGCCTGGTGAAACCATGGGCACGGCTAGTCCCCCAGGAGGGGTGGGGAAGAGGAAGAGTACAGGGGCAGGTCTGGAGGAAGACCTAGTTACGACATTCCCACTTCATGGGAACTGCTGGCACAGCATCCATCCCCCATGTGCCCAGGGTGAGACCTGGACCTCGCTTAGCACCTATCCAGCAGCTGCCTCTGGGGCCTCCACCAGCCACAGGAGAGGAACCAGCTCAAAGTGACCTTATTCTAAATCAGGCTGGCTGCAGGGATCCCTGTCAACACTTGGGCCTGCACTTGGCAGTGAGCAGCTAGCCTGGAGGAGAGGTACACATTGCATTGCCCTGCAGGGTGCAGGGCATCTCAGCAAAAGCAACGACTCCAGCAGGCTGAGCCAGCTAAGGACGACAGACAGTGGGCAAGGCCTCCCGGTAGATTGGGTTTGTTAGGATGGTCTGGGAGGGGGCGCTGTGCAATTCCCAAGTCATGTAAAAAATCTACATGGGTTTCAAGGAGACGACCACTTCTCAGCTCTAAATAATAGAAGCATCCAGAAGGAAGGAACCAGAGGCTTCTGCCAATTGATCTGGAGACTGGGAAAAAGTCCCACAGTTATTAATAAACCCTGTGTTCTGGGAACTGATTTCATGCACCAGACAAAGGGATTAAAAAGTTGCTGTTGAAGGCAAAGTGGTTTCAGCCAAAGCTCCACTTTCTGTTCTCCCAATAAATGAGCATTTTTCTCCCCGGGAGAGCTGAGAGCTGATTGGCCTCTTGATAAATCTGGTGAGCAGGGAGCTGTGCCACTGACTGGCACCGGTATACTTCTGTGACCTCTTAATCCTCCTAGAGTCTCCCTGGGGGCGACCACCACCTCAGCCTGTTCTGAGGGTGGGGGTCAAATAGGTGCTTAGGTGGCTTCTGGGAACCAGAGCTGAGGATGTAGACTCTCAGGGCCTGGGACCCTGGAATCCTGGCACAGAAACACCGTGTTAATTCATCTTGCAAAGTTATGCAGTGAACTTCACCTTGTCCAAGGGATGTTGCAGGAATGTTGGCTTCAGGGCTGTCCTTGGGCATGTCTAGGCCCAGGTTCAATCCCAGCAAGAGCTTACAAATAAACAGACAAGAGACACAAGGAAACACTCTTAGAAACAACGGTCAGCTCCCTTCACTCACTTACTAACCTGTGAGCAATGTTTTGTATTTTTTTGCTGCACCACGCAGCTTGCAGGGTAGGATCTCAGTTCCCCAACCAGGGATTGAACTGAGGGCCCCGGCAGTGAGAATGCCAAGTCCTAACCACTGGATCGAAAGGGAACTTCCCTAACCTGTGAGCGATTCTCAGACAAGACACAAGTGCCCATCAGTTTAGCCACTCTGAAAATGAATATCGAATGAATCGAGTGTTGTCGGAATTATTTCTAAAGATAACTAACCACTACTTACAACTCCCTTCCTGTGAGGATTTACTTCATCATCTCAGCTGCGGACACAAGAACTATGCTTTTGCCATGCCCTCCCCTTCTACCACTGGCTCCCCGGTCCCGAGAGCAGGGTCAGCAGCACGTGTCCACAGCACGGTCATTTCCTTCTGGCCCTGCCACTCACGCCCCTTCCAAGGCTGGTCAGGTTCACGTTTCCTCTGTGAACTCAGTTTGCCTGGTACACTCAAAGGTTCTTCCTCTTTACGATTCTTATCCCACAGCCCCTGTGTCTGCTAATGAGAAAGTAACCGCAGGTTTTCTAATTCTCTCAAAGCCTCCCACCTATGCTTCTGCAAAAAGCCACCTAGGGGGTCTCTTATCCCTTCCAACTTATTTTCCTTCCTGCCAGAAGAGTGATTTTATAAAACACAATCTGAAACGGGTGAAAAAAAAAAACTGATGTCAGAGGAAGACAAATATCATATATCACTTATGTGTGAAAAATTAAAAAAAAAAATGATACAGGAAATTTCCTGGCAGTCCAATGGTTAGGACTCAGCGCTTTTACTACTGAGGGCCGGGATTCAATCCCTGGTCAAGGAACAAAGATCCTGCAAACCACATGGTACAGCCAACAAATAAATAAAATATGATACAAATGAACTTACTTACAAAATAGAAACATACAGACATAGAGAATAAAATTACAGTTACCCAAGGGAGGGTGGGGAGGGATAAATTTGGAGTTAGGGATTAAAGTATACACATTGTTCAGTCACTTAGTCCTGTCTGACTCTTTGCAGATGTAACACATACACAGTAATGTAACATATATACATTACAGCACATAAAATTGGAGAAGGAAATGGCAACCCACTCCAGTATTCTTACCTGGAGAATCCCAGGGACAGCGGAGCCTGGTGGGCTGCCGTCTATGGGGTTGCACAGTCGGACATGACTGAAGTGACGCAGCAGCAGCAGCACATAAAATAGATAAACAAGGTCCTGCTGTACAGCACAGGGAACTATATTCAACATCCTGTAATAACCCATAATGGAAAAGAATCTGAAAAAGAATATATATACATATGCATAGCTGAATCACTTTGCTGTGCACTTGAAACTAACACACCTAGCATATTCGGACCTTGTCGTTTATCCGTTCTGTACGCAATCATCTGCATCTGCTAACCACAAACTCCCATCCCATCCCCTCGGCCTTGGCAATCAAGTCTGTTGTCCATGTCTGTCTCCACATGTTTTGACGTGGGTCCATGGGAGCTACCTTCCCAGCTTCAGCCTTTGGATAAGGCCACAAGAGCACATCCTGAGCTCTGACTCGCTTGCCTAGGTTCTCTGAGAAAACAAAGGATGGCAATCAAAACTACAACAAGATCTCTGGAAACACCTACTAGAATGGCTAACCTTAATAAGATTCTACCAGGATTTCCCTGATGGTCCGGTGATTAGGACTCCATGTTCTCACTGCCAAAGGCCTAGGTTCACTCCCAGGGCAGCGGGGGGGGGGGGGGGGGGGAGAAAAAAAGTAAAAATTAAAAAAAGAAAAAGACTCTACTAAGTGTTGGCAAGGATGTGGAGCAACTGGGAATCTCATACAGCACTGTTAGAAACATCAACTTGCTTTGGAAATAGTCTGGTGGGTTTCTACAAACATGTAATGCATTTATCTTGTAATCAGAGATTCCACTCCTGGGTATTTACCCAAAGGAACAAAAACATACTTTCAAAGTCTTGTACACAGATATTTAGAGCAGCTTCACTAATGACAGTAGAAGACCGGAAATAGTCCACAGGTCCCTCAGCTGGCGCTGGGATAAACTGCTTCATTCAGGATATCACCTAGAGGGAAGAAGACAAAATACTGGTCCACAGATGATCACGAGAGCATTCTGTCCCGTGAAAGAAACAGACAACAACGAGTGCCTGCCCTACAATTCCATTCATACACACAGGCAAACCCTGCAGTCAGAAATAGACCAGCGGTCGCTGGGAGGCAGGGGTCCAGGAGGGGTTGGCAGCCAAGGGACTTTGGGATGAAGGAAGTGTTCTGTACCTTGAACACTGCTGCTCTCACTAGCGTGTGCATTTGTGCAGACTCCTTCAACTGTACACTTCACATTTAAAAAATAAAACAAATAGAATTTCACCATATGCAAAATATCTCAGGAAAGCTGATTTTTTTAAATGGTGAAGAGACAGTAAGTGCTTTTAGAATGCCAAGAAAGGAAAACTCAATTTACAGTTTTTATCCTTACTTAAATTTAAAATTTTCACAAGATGGAACTAGAGATTATCATACTTGGTGAAGTAAGCCAGAAAGAGAAAAACAAATATCATATGATATTACTTATAGGTGGAGTCTAAAATATGACAGAAATGAACTTATCTATAAAACAGAAATAACTCATGGACACAGAAAACAAATTCATGGTTACCAAAGGGAAAAAGAGAGGAGGGATAAATTAGGAGTTTGGGATGAATATAGACACATTAATATATATATAAAATAGATAACCAACAAGAATCTACTGTATAGCACAGGTAATTCTATTCAAAATATTATAATAACCTACATGGGAAAAGATTCTGAAAAAGAATATATACACGTATATATAACTGAGTTACTCTGTTGTGCACCTGAAACTAACACAATATAAAAAATCAACTATATTTCAATAAAATAGTTTTTAAAAAATAAATGAATAAATTAACTTCTGCTATTCCTTTATTTATAGATTGGAGGTGGCACAAAGCATACAGAACATAGGATTTTGGGTCCAACGGACCCAGGGGATGTGCTCTCTTCTGCCAACAAACTCTGAGGTCTAAGCCATTTGCTTAGCCTGAGTTTGAGTTGGCTTGTCTGTGTGGTATTTTTGCATTAAAAAATAAAGTCTATCTTCACAGGTATATGTTTTAGGAATCTATATACAAGATGAGTGGGGCTTGCTGGGTAAAGTAAAGAATCTGCCTGCCGGTGCAGGAGATACAAGAGTCACAGCTTTGATCCCTGCGTTGGGAAGATCTGGAGTAGGAAACAGCAACACACTCCACTATTCTTGCCTGGAAAATTTCATGGACAGAGGAGCCTGGTGGGCTACAGTCCATGGGGTCACAAAGAGTCGGACACCACTGAGACACTGAGCATACACACACATTCGAGAAGAGTATGTTCAAAGCATCTCCCAGGACCTGGTATGCATTCCAAATAATGTCAACCTCCCCAGCAATAAGTACCATCAGTAAGGTAATATTAAAGTCTGTTTTGTTTCTGAGGGACATGTGAGAAGCTACCAAGCTTCCATCTACCACTGGACAGTAAAGCTAATTTTTAATAATTTTTTTCCTGAAAACACAGTTTTTGGAAGGAAAAATGAATAACTTTGCCACTGGGCCCATGTTGCCTGCTTAAAGGACCTGCCTGCTGGATATGTGAAGTCCTTACAACATCAGTTTCCAAACACATGGAGCCTCTGGAAGGATCAATGAGCAGCGGCCTCCACGCTCTGCACAAGTGACTTTCAGGGCCTCCCACCCCCAGGCTGTTAAAACGAAAGGTCAGCATCCTGCTGGTGAGTGACTGAGGAATTCTTCACTGACACATACCTGCTGGGTGATTTGTTGGCTGCTTTTTCCATCCAGCAGGCAGCTGTGGGTAATGTTTAACCAGAAAAAGAGGTGCTAAATTATTCAAGACATGTTTACAATGCAAACAGGGGGAGGGAGAGACTCCCCCATTGGCCACACTAGGGGTGGCAAGAGTCTGTGTGGGCTTCCTTGCATTTTGCTAGCAAAACAGGTGTCAGGGACCCCCACCCCACTCCTTGCAGGCTCCTAGAGCCCCTTGCCCTCAGCTTGCTGAGACTTTTAGAAGCCCTGTTTAGAGGCAGCAACACCTGCTTGCAGGAGGAGCGGAGGGAGGGGGAGGAATGTTCTTAACCCCTGTGGCCCCCAAGCTTGACAGGACCTGGAATGGCTGGGGACCCCTGCCTCTTTTCCAGCATGGTTCTCAGGCTCCTCTCTGATAGTATATTTTCCAATACTGTTTGTTCTGATAAGAATTGACTCTTTAAAGCCTATAGTTGTTTCAAAACTGCCAGTTTTAAAAAATCTGGGACTTCCCTGGAAGTCCACTTGAGGCAGGAGGCAGATAGGCCCCTTCCCAGGGTAAAGCAATTGGAGATTCATTCACTATTGACCAAAACTCCAAGACAAGAATAGCAGGGCAATTAAGGAAGGAGGTTGGACCCTACACAGACCACATATTTCTCGTTCCCAAAGTCAGGAGACCTCCTTTTCCACACATGCATAGGAAAGGCTCCTTAGAGGCCAAGGGGGAGTCATGTCAAGGGATGTTCTACCCATAGGCCTTTGCAGTAGAATCCGTCTTGGCTAACAGATGCGTGTGAACATATGGGAGGATCCTGAGATACACCAAATATGGACTGTGAACCAGACAAGTCATAATGATTGGCCAAAGGAAACCTAGAAGAAACAAGGATATGACTGACTCAGAAACTCAGGGCCTCTCCCTCTGAGTCTGCCCACGTGTCTATCCACACAGACTGTACTCTTTTTCTTCCTAATAAATACTTTACTGGCTTCACTACTTTTCATCTTTGTGGAAATTCTTTTTTGCAAAGCCGAAAGTCCAGGGCCTTGTCACTGACCATAGTCTAGTAGCTGAGATCTGGTGCTTTCACCACCACGACCCAGCCTCAATCTCTGGTTGGGAACCCAAGCCCGCTCCAAGCCAGTGCAGGCCAAGGCCACCTGAGCTCACAGGGGTTAAGACTCTCTGCTTCCAGTGCAGTGGGTGTGGGTTCTATCTCTGGTCTGGGAACTAAGATCCCACGTGCCATGTGGTATGGCCCCCCAAGAAAAAGATGTTTCGTCAGCACATCTTTAGTTATCTGTCACAAAAGCTTAATTCAAACTGCTTTAAGGGGGCAGAAAAGGAAATTACTGGCCCATCTAACTGGAAAGTTCAGGGGATGTTGTGCTTGGCTGGAGCAAGGGATTCCAATAAGTGTGTCAGGAACCCATTTGGCTTTCTTTGGAACTGGTTTTATTCTCAGGCTTCAGCTCCCTGCAGTGTTAAGATGCCCATTGGCAACCCAAGGCTTGTGTGCTGGGAGCTCAGAAGCCTATTCCCAACTGTTCTAGCAGGAGTCCTAAGGAAGCCACTCAAAGCCTGTAACACGCCCGCCCATGTGGCCTGGGCAGGGTCACTCCATTCAAACCACAGGGATCGGCTGTGGAGAGAGGTGGTCAATTCAAGGCAACTGCGGGGAGGCAGAAACCATGCAGACTGCCCTCACGTTGTTTTTCTGTTGAGCAAATACCCAGCATGCTGGCTGTCAGTGTGCTGAATTGTAGGTCTTCCCGGAGCCAGAGTATCATCATATAGTCGTCTCCTTAGCTTTCCTCCTTCCCATTAAGTTGATTGGGCATTTTTCCCACTTATACTGTCTTTAGTCACTCATATATGGCCTACTCACTCGCTGGGCACTTCCTGGGCACCTGTTCTGTACTGTTGATGACTGGCTGTGAAAGAGGGGTTGGCTGGAGGAGTATAAAGACCCATTCTTAGGGAGACAGGCAGATAAGTAGTCACCACAGTGGGGAGTGTCCCTCGGCTCCTCACAGCTCATGCTCACCTCCAACCAGCAATCTTGGCCCCATACTGACCTGTGATGGGGAGCCCTCAGCAGTGGGGGCAGGGGTGTAGTCATGGTGTGGGGGGTGTTTATTCCACATCCTCAGGCCAACCAGGTGTCAGATCTTTCCTATCACTAGGCAGACTGAGGGTGAGGAGAACTTCCTTTCCAGCGAGTATGCATCCAGAATGCCAGTGAAGATCTCTAGAAGTAAGGGCCAAAGAGACCTCAGAGATTGGCCACCTTGGTGCCTAACTTCTTGCCCTGATCCAAACATCTAGGCTCAGGGAGGCGAAGGGGCAGGGCTGAGGCAGTTGGTGAGCTCCTGCAGGGTCAGTGAGGCCCAGGACCCTGACTTCCTCCCAAAGTGTCCTGCTCCATCATCACCCAGGCCCAGGCTTTACCCAAAGTGTCTCAATTTCATTACCTGGGAGGAAAAAAAATTAATCCAGTGTGAGAAGAACTAAAAGGCAATCAGAATGCCATTTCAAAAAAAGGAAGAAGGGTTGCTGAGAAAAATTTCCACTGGGCCATTAAAAGAAGTAAGAACATAATAAGTAGCTAATATCAATTGAAAAAAAAAATAGTGTGTTGGGAGCTAAGAGAAGGAGATGATCAGAGAGTGTGGTGCACACAGACAGGGTACCTACAGCTGTGTGTGTGTCTGGCTCGGGGTCTGCATACAGCTAGTATCACAGTTCACTGAAGTGGAGACACCTGTGTATTGTCAGACACCCTGTTATCTCATGTAGCATTGAGAAATAAAGCACTCTGCCCATTAAACTCTGACACATTAGTGATCATGTCTGTAGTCCAATTCAGGGCATGTAGCTGGATCTCCCTGAGGGAGAGTAAAAATCATGAGGACCAAGCACACAGATCAAGGATGCCTGATCAAGGGAGGCTAAGGACTCACAGAGGAGGAATTTATGTTACATAAGTTTGGATGCCATGTATCCCAGAAGTTGGACAGAGGCTCCTTAATCATCAAAAACAAAACTATGGTCTTCTCAAATTCATAATTATAGTTAGTAATTCAACACTTTTTTTTGATAATTGATAATTGGACAGAAAATTAGTAAACATAAAAGCTTGAGCAATATTATCAACTAACTTGACCTAGTTGGAGATTATGGAACAATTCTCTTGACAGCAGAATGTATATTTTTGTTAAATGCACACAGACTATCTACCCATATATATATCATATTATGAGTCATAAAACAAGCCTAAATAAATTTAAAATGATTCAAATCATACAAAGTATTTTATCTTTAGACAGTGGAATTAATTTAAAAATCAGTAACAAAACAATATGAAAAATTCTCAAATATTTGGAAACTTAATAACATCCTCTTAAACAATCCAGGTCAAAGAAAAAAGCAGAAGGGAAGTTAAAAAATAGTTTGAATTGAATGAAAATGAAAAACAACATATAAACTTAACAAAACAACATATAAGTAACATATAATAAAACAACATACAAACTCCAATGCTATTATAGCACTGCTTATATGAAAAAACAAACAAACAAATTATGAGACTGGGTCCTATTGCCCTCTTCCCTCCTATGGGATCCTGTGTCTTAGTCTTGTCCCTACATGTCTCAAATATGTAATTCTTGATTAGAGGAATGATGCTTTTCAGACCAAGCAGCAGCACCAAAATATTTGGAGGAAAATAAAAAGAACATCCTTATGCAGGTGTCAAATTTTTAATGTGGAGCAGAAGCTGGATGAGAAAACTGATTTGTAACTTCCAGAAGTTTGAGGGCATCTCAGGAAAGAAGCATGTAATGAGGAGAGAGACACTGAAACTAGGCTAAAGTGGGTTTGCATCCTGACTCCAATCTAAAAGCTCGAGTCTCTAAGCAGAGCTAACATCCAAAGGAGTAATGGTGTTTGAGTCTGGCTGGAGGAGGACTCCGTGCTTCCTGCCCTTGTTCTATAAGAAGCGGGGAGGGGGCAGGGACTGTGCTGAAGGAAGGATTTGACTCTTCATTATTTAATTGTTTAATTTAAAAGAGTAACCTGCATAAACCAAATGTTAGTCACTCAGTTGTGTCCGACTCTGTGACCCACGGACTGTAGCCCATCAGGTTTCTCTGTCCATGGGATACTCCAGGCAAGAATACTGGAGTGGGTTGCCGTTTCCTCCTCCAGGGAAATCTTCCCAATCTAGGGATCAAACTCAAGTCTCCTGTGTTTCCTGCACTACAGGATTCTTTACTGCTTGAGTCATCTGGGAACACTACATAAACCAAATGGATAGTTATAAAACTTCAGGGCTGGAAATGAGCTTAGATGTCCCTTTGCAAGTCACTGTCACATTAGTGAATCCAGCTGTCCATCCTAGGCTTCATCTTCCTTGACCTGTCCAATGGCACGGTCTTCACTTGACTTCCGGGCCCTCTGTGTCCTGGTTGTCCTCCCATCTTACTTCAATTCTCCTGCTTTGATTGGCTCCTGCCCCTCACCCTGACCTCCATGTACTAGAGTGCCCCAGCTCCCTCACCACCTCCTCTAGGGCTCACTAGGTCTTAGGACTGTGACCTGAATCTTTGTCTTCAGCTCAGAGGTCTCCACTGAATATCAGACTGAATGTCTAGCTGCACCTGTCATTTCTATAAATGGCTTTTGGCAGGAAAGAGGTTTCTGCAGAAGGCCCCTTCGTCTTGTTACTAACCTTAAACCAGGCACCCCCATGATCTACTCAGTTCTGGGCCTAGCACACCTTTCAGATCTTTTAATCACACAGTACCTTGCCTTACGTATTGGTTCTTTCTGTAGATCAAAGAAGAGAAATGAAGAATAAGTAATTAACCAATGACCAGATCTCTTCCCCAGCTTCCCCTTCAGTAATCTTGGGAATAAACTGTGTAAACAGACAGCATCAGGAGCAGTCTTAGCAGCAGCCTGTACACAGTAATGGGAGGTAGCCACTCTGACCCCTCATCTCAGTGATTCACTGAGATTACTTCCCTCTTTCCCTTTAAAAACTTTCATGGCCGGGCTCCCCTGGTGGCTCAGTGGTAAAGAATCGACCTGCCAATGCAGGAGACACGGGTTGGATTGTAAGCCACTAATTGTGTGCCAGTTATTGAGCCTGTGCTCTAGAGCCTGGGAGCTGCAACTGCTGAAGCCCTATGCGCTCTAGAGCCTGTGTTCTGCAGCAAGAGAAGCCACTGGAATGAGAAACCCTGGAACTACACCTGGAGAGTATTCCCTGCTCACTGCAATGAGAAAAAATCTTGCATAGCAACAAAGACCCAGCACAGCCAAAAATGAACAAATAAAATTATTAAATAAAAAACTTTCATGGCCGAGCGGAATCTTCTGAGGTGGTTTATGGGTTATACTGAGCCCACCATCTCTAGACTGCCTGCATTCTGATTAAAGGCAACTTTCCTTTCCACCTACATTTGTCTCTCTATTAAACATTTACTTATTCTTTTTATGGCTGCACAGCTTCAAGATCTTAGTTTCCGTCAGGCATGAGATCGAACCCACGCCCTCAGCAGCGAAAGGACAGAGTCCTAACCACTGATCCCCAGGGGATTCCCTCAGGCATCGATTTTTGAGCAGCAGCAGCCGGACTTGAGTTCAGAACATCTCCAGGCAGTCTGATGGGCACCTCTGACTTCCGCCCGCCATGTAGCTGCTGGTCCCTGACCGTCCTTGAAGCACCTTCTCACAGGTTTCCTCATCTCAGTCAGTGCAGCTCTGTTCTTCCAGATACTGTGGCCAAAATAGTTGGTGTCGAACTTGACTCCTCTTTTTTTTACCTCCCACACCATGTCAACATCAGCAAATCTCTCTGTCCACCTTCACAGCATCTCCAAAAGTCGAGCACCCCTCGCCTCCTTCATTGTATCACCCTGGTCCAGCCCACTGGATGAAGGCCTGGGCATCAACTGCCTCTTGGGTGATTTTTTCAGTCTGTTTTCAGTATAGCAGGGATCCTTTGAAAATGTAAATCCACCAGGAATTCCTTGGAAGTCCAGTGGTTAGGAGTCAGCACTTCTATTGCCTTGGCCAGGGTTCTATCCCTGGGTGGGGAGCTAGGATCCTGCAAGCTGTGCCACACGCCCACCCATCCCCCCAAATGTAAATTCACCAGTGCTCTTCATCTTACACAGGGTCAAGGCTAACAATTAACAATGACCTCTGAGGACCTGCCCTATCTGGCATCACTTTCCTCCTCCCTCTCCCTCCCACTGCCCTCTTTGCCAACTCTGTGCCAGCTACACTGGTCTCTTTTTAAAATTTAATTCATTTAATTGTCAATGTATGGCAAAAATCACTATAATATTGTAAAGTAGCTCCTCCAATTAAAATAAATTGAAAAATAATAAACCAATGAATTGCTAAACATTGTTTTATTTATTTAGGGCTACACTGGGTCTTCATGCTTTGTTCAGGCTTTCTCTAATTGTGACAGTGGGGACTTTCTTATTGAGTTAATGAAGCAAACATGACGTACCAGCACTGTTTCAATCACTGGGATATAAGCATTACTAGGACAAAGCTCCTACCCTTAAGAATACTGGTACTTGGGATGGGCTGCTGAAACTGAAGCTCCAGTACTTTGGTCACCTGATGCCAAGAGTCGACTCACCGAAAAAGATCCTGATGCTGGGAAACATTGAGGGCAGGAGGGGAAGGGGGTGACAGAGGATGAGATGGTTGGATGGCATCACCGACTTGATGGACATGAGTTTGAACAAGCTCTGGGAGATGGTGAAGGACAGGGAAGCCTGGCACACTGCAGTCCATGGGGTCGCAAAGAAACGACTTAGCAACTAAGCAACAAACAGACAATGAAGAGGAAACAAACAAGGTTTCTTTTTTGCTAGGCAGCTTCCTGGGGAGGCAGCACCCCAAGAGGTTGAGGGGAGAGCACTTCTCCAGCTGAGGGACGTGGCTAGTGGGGTGGAGCCCAGTGAGTAATTGAACAGGATAGGACAGATTGATGTTTCACTCGGTTGGAACAATTCAAACTTTTGTACCTTCTGCATGCAGTACCTATTCAGGCAACAACTTAAATTGAAAAAATAAAAGGAAAAAGGCACCAGAAAATCTTAAATAATGAGCTAGGTGAGTAACAGGCCTTTATACAGCTGATTGTACATTAACATTAAATCAGATAACTGGCTATGTACAAATATGCAAGGTAGAAAACACTTCTATAATTTGCATTTACTAAACAACTTGCTTGCATTTTTTATTGTACCAGACATGCATTGGCAGTTTTTTTTTTTAAAGCTAATTAGAAAAAAGCCACAATATTTATCACCTAAGTGTTAAGGCAGAAATAGAAGAAAAATTGACACCTTCCTTCAGAACAAAAAAATCATCAATGATGATCCTATATCCCTGCCCAAAACCATCCAAATAGTTTCTCTCTTGGGCGCACAATTCAGGTCGTTCCCTTGGTTTCCCGTGCAAAAGCTATGCTTCTTCCCTTGAGCCAAGACCACAGCTCTTCCCTCTGGCACTCAAGTCATAGGAGAGCCTGTGAATGGAGCCACCAGAGACCAGCAGCGTCGCTCAGGGCACATTTGCTGTGGAAACTATGTTTGGCAAGTATCGAATGTCTTAACTTCTTTTCCTGGGCATCGTAGGGTTTACAGCACTTATTTATAACAGAGGAAATTCTAAACTTGGCCACTTATGAGCATAAAAATGTAACTTCCATAACACAGCTACAGACTCATTTCCTTCTTTCTGTCAGCACACACAGAAGCATAGCAGGCCACCCAGATACTTGGTGAGCAATTTGTTTCTAAAACAGATTGCTTTCTGAGTCGGGAGAAATTTGTAGATAAGCATGTGAAATATTCTCTGGATCAATGGAGTAGTAACTATCCAGCCAACTGAAGTCCTGCCTTCCCAAACAATTATTTCTGTTTTTGTTCCTAAGAGGAAAATGGCCAGAAAAATAACACCTAGATAGAACTTGAAAATAATTCCCAATGTTGAGATTTACTAATCGAAATAGAAAAATGTCCCAGGGAATTCCCTGGTGGTCCAGTGGTTAAGACTCTGAGCTTTCACTGCCAAGGGCCTGTGAAACAGGATTCGATCCCTGTTTGAGAAACTAAGACCCTGTAAGCAGCGTGGTGCGAAAAAAGAAAAAAAAGGCCCCAATCCGTTTATTTTGTGCTTTTAATTTGGGCCTCATGAATAGAAAACCTAAATGAGCAGAGTGTGGACAATAGGAAGTACTCTGAATGAATGGGCTAAAGATTGTGTTTATAGTGATGGCAACAGTAAAGCTAAGTTCTCTTGTATGAACTTTTCTTTTTAAATACAGCCACCAAATTCTAATACACACTAGGGAACACCAAATTATAAAATCATTTTACCAAAATTATTGTCCAATGACCCTAAGCTATGCTTATTCATAACTACATGCAACTTCATAAGCTAGAAACTATCACAGTTCATTTCATCAGTATGTTGTATTACTGGTTATTTGACATCCTTTTGCAAGTATGTTTTTAACAATAACCAATTACCCAGAGAATGTTACTAAGCACCCAGTTGCTTAAGAGTCATTTCACAGTGGCAGTTTCTGTCTTTAGTTGTCTAGAAATTGGTGCTGTGTGTGTGTGTGCCTGTGTAAAAAGATGCTTCTCAGGGAGGTCATTTTTAAAAAATTGAAATGTACTTGATTTACAATGTTAATTCCACCCATACAACAGTGATTCAGTTATACATATATATATTCTTTTTTTAAACATTAATTTCCATTAAGGTTTATCAGGATATTGAATATAGTTCCCAGTACTATTCAGTAGGACCTTGTTAACCCATTCTACACATAATAGTTTTCTCAGGGAAGTCTTGTTTAAAAAAATAATTAGGGTATGAAAGTGAAATTGAAAGCAAAGTTGCTCAGTCCCGTCTGATTCTTTGTGACCCCACAGACTGTAGCATACCAGGATCCTCTGTCCATTGGATTCTCCAGGCAAGAGTACTGGAGTGGGTTGCCATTTCTTTCTCCAGAGGATCTTTCCAACCCAGGGATTGAACCCTGGTCTCCCGCATTGTAGGCAGACACTTTACCATCTGAGCCAGCAAAACCCCTTTAACGATCTTGCATTTTGCCAGCTCCTTAAATGAACGGAGAGGACTGTAGATTTAAAGTGCCTGGGATCTACTGCCACCTAGTGTTAGGTTGCTGACAGCTACTCCAAAACTGAGCTCCTAACAACAGAACTTTTTGCCTCCTCCCACCCCTGCCCCAGTGCCCCACTTCTGCCTCCATTCCAGTCACCAGCTCTTGTCAGCACAAGGCTTTTGCATCTTTCCTTTTCCCCACTGTCACTAACAATCTAGCTTTCATGCCCATCTTGTTGGAAGGACGTCAAAAAAAGTCAGCTGAATTGGCTCATCATATGCTATTTCTGGGCAAGTTCTTTAAGCTCTCTGGGCTTCAGTCTCATCATTCAGACAGGAACAGAAGTGTCTAACTTCATGGGTTGTCCTGATTAAATGAGCTGATACACATGAAAGGATTTAATAAGTGTTCATTATCATCACACATCTCCTATCATGCCTGAGTCCTTAATGGAAGTACAAGTAATGAAAATAATCTGGGGAATTCCCTGGATGTCCAGTGGTTAGGACTCAGCACTTTCATTGCAGTAGCGGAGTCCAACCCATGGCAGGGGAAATAAGATGCCACAGAGCTGGAAAAAAGGAAACAGCTTGTATTACTTTTCATTTTATGACCAGAAGGCAGAAACTGGATTCCATAAGACAGTTCAGGCTGTTTTTGAGAGGTCTATTCTGGATAAAAAGGCCTTTGCAAATATTTGCACCCAGGCTATAGCTTCTCCTTTTTTAAAAAATTGAAGTATAGTTGATTTACAAAGTTGTTGTTTCAGGTGTACAGCAAAGTGATTCAGTTTATGTGTATTTTCAGATTATTTTCCATTATGGGTTATTACAAAATATTGAGTACAGCTTCCTGTCCTATACAATAGGTTCTTGTTGGTTATGCGTTTCATATACAGTAGTGTGTATGTTAATCCCCAACTCCTAAACTATCTATACCCATCCATAGCTGTTTTTTTTTTTTTTTTTGCTCCATGGGCAGCTTGCAGGATCTCTACCAGGGAACTTCCTGAAATTCACTTTTTTTCAACCATTTAAAAATGTAAAACAAAACCCTGCAGCAGGTTGGACAGCGGGATAACAAGTCGCTTTGAGGGCCACAGGATGACCCATGATGTAGTTAGGTTTGGGCCTTGTGATTTTTTCTGCCTATAGGAAGTGCAAATCACTTGTATACAGTCCTCACAGTTGTGGGCTAAGGAGAGCAGCCACGGGCATCACAGCCACTGCACAGGGGACAGAAGCCCTGCTGTGTCTACCTGTGTCAGTCTTGGAACAGCCTTTGCCGTATTGCAGTGAGACAGACTCATGATCCGTCGTCAGCCATGGTTACAACTTCCAGATTCTTGATTTTCTCCCTACAAAATCTGATCAACCCCACACTACTTTGACAAATCCTTATACAGTCCCCAGGAAAATGTTAACTTCAACTCTATTTCTTTGCCATGATATATGCTAAAAATCACTCTTCCCATCCAGTTCCAGGGTACATCAAAAAACCCCTCACATATGAAGTGATGATGATTGGTACCATGCTGAACAGGAGTGTCTGGGCAGTAGGTCAGGAAACAGGGAAATGATAAAAATCTGTCAGGCTGCATTGATAAGCTTATCTGGTGCTTTCCCAAAAACGGAAACCAGATGGACTTCTAAATCCACAAATTCACACATGGTTCAAAGAGGTAGGCAGTTCTGTTACTCATTCAATTTAATTAAACACAATGAACATAGTCTGTGTAGGAACTCATCTAGAGCTAAGATGTTCTTCATATGTTTATTTTTTGGGTGTGCTGTGGCTTCGTTGGTACTTGTGGGCTCTAGTTGCTGTGAGCAGTGGCTAGTCTCAAGCTGCAGGGCACAGGCTTCTCACTGCAGTGGCTTCTCTTGCAAACAATGGGCTCTAGGTGCGCAGGTTTAGTTACTCTATGGCATGTAGAATCTTGGGGCCCAGGGATTGAACCTGTGTCCCTTGCACTGACTGGCAAATTCATAACCACTGGACCACCAGGAAAATCCCTATGCTGTCTATGTATTAAAACTGATTCACCTAGGTCAGTATTATCATCATATTTAACAAATATTATATGAAAAAATGTTTGGTGGTAATGAATGCTTTCAATGAAACTGAATTAGGTGATCCCTTGTGCCTCAGCTGGTAATGAATCCGCCTGCAATGCAGACTTGGGTTTGATCTCTGGGTTGGGAAGATCTCCCAGAGAAGGGAAAGGCTACCCGCTTCAGTATTCTGGCCTGGAGAATCCCATGGACTGTACTGTATTAGTCCCAAGAGTTGGACGTGACTGAGAGACTTTTACTTCACTTCAGTTAGCTGACACATTTCAAGAGTACCAAAACCTTAAAATATCACTGAAAGACAAAACCCAACAATTTTTTATTTCAAGATATCCAAGTTCCCCTTGCATACAAGAAAACAGAAAAAGTTTATCTAGTGATCACCAGATTTAAGAAACCAAATTCCTGATTGATGATACTGATATAAGATGGTAGTTATTAGTTAACCCATGCCAGCCCACCACAAACAATTTAACATTGGTAAAAATGATCCTATATACTTAAAGAGTCTCTATTAGTATTGACACCTCCTTCTCACTCCCCATAGAATCTGACTTCTAGTTTCAGCCATCTGATGGGTTAAATGTGCTTGGTCTAACAGAGAACTATTTCGATGGTCAAGCAAGATTTTCTTTATTTGATGGTAACAACAAAGGCTACAGTTTAGTACTTAAATCAGCAGTTAATAGTGATCTCTCCAGGCGAGTAACTAAAAGCAGCTGTGAAAACTGCAAAGAACCAGAGACAGGACAAGAGGCAGCGGAAGCCTGGCTGCTGTAAGCTGGTGTGCACCTCTGCATCAGCAAAGGCAGGGGAGCCAGAGTCACTGACTGCTCTCCTCAGTGACCTGAATTGACAGTTTTTTCCCAATCGTCTTGTTACTGGTTGCATTCCACTCTATCTAGTTAAATATAATGAATTAGCCTTCATAATAAAATCATCTTTTCAGAAGAACTGTACACAATACATTAAAAAAAAAAATCACTGATTGTGTTTTCTTCGTCTTTTTTTCTTTGAACTTGTAGGTGGTTGACTCTCCTGTGTTTCTTCTTTTACACCAGACACGGGCTGTTTGAAAACTATTTCATTATCTTTATCATCATTATTCATTTTAGCCACTTCAGATTTTCGTTTCTCCAAAAATGTTGGTGTACAAACTGGTGTGGGACCCTAGGTTCAAGTGAAAGATAATACATAAATGTGGGAAGATATTAGGAATGACCTTCTCCCGCCACCTCTCCTCTATTTTTATAAGTTATGCATATTATTTTAGGCCTGTTTTCATCATTTGATGATACAGCTGCACATGATCAAGCACTTAGATGCTTATCACACTTTGTCACAATTAAGCAAACAAAGTGATAGTAGCAAGCAGCAACTGCCTTTCCTCCCTTAAACTGTAATAGCGGATTCCCAGAATACTGAAGACAATCTTACCTGGCTATCCACAGCCTTCTCAGGAGTCTTAGGAGTGACTGAAGCAGCTTTCTTCTTATTACGTAAAGCCTTCAATAAATTTTAAGAGATTGTATCAATCTGAGTGTTGATTAGATATAGTAGTCCTGAATGTATTTCACCATTTATCTTTCTCTAATATCAAGTGTGTAATATGATAAGCGAAAGTTTTACCTGGTACTTTCTGGAATTTTGAGGACCAGTGTTTGAAGCATTTTCCTCATTTTTATGTAATACCTTAACCTAAATAAGCATAAAGAAGTAATAGAAAAAGAAGTTGTAAAACTAGCAGTCTCACATATGTATATTTTAAAACTAACCATTAGATCATTAAACATATGCTTATTAGTTAATTTTGACATAGACTTTTAGGACTATTTCCAAAATGGCATAAGAAGGATGGTCATTTTACAGTCTTGGTATTTACTGGTAACATACAATAAACCAAACAGCTAATCCTGGCAATGACACCTTTACTAGTAACCTACAAGCATTAGGGTTTTCGGTCAAATAAGATTTCCCTTCAATAGTTTCACAAAACTACTAAATCAGATACGTGTTGCAAATTGGTTAAGTCCCTTTCAGGATTTCCTCCTCTGGGTAGTGTAACAGGAAATACTAGGACTGCCTGATAAGCCTACAATGATTGCAGTTTCAAAAATTCAGTCAAAACCTCGTAGGGGGAGATACTGGGTTAGACATTTTATACAAAGGAATACTTACCAATGAAGGGAAATTATAATCAATCCCCTTTTCAGCCAATCTCTTCCTGAGTAATTTTTCCTTCTTTTTAAACCGCTCCTCCATCCGTAGCTTTTGAACAAGTGACCGATTCTGATTGTACCGTTTCACTGCTGGATATGATGGCTTTTTAAATGGCATATGCCACTCTCTAAAAAGTTCGTTATGTACCTTTTCAGGTGGTATAAAATGACCTACAATTAAAAAAAGAAAAAAAAAAGTTTTCAACCAAGTAGGAGGGAAAGGATTTTAATGAGAACTTTAGACTCTCCCTTGTGTCACTTGTAGCATAATCATATTGATGTGTTCCCCATTTACAAGGAGAAGACTGAAAGAATAAAGCAGGTACCCAAAGGAAAGTCAGACAGCCCACAATTATCTACCAAACACTCCCTGTGTGCCAAGGACGATTCCAGGACTAGAGATACATGAGTGAACAAGACGAGTGCATAGAAGAGAGTGTGGATTTACGTCTCAGGGTTCCCAAAGCTAAAAGGACCCCCGCTTTTAGACTGTGTGACTCACAACAGCAGGAGCTCTTACCTTCCTGCTCATCTCCTCCAGGCACCTGCCCAGGACCCAGGTAGCTCACTGCTTATCTGCATCTCTCTGCTTAGGGATGCACACTGGGCCCCTTGGGCAGGGAAGCCAAAACCCCTGGGATCTACCCTCCACCAGTGGTAGATGGTATACAAATATCCCAGTTTCTGTGCTTATCAGTTGGGTAATTGTTTCCCAAGGTGACCAGCAGGAAGGAGCCCAAATGCCTAAATAACCCGGTTGCTAACATACCCTTTATTGACTTACTGACTTCCTTCCTCCCTGTCAAATTGCCACTGCTTACAAGTATTTCCTTGGGATGATCTCCAAGACAAACTACTCTCCTTAAAAAAAGAGAAAAGGTAGGGGTGTGGCTAACCCCTCATATCAGAGTTCGGAACTGTCTGTGCCATCCTTCAGAAGTCAGGTAGAGCACAGCAGGGATCTCGTACATGTGGTCACCCACCCACTTCGTCCTGGCAAGAGCCACATTTTTCATGTGCAAATGGTGGGATCTCAGAGGGCTCCTGAGACCCTCTCTTACAGCAACAGGAACTGAGATGGAGAGGTGTGACCTGGGTGCTGGCTCCGGATGGACTGGTCTGGGAAGGCAGGCCGGTGGGGGCTCCACCTCCTGCAGGATGAACCTGTAATCTGCTACTGTCACCCTTGTACTCCTGATGGCTTCTCTGCAGAGGAGCTGCAGCCAAGGCCATGTAGACTGGCTGACACGTGACTCCTCACCCTGAACATCATCCTGTCTAGGACCATTAATGGTTCCTGCTGTCCTAGGCATATATTCTAAATTGTGCTTTACATGGCTTCTGGTAACCTGACCTTCATTCATCTATTTCTCCTCCCTCATCTCTCTCTACGCTCCTTGCAGGCAATTACGTTTGTCACTGGTTTGGCATTTGCTGTCCCTCCACCAAATATTCAGTTCCACCCCTTCACCTGGCTGTTTTTTAATCTTCAGGTTCCAACGTTAATGACTCTTCATCAGGGAAGCCTCCCACACCCCACCAGGAAGCCCTTCCTATTTACTCCTCAAGGAAACTGTTCCAGCTCCATCTCAGCAGACAACAGCTCTCACTGCGGAAATCTTAAAACTACAGTTCAAACCTATCTTGAAAATGCACTTAAACTGTTGCACCACTGCTTAGGAGACTCATCCCAGAGATGAGGTGGGACATCCAAGCAGCTAGGCAACCTCCCACTGCAGCCACTGTCAGCAGGAGCATCCCTGAAATCCCACCGGCTAAAAATCGGGTCCTTACACTTCAAGAGTCTTTCACCAAAAAGGTAGTTGTTCATTGTTTCAGCAGCTATCTTGGCAACATCTTCAGATTCAAACTCCACAAAGCCATAGCCTTTGCTATTTCCAGTCTGCAATGACAAATTCACCACAAAAAGCAGAACAATTACATTCTAACGTGCCATCAAACTCCTAAAATGTCATTAAGTAATCTACATTAGCTGTGTCCTACTCCTGTGACACCATGGACTGTAGCCTGCCAGGCTCCTCTGTTCATGGGATTTTCCAGGCAAGAATACTGGAATGGGTTGCCATTTCCTTCTTCAGGGGATCTTCCCTATCCAGGGATTGAGCCTGGGTGTTCTGCACTGCAGGCAAGTACCGACTGAGCTACCAGGGAATTTCCAGTAGGAAGAGCATTAAGGAATAACATTAAGACATCTTTAATTTTCAACTTCAAATCACATAGTGTGGACTGTTACAGGGAAAGAAAAGATTCAAAACAGTCTAAATTTGCCACTGGTTTTGAAGATTTCCTGGGATTTTGATTACATATGATAAATGATTATAGTTGAAATTTATTCAGTAGCAAGAGCTAACATAAAGGAATCTGGTAGGCCCCATAGTCCTTTACTCATTATTGATCGCATGGGTGGTCACATTATCCATCTACTTGGGAGATGAATAAATGCGTCACAAAAAATACAGGTAATTTAATTCCCATTTACATGAAACAACTGAAAAGAAATTAAGCCAGTGTCTCCCAGCCCATCAATAAAACATCGCATTCACTGTCATGTTTACCAGTGACCACTCTCTCAGAGACACACATACTGGGTTCTAGCCTCCACACCATAACACAATGAGCTTGTAATAAGAGTTATGAGATAATCAGAGTTCTAAAGTCCAAATGCCCAGGTTTGGATCTTAGCTCTGACATTCAGATAAGGAATGTTTAAGTCTCAGTTTTTCCTTTTATAAAATGAGGATAAAATAAACATTCTCATAGAGTTGTCATGAAAACACAAAATAACCTACAAGTGCTCCACACTTTTGTCAAGTACTCAATACATGTTACTTTAGAGTGGCAGGGTATGCCTACCCCACATCTGCTCCTTTGGCAAATAATTATTCTGAGCTGAAGGTACCGAGAAACAGAACAATAAATTCTGCCCTCCTCTTATTTACCTAAAAACAGGACACAAATTTACAAAGGTGTCCTCTCCCTTCTATCAGAAAGATGTTAGAGGAATCCACACAACAAACTTTACTAAGCAGATTTTAACACCAAGATGCAAACCTGGGCATTTGGTCTTTAGAATCCTTGTTAGCCTCCTGTACATCTGCCTCCCCACAACTTGCAAACATATAAACTCAAAGCACTGTTCCCTCATCTTGTCACTCCTCAAAGCCAAAGTTCTAACAACCCTTTGAGCACTCCCATTGAGTAAGCATATATTTTAGTCTCTTTTTAATCTCTATTTTTCAATCCAATTTATAGGGTCTCAGTCTAGGACAGTAGAAAAAGAACTTTTCTTCCTCTACAGTTCCAATTCTTAGTAACAACTAGGAAAACTTTACAATCTTGCATTAAACAAACTATTCTTGGATATGGTTCAAAACTGGTAATGCGATCCTAGAAATAAGAAACCATTTAAAGGCTGACTCCCAGCTGTGATTGTGATTAACAATCAGGACACAGGCACCACCTAGAGTCTCAGGTTAGTTATCTGCAACAGGTTGATTCTGGTAAAACTAAATGTCTGACAATCCTCCTACCATCTCAACTCTCACGCAGGAGGGGAACGATGGTGAAATGTAAGAAACGATAATAAATCTTTTGAAATCTGATGTGAAAATACAAGTTAAGTGTCCCAAAAACCAAACACTCTAAAGCCAAAACCTTTACCTAGTAATCCAAGAAAGTTAGAAATACCAAGCAGATAGTCAAAACCGGGGCAGGTAGGGAGGCAGTAGCTTTCTAATATGCAACAAAGCGGGGAAGTTACATTTCAGTGCACCGCATCAAGGAGCAGACTTTCTAAGATAACCTGCCTCAACTCTTTAAAAGGGCCAATGTCAAGAAAAACGAAACAAGCAAAACAGGGATAGAGAGACTGGGCTACATAGGATGAAGAGCTAAAGGATCAAGTGCAATGCATAAACCCTAACTAGATCCCAGAATGGCAGGGACTATTGGGGATACATGAGGAGGGACAGTAAATGAGATTATCATATTGTGATTATGTAGCACAATGTCCTTATTCTTAGATTTATGATGATGCCTTTAGTATTAAAGTAGTACAACTGCCACTTTCGTCAAAAGGTTAAAAAACCCAAAATCGTATGTATGTTTTTATAGATACGGGAAGAGATGAAGTTAATGTGTCAGGATATTAACAATGAGTGAATCCAGGGGAGGATGTTCATTACACTTTCCTTTCTACTTTCCTGTCAACATTTTCAGAACACAAAGCTGGTGAACACAACTGCACTTCATTATGGAAAAACACTTTAAACAAAAGGCAGAAAAAAAAGAGTCTTTGAAAAAGACCACAATAAGGGCAAGAACACGAATAAGCGTTTCACACAGACAGAACTCCGAAGGCTGATAAACAAATAATGATACTCAATCTCACTAAGAATGAGGCAGATCATTCTATACTCATCCTGAGGATGTGCTATAAAGTGCTATTTTTCAAACTCAGAGTTTGAAAAGTTTAAAAGTTGCCCTTTTAGAGAGCAGCAGAATCAATTTAGTATGTCAGGAAAGTATTTTTAAATAAACTGAATGGGAAATTTAAGTATCACCTTCCTAGACTTTTACTTCAGTTAATGTTTATATACAGGTACATGTGTGCTGGCTTGTGTTGTAAAACTTATTTCTTATTGTGGATTCAAGGTCTGAGAAATACTATTTGAGAGAAAGTCACCTATACCTGCACAAAGAATGGTCCCAGCAGCTTCATTGACAACACTAGAAAAAAGCTACCATTCAACAAGAGGGTGGATAAACAAACTGTAGCATACTCAGGCGGTGACAACACAGCAGGGACAACAAACAGTTAACTCTCTTCTTTGTAACTTAAGTGGTAAAACGTAAAAAAACTGTATCAAGAAAAAAAGAGATTCTAATAAGAACTCTGTGGTTTACATGCTTTTGGAAAATAAAACAATCTAATTCAATACAAAAATCTTACCTTTTTACTCCTCGACAGTCTAAATCTTGTAACAGTGCCAAATTGGGAGAAATATGCTCGGATCTGGGTTTCATAAAGTGATGGTGGTAAGTGGCCCACATAGATTACTCCTGGAGTAAGTTTTTGTTTCTCCTGTTGCTGAAAACAAAGACCAGGCAAATATATATATGTCTTTTTTCAATTAAAAAAAATCACACTGCAACAAAACTTGTGAAACTCTGCTCTTAGATTAAAACAAGAGATCAAGAACCTACCCTGTATTTCCACTTCCCACAACAGAAACTATAAAGAATTAGCTGTTTAGATACAGTGAAGAGACTTATGGCTGCCAAAAAGGGAGCGGGGTCGGGGAGGGGGGTTGGGAATTCGGGATTAGCAGATGCAAACTATTATATACAAAATGGATAAACAACAAGGTCCTACTGTATAGCACAGAGAACTACATTCAACACTCCAGCAGAGATTAACACAACACTGTAAAATAACTATACTCCAACGAAATAAAAAAAAGTGGCTGTCCCCACGAGGACAACTGCCAAGCAGTAGCCTGTCTTCTCAGCTTCCCTCTCCCAGCACGAAAATTCAGTAACTACACGCTGAATTAACAGATAAAATATTCTGGCCTAAGATCTCTACGCAAACATATCCTTCAATATTGTTTGCAGGTCACCGTTTACTAGTATCCAAGTAAAGAAACAATTCTAAGACGTCAGTAAACCTTCACGAAGCCGACTAACCTTTCAGTATCTCTGCCCTCGAAAATACAGACTTTTACGCTTTCCCCATGTACATTTTATGATAAAATATTGGGCAAATATTATAGAACTTGATATCAGGGTCCCCAAACAGCAAATAGAACTTGGGTAATACTGTCTTTTAAGAATTCCAAAACCACTAACCAGGCAAACAAACCTCCCCAGTTCGGGGGCCCAGCCGAAGTAGGACTGGAGCTGATCTGCGGGAAGAGGGCCGACCCAACAGCTGGCTCTCCTCTCCTCGAGCATCCCCGCGATACGCCCTCCTTACCTTACCTCCCTAAAAGACCCTACAGCCCGCGGCCCAAAGCCGTCACTTTTCGGTCCTCCCAAGGAAATCTCGGCCCGCAAGCTCTTGAGGTCGGGGAACAGGCTTGGTGAGGCCGGACGAACAGGCTTGGTGAGGCCGAGCCGCGCGGGCGGGACCCCCAGACCCCGTCCACCACCACCCCTCGCGGTCGGGTCCGCGCCGGCCGCTCACCTTGGTCGCACGCCGACGAACCTGAGCCACCTCCTTTTTAAATTTGGCGTCCTCCTGCGGGTTTAGGGACAGGAGCGGCTTGGCCGGGCCACCGAAAGCCGCCATTCCGCCACCTCGTACGCAGACGAGATCCACGCGGTACACCCGGAAACGCCGGACCCTCAGCTTCCCTAAACCGGAAGGGAGGGCGGGGCCTGCGGCACGGACCCGGGGCGGAGCCTGGGTGGGCGGTGCGGGGGCGGAGCCTGGGCGACGGCGTAGCGCGGGGGCGAGGCATAGGGCGTGGCGCAGCGCGGGGAAAGGGCTCAGAGGGCTTGTCGATTGCCAGGTGTCTTTTGGCACGTTCAGGGTTGCTGCCATTTGGAGGTGCTCAATATTTAGATATCCTGCCTGACAGTGATTCTCCCTGCCAACCGAGGTCAGCTGTGTGTCCAGGAGTTCCCCTTGGGAGGGCTTTTCTAAGCTGATCTGATGCTTTAGCAAGGGCATCATCTTCTGTTGCCTATAGTAGCTGGTTTTTACTCCTTGCATTGTTGCAGGACTGGCCTCCTGGCTGTTCTCAAAATAAGATATTTGATATATGAGTCAGATACTGGTCTAGGATACAGAGCAAGTTCTATGGTTCCCTGAGGGTCCCTTCCGTGTGTGTGTGTGTGTGTGTGTGTGTGCGCGCGCGTGTGTGTGAACAGCCCCCTCTATTCCTGACTTATCTCTTAGTTCCTATGGGGAGGGTAAGGGAGGAGCCGAGATGGGAGGACGGCAAACTGACGGTTTTCTTCTGGGAGATCCCCTCTCAGATTTCCCCAAACCGCTCCAGGAATTCCTAGCCTCCAAAGGATCAGGTGGTGACCCAAATCTTATCAAAATTGAGTGAACATGTGGTTTGCCAATTCTGATTCCTAGGTGGGGGCAGGGCCTCAGATTCTGTGTTTCTAACAAGCTCTCCCAGGTGAGACAGATGCTCCGTGGATTACACTTTGATTATCAGGAGTAGATATATAGAGAACTGATCACTGAACTGGGTTGAATTGCTATCTCCTCAAAAGATATGTTCAAGTCTTCACCTCAACACCTGTGATGCAGACAGGATCTTTGCTGATGTAATCACCTTCAGATGAGGTTGTTATGGAATAGGGTGGGCCCTAGTCCAATGATTAATGTCCTTATAATAAGGAAATTTGGATACACACACGGAGAATGCCACGTGATGACAGAGGCAGAGATTGGAGAGATGTCATAAACTGAGGAACACCAGGAATTGCTGGAAGAGGTAAGGGACTATTCTTCCCTAGACTCTTCGAGAGAATGGCCCTGCCAAAATCTGGGACTTGGATTTCTAGCCTCCAGAACTGCGGGCGAAGACATTTCTGTTGTTTCCAGCCACCCAGTTTGTGGTCATTTGTAATGGCAGCCTTAGGAAACAAATACAGTTACCAGTTTGGTGCAGCCTGAAATGGTGTTCTGAGGAAAACACTTAGATTAATCTTGGGCCTGACTTGACACCTTATGGCCAGGTTGTGGAGGAACTCTTGGATGTTCACAGAAAGCTACCAGGACACCCTCCCCTTGGCCTTAACCTGACCATAGAAGTCTGCCCTTAACTGGGGACAGAGTCTCAGCCCTTGAATCCTCACTGCATTCCAGACCTGTTTCATTTTCCCCTTTCTGAGCCTGAGTCAGTCACAGAGCTTTCAATGACGTATGCTCTGGCCCTGCCGGGGACCATCTCATTCTCCTCTGTCTTTGTTGTCTAGAGCCCAGGGATCATAGGAGTTGTGCTCTTCTGGTCAGAGAATCCAAAAACCCACTAGACCCTTGGCCATGTGCCTGGGGGAAAATCCCCCTCCCCTCAGGTGGTACCTCAGTTTCTCAGCCATAAATAAGATTTTGGGTGAGATGATTGTCAAGTTTCCTGAGTGCAGGTGGGGGCGTCTGTACTGTTCAGTGGCAGCAGCAACAGTACTAACGATCAGAACTGCAGCTGGCCTTCCGCATGCCCAGGTAATAGCCTTGGGCTGCCTATATTTGTTTCTTCCTTCCTTCTCTCCTTCTTAACTTCTTTCCCTGTTTTCCTCCCTCTCTTCCTTCCTCCTGATTTGCATGTAGAATGGGGAGGCTGCTTGGGTAAGATGGTTCTCACTGAGCTGGACTGTCCCATACACACTGCCTTGGCACCTGTCCCCAGCACTCATTGCCAGCGCCACACCACCCCTGTCACTTAACAACAAGTCACCTAACAACGTGTAACAAATGCCTCCCAGGCACTTCCCCAGACCAAGTGGACTGTTGAGTGAGCTCACTGCAGTTCTCCCCCATCTTTCTCCCCCCTCTGTCTTCCCATGCCACCCCTCTCTTGGGACAGAATAGGGGCATGTCTTTGCCATGGTGCCACCATCATCACTTATGGCTGGGGGCCCAGCACAGTGAGGGCTATTGGCTGGGATTTGATGGCAGGGGTTGGGGGTTGGGGGGTGGATGGCAGAGTGGGACCACCTGCAGGGCAAGGCAGGATGTGCTGAGTGTCTGGGGAGCTGGGCCATGGTTAGCAGAGGGCTCTGTGGGAGAGGGCTGAGGGCTGGAGGAGAGGAGACCATGTGGGCACTGACAAGGTCCAAGGTGCCTGCCCAGCTCTGCCCACCTTCCTCGTCCCCTGTTCTCCTCCCCTTCCATCTCTCTGCCTGATCCCTGTGGGGTCATCCAACATGTCACCCTTGGGATGAGAGCCCAGCTCCGTGAGCCCTGTGACTGTCACTAAAGAGGGCAGACTCCCCCGTGCTACCCTTGGCCTTGCCAGGCTATCCCTTGCTCAGTTACAGGGCTACTCATGTGGGACTGAAAGGCACAGTTTTAGGGGCAGAAGCGGGGAGTAATGATCGGTGTCACCAGCTTCAACTGTGCAGCCTCAATGCATGTCACCTGAGAAACTAAAAATTTAGTCTACAGACCACTTAGGGCCCCGTGACCTCAGGCTGGAAGGGAAATTTTCTTCCTCTGTCCTGTGGATGTCCTGTCACCTGGGGCACACCCTGCCCTCTGCTGTGTTTAATGTCACGCACAGGCCCCAAATCCAGATACCAAGTGTGGCAGTGACAGCGGTGAACCTGGCTGGGCCTCTGGGGAGTGGGTGCTGCCCCGCGGGTCCGGATTCCCTGGCAAAACCACTGGGCTGGCTTACCAATGCCCGCCTTCATCCCAGGGTCCTTTCTAGCCCTTCAGTGAGGGGAGTGGGCCCTGGTGTCCTGGGTCCTGCAGGGCCTGTAGTCCAAATCCTGGTGCCCCCTTCCTAGCCTGTATTAATCATGTTTGCATTTTCTGTATTTCTGTTTTGACACCTTAACAAGCTTGCTGGCAGTTTGGGATTAGTAGATGCAAACTATTATATATAGAATGAATAGACAACAGAGTCCTACTGTTTAGCACAGGGAACGAACTATATTCAATATCCTATGATAAACCATAATAGCAAAAAATATGAAAAATAATATCTATATACCTGAGTCACTTTGCTGTGTCCCAGAAACTAACACAAGATGGTAAATCAACTATTTTTGATTACAAAATAAATTTAAAAAAAAAACACACAAAAATCCAGCTGGCTACAGAGGGACTTTTTCTCCCAGGGCTAGCAAAGGCCCGCGCCTGGAGCATCTCCTTACCTGACTCTCATGCACAAAGTCAGTATTGGTTCCCTGCCCTAAGTCATGCCAGGGCCAGGTATGAGGTGACTTGAGACCACTCCTATAGTCAGAAGCCCACCAGAAGCATTCAAAGTATTCACAGACACAGGCTCTGGTTTGGCTTTCCTTGCTCCTGCTTCTGCCTCCTGAGTAAACCTGGTCCTTCCCCATGTGGCCCTGCATTGCATGGTGTGCCCTGTCCTCTCAGGAAATGTAAGTAAAAAGTTCTTCTTTCAGTGGCACTGGCCTTTCCAGTTGTCACTGTGTCACCTCTGTAAATTAAAACCTCATCGGGGTTTTCCTGGTGGCTCAGTGGTAAAGAATCTGCCTGCCAATGCAGGAGACATGCATGCCACAGAGCAACTAAGCCCAGGTGCCACAACTATTGAGCCTGTGCTCTAGAGCCCAGGAACAGCAACTATTGAGCCCTCTGGCAGAAACTGCTGAAACCTGCATGCCCTAGAGCCTGTGCTCCACAAGAGAAGCCACTATACTGAGAAGCTCACACACTGCAACAAAAAGCAACTAGAAAAAAGCCCTTGTGGCACAGCCAAAAATAAATAAATACAATCGGAAAAAAACCCCAAATCCTCATGAGTACATAGCCCCAGGCCCATCTCTTTTTCTCTCTCTGCACTGACACCCTAACCCTTTCTCCTGGTCTCAGACTGCAGGCCACAGCTCTCAACCATGCTTCTCTTTCGGGCCTCTTTTGACCTTCAAAGAAACTTGTAGATGTTCACCACCCATCATACTGTCCTCAGTACTATTAAAAGAGGTATAATTTCACCCTTAAATTAGCCCCCAATGTCTACAGTGTTAATATTCACATTGGGGAGAGTGCAGGCAAACTGGCTGCTTCAGGCCCTGGTGGGCAGGGGAATGGAAATTAGTTCAATGTCTTTCAAAAGTGATTTGACAAAATATGTCAAGAATTTTAAAAATAGGACTTATCAAAAGAATGATCTTATTTCTTAAATTCTGACCTTCAGTTTTTCTTTTTTATTGAAGTATAGTTGACTTATATTAATTGCAGGTGTGTAATTTGGTAATTTTATAGATACCCATATAAAATTATTATAAAATATTGGCTTTTTCACTGTTCTGTACATTACGTCCATTAACTTATCTATTTTATACCTTGTAGTTTGTATCTCTTAATCCTTTCTATATTTGCTCCTCCTCCACCTCTCTCAACTATCTTATCATTTATAAGATAAAAATAGTATCAAATTTGCATAAGTATAATGAAGATAAAATATGATCATGTAAAGTTTTAGAATAACATCTGGGCAAAGCAAACAGTAAGTTATCATTTAGTTGATATAAGTAATCACTTTAATTCATTTGGAGTGCATCTTACATACACATATCTGTAGCGCTGTTGTTTAGTTGCTAAGTCATGTTCTGTGACTCTTTGCAACCACATGGACTGTAGCCCACCAGGCTCATCTGTTCATGGTATTCTCCAGGCAAGAACAATTGAGTGGGTTGCCATTTCCTTCTCCAATCTGTAGGGTACATGTATGGAATTTGATCAGACAAAAAAGTCTTGCCTCGAGGAAGGTATTAGTTGAGAGGAAGAGAAACTTCACACTCGAAACGCTTAAAAATTCATATAATCTTAAAAAATGCAATACAACCCTACAGAGATGTTAAACTTAAAGTACATAGAGAAAAATTTTAGTCTCAATCCATCCTGTTATTCCAGTCCTGCATAACTTTTATTTTTCCCGAGTATTTTTTTCAGAGACGAATGTTTTTCCACAGATTGCAATCTGCATACCCTTCAGGACTGAAGCATCTTCCTGCCAACTGCTGTAGGTACAGTCAGCCCTCTGAATTTGTAGTTCCACACGGGCAGATTCAACCAACCCCAGAGAGAAAATACTGAGTTTAACTATTTACATATTATTTATAAACAACTATTACATAACACATTTTATTAGCTATTAGAAGTAACTTCAGTAACCTCAGATACAGCAGATGACACCACCCTTTATGGCACAAAGTGAAGAGGAACTGAAGGGCCTCTTGATGAAAGTGAAAGAGGAGAGTGAAAAAGCTGTCTTAAAACTCAACATTCAAAATACAAAGACCATGGCATCTGGTCCTATCACATCATGGCAAATAGGGGAAACAATGGTAACAGTGACAGACTTTATTTTCTTGATCTCCAAAAATCACTGCAGATGGTGACTGCAGCCATGAAATTAAAGATGCTTGCTCCTTGGAAGAAAAGCTATGCCCAACCTAGACAGCATATTAAAAAGCAGAGACATTACTTTGCCAACAAAGGTCCGTCTAGTCAACGCTATGGTTTTTCCAGTAGTCACGGATGGATGTGGGAGTTGGACCATAAAGAAAGCTGAGCGCTGAAGAATGGATGCTTTTGAACTGTGGTGTTGGAGAAGATTCTTGAGAGTCTCTTGGACTGCAAGGAGATCCAACCAGTCCATCCTAAAGGAAATGAGTCCTGAATATTCACTGGAAGAACTCATGCTGAAGCTGAAACTCCAATACTTTGGCCACCTGATGCGAACAACTGACTCACTGGAAAAGACCCTGACTGAAGGCAGGAGAAGGGGATGAGAGAGGATGATGGTGGATGGCACTATAGACTGGCTGGACATACGTCTGAGCAAGCTCCAGCAGTTGGTGATGTACAAGGAAGCATGATGTGCTGCAGTCCATGGGGTCGCAAAGAGTCGGACACGACTGAGCGACTGAACTTAACACGATTTCATATAAGAGACCTCAGGTTTTGGTATCGTGCAAGGCTCCTGGGACCAAACACCTAGCATGACACTGACGGAGGAAGCGACTAGCCAACTGCAGGACGGTTCCACGCCCTTTAGCCCAAGTCCCAACCTCGCTCAGGCCCACCTGCTCCGAGGACCCCTCTAGGGTTGTTTCCAGCGATGCCTGTCGAAGAGCCCCGCCCACCATGCTTTGTCTTCCGGCCAGCGTCTCAGGCATCGCGGCGGACAGCCCGGCTTCCTGGGCGCCGCGGACCTGGGAGGACCCCCGCGACAGCCTCAGCGTAGGGCCCGGTGGACGCAGCGGCAGCGGCTGTGGCGGCGGCGCGTTGCAACTGAAGACGCCGGTTGTTTCCGTAACGCACTCTGCCGGCCACCCGCGCAGCCTTGGCTGACGGTCGTGCGGCCGGCGCCATGTCTGTGAGCGAGATCTTCGTGGAGCTGCAGGGCTTTTTGGCTGCCGAGCAGGACATCCGAGAGGCAAGCCCCCGTCTCCCCATACCACTTCCCCTCTCCATGCCTAGCTGGGCCGCGACGCTGGGCCCTCCTCCATCGCTCTGATTAGAGCGGTGGGGAAGCCTCGGGGTGGGTTCCTATCCTTCTCGTTTCGGCTTAGGGCACTTCCTTGCCCCTGCCCCCGATTCTGCAGCCAGGTCCTGGTTCCCTGTGTTCAGGGCTCGGCTCTTCGGCATCACCTACCTTATTTGGGTGTCAGTTTTTATCATTTTTAGTTCATTTTTATGACGAACCCTCAGCGCGTGGAACTCAGACAACACGTGTTTCTTGTGTGGGTTATTGGTGTCTTAAAAGCACGTGTGGCCGTTTCTCTTTAAAACTCTCCTATGGCTTTTCATCCCACGGAGGATAAAAATCCAGACTAAACTGTCGCCCACGGGTCTCTCCAGTGTCATTTTACTCTTCTGTTGTATGTTGTGGTCACGCTACTTCGCTTTTATTTCTCCAGTTCCCCAAATAGCGTCCTGCTTCGGGACTTTTGCAAGCACTGCTTGCTTTTCCTGGAATGCATTTCTTTTCCACTCTTTTTCCTGGTCATCGTCTTGACCTCACAATCAAAAGGTTCTTTTTCCTGTTATGTTTATTTTTAGCGGATTAATTTGCGCGGTCGTTATTTTTTAAACGACCCCCCCCCACCCCGCATGACAGTTTATAAACTGCAGGAAAGAAGGGACCGTTTGCTTGGTTCTCTAGTAGTGAAAGTGCTCAGTGAATATTTGCAAAATGAATGAATGAAAAATACTCAGTCTTGTATTGTGTTTGGTTTTTCTCTTTTTGGTTTATGTCTGGATACCTCATCTCCTTCAGTGTTCCAGCGGGATATTTGGGGCGAGTGGGTGGCTATTACCGTTTGAAATCTGTATGAGGAATCTCAGGTTTTTTAATGACTTCCTGAAGGTCTCAGAGAAGGTAGAAAAGTCAGAATTCAATTCTGAACAAATCTTGTGCACCATTTATGTCATTGTAAAGGTTGATAGTGTTTGAAATGTCCGTGAAGGTGTCATAGATCAAATATACTACCTAGTATATTTGGTTTGAGGCTGTGATAATATACTACTTATGTTGAATTTATTTGATATTTTGTTCTGATTCTTTCTAGGAAATCCGAAAAGTTGTACAGAGTTTAGAACAAACAGCTCGAGAAATTTTAACTCTACTGCAAGGGGTCCATCAGGGTGCTGGGTTTCAGGACAGTAAGTTCTTTGTTTTGATTTGGAAGTTTTTATCCACTTTGTCAATCTTTCATCTAAAGAGTTAATTTACATTCAGAAGACATATCAAATCTGTGGGGTTTAACTATGAAAATTGTTCCTTATGTTTTTATGGTGAGTAAAAATTGGAGAAATAAGTGAGTTCATCATTTTGTATGTTTACAGAATTCTCTGTATTTTTGTTGATTTTCTGCTTTCACGTAGTTTGAATTGGGAATGTTTTCTCTAGTGGTGGAGTTCTACTGATGATAACTGTGGAAGTTCCATAGTTCTCTTGTGTATCTAGCAACTTTTATTTGGCTTTTTCTTAACACCAATCTTTCAGTCATTGAATGTGATTTAATATGTATTTTTAGATTATAAAATGGCCAGTGTAAAATGTTGTCACAGTGTTTACAGTCAGCCTCTTGAATGGAGATAGAGTATAAGAAGTTTAGAAATGGAATCTCTATTGTAAAAGGTAGCACGGTTAAAAGAGGTGAAATATGTTTTCAGATTAAGAATTATATCATGATGCAGCTAACAGGTGTCAGGGGCAAGTCATTTTTGTCAGAGGTAGGGAGTTGGTCAGCCTGATTGAGAATATTTATAAAGCTGTTAAAATTTTTTTTTTTTTAATTTTTGACCACATCATGTGGCATATAGAATCTTAGTTCCCCAAATAGGGATTGAATCCTTGCACTCTGCAGTGGAAGCATGGAGTCTTAACCACTGAACTTGCAAAGAAGTCCTAAAGCTGCTTTTTGACCAAATATGGGAGCCTTCAAAATCCAATTTCAGGCATCCTTTGGGGACTGACTAGGATAGGCAGCTTAAAGATTAATTTATAATAGCTTGCCAGTGTGTTTGCTGACATACTCCCTTTTAGCAATTTTTTGTTGTTTATTTTTCAGTGGGGAAACTAGATATGAAATTTTGAGAGCCAGGTTGGTAGCAGAGATGCATGCTCTACATTTGCTTATGAGATTTAAAAAAATTGATTTATTTCCAGGTAGACTGCATAGATTGTTAAGCAAGAACTGTATTTGAAATTTGGTAAGTCTTTCGTTATTTCATTTGACTGTCTTTTTGTGATCAGTTCCAAAGAGGTGTTTGAAAGCTCGAGAACATTTTGGTACAGTAAAAACACATCTAACATCTTTGAAGACCAAGTTTCCTGCTGAACAGTATTACAGGTTTGTAAGACAAGTAGAATCTTTTATAACGTTAAGTAAAAGAAGGCAAGAGAAAAGTTTATATGGACTAAATGATTGCTTAGATTTAGGTGACAATCCTTCTAGTTAGAAGAAACAACAGAGAGGAAAAGGAACTGTTAATAGTGGTAGTATTTTAATGGTGACAAAATTGCTTTTTTTCCCCCTCCTTTTTACTTTCATAATTTTCTTAAGGAACATGTGTAATTTTTGCAATGAGAAAGTAATTAAAAAGAAAATATGTATTATGTGAAGGTCAAAATAGAGAAATTTTTTTAGTTTATTGAAGTTACTTGTAAAGTTGGATGGACTGTATCTGTGCTAATAAGATTATGGGATTAAATGGCAGTGTATGTGTATAAACTGAATATTGAATTTTGCTACCAAGTAACATATGTAGCTAATATTTTATGCCATATTTCATTGAATCTACAACACTGTTAATTTTAAGAAACAATGTTATGTTTTGTATCATTAGGGAAAAGATTGTTATTAATCATAATTATGAAACATGTAGATTGTTTAATACTTCTTGATTTCACGGTGTTAAACTGGGAAAAACTGTTGTTGAAATATGGTAGATAGAAACCTAAACTTTCTATTTCCTTTCTCATGAGAGACAATGTTCTTTTAAGATATGTTAGGGCAAGAAATACTTAAGACATCTATGTGGGGAGTGAGTAGTGTAACCTCACAAGATTGTTGAAAGATAGGGGCTAGCAAACTACTGTGACCTTTTATATTTTATATAAATATATTTATATTTTAAAGATTTAACTAAGAAAAGAAAAAGAAACAGCTAAGACTATGTGACAGAGATTGAGTGTGACCCATAAAGCCTCAGTCTTAGAAAAGGTTTGCTGACCACTGCTGTCAGGTTAATAACTGATGCTTAGAGAATAGGACAGTAGAATTGGCAGGGTCTTTAGAGAGCATGTAGTTTGGAGTTCACATACAGGCTGCCCTCTGGCTGATTTGGCCCTCAGAATGGTTTGACCTAGGTTGTGTTGAAAGATGTTTTTGAATTTATTGCCACATTTGAAAATCAGGAGGCATAGCATAAATATCGAGGGGTTATAAAATTTCTTTTTTCTTTTTCAATCTCCTAGCTCAGTTTAACTACTGTATCCTAAGGTTTTAAGGTCACCTGTTGAGTGATGGTAGTTCTGTCTCATGTGTGTGAAGCTGGAGTTTCTTGATACCCTGCATTCAGTTCAGTGTGTAGGACTGAGATGCTGAGGCTGATGTACATTGCACTTCTCATCAGTTTGCATTTACCAGCATTTATTTTTCTCAGAGCAGCATCATTGTTCACCGGTTAAACTTCTAAAGCACAGTTGCTGTTGTCTGTAACATTTGGTTGTAAATTTTTGCATTCATCAGGATTGAACCTTGCTTCTTATATATTAAAATTATAATAAATAATTGTTAAAAATTTGGACTGACAAAATTTACACTAAATCCATTTATATATAATACTTAAATGTCATATTGTTCTTAACACATTTTGTGTTTTGGAGTTTCACACAAGGTTTTATTTGAAAAAGGGTTCTGTGCCTCACGTGTTTGGCTGTGCCTGTCTTTCTAACACCTGGTCCCTCGTGCTCACTGCAGGTTTCACGAGCACTGGAGGTTTGTGCTGCAGCGCTTGGTCTTCTTGGCAGCGTTTGTTGTGTACTTGGAGTCCGAAACCCTAGTGACCCGAGAAGCGGTTACAGAGATCCTTGGCAGTGAGTGTCCTCAGTTGTGTCCATCCACACGATCAATTTAATTTTTGGTGGGAGGGGCTTTCTGTTTATCAGAACAGAACTAAGTGGAAAACTGGTTTCTTGGAGAGATGAAAACTAAAAACGTGTAGGAGCTTGCTCTGTGTACTTAGGCATTTCTTTAGTTTGTAAAAATTTTAAGCCTACAGAAAAGTTGAAAGAACAGTACAGTGAACACCTGTTTACCCCGACTTAGATCCTCTGCTTGTTCACATTTTGCCCTGTCTGTGTAGTCTCCTCACTGTGTGTTGGAGGCAAGTGTGAACAGTTTGAAAGTCAGATATAGATACCATGACTTCTCCCTTAAATGTTTCAACACATACCTTCTAAAAGCTATTCTCATGCATAACAGGATCCCATTCTCGGAGGTATTACTTTAAGAAAAATGAAACGAAAGATTGAATTTTGCTTGAGAGCCCAAAAATTCCACAGTGAGGTCTGTTGCCAAGGATATATCCACATTCAAAAGATAGTTTTGAAAGAGTCCTTTTTTTACTTTGAGAGAAATTGTACTTGTGTATATGTATGTGTATTAAAAAAAAAAATTTTAGGTGTAAGTTATGTTTCCATCACGACCTTGTCTTTACCATATCACATTTTTTAGTTGAGCCTGATCGGGAGAAGGGATTTCACTTGGATGTGGAAGATTATCTCTCGGGAGTTCTCATTCTCGCTAGTGAACTGGTAAGAAGCTTAGTGATTTGCCCTTTGCTCTTTTTGATCTTTCTACATCATTGTCAGTTATTTTAAAAGGGTACAAAAATTCAGATGTCCCATTTTTCTAAGCCATCTGTCAGTCACAGGGTGGTCATTGACTGGGTACTGTGTGTGTTAACGTTTTGCTGGAGTGGCATTTCAGACAATGAGGTGGCTTTGCACACTTGCTATTGTGCAATTTAAAAAGATGAGAACACTTCTTCCTTTCAGAGTAGTGGCACAGTATATATTCCTGGTAACTGTTCCTTTATATAGTTGTTTTGGGGAACAATTAACTATAGAACTTTTACCAGTTGTTATTGCTTTTCTCCCCTTAATTTCTCTCTGAGAAATTTTCCCATAAAAATAAATCAAAAGGAGAAGAAAGCTGTTATAAAAGAGTTCACTCTAACCCTATTTATAAGAAGTGAGGAGACCACAGAAACTCCACCAAAAGGAGAATGATTTCTTAAGTTTTAAATAAGTAATACCAAGCAGTTGTCAAAACTGGAATTACGAGGGATAGTGTGGACAAGTCATGTGGCGCATCGGCCTCGTGGCTGTGACTTGGAGAAAGTGCCCTGCTGTGACGTTCTGCTTCTCTCCCACAGTCGAGGTTGTCTGTCAACAGCGTGACCGCTGGAGACTACTCCCGGCCCCTGCACATCTCCACGTTCATCAACGAGCTGGATTCCGGCTTCCGCCTCCTCAACCTCAAAAACGATTCCCTGAGGAAGCGCTATGATGGCCTGAAGTATGATGTGAAGAAAGTGGAAGAGGTAGTCTACGACCTCTCCATCCGGGGCTTCAACAAGGAGACGGCAGCAGCCTGCGTGGAGAAATAGGGAGCTATCCCCCAGCCCTGCTGACTCCAGTGGTGCCCACCAGGCCCAGCCCAGCACCTCCCATGGTAGTTAGGATGTCCTGTCGCTAAACACCGCGCTTCATTTTCTTAACTGGTTGTGTGGTGTATCAGAGTTGAAACACTTTTTAGGGGGTGACAGAATAGCCTTTACAAAGAGAGGTTTTTTCTTTTGTTGTTTTCAGTGAATTTGCTCTGTAACTCAGTATACTTCAGTTTTGTCAGAAAACGTACATGTTGATCTCTTGGTAAAGTTGTTTTCTTGCTTACCCTGATGCTGTCGATGTGCTGATTGAGAACTTCATTGTCTTCTTTGTGATTCTTCCAGGAGTGATCCTTGGTGTTTTCTATTTCCACATTAGCCATCCGTATCCAGGTGTGGCCTGGATACAGTGTAAAAACAGATAATTAAACGGATGGTTGCCAAGTGAAAGACAACTTATTTTATATTTTCCTTTTTCATTTGAAGCCTTGTGAGTAAATCAGTTGTTGAATTTTTTTGCAAGGCAAGTATAGCCCCAGGGTTCTATCTCACTGCCATCAAAATGTCAGAGATTAAACTACAAAGACAAGGTTAACAGGTTATTTTGGGACAATTTTATATTAAGGATTGAGTAACATCATCTGGCTTTGTTTACCAGGTGGGGAGTAGGGGTAGGGTTCTAAAACACCCGTTTTCTGATGTTGCCTTAACATTCTGCTGTTGCAGAATTAAACGTCTTCTCCACATGCATCTTAAACATTTCATATGATATATTTCTGAGCTGTGAAACCTCTTACCTAATAGCCAGGTAGACCTGTATGTAGGTCTGGGAGTGTGAAGCCACTCAGTCAGTTAATTCTTAACACCCTGACTGGTGATATTCTAAGAGAAGAATGCTGTGCTTTGTCTGGAAGAAAGAGAAAACCTTGAATTAAAAGGCAAAAAATAGCTGACTTGGTCATATTTTTAAGAATAAGCAATCCTCTCAGATTGTTAATTATTCCAGTTTGGGGCAAGTCACATATATCTTACTGGCACAGGGCCTGTCCCCTGCAACCCTCCCCCTCCCCATCCCCCCATTTTCAGGCAGTACTTGCCATGTAACTTGCTGTTGAATTGAAATTATTAAAATGGTGACTTGAACCACTGTATTTTGGAGCTCACTGAAAGGAAAGTGCCAGTGTGTCCAGAATAATAGGAACTACTTAGAAGTGTCACCCTCTCATGCCTAATATGAGTTTAGGCTTCCTGTTTGTACAGTAGGATTTTTGGCATGGGCATTGGAGCTGTTATCAGGCCGAGTTAAGGACTGACCAAATTTTCCATCATGAGGAAAGAAGTAGAAGTGAGGCATAAATTGCTGTGCATTGTTGGATTTTAGAACAATTTTCTTAACAGCTCTTTCTGCAGAGAATTTGTGGAAAGAAAGTTGTTGGAGTCGTAAAGTACCTTGGATGGTCATCTAAAATGTGCAGTAATAGCACTGCCTGGATTGAGCATAAAAGGTTCTGAATTGTGTGATCAGGCATATGCAGTAAGTCTGATACTAGTTTTCTTTGCTTCTTTAAGTATTGATCTGCTTGAGAGTAGTAGAGTTCTTGGGAGAAGTTTTGGATTTCAGTTTTCACAAATAGATTTTGAGTGGAGGAGCACGTTCTGGTTTTCTATACCATTTGGGGATATCGAGTGTCATGTGTGATTACTGTGTTGTGTCTGTTGCTGGCTTGTTGTAAAGCAATAAAAAGTTTCTTTTCTTTTTTGGTCTTTTTGTCGCTTAGTGTGCTGCCATGAGAATTCTTCTATGTGGGCAGTAAGTTCTGAGTGTTTTTTTCTTTTTAAATTTTTTTTGCCGTGCCGTTTGGCATATAGGAGCCCAGTTCCCCAACCAGGGATAGAACCCACACCTCCTGAGTTGGAAGTGTGTAGTCTTAGCCACGGGACTACTGGGGAGGTCCCGAGTTCTGAGTATTTTTGCAGCTGAAGAAGACTGGGGCAGTGAGCACCCGCTACCCTGTGGTGTTAGACGTCTACAGCACTGAGCTGTGTGCTGTGAAGTACAGGTAATGGTGGGGTGCTTTCCCCTGGTTGGGAAATAGCAGGTATTTTAACTGAAGATGTTGAGAGGCCTTGGCTGTGGTTTCAGGACACCAGGATTGCTTTTTCTAACTTTAGAAAATCAAGCAGGTAAGAGAAAATAGAGATTAGTGGATGCTTTCTTTACAGATTTATTTATTTATAAGAAGAAAAGAGCTCCATAAATACTTGACAGGATTTGTCCTGCCTTAAACAATGAGTGATGCTTAGGGGAATATAATAAAGAACAAAAGCTCTTTAGCTGTATTTTGAGACCTTCACTTGGCTAAAGAGATGATTCAGATATGGCCCTTTGGCATCATTTCATGATTGTGCACTCAGTAGTTACAACTTTCTTCAACTTTCTTCTTTCTTGGTCTAGACTACACTGTTTGTCCCAGGTAGAACATCACTGTTATGCCTCACACCAAATAAGATTTTTCCCTGAGCCTGAAATAGTTTATTTTCTTAGTATTCATTTTAATAAGCATTAAGAGGGCAATTTCACAGCCTGAGTGCCTTGTGACTTTGTCGGGCTTGTGACTTTCCTAAGCTCCACTCATCCTCCAGCTCTCCTGATTTATCTATGACACAACATGCTTGGGTTCCCCAAAGTGCTCTCCCCATTTCGCTCACACCCAGAATCCTGAACAACTCAGCTGGCTGCTCTGCAGGCACCGCGAGTCCGTGAACCTTGTGACTTAGGTGAGGCTGGGTGATGCAGAGCACTACAGAGCACGTGTACTTCCCACTCCGGCTCCCCGTCCATCACAGGTTAGCAGGGGTCCCACTCCGTGCTGTCCTCACATAGCTCACTGACAGAGCAGCTGCCTATTGGACCTTTTGCTAGTTCCTCCGGGAGAGTCTTGTCCAGACACGTGCTCTGGTTTGGAAGTGACATGTCATTTTTCTCTCATTCATTGGTTAGAACTGGATGTGTGGCCCTGCTCATATCAAGGGGGCCAGGAAGTGAAATCCCACCTTTGTAGGATGAGAGGATGGAGAGGCAGGCAAAGTAAATGATGAAAACTGTTCAGCTCCTCTTGTTAGATGATTAATGGTAGTATATCTGGTCACACATGCATTTCATTGGGCTTGGAAGGGAGAAGAGATGACACAAGGCCACTTGCTGCCTGGTGGTGGCAGATGAGGGTGGGTCATCTGTAGTCATCCCCTCTGTTGTTGAAGGTGTTCCCTGTGTGAAGAGATTCCTTTGGTATGTGTGCATTTGTGGTTGGGTTTATGTGTTTTAAGTCAAGATTCAGTGAGCTGTAACATGTTCCAAGCACCGTGCTAAAAGTTTTACTCAGATCATCTCATTTCATTATCTGAACAACCTTATGAGGTTGCTACCACGTTTTCCCCCATGTGCATGCGTGTATGCTAAGTCGCTTCAGTTGTATCTGACTCTTTGTGACCCTATGGACTGTAGCCCATCAGGCCCCTCTGTTCATGGGTTTCTCTAGGCAAGAATACGGCAGTGGATTGCCATGTCCTCCTCCAAGGGATCTTCCACACCCAGGAATTGAGCCCTCATCTTTTGCATCTCCTGCACTGGCAGACGGGTTCTTTACCACTAGCACTACCTGGGAAACCCTTTTCCTACTTGAGACCTGGAGTTTGAGCTCACAGCAGGCAGTTCCCTGAGTTCACACCTAGAGGAGCTGGGATTCAAATGCAGTTATTCTGCCAGTCCACCCGCACACACCCTTTCTTCCTTGATGCTCTTGATGGTTACAGTCACCCCATAGCCTGACAAGGCAAAGTCATATCCACAAATGGTTGTGAACACAGTGTGTGTATAGCTTTGGATTTGTAATTTGTATGTAATTTGTATTAAAAGTTCATATAATATGTGGGAGATTTGGTCTTGCCCTCAAGATGAGGGTCTATTTTGCAGGGGAAAGGGTGGCTAGAAAATACATTAACAAGTAAGATTAATATTCAACTGAGTGTCTAATTAAAAAATTTTGATAGCTTTATTAAATTACATTTCACATGTAAAATGGACTCATAAGTGAACAATTCAATGATTTGATTTACCAGGTAGTGAAAAAATGATCATAAATCAGTTTTAGAACATTTTTATCTCCCCAAGAGATCCCTGTTCCCATCCCCAGCCCCAGGCAGCTGCTGGTCTAATTTCTTTCTTTGTATGTTTGCCTGTTCTGGATATCTTATGTAAGTGGGATGGTAGAGTATATGGTCCCTCGTATCTTTTCACTTCATGTTAGTAGTTCGTTCCTTTTTATTCCTGAATAGTGTGGATATTCTGGGGCTTCCTAGGTGGCTCAGTGGTAAAGAATCTGACTGCTAGTGTAGGAGCCACTGGTTCGATCTCTGATCCGGAAAGATCCCACATGCCTCAGAGCAACTAAGCCTGCGTGCCTCAATCATGGAGCCTGAGCTCTAGAGCCTGGGAGCCACAACTACTGAGCCTGAATGTGCAACTATTGAAGCCCATGTGTCCTAGATCCTGTGCTCAGCAACAGGAAAAGCCACCACTATAAGCCTGTGCACTGCAACTAGAGAGTAACCCCCGCTCGCCACGCCTAGAGAAAAGCCCTTGCAGCAACAAAGACCCAGCACACTAGAAAATAAATTTTAAAAATTATTAAAAAAAAAAAAAGCTTACTGCTGATTGGAGCTAGGGGCAGATAGATGCTGTGGACTGGATGCTTTATGTCTCCCCTCAAATTCATTTGCAGAATCCTAATCCCCAGTTGAATGGTACAGTAAGTCCCCTACTTCCAAATGGTTTCTGTTCCGAGAGCGTGTTTGTAAGCCCTGTTTGTAAGTCCAATGAAGTTTGTCCGGGTACCCAACCAACACAGTCAGCTGTGTAGTACTGAACTGTAATAAGTTTATAATATTTTTCATACAAATACATAAAAAATACAAAAATTTTTTTTAATCTTACAGTACAGTATCTTGAAAAGTACAATAGCTGGCATATAGGGACTAGCATTGAGTGAACAAGCCAGAAGAGTTACTGACTGGAGGAGGGAGAGGAGGTGGGAGATGGTAGAACTGAAGGATCGTCAGCAATAGGAGATGGAGGACAAGCTGCAATTTCACTCATGATGTTGTTGGTACAGATTCTGGGCTTGAAATAAAGATACTGCACCACTATACTCTCTATATGCAGTACTATACAGTAAAGGACACAAAAACACATCCACTTGATAGCATGTGACAATGCACGTGAGACACATGAACTAACTTATGTGACTGGATGTGTGAATGCAGTTTGAAATCTTTGAAAGGTCACAATTTGAAGGTTTGTATGTAGGGAACTTACTGTATTTGAAGGTGGGGCCTGTGGGAGGTGATTAGGTTATGAGGGTGGAGCCCTCATGAGTGTTGTTAGTGCCCTTGTAAAAGGGACCCCAAGAGCCCTTTCACCTTCTGTTATGTAAGGACACAGCCAGAAGACAACTGGCTGTGAACCAGGAATCAGACCCTCACCAGACACTGAATCTGTCGGCACCTTGACCTTGGACTTCCTAGCTTCCAGACCTGCCAGATGGCTAGCTGTTTAAGCCACTCAGCCCCTGGTATTTTTGTTAGCACATCCTGAATGGACTAAGGCAAGGGAAGAGGAGGTGAAAGGTTCCTGAGCTTCTAGAAGAACAAACATGGAAATCTTGGAGGTAGCTTCTGGGGGAAGATGTGAAGTTCAGTTTTGCAAGTGTTGAGTTGATTATGACGTGGACTGGTTGCATGGGGGGCTGTACTTTTTGGCTTAGAATTTAGGGCCATGTAGATACAGTAGTGAAGAAGGTAATGGCAACCCACTCCAGTACTCTTGCCTGGAAAACCCCATGGATGGAGGAGCCTGGTAGGCTGCAGTCCATGGGGTCGTGAAGAGTCGGACATGACTTCACTTTCGTGAAGTGAGCGATTTCACTTTCACTTTTCACTTTCATGCATTGGAGAAGGAAATGGCAACCCACTCCAGTGTTCTTGCCTGGAGAATCCCAGGGACGGGAGAGCCTGGTGGGCTGCCGTCTATGGCGTCGCACAGAGTTGGACACGACTGAAGTGACTTAGCAGCAGCAGATACAGTAGACATTTGACGACTCCTGTGAATCCCATGGACAGAGGAGCCTGGCAGGCTGCAGTCCATGGGCACAAAGAGTCGGACACGACTGAGTATCTAACACATTCATACTTCTCACTTGGAAGCGGGGAGAGGTGTGGGAGAGCAGTGGGGAGGTCTGCACTCGGAACTGGCCCGAGGAGCCAGTGTCTGTGGTTGACAGCATAGAGAGGGTGGTCTGTGTCACTCCCTCTAGTTTGGGTCTATCCAGGCAGGAACAGGGACCAACAGAAATATATTGCTTCTTTCTGCTGCTGCGGCTGCTGCTAAGTTGCTTCAGTCATGTCTGACTCTGCGACTCCATAGACGGCAGCCCACCAGGCTCCCCTGTCCCTGGGATTCTCTAGGCAAGAACACTGGAGTGGGTTGCCATTTTCTTCTCCAATGCGTGAAAGTGAAAAGGGAAAGTGAAGTCGCTCAGTCGTGTCCGACTCTTAGCGACCCCATGGACTGCAGCCTACCAGGCTCCTCTGTCTATGGGATTTTCCAGGCAAGAGTACTGGAGTGGGTATTTGCTTCTTTCTATTGCCATGGAAATCCTTTACTTACTATAAAGACTTTAAAGATTTTGACTGAAGGGAAACAAAACTGAAAATAGGTAGACTCCCCAGACAAAGTTGGGCATGTTAGTTACTTCCTTTGTCACATTTCTTTTTGGCTGCACCACGTGGGTTGCAGTATCTTAATTCCCCAACTAGGAATGGAAGCTTCACCTCCTGCATTGGAAGCGCAGAGTCCTAACTACTGGACTGCCAGAGAAGTCCCTTCTTGGTCATTTCTCCTCCTTATTTACCCTGCCCCTTCATGATTGTCTGGTGTCTAATGTTAATTAACATTTACCTGCAGCCATCTGCTCTGGCTAGAGTCCTGCATTCATCCATTTCAGCTGCGTGTTTTGGTGACAGAAGGCTGGCTTCACCATCTAGACATGCCAGCTAGACCGACTAGCCAGCTGTGTTGAGGGGTCAGGAAAGACTTCTTCAGCCTCGTCTGCCTCATCTCTGTTGTCAAACCTTCCAGGGATGAACTTTCTACTTATCCTGACAATCCAAGTGAAGCCAGAAGTTATTTTTCATTCTGATATTTTGAGAAATACAGAGAGCAGAGTGTTTGCTTTTGCTTTCTGGGGGATGACTGCAAGTTTGTTTAAATCATTCAGGGGTTGTTTGGGGGAGCAGTCAGTGATTTGTGCCCTTCTATTTAATCAAAAGCTATTTAATTAGACCTAAAATTGATGTAAGACAAAGACTCATAGTCAGTGTTAAAGGCAGCTAAGATCAGTAAACTTTAAGGCTTCATAGGACTTCTTGGCAGTCCAGTGCTTAGGACACCATGCTCTCAGGGCCTGGGTTCAGTTCTTGGTTGGGCAACTAAGATTCCATAGGTTGTGAGGTGTAGCAAAAAAACCTTCAAATTCCCAAAAGGAATAGCAGGATCAGAGGGGTGGAGCCAGGCTCTCTTCTTCAACTGTTCCCAGCAGAGGTGGGCCATCAGCCTTCCCAGGACCAGGCCTGGAGGTGGGTGTCAGGAAGCAGCAGGAGTCCTGGCTGGGCAGCTTGTTTGGCCTGGTGAGCCTTTGGAGCCTTATCTGCAGCCCCCACTCCTTCATGGACAAGGCCACGTCTTCATCTTTAACAGAACTGGCTGCATGGGCTGTGGCCTGCCTTGTGTCATCAAGCAGTTTCAACCCTTCCTTCAACTGGAAACAGTCTGAAAAAATGAATACTTCCCAAATACTTTCACTGAAGGAAAACAAAGAGAAGGGAAGAGGACTGGCAGGAACATTCTCTGAGCTGATTTCAGAAGAACTTTGCCTTTAATCCTCATATATTTTATATACATTGGAAGAAGAGAATAGATCATACTGCCTGGCATTCACTCAGAGCTGCCTAGGATTATGCAAACACTTTGAGTAATATGTCAATATGCAGACCATTGCTTTTTGATGTTTTATATATTTTGCCCTTTTTTGATTTGTGTTCCTACTGTGATTATAAAAGAACTATGAAAAAAAGAATATATAATCAATTGTAGAAAACTGGAAAATTACAAAAAATCTTAAAGATGCATATACATTTTTTTAATCCTAAATGTATGATTGGCCTTAAAAAAAACTTTGAGAAAAAATAAATCCAAACTTCATTATGGATTCTACTATTAACTTTTTTTTTTACTATTAACTTTTGATCAGAAGTATTATCCTTTATTTGTTTAGATTTTGGTCATGCTATACTGAATGTGGGATTTTAGTTCCCTGATGATGGATCAAACCCTTGTCCCCTGCAGTGGAAGCATGGAGTCTTAATCACTGGATGGCCAGGGAAGTCCTAGTATTATCCTTTAGCTAATCAGCATGTCTGTTTTTTTTCCTGAGTGCCTTCCACAAAAGTGCAGGAGATAAGTTGGTCTCCAGTGCTCACCAAACTCCATGGAGATGTTTAGGTTCTACATTTAAGCTGCATCTATTCTTCAGTAGCACATTTTATGTTGTCCCTTTCATACAAATTACTGGAATTCCAGTTGGGATTATTGAAACAAATACATTGCAGTTGGATATTCCTATGAAATCAGAAAATAATTTGTCACATTCTGCTTTGTGAAAAGTATTTTTACATTCATCTCATTGTCTGACTTTTATGCTGTCCTGTGACATTCTCTGACCCTTCAGGAAACTGTGACCTAGAAAATGAAGAAGATTTTCCCAGTGGTTCTCTCTGTTGTTATTCACTTGCAAACTGGTCTGCTTTTCTTTAGTCTTGAATTATGATTGCTGCTTTGACACCTCAGCACCAAGGGTTCAGAATGATATTGTGCTGCTTTGGAAAACAGTTGGGCAGTTCTTTAAAGAGTTAAACATAGAGTTAACCATATGACGTAGCAATTCCACTCCTAGGTAAATATTTAGAAGTTGAAAACGTGTTTCTGCAAAGGCTTATAGATGATTGCTATAGCATTAATCATAATAGTGAAAGAGTGGAAATAATCTAACTGTCCATCAACTAATGAATGGATAACAAAATGTTTTATATTCATACAATGGAATATTATTTGGCAGTAAAAGAGAACAAAGACCAGATACATGCTACAGCATAGGTGAAACTTGAAAACATACAACATGAAAGAAGCCAGCCACAAAAGACCAGATACTACATGATTCCATTTAGTAGAGGAAACTCTAGTGACAGAAACAAGAGAATTCCAGAAAACATCTATGGCTTTATTGATTATGCCAAAGCCTTTGACTGTGTAGATCACAACAAACTGGAAAACTCTTCAAGAGATGGGAATACCAGACCATCTTACCTGCCTCCTGAGAAATCTGTATGCAGGTCAAGAAGCAACAGTTAGAACCAGACATAGAACAACAGAGTGGTTCCAAAATGGGAAAGGCTGTATATTGTCATCCTACTTATTTAATTTATATGCAGAGTACATCATGCAAAGTGTTCGGCTGGATAAAGCACAGGCTGGAATCAAGATTGCCGGGAGAAATGTCAATAACCCCAGATGCACAGATGACCCCACCCTTATGGCAGAAAGTGAAGAGGAACTTGATGAAAGTGAAAGAGGAGAGTGAAAATGTTGGCTTAAAACTCAACATTCAAAAAACGAAGATCATGGCATCCAGTCCCATCTCTTCATGGCAAATAGATGGGGAAACAGTGGAATCAGTGATAGATGTTTATTTTCTTGGGCTCCAAAATCACTGCAGATGGTGACTGCAGCCATCAAGTTAAAAGACTGCTTGCTCCTTGGAAGAAAAGCTGTGACCAATCTAGACAGCATATTAAAAAGCAGAGAAATTAGTTTGCCGACAAAGTTCCGTCTACTCAAAGCTATGGTTTTTCAGTAGTCATGTATGGATGTGAAAGTTGGACCATAAAGAAAGATGAGCCCCGAAGAATGGATGCTTTTGAACTGTGGTGTTGGAGAAGACTTTCGAGAATCCCTTGGACAGCAAGGATATCAAACCAGATAATCCTAAAGGAAGTCAGTCCTGAATATTCACTGGAAGGACTGATGTTGAAGCTGAAACTCCAATACTTTGGCCACCTGACATGAAGAGCCGACTATTGGAAAAGACCCTGATGCCGAGAAAGGTTGAAGGTGGGAAGAGAAGGGGATGACAGAGGATGAGATGGTTGGATGGCATCACTGACATGGTGGACATGAGTTTGAATAAGCTCTGGGTGTTGGTGAAGGACAGGGAAGTCTGGTGTGCTGCAGTCCAAGGGGTCACAAAGAATTGGACATGACTGAGCGACTGAGCTGAACTGAGTGACAGAAGGTGGGTTCATGGTTGCCATGGTAGTGGGAGGAGAGAATGAGGAGTGGCCGTTAATGGGCATGGAGGTCCTTTTTTGGGGTGATGAGGTGTTCTATAATTACATAGTGGTATTGTTTGTATAACTTTGTGAATTTACCAAAAAGCAGTGAATTTTGCACTTTAAAAGGATGAATTTTCTTCCACCATGGCAGTGATTGAAGAGCAGCAGCCGTGCGTCTGTGCTACCCTATGGCCATGGGCCTCAACTAGGGCCACCAGGTGAACAAGATCGTGAGCAGGCTGAGCACAGCCACCACCATGGGTGCTCCCCTAGGCTTACCAAATTCGTGTGGGACACGATCTGGGGGTGTGTGACCCCTTAGAAGCAGAGGGCCATGGAGCTGCTGAAGCTCTCCAAGGACAAGTAGGCTGTCAAGTCCACCAAGAAAAGGATGAGAACACATCCCTGCAGAGAGGAAAAGAGAGGAGATGAGCAATTTCATGGCCCCCATGAAGAAAGAGGCAGCCAAGGACTAAGCTCTTCTTCTCTGTGCAAAATAAAACCTTTTCAGAAAAAAAAAAGTGATCAATTTTATCATATGCCAATTAGACCTTAACAAACAACCAAAGTTGCTCTTGCCATTTACTCCCCACTTTGCTCACATGGTTTCCCTGTCTTTGTCAGAAGCCCTGTGGAGAGATGCCCCAGTGCCTGCCAGGCTCTGTGTGTAGCGGGGTACACACGGTGTTTCATTTAGAGGAAGAAAGAGGTATGGAGCACCGAGGCCCACATGACTGGCCTCCTGCCAGGCCATGGCTCAGACCTTGTCAGCTGACTAGCGCCAGCCCTGCCAGTACTCCCAGTGCTTCAGCCTTGAGGCCCCTTCTCCCCTGGCCTCTCCACTCTCCACCTGTTCCCAGTGGAGTAGATCTCCAGTCAACTCCACCACTTTACCCCATCCGAATGCCATAACTTGTTGCCAGGCCGGTCCCAAAAGCCTGCTGGTCCTCTGCTTCCAAACTATCATTCCTCTAATCTGCCAAGTATTCTTTGGCTCCAGTGTCGTCCTCAAGTCTGATTCTGGTCCCTTGTCTGCTCTAAAGCACTCCGTGGCTGCTGGTGTCCGGATGGATTGAACAGACGCTCCTCGGGCTGTATGGGCGACTCTGACAGCAGAGTCTTCTTCCTCGAACAACCTCCATGCATATCTCTGAACGCTGCTTTCTGGGCTCATTGGAGCTCGGCCATAGCAGATTGGAGTTTACCAAAGGCCCTACTGATGCCTCTGGTGAGAAGCAGACCTCTACACTCAAAGGGGACACATTCAGAGGCTTCCAGAGCTCTTCAAATCTGTGAACAGCAAAGAGCAGTGGTTTTCAGCTGGGGTCCCAGGGGCTTCTGGGCATTGTCTGAAAACAGTTTTGGTTATCACAACAGTGGGAAGGAAGTGCCACTGGAGTCTAGTTGGTGGAAGGCAGGGATGCTGCTAAACTTCCTTACGAGGCACAGGACAGCCTTCACAACCACAAAAAAACCAGTCCTACATGTTTACAGTGCCAAGGCTGAGAAACTATGTGCAAAAGCAGAGAATTCTACTCTTGAAATGTGGGAAAGAAGAAATGGAAATATTGAATGATGTCAGGTGTGTAATGAAAATTCCTGCATATCAGTGATGAAAGCATCCAGGAAGGCCATCTTGAAGTGTGGGGCTGAGCAGAGGATGAGCTGAGACCTCAGCCAGCTAAGTGGTTCAAGCTGAAGGATCCTCGAGCAGGCTCACTTGCAGGCCCTGTCCGCAGCACCAGGCCTCTGTACATGGCACTGTGTACACAGAGCCCCTGTGATGCTGAGACTGCACTGTACTCACCCCTCTGCTTGACTGCATCACCCCCTCCATTTGACTGCCTTATCAGCAGACTTGTGTCTTGCTCATCACTGAATGCCAGCCTCTTGCGCCAGTGCCTGGCATGTAAAAGAGGCTCAACAGATATTTTAAATTGACTGAATACATGAAGTACATCTGGGCTTCCCTGGTGTGCTCAGACATTAAAGAATCTGCCTGCAGTGTGAGAGACCTGATTTCGATTCCTGGGTTGGGAAGATCCCTTGGAGAAGGGGATGGCTACTCACTCCAGTTTTCTTGCCTGGAGAATTCCATGGACAGAGGAGCGTGACGGGGCCTACAGACTGTGGGGTCACAGAGAGTCTGACACGACTCTGAGCAGCTTTCACTTTCGTGAAGTACATCATTCAAATTTTATCTTAGCAAAGTGAATAGAGTGTTATCCTTTGCAGAGTGTCTTTGGAGAATAGATAAAGTAGGATGCTAGCCCCTCAGATGTCAAAAACGTTTCCGTAAGCAGAGAGAATGGAGTCTGATACTCTAGAGCCTGGCCCATTGGAACCCCAGTTTCTTGCCTCTTTCTCTCTTCTCAGGCTCTCATTATACTGCAGTTATAGCAAGCTGTTGCCCCTGTAGGTGGATGGGAAGAGGCTACAGAGGAGACCTAAGGGAAGAACTGAAGAATCTTATATCCTTAGAAAAGATGGGTGGCAGATCCCAGTTTGGTGATGTGCCCATTTAAGCATCTAGATGGAGTCAGCTGTAGCCCAGGCCCGGGACACTGGGAAGAAGTCAGTCATATGTATCAGGAGAGACTTGGAGAGATAAATAGGGGTGAGGCTTGGCTGATAAAAACCAGGTTGCTTACTTGTTTACTTTTATCTCTAATGTTTTATTAGCCTAATATATAAGACGTATTTCAGGTGAAAATCAAAATCAAAATTACAAATGAAATATTTTATATCTTCATATTGTATCTCAGACTATTTTTTTTAAGTTACTTATTTATTTGTCTGTGTTGGATCTTAGTTGCAGCATGCAGAATCTTAGTTGTGGCATATGCTATCTAGTTCCCTGACCAAGGATGGAGCCCAGGCCCCCTGCATTGGGAGAGCAGAGTCTTAGCCACTGGACCACCAGGGAAATCCCCAGACTGCTTATTTATATTGGACAACTTGGAAGTATCTTTGCTTCCATTCATTGGGAAGCTGATGAGAAAAATCTGCATGCATTTTGTTTTAAGATTATGGACATCTTTGAGATTTTGGGGTGGCTTTCTCCCTGGTCATATCCTGCCAGTTGGGCATCTAGTAATAACTTAGGATTAGTTAGAAGCCTTTAGCTACAAGAATGATAACAAATAGCATATGATTTCTCTCATATGTATAATATAAAAAACTAATAAGCAAACAAAAACTCTCAAATAAATGAAAGAGTCGTTCGGTCGTGTCTGACTCTTTGCGACCCCATGGACTGTAGCCTACCAGGCTCCTCCATCCATGGGATTTTCCAGGTAAGAATACTGGAGTGAGTTGCCATTTCCTTCTCCAGGAGATCTTCCCGACCCAGGGATTGAACCCTGGTCTCCCGCATTGTAGGCATTGTAGGCAGATGCTTTACTGTCTGAGCCACCAGGGAAGTTTAAATAAACAAAAAATATTTAAATGAAAAAACCAGACCAAACAAAAACAAACACATAGATAAACAGAACAGAGTTGTGATTGGGACTGAGGATAGATGGAAACTAAATTTTTGGTGGTGAGCCCACTGTAGGGTATACGGAAGTAGAAATAATATTTTAGACATGAAGCATATAATGTGATAAATGAATGTAACTTCATGTAAAAAAGTTAAAAATCTTAAAAAAAGAATTTATTGGAAATATATAGAACAGCTCCCAGAAGCTATACTAAAGCTTATTGATAGCTTAGCAGTGAATGATGAACAGTGCTGCCGGATTTGTGGTCTCCGAAGGAGATTTAACTCCGGGACCAAAGACAGTCTCAGTCACTCAGAGCTTTGTGTAGATTTTATTTAAAGTGAAAGTGACAGAAAAAGCTTCTGATATAGACATCAGAAGTGGGTATGAGAGTACTCGCCTCACTAGTTTAAGCAGGGCCTTACATGCTTTCTCAACTGGCTGCTGAGAATAGATAAAAAGAATACCTCAAGGTTCTAAGAGTTCCACCAGACCCTTTCCCAAGGCATCCATCACAAGATAACTTTGGCACAAGATTAGCCAGGGAGAATGGGTTCTGGCCAATGTCTCTGGGCAAGATATACTGTTGCTGTGTAATCAGGGATAAAAGGTCTTGAGAAATGGGTTCCCAGGCATGATTTGTTACAATTATAATCATTAACATAGAGCCTCAGAAAAGCATCTCCATGAGTAAAACATTGTGCTGTGTGATTATTAGTCCCCGACCTAAAGAAAGGCTGATTCTTGGGCAAGATGCATTGTTGCACAAGGCTTAAGGAAAGCATGAGTGAGAATGTTCACTTCCTCCTTAAAGGGCCATAAACTTTAACTCTCTCATTATGAATTGTTCATATTTTTACTTATTTATCTATGTTAAGCAAATAACATTGTCAATTGTTGATTAACAATATTGTATTAATTTCTGATGCAGAGGTACAATTTAAATTAGAAAAATTCACCAGTTTTAAGTGTACAATTTTGTTGAGGTTTGACTGTAATCATGTAATCACCAGCACTATCAAGCTGTAGAACAAATTCTGCCAATACCAAAAGTTCCCTTGTATCTCTTTACTGTCAGCCCTCTTCCTGAACCTTGGCTTCTGGCAACCACTAATCTACTTTGTCACCATATACAGTTTGGCCTTTTCCAGAAATTCATAGAAATGTATAGTATGTAGCTTTTGTGTCTGACTTCTTTCACTTAGTATAATACTTTTGAGATTCATGTATGGTTTTTGCAGATCAGTAGTTTTTCCTTTCCTGTTTTTAAGTAGACTACTTTGTATGGATGTACCACAATGTATCCATTCACCAGTGGTTGGATGTTTGGATGTTATAAAGAGAGCTGCTGTAAATATTCCCATACAGGTCTCTGTGTGGCCATGTTTTTTTTGGCTGTGCTGCATGCAGAATCTTAGTTGCCCAACCAGGGATTGAATCCAAGGCCCCTGGCATTGGAAGCTTGGAGTCCTAACAACTGGACCACCAGGGAATTCCCATGTATGGATATGTTTTTATTTCTCTTGGATAAAAATCTACAAATGAAATCGCTGAGTCATGTGATAAGTGTATATTTAGCTTTATTAATTTATTTTCTTAAGTGGCCATACCATTTTGATTCTTACTGATTAATGAGTGGCATATATTCTGTATACTGCACAAATCTCAAGTACACAGCTAGATAAAAATGTAAGCATAAAACTAGTACAGCCACTATGGAGAACAGTATGGAGATTCCTTAAAAAACTGGAAATAGAACTGCCATATGACCCAGCAATCCCACTGGAAACCAGAGGGATTTCCCACCGAGGAAACCAGAATTGAAAGAGACACGTGTACCCCAATGTTCATCTCCGCATTGTTTACAATAGCCAGGACATGGAAGCAACCTAGATGTCCATCAGCAGACGAGTGGATAAGAAAGCTGTGGTACGTATACACAATGGAATATTACTCAGCCATTAAAAAGAATACATTTGAATCAGTTCTACTGAGGTGGACGAAACTGGAGCCTATTATCCAGAGTGAAGTAAGCCAGAAGGAAAAACAACAATACGGTATACTAACGCATATATATGGAATTTAGAAAGATGGTAACGATAACCCTGTATGCGAGACAGCAAAAGAGACTCAGATGTATAGAACAGTCTTTTGGACTCTATGGGAGAGGGAAAGGGTGGGATGATATGGGAGAACGGCATTGAAACATGTTAATTATCATATGTGAAATCAATCGCCAGCCCAGGTTTGATGCATGACACAGGATGCTCAGGGCTGGTGCACCGGGATGACCCAGAGAGATGGAATTGGGAGAGAGGTGGGAAAGGGGTTCTGGAACGGGAACACATGTATATCCATAGTGGATTCATGTCAATATATGGCAAAACCAACATGATAATGTAAAGAAAAAAATGTAAGCATAGGGGTAGGGTAAAAAAATGTAAGCATATTCCTCAAAAAATTAAAAATAGAATCATTATATTTAGCAATTCCACTTCTGGGTACATATCCAAAAAGATTGAAAACAGGATCTCCAAGGGATAGTTGCACACCTAAGTTCATAGCAGCATATTCACAATAGCCAAGATGTGGAATCAACTGCAGTGTTCATGGGTGAGTGAATGGATAAAAAAAGTACTGTATATACCTCCAATGGAATATTACTCAGCATTAAAAAGGAATGGAATTCTGACACTTCCTATAGCATGGATGGATCTTGAGGTCATTATGTTGTGTGAAATGAGCCAATCAGGAAGAGACAAATACCAAAAATATAAGATTCCTCTTATATGAGGTCCCTAGAGTAGTCAGATAGAGACAGAAAATAGAAGGGTGGATGCCAGGGCTGGGAAAGGAGGCATAGGAAGTTAGTGTTTGATAAGCCCAGAGTTTCAGTTTTGCAAGATGAAAAAGTTCTGGAGATGGGTTGCATAGCAATGTGAATACCCTTAATGCTCCTGAACTGTATACTTTGTTGTTCATTTGCTCAGTCGTGTCTGACTCTTTGTGACCCCGTGGATTGCAGCACACCAGGTTTCCCTGTCCTTCACTATCTCCTGGAATTTCCTCAAACTCATGTCCATTGAATTGATGATGCCATCCAACCATCTCATCCTCTCTCATCTCCTTCTCCTGCCGTCAATCTTTCCAAGCATCCGGGTCTTTTCCAGTGAGTCGGCTCTTTGAATCAGGTGACTGAAGTTTTAGAACTTTACCTTCAGCATCAGTCCTTCCAATGAATATTCAGGGTTAATTTCCTTTAGGATGGACTGGTTTGATCTCCTTGTTGTCCAGTTCAGTTCAGTTCAGTTGCTCAGTCGTGTTTGACTCTTAGCGACCCCACGGACTGCAGCACACCAGGCCTCCCTGTCTATCACCAACTCCTGGAGATTGCTCAAACTCATGTCCATTGAGTCAGTGATGCCATCTAAGCATCTCATCTGTCATCCCATTCTCCTCCTGCCTTCAATCTTTCCCAGCATCAGGGTCTTTTCCAATGAGTCAGGTGACCAAAGTATTGGAGTTTCAGCTTCAGCATCAGTCCTTCCAATGAATATTCTGGACTGATTTCCTTTAGGATAGACTGGTTGGATATTCTTGCTGTCCAAAGGATTCTCAAGAGTCTTCTCTGACACCACAGTTCAAAAGCATCAATTCTTTGGCATTCAGCTTTCTTTATAGTTCAACTCTCACATCCATACATGACTACTGGAAAAACCATAGCTTTGACTAGACAGACCTTTGTTGGCAAAGTAATGTCTCTGCTTTTTAACATGCTATTTTGGTTGCTGATAGCTTTTCTTCCAAGGAGCAAGTGTCTTTTAATTTCATGGCTGCAGTCACCATCTGCGATGATTCTGGATCCCAAGAAGATAAAGTCTGTCACTGTTTCCATTGTTTCCCCATCTTTTTTCCATGAAGTGATGGAACTGGATGCCATGATCTTAGTTTTCTGAATGTTGAATTTTAAGCCAACTTTTTCACTTTTCTCTTTCACTTTCAACTCAAGAGGCTCTTTAATTCTTCTTTCTGCTGTAAGGGTGGTGTCCTCTGGGTATCTGAAGTTGCTAATATTTCTCCTGGCAATCTTGACTCCAGCTTGTGCTTCATCCAGCCTGGCATTTTGCATGATGTACTCTGTATATAAGTTAAATAAGCAGAGTGACAATATACAGCCTTGATGTATTCCTTTCCCAATTTAGAACCAGTCTGTTGTTCCATGTCTGGTTCTAACTTGCTTCTTGATCTGCATACAGATTTCTCAGGAAACAGGTCAGATGGTCTGGTATTCCCATCTCTTTCAGAATTTTCCACAGTTTATTGTGATCCACACAGTGAAAGGCTATGGCATAGTCAATAAAGCAGAAGTAGATATTTTTCTGGAATTCTCTTGTTTTTTTCGATGATCCAATGAATGTTGGCAATTTGATCTGTGGTTCCTCTGCCTTTTCTAAATCCAGCTTGAACATCTAGAATTTCACAATTCATGTACTGTTGAAGCCTGGCTTGTAAAATTTTGAGGCTTCTCCAGCGCTGCAATTTAGAAGCATCAGTTATTCGGTGTTCAGTCTTCTTTATGGTCCAACTCTCACACCTGTACATGACTACTGGAAAAATCAATAGCTTTGACTACATGGACTTTTGTCAACGAAGAGTAATGGTTAAAATGATCGATTTTATGCTATGCACTTTTCACCACAATTGAAAAATAAAGAAGTAAAAGGTGTATATATCTATATCTATATCTATATCTATATCTATAGATAGATATACACCTGTGTGACCACCTCCAGATTAAGGTGTCAGAAATTTGACCCCTAGACCCCAGATGCTTCTGATCCATCCCCAGTCAGTACTCTGCCTACTCCTAAAGTAACACTGTCTTGACTTGACTGTGGGTGTGTTTTGCCTCTTTGTGAACTTAAATAGAATAATTTCTGTAACATTTTGATGCACTTAGGAGTGTTTGAATGCTTTGTTATATTCAAACCTAAGACCAGACTCATTATTCAGTCTCCAGTGTATCTGGTTTTCTTTTAATGAGAAATGGTATTTCAAGACCCCAGTATGGGCACGAGGAGTTGCTGGTTGCTCCTGGTTATCACTGCTGTTGGACCTTTTGAGTAGACACTGCTAGGACATATTTTTTAAAACATTTATTTATTTATTATTGGCATATAGTTGATTCACAGTGTTGTGTTAGTTCTGGTGTACGACAGAGTGACTCAATTATATATATATGTGTTCTTTTTCATATTCTTTTCCCTTATGGTTTATTACAGAATATTGAATATACTCCCCATGTTGTACAGTAGAACCTTGTTTATCCAAGACATGCTTTTAAAAGGGAAAAATAATTCATAAGTTTATTCTTGTATATCCAATTCAGTTTATAGATTATCAGGTTTTAAGTCTTTGAAATTTCTGCTTGTATCTCTTCTCTCTTACCCTAAACTTTTTTGTGCCAGATGATATAATCATAGTTTCTTATATCCCTTGTCCTACTGTCTGTGTCTCTATCCATTTCTCTCTCTGTAACAGTTTCACAATATCAATTTCAATGATGTTATTAATATTAAGTCTGCTGAATGTGGTTTAATCTTTTTTTATGTTTTTTCCTTGTCCTTGGAATTTTTTAAATAAAATCTTTTAAAATAAGTGTCAACATCTACACACTGAAAAGTGAAAGTGTTAGTCGCTCAGTTGTGTCTGACTTTTTGCCACCCCATGCACTGTAGCCCGCCAGATTCCTCTGTCCATGAAATTCTCCAGGCAAGAACAGTGGAATTGGTAGTCATTCCCTTCTCCAGAGGAGCTTCCTGATCAGGGGATCAAACCTGGGTCTCCTGCAGGCAGATACTTTACCATCTGAGCCACCAGGGAAGCCCATATACACACTACTATATACAAAATAAATAATATCGATAGATATCAATGTCAACAAGGTCCTACTGTATAGCATAGGGAATTCTACTCAATATTCTGTGATAACCTATGTGGGAAAAGAATAATAGATACATCTGTATGTATAATTGAATCACTTTACTGTATATCTGATACTAACATAACATTGTAAATAAATTATACTCCAATATAAAATAAAAAGTAAAAAAATACTTTTTATCATTTAGAATTTTTTGATGTGGCAGTTAGAAATTTTAAATTACATATGTGGCTCACAAACTATTTCTATTGGACAGTGGCTTAGCACATTGTAAGCACTGTACAGAGTGTTAGTCATCACTGGTTTGTTATGGCGTATACTATACAGATAACTTTTACCTTACAAAATCACATAAGGATAAAATGAAATATGTAAAGCTCTTAGCACAGTGTTAGGCACGTAATAAGGGCTCAGTAAATGGTACCTGTTGCAGGTAAGTAGAGCAGTCATCATTTCTTGTGGGATGACTGAACTGGAAGGCTGTGTAGTGTTGCCTGTGCTGAAAGTTTTGAAAATCTGTCTGTGAAGATGGGGCTTAATTCTCTGCACAACCAAAACCCACCGAACCACACACAATCCAAGATGTGTGATATTATATTGAATATATTTTATATAAATACACAGAAAAATAGAAAATACCAAATTTTAGGGATTGAAAGATAAAGGTGGAGAACTTGGTAAGAAGCCAGAACTGGAGAGGTCTGTTAAGGCCACCTTGACCTCCTCCTTGACTCCTTTGGCTTCTTGCTTCTCCTCCTTGGTTTTCTCCCTTCTGTGACTTCTTTTATCTCTCCTGGGTCTTTCTCCTTCTCATCTTCTATTTTGACTCTCAGCTTTTTTGAGGTTGGAACCGCCTTCTCCCTCCTCATCAGAGTCAGAGAACTGTTCCTTGCAGGCAATTCGTTTGTCTGAGGAACACAATAAAATGTGCTTGTCAGGGTCTTCTTTACCCTCATCACCACTCTCTTCTGGAATGGCATCCTCCCAGAATGGCCTGCCTTTGTACCCAGTACAAGCCTGCAAGAAAGGAAGCCAGTATCCAAATTATCATGTTCTTGCTGACCCAAACAATTTATTTTCAACATAGATATATGACCTCTATATGAGATGTCTAGCTAAAGCAAGCACCACCAACAAGACCAAGGCAACATCTCCTCTTCGGAGGTTTAGGTTTTGCCCAGAATTTTCTATACAGGGAATAAGCCATATTGAAAGTCATTGCTCCCACTACAAAGCCTGGGACTGCCACGTGCATGTGGATCAGCAAACAGACATGTTAGTATTTCCTTTGCTCTTCAATTTATATAACCCATATGCGACAGTTGCTGCAAAAGCCACCATTCCAATGGGACAAATGGTGACTCTCCAGCTTTTTGGATAAGTTTAGATCCTTGATCTTCATCATATGAAAAAAGAGAAATGTCTGTATTGCTTGACACAGTGGTTGAAGAATCTTCCACAGCTACAGGACATTTCAGACTCCTACTGGCTTCTATCTGACTTTTTGATGATAGTCATCCCAGGGGTAGAAAGTAGCATCTCACTGTAGTTTTTTTTTTTTTTTCTCACTGTAGTTTTGATTTGCATTTCCCTGATGACTAATGATGCTGAGCATCTTTCCATACCTTTTTGGCCATTTGTATCTCTTCCTGGGAAAATGTCTATTCAAGTCTTTTGTTGAGTTAAAAATTTGCCTATTTGTCTTTTAATTGTTGAATTATAAGAGTTTCTTTATAAATTCTGGACTTCCCAGGTGGCTCAATGGGTAAAGAATCTGCCTGCAATCCGGAGACACAGGAGACGCAGGAGACGCAGGTTTGATCCTTGGGTTGGGAAGATCCCCTGAAAAAGGAAATGGCAACCCACCCCAGTATTCTTGCCTGGAGAATACCATGGACCGAGGAGCCTGGCGGGCTACAGTTCATGGGATTGCAAAGAGTCAGACATGACGAATGACTAAACACATATATTCTAGATACAAGTCTCTTATCCGATATATGATTTGCTAATAATTATCTCCCATTCTGTTGTCTGTCTTTTCACTTTCCTGGTGCTGTCTTTTATTTTATTTTATTTTTTTATTAGTTTTGCCATACAATGACATGATATCACCATGGGTTTACATATGCTCCCCCTCCAGAACCCCCCTCCCTCCTCCCTCCCGATTCCCTCCCCCCGGGAAATATCGATGCACCAGCCCCGAGCATCAATCCTGGGCTGGCGATTGATTAGACATATGATAATTAACATGTTTCAATGCCATTCTCCCATACATCCCACCCTTACCCTCATCTACAGAGTCCACGAGTCTGTTCTATACATGGTGCTGTCTTTTTAAAAAAAATTTTAAATTTGTGTGTAGTTGCTTTACAATGTTGTGTTAGTTTCTACTGTAGGCGAAATGAACCAGCTATATGTATACATATATACTCTTTTTTTTTGATTTCCTTCCCATTTAGGTCACCAGGGAGTGGTGTTCCCTGTGCTATAAGTAGTTTCTCATTAGTTATCTATTTTATATGCAGTATCAGTAATGTATATCTGTCAGTCCCAATCTCCCGACTCCTCCCATCCCACCCCTTTTCTCTTCGGTATCCATAGGTTTGTTCTGTATGTCTGTGTCTCTATTTCTGCTTTGTAAATAAGATTCTCTATGCAAGTTTTATCAGATTCCACATACGTGCATTGATATACTATATTTGTTGTTGGATGATGTCCAGTACATGTATTTTTCTTTGCTTGCTTGTGCTTCCATGTTTCTTTTTGAAAATATAAGCAAATGCAAATGAATAAATCTCCCACTTAGTCTTCTGCAAAATATAATGTACTATTCACCTCTTTTGTACTTTGATCTTTCCTCCCTCCTTGCTTAGTTATATTCTTAAGATGACCCCGTATAAGTATTAGAGATAGTTCTTATTCCTTTTTCCAGCTGCAGAGTACTTCAATGTCTTGTAGTTGATCCAACTAATTTCCTGTTAATGAGTATTTGGATTTTTCAGTCTTTTTCTATTACAATAGTACTATGATTATAGCTTTGTGCAATGATCTTTTTTCTCCTTCATTTTTGTTGACATTTCTTTGAGATAGAAGTGGAGTGTCTGTACAAAAGGGAAATGTGTATATAATTTTGCCAAATTCCCCTCTGCAGGGATTGTTCCACAATTAGCCATGGAAGAGAATTTTTGTTTCTCCATATCCTTATCATCAGTGTGTTTTGTTAAGTTTATAGATTTTCTTTTTTTTGGTATGTAATAAATGGTATTTCCCTGTGGGTTTAACATTAAAAGAAAAACTTTTAATACATTCTTTAAAGGTCACTTTCCAATTACAGTTACCAGAAAACGTTGACTATATTCCCCACATTGTACAATACATTCTTGAGCCTATCTTTCACTCAACATTGCAGCACAATTTATAATAGCCAGGACATAGAAGCAACCTAAATGTCCGTCAACAGAAGAATGCATGAATAAGATGTGGTGCATGTATATGATGGAATATTACTCAGCCATAAAAAGGAACAAAACAGTGCCATTTGCAGAGACACAGATGGACCTTGAGATTGTCATACAGAGTGACGTAAGTCAGAAAGAGAAAAACAAGTATCATATAATAGTGCTTGTACACAGTATCTAGAAAAATGGTAGAGATGAACTTATCTGAAAAGCAGAACTAGAGACACAGATGGAGAAAACAAACTTATGGATACCAAGGCGGGGAGAGAGGATATAGGATGATTAGGAGATTGAGATAGACTTATATACACTACTATGTATAAACTAGATAACTAATGAGAACCTTGGAGAAGGCAATGGCACCCACTCCAATACTCTTGCCTGGAAAATCCCATGGACGGAGGAGCCTGGTGAACTGCAGGCCATGGGGTCACGAAGAGTCGGACACGACTGAGCGACTTCACTTTCCCTTTTCACTCTCATGTATTGGAGAAGGAAATGGCAATCCACTCCAGTGTTCTTGCCTGGAGAATCCCAGGGATGGCGGAGCCTGGTGAGCTGCCGTCTGTGGGGTTGTACAGAGTCCGACACGACTGAAGCAACTTAGCAGCAGCAGCAGCAATAAGAACCTATTATATAGCACTGGGAGCTCTACTCATTGCTCTTTGGTGACCTAAATGGGAAGTAAATCTAAAAAAGAGGGGATATGTGTGTAGGTATAACTGATTAACTTTGATGTATAGCAGAAACTAATACAATGTTGTAAAGCAACTATATTCCAATAAAAATTAATAAAAAATTATAAAATTTTATGCAGTGTTAAAGGTTACTTTTCATTTATAGTTACTACAAAATATTGGCTCTATTCCTCGTGTTTTACAATATATACTTGAGCCTATCTTATACCCAGTAGTTTGTACCTCCTACTCCCCTACCCCTCAGTTGTCTCTCCCCTCTCCCAATTGGTAACCACTAGTTTGTTCTCTCTATCTGTGAGTCTGCTTCTTTTTTGTTATATTCACTAGTTCGTTGTATTTTTTGGATTCCATATATAAGGGATATCATACAATATTTATCTTTCTCTCTCTGACTTATTTCACTTAGCATAATACCCTCCAAGTCCATCCATGTTGCTGCAAATGGCAAAATTTCGTTCTTTTTATGGCTGAGCAGTGTTCCATTGTGTATATGTACCACATCCTCTTTATCCATTCATTTGTTGATGGGCCCTTAGGTTCAATAAGTCTACAAATAATAAATGTTGGCAAGGATGTGGAGAAAAGGGAAACCTTGTACACTATTGGTGGGAATGTAAATTGGTGCAGCTGCTATAGAAAACAGTATGGAGTTTCCTCAAAAAACTAAAACTAGAATTCCCATATGACCCAGCAGTTTCACTCCTGGGAATCAGTTCAGTTCTGTTTAGTTGCTCAGTCGTGTCTCTTTGCAACCCCATGGACTGCAGCATGCCAGGTCTCCCTGTCCATCACTAACTGCTGGAATTTACTCAAACTCATGTCCATTGAGTCGGTGATGCCATCCAGCCATCTCAACATCTGTCGTCCCCTTCTCCCACCTTCAGTCTTTTCCAGCTTCAGGGTCTTTTCCAAGGAGTCAGTTCTTTGCATCAGGTGACCAAAGTTTTGGAGTTTCATCTTCAACATCAGTCCTTCCAATTAATACCCAGGACTGATCTCCTTTAGGATGGACTGGTTGGATCTCCTTGCAGCCCAAGGGACTCTCAAGAGTCTTCTCCAACACCACAGTTCAAAAGCATCAATACTTCTGGGAATATACCTGGACAAATTCTAATTCAAAAGGATACATGCACCCCCTATATTCATAGAGGCATTATTTACAATTGCCCAGACATGGAAAGAATCTCCTTGTGGTTTTAATTTACATTTCCTTTATTGTGAGCCTGGTTGAGCATCTTTTCATATATTTAAGAACCTTTATACACCTTAGAAAAATTAATATCTAGGAGTCAGCTTGAATGTTTTCCCCTGGCCTCCTGTCCCCATCACAGATGCTTGTCAAGTCTACATAAAAAATTATCTCAAATCATTTCCTTTTCTCCACCTTGCCTGACACTACTTAAATCACCCTGTCATGATCTCTTTTCTAATCTTTCTTCATACAGCAACTCTGTTAGAAATCCTGAACTGCATTTCCATTGCACTTAAAATAAAATAATTGCTGAGGCTCTAAAACCCCATACAAACCAGCCCTGCCACTGTCCCCAGTTTCAGCTTGGCCACTGTCTCCCCTTGTTTACTGAGCTTCCCAGCAGCCCAAGTTTTGTGCACCTTGGTGCCTTTCTACTTGCTCTGCTTCTGGGAAGGCTCACAGCCCAGCTTCTTCCTATTCATCCTCTGATGTCAGGGTAAATAGTCCTTCCTCACAGAGAACTTCAGCCTCTTAGCTGAAGTTCTCATAGCTACCAGCATTTTTCCCTCAGAGCTGCCATCACAGCTGTTGTGGTTTGCCTGCAAAAGGGACCACATTTGTTCTGTTCACATAGTAGATGCTCAATTAAGTGCTCATCGACTGAGTGATTGCTTACAGTGTGGGGGCTACACTAGACAGTGTAGGGAGGGCTGTTGCAAAACATGGGGGAGGAAGAGAAAGTGACTCATGTTTGAGGGTCAGAGAGCCCTCCCTACTCCCAGATTCAGAGGTCATGATTCGGAAGCAGCTGTCCATTAGTGGGAAGTTGACCACAGAAGAGAGCTCATTTAAAAGCAGTTTTTCTGCTTGTGGACCTTTGCTCAACTGTCTTTGTTTTTTTCCCCCTGATTTCTGAACACAGTAGTTAGCATCAGGCAGAGAAAACTCACCACTGAGCCCAGAGCTCCAGTTGCTATGGGAACCTGTCTTTGTCACTGTTAAGTAAGAAGATGTTCGAACAAGGTTTGGCTTCCCAGTGCCTCAGCCTCTGGTCCTGGTTAGATTTCCCATCGGAATATAGCTGATTGCTGTTCTGCTGCTTTTCCTTTGTTACTAACTGCTTTCGTGATGATGGGTAAGTGAAAAAAGTGGATCATGGAAGTGAGAACAGAAAGAGGCTGCCCTTGCTTAGTGCCTCCACTGGGTCTGCCTTCCACTTAAACCCAGCCCCCATGCAGGTTCGTGGGGGATGGCCCAGGCCCTCTGTCCTGGAAAAGACAGGAGAAGATGGGTCTGTGGGCTGCCTCAGTGCCCACTCTCTGTCTCTGCGTGGCCCATGCTGCCGCAGACATGTGGGCCCAGAGCTTCCAGGTCTCCCAATTCTTGAGAGCGGCAGCTAAATTTAAATATCGGCAATTGCAAGGGGAGGATGGGGTGGTGGAGAGAAAGATTGGGAGTTTGGGATTAGCAGATGCAAACTCTTATATGTAGAATGAATGAACAATAAGGTCTTAACAGTACAACACAGGAGACCATACTCAATATCCTGTGAAAAAATATGAAAAAGAATATGTGTGTGTGTGTGTGTGTGTGTATATATATATATATATATATATAAAGGTATAAAGAAATAAAAACTACAATGAAATATCACCTCCCATCAGCCAGAATGACTATCATCAAAAAATTCACAAACATTAAATGCTGGAGACAGTGTGGAAAAAAGGGAACCCTCCTACACTGTGGGTGGGAATGTAAATTGGTGTAGCCACTATGGAGAACAGTATGGAGGTTCTTTAAAAAACTAAAAATAGAACTACCATATGACCCTGCAATACCACTGCATATATCTGGAGAAAAACATTATCTGAAAGAATATATGCATCCCAATATTCATTGAAGCACTGTTTACAAGAGCCAAGACATGGAAGCAACCTAAATGTCCATCGACAGAGGAATGAATAAAGAAAATGTGGTACATATATGCAATGGGATATTACTCAGTCATTAAAAAGAATGAAATAATGCCATTTGTGGCAACATGGATGGACCTAGAGAATGTCACGCTGGGTGAAGTATGTCAGAGAAGGAAAACTATATTACATCCCTTATATGCAGTATTTAAAAAGAAATTATACAAGTGAAATTATTTACAAAACAGAAAGAGACTCACAGACTTCGAGAACCATCTTACTGTTGTGGGGTAGGAGGAAGAATGGGGAAAGGGATAGTTAGGGAGTTTGGAATGGACATGTATACACTGCTATGTTTAAAATGGAGAACCAACAAGGTCCTACTGTATAGAATATGGAACTCTGCTCAATGTTATGTAGCAGCCTGGTTGGGAGGGGAGTCTGGGGGAGAATGGATACATGTATACACATGGCTGAGATCCTTCTCTGTTCATCTGAAACTATCACAATATTGTTAATCAGCTATGACACAATACAAAATAAAAAGTTTAAAAAATAAAAAAAAAATATATATAGTGTACACATATTGATCCCTTCCTGACCAATGATTGAATCCATGTCTCCTGCTGGGCAGGCAGATTCTTACTGCTGAGCCACCAGGGTTGGGAAAACTCCCTGGGGAAAGAAATGGCAACACACTCCAATATTCTTGCCTGCAGAATCTGATGGCCAGAATAGCCTGGCAGGCTACAGTCTGTGGGGTAGCAAAAGAGTTGGACATGATTTAGAGACTAAACAACAGCAATAAATCAACTATATTTTAATTTGAAAAGAGAGAACTTAAAAAAAATTGGCAGCTAATTCAAAGAGATCAAGCTAACCCTGTGGGGGTGACACATAGCACTGTGTGGGCCAGCAGGGAGGAATCACAGGCCAGCAGAACCTGCCCTTCCTGTCTCCCCATTAGTTACAGAGATGATGCCAGCCCCTATTTCCCCATGTCCTGGATCTGCAGGAGCAGTTCCCCAGCTGTTTTGGCCTTTGTGAAGGGGCACTGTGGTCCCTGAAGAGCAGGTGGGCTTCCTGCTTGAAAAGTGAATGTGGTTTTATATCCTGGAAGCCACAAAGCCAGGACCGGGAGGCAGAGGAGCTGGTTGATGACCTGTCTCTGCATAAATAACAATAAAGCCTTAGTTTCAAGGTGCTAGTCACAAAGAGGACCCTAAGAGGTAGAAACTTCTTAGAGAGGACTCTAAGGGGAGGACGGTTTGAGGGTTACATGACTCTCCACTCAGCATGATGTAATTGATTTCCAGATCCAGCATCTCTCTCCTGCACCCTCTCGGCTGGACTCTGTCTTTGGCCAGGTCTCTTCTCTATTTCCTTCTCCCACTTCCCCAGCCTCCTTGAGGTCCCTGCTAGTGGGGGGCCACTCAGCAAGACAAATTCCTGGCCGCCAGCAAAGCAGTGATCATCCTGGATTCCCTCTCGGAGGAGTAGAGGTGGGGGGAGGTGATGGGACACATCTACTGGTCTCCATCTACCTTCTCACAATTACCTTGGGGGTGTATTTGTCTCTCTGAACAAGTCTGTTTTGTCTTGAGGGCCCACAGGGTGGGCACCAGCACAGATCTGCTTGAGGTGGTTCATTAGTCAGGGCTCTTGCTTGGAGGAATCAGAACTAGACATCGGCTAACCTTCTTCAGAAGGCCACTGAGTAACACTCAGAATTGACTGAGAAGTTAAGCTTGGAAAAGAACTAGGCTTGGAAAATTAACACGAACAAAGGGATGTGGGTACAGAAATTATAGTCAAGATGACCATGTGCCAACAGCCTGGGTGGCAAGCAGCTTTGGACGCTGCATAGACAAGAGAGGGAAGACATCTTATATAATATTTTCTCCTTTGTACAGAGTTTTCAGCCAAAACTGTGAATTGCAAATTGGGGTCATTTGGAAATCGGTGTATTGAGTGGCTTAAAAAAGTATAATACTTTTTATCTAATTATTTTTTCCCTGGGATTATAGCCTAAGGAAATAATTCTAAATGTGGAAAATCTTTAATTACTAAGATGTTCATTGCAGTGTCAAATGGATTGTGGTATATCCATGGAATGGAAAATGATAAAGTTTATGAGGATTAATAATGAGATGGAAAGTCATGTATGATACAAGGTTGCATGAAGAAACAAGACAGACTCTGTGATCCACTCTTAATGTAGCAGGTATTTCCCAGATGCCATCAGCCTGCAGGATCAGTTGGAGACTGACCTGCAGTGCCTTCTTTCTGTCTCCCAATTCATCCCCCACCAGCCTCATGGAAAGCCCCACCTTTGGTCCTGGAAGGATGCTGGCCTCGGAAATGGCCATAGTTTCTCTTCATCTAGGAGGGCTGTGGTTTGAAGATTGACCTGTCAGCCTGTGTCTGCTTACCCACAACAATCTCTCCCACAACAGAAGATTTCTCCTTCCCTGTTTTCATTCTACTGCCTGGTCATCTAAGTTGGGGTAGCAACCAGTGGGCAGGATGCTTTTAGGGTGGAGAGCATCTGTCACAGGTTGGGCTGGCTGCCTAGGTCCTTCTCTGCGGCCTCATCTTGATTCAGAGAAAGCAGCCCTCCCAAGAGCCTTGGTGTCTGGACAACACCCAGCTTCTCTCACCACCCCTGAGGTCAGCTACTATTTCTCCACCCTTTCAATCTGCTTTCTAGGCAACTAGCAGTAGAAACTCCCAAAGGTTATCCAAATTTTTTTTGAGGGGAAGGGAAAGAAGGTGGGCCATTCTTACATATCTGAAAGAGTGAAACTCAGAGCAGGAAGACTGGCAAGTGTGTTAACAATGCTGGTACTTAGTTAATGAGGTTAGAGGTGCTCTTTCCTTTTGTTTTTCTGCACTTTTCAGTTTTTCTATAATGCGCATTTATTGCTTTTATAATTGGAGAGAAGAAAAAACGGACTCAAAGAGGTTAGTTAATTAGCCCAAGGTTGCATCAGCTGGGCTTCCCTGGCAGCTCAGAGGTTAAAGCATCTGCCTGCAATGCAAGAGACCTGGGTTTGATCCCTGGGTTGGGAAGATCCCCTGGAGAAGGAAATGGCAATCCACTCCAGAATTCTTGCCTGAAGAATCCCATGGATGGAGGAGCCTGGTGGGCTATAGTCCATGGGGTCGCAAAGAGTCAGACACTACTGGGTGACTTCACTTTTGCATCAGCTGCAGATAGGTGGTTGGGAGTCAGGAACGAGGGTCATTTCCCTGAGTTCCCAGCACAGGGATAGGGGCTTCTCAGTGATGATTCTTTTTTTTTTTTTAGATTTAGATTTTTTAGACATATAATGTTGTATTAATTTTGGGCATACAACATAATGATCTAAAATGTGTATATATTTCAAAATGATTATTATAATAAGTTTAGTTAATACCTATCGCCACACATAGTTACATTTGTTTTTTCTTGTGATGAGAACTTTTAAGATCAACTCTCTTGCAACTTTCAAATATGCAATAGAGTATTGTTAACTATCATCACCAGGCTTTATGTTACATCCCCAGGATTTATCTTACAACTGGAAGTTTGTACCTTTTGACCACCTGGGATTTTTTTATGGTATAATCTGCTACATCTCCATAAAAATAATCTTGATCCCTATTGATTTAGGGCATAGATTCCCCAGCTTTCCTGACGTATAACTGACTCACTTTTGAGCAATGATTCTTACTGAGCAATGATTCTTTTGCTCAGTCCCTATTGGGAGAGAGCTGTTGGGGAGGTCCCTGTTGCTCTGGAATCAGTCTGTGTTCTGTCCACATTCAAGATGCAAGGGAGAGTTTTAAGCTTTGTATTCCTTGCTGTCTAGTTGAAGGTGACTATTTTATTGTATGAACTGTGGACAGGATTGGCTATATAATTTACAGGGCCCAGAGCAAAATGAAAATGAGGTTCCAGGACCCAAAATGACTAAGACTTTCAAGATGGTGGTGTCAGAACATTAAACCAAGCATGGAGGCTGGAGGTGAAGGGACTTCCCTGGTGGTCCAGTGGTTAAGACTTCGCCTTCCAATGCAGGGGATGTGGGTTCAAGCCCTCATTAGGGAGCCAGGATCCCATACGCCTTGTGGCCAAAAAACCAAAACATAAAACAGAAGCAATATTATAACAAATTCAGTAAAGACTCTTAAGATGGTCCACATCAAAAAAAAAAAAAAATCATAGAAAAAGTAACCCAGCATGGGCCCTTCTACACTCAGGTCACACCCTCAGGAAGCTGGCCCCGCCTGCGGACACTTACACAAGACGAGTCAGAGTCAGCCATGGGAGGGCTGCAAAAGGACACTTAGAAGGTAGGGACAGAGGGAGGCTTGGGGCTGAGAGGGGACAACAGAATCAAGAGATTCCCCACTCCCTGCTGAGTCTCTGTGGTGAGTCTAATACCCAAAGTCCATCCCATTTGACTGAGGACTCAGGAAGTTTATGATGTTTTCTGGTTTTTTTTTTTTTTTAATGTTTTAGTACTTAAAAGTTTATTTTATTGATTTATAATATTATGTTATTTTCCGCTGTATAGAAAGGTGATTCAGATAAATATAAATTTTCTTTTTCATATTCTTTTCCATTAAGGTTCATCATAGGATATTGAATATAGTTCCCTGTGCTACCCAGTAGGACCTTGTTTTTATACATTCTCTATATAATAGTTTACATCTGCTAAGCCCAAACTCCTAATCCATCTCTTCTCTGCCTTGGCAACCAGAAATCTGTTCTCTATGTCTGTGAGTCTGTTTCTACTTGGCAGGTAAGTTTATTTATGTTATATTGCAGATTTCACATATGAGTGGTGATATCATATGGTGTTTGTCTTTCTTACTGAGTGTAATAATCTGTAGGTCCATCTATTTGCTGCAGATGGCATTATTTCATTCTTTTTATGGTAGAGTAGTATTCCGTTATACACACACAAACCCACTTCTTTATAGGTGATTCAATTTTATCCTTTGCCGCCCATGTAAACAGAGTACATGGCTTCTCTGGGTCTGGTTTCCTCATCCATACAACGAGAGCCGAGGGACTAGCAACCACAGAGCCTCAGCCAGCTCTGGTGCTGCTCTCTGCTTAGAACTTTAGCACTTGCGTTGCCCATGGGCCAGTGGCCGTGTGGTCCCCGAGGGCCCAGCAATTTCTCCCAAGATACCCCCAAGTGAATTGAATGTGGACCAAACATGAAGTGGTAAGAAGCTCCAGAAGAGCCTTGTCAGGACCACATAACAACTGACAGAAGGAGACACTGGTGGAGACAACCCTTAACATGAGTACAAATAGAATATTTGGTATGTAGGTGACATTTTATTTTACAACCTTTGCAGAGATTCTCTATGAATTTCCAGCTAGAAACAATATGGGTCCGGTCGAAAGGAAGCTGCTTCCTTGTGTCGAAGACTCAGAAAAAGGGCAGGAGGGGATGCTCGGTTTTTTGTTTGCACTGGTTCCTCAGGTGAAAAGCCTGGAAATTAATTCCAAGCTCCTGTCATGTAGTTAGTTTGTATTCGCTGATGCTCAGGACACAGTTCCTTATGATGGTGAAGGTTCAACTGCTCATAACTCATTCTTCTGTTGAGTTCATGGGATCTTGCGCTAATGAGCTCTTCCAGGTATTGTGGAGATGTATTCAGAGCCCAGGACGAGATGCCGGCACACAGACAGCTAGGGTTATGGGTGTGAGACACGCTGTACCTACAAATCAAATTTATTTGGTACTTTGATGACATTTTATGTGAAGATAAAAGAAAAAAAAGAACAAGCAATGGCACAGAGGTGCATGAGACAAATGATTTACGTGAGTAAATTTTGGAATTTTCAGAGACCTTTTGGTTGGCTACATGAATAAGTTTATTTAACAATATTTGGAGTTTGTATAAAAGAATTTGTGTTTAAACACTTTAAAATTTTTCTTTTTTTTTTTTGAAAACTAAGATTTTTTTGTTTTTGTTGTACACATGGGCCAGTAAAAGACCCTTTACAAGGAGTGACCTTATTATTATTATTTGTGTGAGTCACTCATTTCCCCACCCTCTCCTGTAACTCGTGTCCATTTGGGTTCAATAACCCAGTGCTCGTATCTCTTTTCCTCAGGTGTGATATAATTCTCCTTTCACTTGTCAGTTTTGTGCTTTCCTAGGGATATACTGAGAAAGGAGCCTCATATTTGACTCTTGACCCTTATTTTCCTTTCCATCTGGTAGAAAAAGATGGGTCAAAAGAAGCGTTAGGAACAAATTCAGCTAAGTCTCTTGGTTCTGACCTCACTGCAGAAGTAAAAGATTACTATACATAGTTTAATATTTATGACTTGGTAGTGGAGGGGAGATATTCATCTAAAAATTTTTTTTGCCTGAATCATGCAGCTTGTGGGACCTTAGTTCCCTGACCAGGGGTTGAACCTGGGCCCTGGCAGTGAAAGTGCTGAGTCCTAGCCACTGGACCACCAGGGAATTCCCCACAAAGCATTTTTGATTGAAAGCATTTGTGAGGCAGTGGGAGCCACAGACTCTCACCTTTGGAAGGGAATTTTAAAAGGCTACATTCTACCTCAGCTCCCTTTGGTCAGACAGACCCCAGTATCTCCACTTTACCAGCAAGCAAGTGGAGGCTGGCGTAGGCGTGGTGATGAGCACATAGTGGTGTAGGGAGGAAGTGGGTCTCCTTTGTCAAAGGGTATGGGGCTCTGACAGATGGACAGCCAGTATGGCAGCAACAAGATGACCATCTCGCCCATCAAGGGGGAAGTCTGCTTCCTCTCCCCTTGCATCTGGGCTGGCTCTGTGCCTTTGGTCAGTGGAATGTGGTAGGTGGGACACAGTGGGACTCCTTGGCTGAGACCTTCAGAAGCCTTGCAGCTTCTGCGTGGGTTGTCTTAAGATCTAGTTGTTGTGTCAAGAAGCTGAGCCCAGGGAACCCACAAGATCATGAGAAATAACAAATTGTTGTTTTAAGCCAGTAACCTGGGATAGTTTGCAGTCATAGAAAAGAGTGAAATAATGCCATTTGCAGCAACATGGATGGACCAACAGGTGATCATACTTAGTGAGGTAAGTCGGACGGAGAAAGACAAATACTGTATATATCACTTATATGTGAAATCTAAAAAATGTGACACAAATAAATTCATCTATGAATCAGAGACATACTCACAGACATAGAGAACAGACTTGTGGTTGTCAAGGGGAAGGAAAGGTAGGGGAGGGATGTACTGGGACTTTGGGGTTAGCAGATGCAAACTATTACATATAGGATGGGTAAACAACAAAGTCCTACTGTATAGCACAGGCAACTATATTCAATATCTTGTGATAAACAATAATGGAAAAAGATATAAAAAAATATACATGTGTGTGTGTGTGTGTGTGTGTGGAGGGGGTGCTTTGCTGGTAGCTCAGCAGTAAAGAATCTGCCTGCAATGCAAGAGATGCTGGAGACTTAGGTTTGACCCCTGGGTTGGGAGGATCCCCTGGAAGAGGGCATGGTAACCCACTCCAGTATTCTTGCTGGGAAAATCTCATGGACAGATGGGTCTGGCAGGCTACAGTCCATGGGGCTGCAAGGAGTTGGACACACTGAAGTGACCGAGCATGCCCATATATATGTGTGTGTGTGTATGTATATATATGTATATATACACACATATATATATGTATATAATTGAGTCACTTTGCTGTACAGCAGAAATTAACACACTGTGAATCAACTATACTTCCATAACATAAATTTAAAAAAATGGGGCAATTTGTTTTGTAGCCACTGGTAACTAAAAGTCATGACCAACTATCATTTGGAAACATTTATACCTTCTTGGATAAATTCTTTAAGTAATCTTGCCTGAAGCTTCTGCAAAGTAGTGAAATCTCTTCTCATAATAGTAGTCACAGTGATAATAATAATGATAAACATTATTATCATGACACAGAGAGTTGTGACTTAACATGCATGGAGTGTGAAGGAGGACGGAAATCTTTTTTTTTTTTGCCCATTTTTTTTTTTATTGGTTTTGCCATACAATGACATGATATCGCCATGGGTTTACATATGCTCCCCCTCCAGAACCCCCCTCCCTCTCCCCTCCCTCCTCCCTCCCCCCGGGAAATCTCGATGCACTAGCCCTGAGCATCAATCCTGGGTTGGCGATTGATTACACATATGATAATTAACATGTTTCAATGTCATTCTCCCATATCATCCCACTCTTGCTCTCATCCACAGAGTCCATGAGTCTGTTCTATACATCTGCGTTCCTTTTGCTGTCTCGCATGCTGGGTTCTCATTACCGTCTTTCTAAATTCCATATTTATGCGTTAGTATACTGTATTGTTGTTTTTGCTTTTGGCTTACTTCACTCTGGATAATGGGCTCCAGTTCTGTCCACCTGAGTAGAACTGATTCGAATGAATTTTTTTTTAATGCTGAGTAATATTCCATTGTGTATATGTACCACAGCTTTCTTATCCATTCGTCAGTTGATGGGCATCTAGGTTGCTTCCATGGAGGACGGAAATCTTAAAAAGCAATGACAACACATTTTTGTCAACCACAAATCCCACATAGATGTTATTCATTTCCATAGCTGTGAGACAAGTCAAGAGACTGGTCTGCACTTTCCGGAAGAAGTGGGTACTGCGTTAGTATTCACCTGTCCCTCTAATGACCCAAGGGATTCTTACTCCAGGGATTCATAGGACTTGTGGGAAGAGCAGGGTAGGTGGCAGGCAGGGTTTCTGAAGTGGTGAGATTCTCCTGTTTTTTTTTTTTTCACCCCTTAGTTCCTGGAGAGTCTCAAAATGACAGGACCTAGTCCTGGGCCTCCCTCCTCAGGAATGGAGTGGGGGCCAGGGCGGCACCGAGGTGGTGGTTGAGGGAGTGGCCTGTCCAGTTCACTAATTAGTCAGCAGAATCTGAGGTTACTTCTTTGGTTGTCATCCCACTTTCTGGTGGCGACAGCCCCCCAGCCCCAGGAAGACAAGGTGGCTGCATCCAGGGTTGATTTATTGCCCTTCTCCTATTCTTTATGGGGCCAGTTTTAATGAGTACCCAAGCAGAAACGCCTTTGACTCCCCGGCTGTGAATAACTGCCATTAATAAAGGGGCGAGCTGCTGGCCACAGCACCCTGCATATTTCCATATTAATAATGCCATAAACTCCCCCAGAATGATGTCTTAGAACTCGCAAGGAGGAGGCTGGCTGGCTGTAGACTCAGGTCTGTGAAGGGAACACGTGATCCCTGGACAGAGAAGTGGCCTGGGACCTACACAGCTGCCCACGCATGTCTGCTGTGGGATTTGCCTCTGGGGAGCAAGTAGCTGATTTCATGGGGTGTCTGGAGGTGGGGCAGGAAGTTCTGTCTGCTTTCAGATATTTCCCACAGCAGTCTGTCAATTTGTCTGAGATCCCCTCACTTAAAGACAATTAACTGAGTATTTAAGTTACTCTAAACTTCTGGATATCTCTAAATTAAAAGGCTAATGCCTTAGGGACTGACTTCATCAATTTCAGCTAATCTTGTCTAGAGAATTAATTCGACTGATTCATGTGACATGTTAACTGAACAGCTACTGTGTACAAAGAGCTAGGAATATGGAAGTGAAGGAAATAAGCAAAATCCTGCCATCACACAGCTTCTATCTGAATTGAAACAGTAAACAAATACATATGTAAGATACATAGTGTACCAGATGATGATCAATACTACATAAACTATAGAGCACATGAGGGAGATGGGGCATGTGTACTGGGGAGAGGATTAGTAGAACCACTTTGTTCCAGGGAAGTTGACTGAGAACAGACCCTTCAAAGATTCTCTCCCAGGAAAAACCGAGGTGATTTGGAGGGGAGAGATTTGGGGCCATCTCTTCACAGCTGGTGGCTTCCTTTTACCCAGCTCAGGTGTCAATGGAAGAAAGATCTCAGAAAGAAGTCATGTTTTTTCCAGCCCCTATCTTTCCCTTATGAGGCCTGGTCCATGGCTAGGGCCCTCAGATCCCTTGGTTCAGCTCTTCATCAGCCCCAGGTCTACGAAAGGCCAACATATGCCTCTCATTTCTGTGGATTCCCAGAGACTCTTAATTTCCTGCTTTAAGCAGGAAACTGTGAGTAGTCTCTCTGCAGCCACAACTGATCATGACTTGAAAATCCATGCCTCTAGAGTGCTCTCACCCCAATTAAATGTTCATGAGCAAAGTAGAATTTGCCAAAGATTCAGGATGGGAAGGAGGAGGGGTTTACTTTTCACTGTCCACAGCCATTGCTTACTCTCTGGTATTTTATTATCCCAGGGGATTAGAAGAGAGATATCCTGCCAGAGTTGCCAAACTTGTTACCTGAAAACTGGGTTTACCTCTTGGTAATTGTCGAGCCAATAGACACAGCTAAACCAAAGCTCGGGAGAAGGAAGGATTCATTGCTTGTGGAAAGCAAGGAGAACACTAGGGATCTTCCCCAAAGCAGTTTCTCCCTGAACAGTTTTAAGCTAAGGGTATCTGCATATTCAGGAAAGGGGCTTGAGCAGAGAATTCAGCATAGAACTGGGGCCAAGGTCAACAGAGTCCAAACTTTAGTTGGTTGAAATCAGGAGGGTCATCATCATCATTCCATCCTCCACCTTGGTGGGGGCCTTAGTTCTTGCAGAACTCAAAGATAGGTTGTTATGTATATTCCTTGAGGAACCAGGATGGTGCCCCAAGACTCCCTTGTCTCAGCATCTCCTTCGTTCCCTGATTGGAAACTGCTTGAGTCTGCTCTTTTGAACTCTGGGAAGGTCAAAGAGGCTGAATGAAATCTATTTCCTACAAATAAGAAACAGGAGACACAGAAAGAATTTGCACCTGGGAGCCACACAGGGCTCTGCTCAATTTCAGTCGCATCTTGGCCCTTCTACTACCAGGCTTTTCTTTTTTTAATTTTCAGTTGCCCATATTTTCCCCTGATTTTCCAATCTCACTAAATTTTCTTTTCCTTTGTTGCTGCCCCAAGTCTATTTCTGGTTGCATCCCTCCATCCCTGTTGGCCTCTGGAAGCTCCAAGTTCTTCCTCCTGATTACAGGGCACAGCTTCCTCTCCCTCTAACAGCTAGATGTTAACTGACACCAGAGTGTGGGATGGGCTTCCTCCCAAAATAATTATCTCAATGTTTTGCCAGCAGCCCAGCAGACTCCTCCTCAAGGACTTCTAGTGTCCACTATTAGAAAAATAGCATCTTCACTGCTTTACTTGTGGAAGGCACTGCTTGTTCTTACCCAATAGCATTCTCCTTTCTCCTTTACCAATAGAGTCTGGTGATCACAGAAACCATAAGCCCAGTGAAACACGCTTATCTCCCAAGACTCCCTTGCAGCTAGAGGCCACCATGTGACATCCTTCTGGCCATGAAGGTGGGAGTGGAGGAAAGTGTTTAAAAGGGGTATGCTGTAAGTAGCATAACCTTTGGCCCTTTGCCTTCTGCAGCTTCCTGCTTGGAGTGAAAGTGTGACTTTGAGGCTGAAAACTAAATTAGGGCAGGAGGGTGGGAAGATAGAAGGAACAGAGTCCTTGATCACATCTCTGAGTACCAGTCTTGAACAACTACTTCTAGACTTCTTGTTACATGAGACAACTCCCTATTGAAAGATAGGCTTTCATGGTGGCTGTTATAGGCTGAACTATGTTCTCTTCAAATTTATATGTTGAAATACTAACCTGCAATACTTCAGAATGTGACTATATTTGGAGACTGAGCCTTTAAAGATGTAATTATAGTTAATTGAGGTCCTATGGGTGGGCTCTATCTAATTTAAACTGAGTGATGTTTGTATAAGAAGAGGAAATTTGGACACATCAAGAGACACTGGGGTATATGCACAGAGGAAAGACCACATGAGGACACAGTGAGAAGCTGGCCTTCTACTAGCCAAGCAGAGATGCCTCAGGAGAAACCAAACCTGCTACCACTTTGACCTTGGACTTCCAGCCTCCAGAACTGTGAGGAATAAATTTCTTATGTGTAAACACCCCCTGGTCTGTGGTGTTTGTTATGGCAGCCCTAGCAAATGAGTTCAGTGGCTCTTAGCTAGATGTCAGCCTGACTCCGACCCCATGACTCCTACCCCTCTGGCCATCTGTGGCTCAGTGGGTCAAGGATCAGATATAGAGGTAGAATAAGAAGTCTCCAAGGTTTCCAAGGCTAATTGTGATTAGGTTCTAATTCAAGTATCCCCCTGAGGATGGTGCCAACATCTTAGGTACGAGGTTCAAAGTGTCCCATCTCCCTGGTTGGGTGTTTTCACATTTCTCTCTCCCTTCCCCAGAGCTGTAGTTGCAATGCAGCGCTCATCTGAACCTTCTTGTCTTCAAATATTCTCTTCTCAACATCCAGGAATGTCAGAACATTTATCTAGCAACCAGTTGGGTGAATGTGGCAAGAGTAGTACCTGGTGTAGAGTTGGCTCTCAGGAGACATTAATTTAATTCATGGATAGGAGATGACCATAGGAACCATTACCAGGTAGCATAATATATTTACTATGCATTTATTTATTCATAAATTTAAAATAAACTTGATTTTCTCCCATTATAAAAGATAACATGAACTGGTATTCAGTTGTGTACTAGAGGCTATGTTAGGTGCTTTGCATTTGTTTATCTTCATAAGAACTCTGAAAGCTAGAAACTGTGCCAATTTTATAGGGCTTCCCTGGTGGCTCAGCAGTAAAGACTCTGCCTACAATGCAGGATATGCAAGAGACATGGGTTTGATCCTTGCATGGGGAAGATCCCCTGGAGGAGGGCATGGTAACTCACTCCAGTATTATTGCCTGGAGAATCCCAAGGACCGAGGGGTCTGTGTGTGACAGTCCATGGGGTCGCAAAGGACACAACTGAAGAACTGAGCATGCATGCACATGCCAGTTTTATAGAAGAGGAGGATGAAATTTAGAAACCAAAGGTGATTTGTTGTTTCAGTTCAGTTCAGTTGGTCAGTCATGTCTGACTCTTTGCAACTCCATGGACTGCAGCATGCCAGGCCTCCCTGTCCATCACCAACTCCCAAAACTTGCTCAAACTCATGTCCATTGAGTTGGTGATGCCATCCAACCATCTCATCCTCTGTCATTCCCTTCTCCAACTGCCTTCAATCTTTCCCAGCATCAGGGTCTTTTCAAATGAGTCAATTCTTTGCATCAGGTTGCCAAAGTATTGGCGTTTCAGCTTCAGCATCAGTCCTTCCAATGAATATTCAGGACTTCTTTCCTTTAGGATGGACTGGTTGGATCTCCTTGCAGTCCAAGGGACTCTCAAGAGTCTTCTGCAATGCCACAGTTCAAAAGCATCAATTCTTCAGCGCTCAGATTTCTTTATAGTCCAACTCTCACATCCATAGATGGCTACTAGAAAAACCATATCTTTGACTAGACAGACCTTTGTTGGCAAAGTAATGCTTCCTTGAAGGGAAAAGATAAAACACCAGCTGCCAGTCTCTAGGTTGGACAGCAAGAAGGTCTGGATAATGAGAGCACTTTTTCTGTATTGATTTCATCGACACTTTGACCTTGAAGTCAGTAAGTACCTTGCCAGTAAGGGACTACTTTTTAAAAGTTCTTTTGATATTGGACAATGCTCCTAGCCACCCAGAAACCCATAAGCTCAACACCAATGGCATCAAAGAGGTCTGCTTGTATACAAATACAGCATCTCTAATTCAGCCTCTATATCAGGGTGACACAAGGACCTTTAAGGCTCATTACACCCAGTACTATATGGAAAGGATTGTCAGTGCCATGGAAGAGAACCCCAATAGAGAGAACATCTAGATAGCCTAGAAGGATTATATCACTGAAGATGACATCCTTAGTTACAGAAAAAACCATAAAAGCCACCATGCTTTTTATTATTTTTTAAACAATAAATCTTTATCATTTGGGGCTCCAAACCTTTTTTTTTTGAGCTCCAAAATCACTGCAGATGGTAACTGCAGCCATGAAATTAAAAGACTCTTACTCCTTGGAAGAAAAGCTATGACCAACCTAGACAGCATATTAAAAAGCAGAGGCATTACTTTGCCAACAAAGGTCTCAATATGAGGTTTGAAATATTTTGCCCAAAGTGGAAGGTTTTCATGCCTGCTGGTGTTGCTATAGCGATGGCTTCACAAATTTCCTTTTGTTTTTTTTATAATGATCCTTATATTGGACTCTTTTATCTTGAAATGGTGGTAACTGCAGCTGCAGACCTCAGTCCATGGTCCATATCAAGCAATTCAACTTTCTCTTGTAACATCATGACTTTTCTCTGCATCTTAGGGGCACTTCTAGCATCACTGGTGGCACTTTGTATGGGTCTCTTGGTGTTACTCAAGGTTTATGGTATTGTACTAAACATGATGAAAAATACTCAAGAACTGTGAGGCATCACTTTTTACTGTGGTACCTAATTTACTGGAGAGATTAACTTCTCACGTGGAGATGATTAGTGTCACATGGAGTTTCAAGTGGATACTCATAACACTTGAACTCACCCTCCAGAGCCACAGGAGGTGACTATAAAAATGTTATACCAGTACAGTATGTACTTCAGTTAATTTTATGTAGTTGTGATTTAATACTGCATCTTTACATTAGTTTATATTTCTCTTGACTGCAAATTGTGCCATTTTGGGTAAGTGTTTGTGTAAGTTTTGATAAATCTTAACTTTTAATAATAGATTTGTTCATATTTTATGATAGCAAATGATACAATAGACTAATATTTACATAAATCTCATGCATTCATGACATACGAAATGCTTTCTTTCTCTTTTGGTATTTCTAGGCTACATGGTTTGTTTGTGGGGTTTTTCAAACTGTTGCAAATCTCCAAAAATCTTTCCAGTATGTTTATCAAAAAAAATCTGTATATAAGTGGACCTGTGCCGTCATGTTGATCAAGGGTGAACTGTATTCTTTTTAAATTTATTTTTTAGTTGGAGAATAATTGCTTTACAATGTTGTGTTGGTTTCTGCCATACAATAATGCAAATCAACCAAAATTATATTTATACATATATCACCTCCCTCTTGAGCCTCCCTCTTCTCCCCCCATCCCACCCCTCTAGGTCATCACAGAGCACCAAGCTGGGCTCCCTGTGTTATATAGCAACTTCTCATCAGCTACCTATTTTACATATGGTAGTGTATATATGTTGATGCTATTTCTCTGTTCATCCCACTCTTCCCTTCCCCTACAAGGGTGAACTGTATTTTAAAATTGATTATGATGAGGAATGCACAACTCTATGAGTAAAAAGCATTAAATTTTTTACTTTAAGTAGGCAAATTCTATGGCATGTGACCTATATATATGGTTATATATATATATATCTAGATATATATATATATATATATATAGTTAAACAGCTATATCTCAATATAGCTATTTAAAAAAAGAAAAAAAAAGAGAAAATATCAGTAAAGCATCTGTGTTTGACAGGAATATTGACAGGAATATCTGTCTCCTTCTACTGACAACTTTTTAGGAAGGTCTTTAGGACCCTTGGGATATGTGTCTTCCTGTGTCTGTGTGGCCAGCAATCTGGGACTATCAACAAGCATAACCAGAAAAAACCCCACGGAAAGCCTGCTCACTCTAACCAAAGGTCCAAGAAAAGGGCAGCCCATCAGCTAGTACCCACTCCACTGCAGCCAAATATCAAGGAAAAAACTCCCTCTGAGTTTCCGCTGAATTCCCCCATTCCTGGCGGTGCTGGTGGGGCTGAGTGGTGAGCTGGACTTCTGGCCCCATCTGGAGACAATGAAGTGGTGTGAGTCTGTGTTCTGCTTTTGCTGGGATGGTGTCTGTGGGGCCGAGTAGGGAATTTCCACTCCATTTAGACCTGCATACCACACCTAAAAGGGTGGCTGTCTGTAAAACAGAAAATTAAGCAGAGTCCAGATTGTTATAGAATAATACCCCAAATGTACAGGATACAATTAAAATCACTCCTCAAACCAAGAACCAAGAATATTTCAATCTGAATGAGAAAAGGCAATCAACAGACACCAACATGGAAATGAATTTAGATTCTAAAGCAGCCACTGTGAAAATGCTTTAATAAGCAATAACAAGCATGTTTGAAACAAAGGAAAAAATAGTCTCAGTAAAGAACTAGAAGATATAAAGAAAAACCAAGCGGAAATTTTAAAATTGAAAAATACAAGAACTGAAATAAAGAAGTCATTGGATGTGCTTAATAGCAGAACAAATATAAAAGAGGGAAACAAATCAATGAACTTGAAGATAGAACAATACAAATTACTTGATCTGAATAACACAGAGAAAACAGACTTAAAAAGACATGGAAAGAGTCTCAGGGACCTGTGGGGGCAGCAACAAAGGATCTAACATTTGTATCATTAGAGTCCTGGAAGGAGAGGATAAAATGTGGGCCAAAAAAGATTTGGAAAAATAGTAGTTGAAAACTTCCAACGTTGGCAAAAGCTTATTGATTCTAGAAGCCGAGTGTATCCAAATAGGATAACACAAAGAAATCTATGCCAAGCCATATCAAATTAAAAAACTAAAGACAAAGAAAAAATACAAAGAAAAAAATCTTGAAAGCCCATGGAAAGATGGGAGGCATTATATATGAACACAAAATGATTCAAATGACAGAGGATTTCTCATAAGAAACCATGGAGGCCAGAAGGAAGACTCACCATTTTTCAACCGACAGGCCAACTTCCAAAATTTCTTTGCTCCTTCCTTAAATTCACACTATTACTAAGTCCCTTCTTTAAGCATTCTTTCTCAAGCATTACTCATAAAATACAGCCTCATCTCTCTAATGAAAATGTTAATCTTTTTCATTATAGACATATCTCCATAAGTAAAAAATTATTAATGTGATTCAATATTTTGACTTGTTTAATTAGTTATTACCAGGCTATAGAAAATCCATTATTTTGAATATTTGGCTTTTAGCAACTTTGTTGAATTGTTACTAATTCTAATAATTTCAGAGTTTATTCTTTGTAATTTGTAGGTAAAACATCTGCCAACAGCGTGATTTTTCTCTGTGCCATTTTAAAGTTCCAATTATTTCCATTTTCATGCATTATAGTATTGGCTAAGAAAAAAATAATCTAGAAAAAGCATATATAATAATTGTCATAGGACTTCCTTGGTAGCACAGTGGATAGGAATCCACTTGCCAATGCAGGGGACACAGGTTTGACTTATAGTCTGGGATGATTCCACAGGCTGTGGAGCAACAGACCGTGCACCACAATTACTGAGCCTGCATGCTGCAACTACAAAAGCCCGTGTACCTAGAGCCTGGGCCCTGCAGCATGAGAAGTCACTGCAATGAGAAGCCCACGAATGGATATAAAGAGTAGCCCCTGCTCACTGCAATTAGAGAAGCCGCACAAAGCAACGAAGACCCAATGCAGTGAAGAAAAAATAAGTAAATAAATAAATAAAATTTAAATCAATTATTTAAAAAATGCAGTGTATCCTAAAGTGTGTTCCATAGGATTCTGGGTTCTCAGAATGTTTTGGGTAATGCTTGGTAAAATTTTTAAAAAAGTGTTTGTTTGCTTGTATTTTGTACAGCTTCTGGGTCTTAGATATGACAGTTTTCATTGCATGTCTGAGAAGTGGGTGTTGGGGACTCCTCCTTTCTTTCTTTGGTAGCACCTTTCATTTATTGGTGCTCTAAGGATTCACTTTGGAAAATGCTGCCTTAGAATTTCACTGTAATGGATGCTATGGACAGTTGGGTTGAAATAGCCATTCTTTGTAATGCTGAAGAAGTATCTTCCTAGTCCTGAAATAGTTACTGCAGTCTTCTTAGATGATGGGATTGAGTTTGAGAGAGGCAATGATTAAATAAAATTATTTTTTTAGTCTCATGTTATCAAACTGTTTGTAATAAACATGTATTAGCTTTGTAATTAGATAAAACCCCATAAAATGCAAATACTTGCTTGGTAGTTTTATCAGAATTGCTCTCTCTGTGGGGAAGGCAGATGCCATATGAGAGTCGTGTGTTTGGGAGAGGGAGCCCTCTTGGGTAGGGTAGAGCAGGGTAGAGGCCTGAGACCAATCTGGAGGTGGGAGATGTCATCTGCTTCCTGATTGGCTGCCAGCTAGATGCCATCAAGGGCCTGAACTTTTTTCTGCCTGTTTCACTTGTAGTCAAATTCACCATCAGTAAAGCTGACTGAAAATCTTCCAGGACAGCTGCTGCCATATTTGCAAGAGAAAGTCAAATATTTTAATCACTTTTTCTAACATTTAAACAAACTCAGTTTTCATGTAAAATTATCTTCTAACCCTCCAGAAAGCTGTTTATTTTTCTCCTAAGGAGGTAGAAGTTCAATGCTCCTTTTCAAATGGATACAATTTCTTGAAAGCCAGAAATTACAGCTCTTAGTTGTATCTTTTTTTATCGTGACTAAATCCCTTTGATGTTGGGTATTTGAATTTTCTTCTCTCTCTTAGTCCTTCCTTCCCTCCCTAGCTTCCTCTTTTTCTTCTTTCTTTCCTTTCTTCCTAGAAGAAGGACATCAATTAGGACAGGAAACTTTGTCATCTGAAATGACATTTTCAAAATGCCTTTATTAAAATCACCAAAAGTTAGGATATAGGAGATCCACTGAAAAAAAGAATAATAATAACAACATTGTATATAATGATAATGAGGCTTCTGGGATAGGTAAAGAAACTGCCTGCAATGCAGGAGGAACAGGAGTCACTGGTTTGATCCTTGACTGGGGAAGATCCCCTGGAGAGAGCATGGCAACCCATTCCAGTATTCTTGCAGGGAAAATCCCATGGACAGAGAAACCCTTCCGACTAGAGTCTATGGGATGGCAAAGAGTCATGCATGACTGAAGTGGCTGAGCATGCACATGAATAATGATAATAATAATAACAGTTAAGGGACTTCCTTGGTGGTCCAGCAGTTAAAACTTCATGCTCCCAGTGCAGGGGGCATAGGTTTGATCCCTGGTCAAGGAAGTAAGATCCTGGATGCCACATATTGTAACCTAAAAAATAAATTCTAATGAACTACTTTTAAATTTAAAAATGTCAGTTTTAATTAAGCACTTGCTATGTGGGAGGCACTATTCTAAGTCCTTTTTGTTTCTTTAAGTCTTACAATATTCCTAAAAGGAGGAATGATCTGTGTTTTACGGTTGGGAAATCAGAGAAATTAAGTAATTTTCTCACAAGAACATAGCTGGTAAATGACAGAGCCAGAACACAAATCCATGTTTCTTCCACTATCTGTTCAAATAAACTAAACTTGTGAAAATTAGAAATAATGAGTGTTTTCAAAGTGTTTTCTTTTGGGGGAAGAAAAAAAACGATAAAACTGTTGGTGCTCCTTCTTTTTTAAAATTAATTAATTAATTTTTTTCTTTACATCATCGTGTTGGTTTTGCCATACATTGACATGAATCTGCCTTGGGTATACATGTGATCTCCTGCCAGAACCCCTCTCCCACTTCCCTCCCGATTCCATCCCTCTGGGTCATCCTGGTGCACCAGCCCTGAGCACCTTGTATTATGGATCAAACCTGGGCTGGTGATTCATTTCACATATGATAATTTACATGTTTCAATGCCGTTCTCCCATATCATCCCACCCTTTCCCTCTCTCATAGAGGCCAAAAGACTGTTCTATACATCTGTGTCTCTTTTGCTGTCTCGCATACAGGGTTATCGTTACCATCTTTCTAAATTCCATATATATGCGTTAGTATACTGTATTGTTGGTGCTCTTGAAGAAAAAGAGAGAGCAGGGGAAAGAGGAAGGCATTTCAGAAGAAGTGAATCAATGAATGATCTAATATCAGAAGCTGCGGGGACCTCAATGCCTTCATTTTGTTGTTGTTGTTCAGTTGTTAAGTCGTGTCCGAATCTTTGTGACCCCATGGACTGCAGCACTCCAGGCTTCCCTGTCCTTCACCTAGCTCCCGGAGTTTGTTCAAACTCATGTCCACTGAGTCGGTGATGCCATTCAATCATCGCATCCTTCATTCTACCCCTGAGAAAACTGAGGCCTAGCCAGGGGAGAGAGGAGGGGGAGGGGGGAGGGGAGGAGGAAGGGGAAGGAGAGGAAGGGCCTATCCTGGTTTGCAGATGTTGGTTCAGAGAATGGATGGGAGTCCAGGTTTGGTGGCTTCCAACCCAGTTCTCCCCTCCTTCTGTTTCACCGGGCTGTCTTCCAAACAGTAAACTTTTTTTTTAGCTGTCACTCATTTTTTTTTTTTTTAAATTATTGTTTTAGCCATACATTGTTATGATATCACCATGGGTTTACATATGCTTCCCCTCCGGGTCCCCCCTCCCTCCTCCCTCCCCCCCGGGAAATCTCGCTGCACCAGTCCCGAGCATCAATCCTGGGCTGGCGATTGATTAGACACATGACAATTAACATGCTTCAATGCCCTTCTCCCATCTCATCCCACCCTTACCCTCATCCACAAAGTCCACAAGTCTATTCTATACATCTGCGTTCCTTTTGTTGTCTCCCATGTTGGGTTCTCATTACTGTCTTTCTAAATTCCATATATATGTGTTAATATACTGTATTGTTGTTTTTGCTTCTGGCTTACTTCACTCTGGATAATGGGCTCCAGTTTCGTCCATCTGAGTAGAATTGCTTCAAATGAATTTTTTTTTTAATGCTGAGTAATATTCCATTGTGTATATATACCACAGCTTTCTTATCCATTCGTCAGTTGATGGGCATCTAGGTTGCTTCCATGTCCTGGCTATTGTAAACAATGCAGCGATGAACATTGGGGTGCACGTGGCTCTTTCAATTCTGGTTTCCTCGGTGTATATGCCCAGCAGTGGGATTGCCGGGTCATATGGCAGGTCTATTTGCAGCTTTTTAAGGAACCTCCACACTGTTTTCCATAGTGGCTGTACTAGTTTGCATTCCCACCAACAGTGTAAGAGGGTTCCCATTTCTCCACATCCTCTCCAGCATTTATTGCTTGTAGACTTTTGGATGGCAGCCATTCTGACTGGTGTAAAGTGGTACCTCATTGTGGTTTTGATTTGCATTTCTCTGATAATGTCACTCATTTTTTTAAAAAGAATGTCTAAACCATCAGAAGTGCTAAGTGATAGGATAAAATTAATAAGAGCCTATTTGCCCTTTCAGATGGCGGGAGAAGCTCCCCAACTTGCTATTAAAGCTTGAGGGCATGACTTATGATTCTGTTTATGTTTATAGCTCTGCCTGGGGAAACATCTTGACCCTGATAAAAGCTTAGGAGCCCAGTTTCTTCCATAATTCAGAGATCATGTCTGGCATTTTTTGTTATCTTCTTGGTCAAGATCAAAACCAATAGACTTGTAAATCATAAACACTTCCTAATTAAGGAATCCAGATAGATGCTATTGGGTGTGTTGCAGAACCAGGAGAGACTTTTTCCCCATCTAGGATTTTTCCCCACTTGGGGCTTTTATAGTTCCTATGACATCTGGGCTTTTCTTTGTCATGGAATCAAATTTCAGCTATACCAAGATTTTGTATGTGTGTGTTTGTGACTTATTAATCACAGTAGCTAATCACGATGGTGTGATAACTCACCTAGAGCCAGACATCCTGGAATGTGAAGTCAAGTGGGCCTTAGGAAGTATCACTATGAACAAAGCTAGTGGAGGTTATGGAATTCCAGTTGAGCTATTTCAAATTCTAAAAGATGATGCTGTGAAAGTGCTGCACTCAATGTGTCAGCAAATTTGGAAAACTCAGCAATGGCCACAGGACTGGAAAAGGTCAGTTTTCATTCCAATCCCAAAGAAAGGCAATGCCAAAGAATGCTCAAACTACCACACAATTGCACTCATCTCACACGCTAGTAAAGTAGTACTCAAAATTCTCCAAGCCAGGCTTTAGCAATATGTGAACTGTGAACTCCCAGATGTTTAAGCTGGCTTTAGAAAAGGCAAAGGAATCAGAGATCAAATTGCCAACATCCGTTGGATTATCAAAAAAGTAAGAGAGTTCCAGAAAAACATCTATTTCTGCTTTATTTATTATGTCAAAGCCTTTGACTGTATGGATCACAATAAACTGTGGAAAATTCTGAAAGAGATGGAAATACCAGACCACCTGACCTGCCTGTTGAGAAACCTGTATGCAGGTCAGGAAGCAACAGTTAGAACTGAATATGAAACAACAGACTGTTTCCAAATAGGAAAAGGAGTACGTCAAGGCTGTATATTGTCACCCTGCTTATTTAACTTATAAGCAGAATACATCATGAGAAATACTGGGCTGGAGGAAGCACAAGCTGGAATCAAGATTGCTGGGAGAAATATCAGTAACCTCAGATATGCAGATGATACTACTCTTATGGCAGAAAGTGAAGAACTAAAGAGCTTCTTGATGAAAGTGAAAGAGGAGAGTGAAAAAGTTGGCTTAAAGCTAAATATTTAGAAAACTAAGATCATGGCATCTGGTCCCACCACTTCATGGCAAATAGATGGGGACAGAGTGGAAACAGTGTCAAACTTTATTTTTTTGGGCTCCAAAGTCACTGCAGATGATGACTGCAGCCATGAAATTAAAATCTGCTTACTCCTTGGAAGGAAAGTTATGACCAACCTAGACAGCATATTAAAAAGCAGAGATGTTCCTTTGTCAACAAAGGTCCATCTAGTCAAGGCCATGGTTTTTCCAGTGGTCATGTATGGATGTGAGAGTTGAACTATAAAGAAAGCTGATCGCCAAAGAAGATGCTTTTGAACTGTGTTGTTGGAGAAGACTCTTGAGAGTCCCTTGGACTGCAAGGAAATCCAACCAGTTAATCCTAAAGCAGATAAGTCCTGGGTATTCATTGGAAGGACTGATGTTGAAGCTGAAACTCCAATATTTTGGACACCTGATGCAAAGAGCTGACTCATCTGAAAAGACCCTAATGTTGGGAAAGATTGAAGGCAGGAGGAGAAGGGGACGATAGAGGATGAGATGGTTAGATGGCATCACCGACTCAATGGACATGAGTTTGGGTAAACTCCAGGAGCTGGTGATGGACAAGGAGGCCTGGCTTGCTGCGGTTCATGGGGTTGCAAAGAGTCGAACACGACTGTGTGACTGAATCGAACTGAACATAACTGAATAATAGTAGCTTAACTGTTTGCCATCCCTGGTGGCTCAGATGGTAAAGAATTCGCCTGCAATGCCAGATGACCTGGATTCAATTCCTGGGTCAGGAAGATCCCCTGGAGAAGGGAATGGCAACCCACTCCAGTATTCTTGCCTGGAGAATTCTATGGACAGAGGAGTCTACAGTCTAGGAGTTGCAAAGAGTTGGACACAACTGAGTGACTAACAATTTTGCTTTCACATACATATATTGCATTATACCAGATGGAGTTCTCTAATCCTCCCTTTATTTTATTTCATTTATGCTTGTAACAACCTTCTTAGACTGAATAATGCCCCCCACCCCCAAGATGTTCACATACTAATTTCTGGAACCTGTGAATATATTCCCTTACCTGGTAAGAGACTTTGCAGATGTGATGAAGGATCTGGAAGTGGAGAGGTTATTCTGGATGTTCCGAGTGGGCTTGGTGTGATCATGAGGGACAGAGATAGGAGATCAGGGAGAAGAGAAGATGGAGGAAGGGGGAAGAAGCAGCCTTTAAAAGGTCAAAGAGGTGAGGCACAGATTTTTCGCTGGAATCTCCAGCAGGAACCAGCCCTGTGGATGCCTGATCTCAGCCCCATGGCAATCAATTTGGACTTCTGACCTTCAAAACTAAAACAGAAAAAATGTGTGTTGCTTAGAGCCAGTAAATTTGTGTTAATTTGTCACAACAGCAATAGGAAACGAATATAGGTAGGTGCTATTAATGTCTCTGTTTTACCTATGACGAGACTGAGACACACAGAGAGATTAAATACTTCATTCAAGGTCACACAACCAGAAGTGGCAGAGCTGGGTATCAAATAGCTCCCGCTGACTTGCCTACTATGCTGTTTGACCTAAGACAAGGCACTGTATTTCCCCAATTCTCAGTTTTCTCATCTCTAAAAAGTAGCTGATGATCTCTGTACAACAGTTTGTTAGGGGGATTAAATGAGATAATACTTGATAGTCTAGATGGGAATATGATGGTAATGATGATGGTGATGATGATGGTAGGGGTGGTGATGATGGTGATGACGATGGTGGTGATGATGATAATGGTGGTGGTGATTACGACACTGATGGCGATAATTACGGTGACAGTAAAGAGGCCCATTGTGAGGTGCAGAAAGTCAGTAGTGTACCTTTGAGAGGGAGGGTGTGGAGTGGACAGGCCAAGAGAGGGTGGAGGAGGAGGTTTTTGCTCTTGCTTCTACTCTACTTTTGACTTTGTTCTTAGCCTTCGAATGTCTTTTGTTCAAGCTACTGCCCAAACAGCCCTCCTCATCATGCCAACCCCTTGTCCCAGATGCCCTCCTACCCTGCCACATGGTCATATGTAGCTCAACTTTTTAACCAGCTCCTTTGTACTAATAACAAGGACCAGAGCAGAATCCAAAGAGGAGACTGCTGTCAGCTTAGAGAAACCACCAGAATCTCCCATGTACTATTCCTTGGTCCAGCTGTCAACTCAAACAAGAGTCAACATGGAAATTCTCAGTGGGAATTGGGAAAGTGGATTTTGAGAGATCAAAGTAGGTATATGTGCATATGTGGAATTTTTTTTTTCTGAATATAGAAGGTCTATATTAGATTATTGTATAAAGTAGAGGAATGGATACAGAATAATATTCTTCTCTAATCTTACCACTGGAGAGAATTACCACTGTATTATTTTGTTTATTACCACTCAGTATATTTTCCACTCATCTTTTTTTCCTCTGTATTGATAAATACTGTGGATAGATTTGTATCATTTCTTTTTAAAAAATATTTTATTGGAGTACACTGTTAGGTTGGTGTATTTTTACTCTTTTCAGTTAATAATCTATTGTGATTTAAGGTATCATTAAATCTTGTTCAAAGGATGCTATTTTTATTAGTTTTGTAAGATATTCTATTTATGTTCTATTCTCTCTCTTACTAAAAATATTTATTTACTTGGCTGTGTTGGATCTTACTTGCGACATGCAGAATATTTTGGTTGTGGCATGTGGGATCTAGTTCCCTGACTAGGGATCAAACCCAGACTCCCTACATTGAGAGCTTGGAGTCTTAGCCGCTGGACCAGGGAAGTTCCTCTATTCTTTTTATATCATATGTGTCTGAATGAATACGGAGGATGAATGTCATCAGCATTTTAAAGATTTTGAATAACTTCCTTGTTGATTTTTTGGCTCCATTTCTGGGTAAAGCAAGCCCAGCAGTGACTGTGGTCTAGTTTCAGGAGATCAGGACAGGGAGGAAGTTGATAAAGTCTTTCTTTTTTCAGAGGATGTGTGTGAGTCTGTCCTTTTGGAGGAGAAAAGGAGCTAGTCTTGAGGACCCAGAGGTCTTCCCATGTGCCATCATGGGGCTTGTTTGACTCTGTATTGACATTCCAGAAGCTCCTTACTTTTCAGCTAAATAAAATTGGCTCTGAGATGTGTGGGTTTTGTTTTTCGCCAAGTATTGTTCGACTGCAGTAAATGAGAAATAAAATTTGAAATACTTCTGATGGGTTCCCTCATTTTTCCAGGTTTGAAATTTGCATAATATCTCTCCAACAAGCTTTTTTTTCAAAAGCATGAAAACATTCCTCTGAGGAAGAAGCTCTGGGACAGATATTCAAAGGGGGTCAAGATCTGGGCTTCTGTGGCACCCTGGACTTGTTTTTATCTTATCCTGGAGGGGCCATTCTCCAGAGGTGACCCCGATGAAGCACACCTGCCAGAGTTCACGCCTTGCTCGGTCTCCCCTTTACTCTGCGTAGCCTCGTGACTTGCTTTTGACCAATGCAACAGAAGAGACTTTGCCTGACTCCTGCCATCATGTCATAAGAAGCTATTTACCATCATGATGGTCATGCTGTGAGGAAGCAAAATAGCCCAGTGGGGGCCTTGGGCCTTGGGTCAGCACCCAGCTGTGGAGCCAAATGTGTGAGTGAAGCGCCATCTTCGATGCCCAGCCCAGCTGAGTCTTCAGATGACTCCAACTCCAGTTACCATAAGTTTAGACTGCAACTACTTAAAAGATCCACAGTAAAAATCTCTCAGCAGATCCAGTTAACTCATGAAACATAAAGGAATAGTGGTAAACTACTGTTTGTTGCTGTTGTTTTGTTTTGTTGGCCATGACAGGTACATTCTGGGATCTTAGTTCCTCAAACAGGGATTGAACCTGGGCTCTGACAGTGAAAATACAGAGTCCTAACCAGTGGATCACCAAGGAATTCCCATAAATTATTGTTTTAAGCCACTATATTTGTGATAGTTTGTTTCACAGCAATAGATAATCCAAATTTATTGCCTGTAACATAGTATAAGCATTTCTTAACCGCAAGAAACCAGGAACTCTTTGAAGGCAGAACCTGTATCTTAGCATTTTTGGTATTGCAAACTAAATCCTGCAGTGTAATTGAAACAAACCAGGAGAGTTCAAACAGTACTTTATGGAAAGCCCTAGAATAACAAAAGAAGAAGCTACAGAGAACAGTATAAAATTTACAGTTTATCTACTGAGTGTGCCATTCATTTTCTGCTTATGGTCCACCATGGAATATTTCCTCTAGTCACTCAGTTGTGTCCGACTCTTTGAGACCCCATGGACTATAGAGTCCATGGAATTCTCTAGGCCAAAGTATTGAAGTGGGTAGCCTTTCCCTTCCACATGGTATCTTCTCAAACCAGGGATAGAACCCAGGTCTCCTGCATTGCAGGTGGATTCTTTACCAGCTGAGCCACAAGGGAAGCCCAAGAACACTGGAGTGGGTAGCTTCTAGCTCCTGGTCGGCTTCTATGTGACAGGTCATTCTTTTTTCTTTTTTCACTTTTGAAGAAGTAAATATACTTATTTAAAATAAGTTGTTTTAAAGTTAAAAAACTCTTCCCCTCATTCCTGTCTGCATCCACTCAATTTCCTTCCCTAAAGGCTCCAATATTTTTGTTTTTTCTTATACTTTCTAGAAATATTAGATTACATATATTATCTATCTATCTATCTCTCCATCCATCCACATATACTCTTGTGTGTGCTGGCATACCATGTACTCTGTTTTCATATAAAATATATCTTTCATTTTATTCTTTTGTATGTCTTTTATTAAAAATAATATATATTATATAAGAATATGCATATATATGTTGGGCTTCCCAAGTGACTCAGTGGATAAAGAATCTGCCTGCCAATGCAGGAAGCACAGGAGACGCTAGTTCTATCTCTGGGTCAGTAACAGGGCAAAGCAACTCACTCCAGTATTCTTGCCTCAATAATCCCATGGACACAGGAGCCTGATGGGCTACAGTCCATAGGTCACAAAGAGTTGCACATGACTGAAACGACTGAGCAGGCATATACATGTTATGTTGCAATCCACAATTTATTTTATATCCTCTTGGTGAAAGGCATATAGATTATTGCTGAAAGTGGAAGTTGCTCAGTTGTGTCTGACTCTTTGTGACCGCAGGGACAATAGAGTCCATGGAATTCTCCAGGCCAGAATATTGGAGTGGGTAGCCCTTCCCTTCTCCAGGGGATCTTCCCAACCCAGGGATCGAACCCAGGTCTCCTGCATGGTGGGCAGATTCTTTACCAGCTGAGCCACAAGGGAAGCCCAAGAATACCAGAGTGGGTAGCCTATATCCCTTTTTCAGTGGATTTTCCCGACCCAGGAATCGAACCGGGGTCTCCTTCATTGAAGGCAGATTCTTTTTACCAACTGAACTTTTCCAATTTGGAAGCCCAGATTATTGCTAATATTTTGCTATTTAAAACAACACTGCTATAAAAACTATACAAACATTATTCCATGCTTGTGTATTTCTCAGGAGGATATATCCCTACAAGTGGCTGTCCGAGTTCATGATTCCTTTGGGAGGGGGGCTGTTTGCAGGAGAAACCCCATCTGGCCACTAAATGCAGAGATGACACAGGCACCTGGACATGCTTGTTGCCAGAGCAAGACTAGATCTCCAAGGAGTGCATGGCCTTGGGGAGATACGATTTTTGCTCCGACAGCCCAAGGCATTAAGTGCTGGGTGGTGAGGGGTCCTGGGGACTGGCTTAGAGAGGTGGATCATTGAGCTCAGGGGCAAATCCCAGAGAGTTATTTTCACATGTAAAACTGACTTTATGCTGGTATTGGCTCAAATGGGGATGAGCTACGTGCTGAATCTTTAAGAATTGTTTCAGAGTTTCGTAGAAGAATGGACCAAGTCTTGGCTTTGCCTCCTGGCCCAGAAACAGTTCCTACAAGCTACTGAAAGTTTTAAAACATTGTTTCACTTAGAAATAATCTGTAGCTCAGACTTTGTCAAGTTAGATTGGCCTTTTTCTTGAACTAGAAGTCTAGAGAAAGGCTTTTTTCAGCATTGCAGGCAAATGGGCCCTTTAGCTCGATCAGGGGCGATTCTCAGATATGGCCAGAAGATGGCACTGGACGCAAATGATTCCACCGGCAGTAAGGCCTTTCAGAGACGCTTCGATGTCCAGATCCAGCCCGAGCTCCACGGCCTTTCCCTAAGCTTCTGAAGCACATAATCCTTAGTAGAACATGATGTCAACGAGGAAGCCCAAACTGGGAAAGGACACAATGAAAGCAAGCCAACAAACTAACAATACTGAACAAAACAGTGAAATGAGTGTCAGAGGGCTGTCTGGTTCCCACGGGCACCAAACTGGCACTAGGGAAGCTGACTTTCCCTGCCCCCAGTTCAGTCCATGAGGCTCTTGTCCAGACTTGGCAAAGTCTCAGCCTTGGAGGTGTCTTTGCTCGGCTTTTCCAGGGTCTTCTGTGGTTCTGCTCAGGGCCACGGCTTCATCTTCCGACCTTGTGTCCCCTGCTGCTTGCTATCCTTGATCTCAGGTGACCTTGACCTGCAGCAGCTTGAAGCAGGAATTTGATTCCCAAGCAGAGATTGAGGTTGGGCTGTGGCAGGGAGAGTCCTGAAACTTAGTCTCTAGGCCATGATGGCCAAGGGTCAGTGACAAGGCCCTGGCTGCATGGCTTTGCAGAAAATGAATTTCTACCAAAAAAAAAAATTGGAAAGTAGTAAAACAGGAAAGTGTTTATTAGAAGGGAAGAAAAGGATACATGTGGATAGATTCATGGGCGAGTTCAGAGAGAGAGCTGTGCTTTCACGTGTAGTTTGAATCACTTATATGAGGCATTTCGTCTGGGTTCCTTTGGCCAATATTCTCAGTCTGCCTGATTCTGAGTCTGTATTTGATTTATCTCAGGGTCCTCCCATCATGTGTGAAAGAGGCCTATGGGTAGGTTGGCATCACCTACTATCAGATGGTACCCTTCCCTTTTTTACCTCCAAGGAGCCTTATCTGTGTCTGTATAGTTGGAAAGGTCTCCCTGATGTTGAGAATGAGAAATATGTGGTCTCCTGTCTGGGCAGAGCTCAGCTCCTTCTTTTTTTCATCTTGGAGTATCTGTCCAAGGGGACATACTCCAGCTGTTCAGTCTGGGGCCCATCTCTCTCCTGCCTCACTCTCACTCTCAGGCCCAGGGTCTCCTAACCATCTTCTGGAGGGCCAGCCAGCTTTGTTCCTGCCTGACTGTGGGGCTGGTGGGAAATGCACATGCCTCCTGTGGAATCTTTATTTATTTATTTATTTTTTAAATTTTCTTTACATTATCGTGTTGGTTTTGCCATACATTGACATGAATCTGCCATGGGTATCTTTATACCTGCTTCCTAGCCCTTCTTTCTCAGCCTCCCTCCCTCTCTTCTGAGTGAAGTCTTCATGGCTTTGCAGAGGTTGGAAAAACCATGACTGCTGGGCATGGATCAGGTTGCCTTCTCCTGAGTGTGTCGGGTGCAGGGAGGCAGTATCTGGACAGGTCTCTTTGTGATCTGTGGCCCAAGAGCTGTCTTTATAAAGATCCACTGATGGGGCTGGGATGGGAGGACCTCCTGGCGAAATAGAAGTGATGGGGCACAGACGCTGATCTGATGATGCTGTCCACAGTGGCACTGTCCTCTTCTCTCAGGGAACCTCTTTCCCTGCCGAGGACAGGGATGCTCCTGGAGAGAGCTGGGTCTAGACAAAGGTCAGAGGGTGGCAAAACCGGTTGACATCCAGAGTGGCAGCTTCCCCTTCAACTTTGGCATGGCTGAGCCTGAAACCAGGTAGGACCCTGTGGGGCTCCTGGGCACAAAAGCCTTTCTGTGTTCCCCATTTCTTGATTACTGGAAACAGGTTTTGTTTAGCCTCCAGGACCATCCCTGAGTTCCAAAGGGCAGGTTCAAACAGTTGCTAATCAAGGAAGAGAGGGGTGCAGAAACAAGGAGAAGCAGCAAAGAAACAACAGTGCAGCCTTGGGGCAGTGTTCTGGTCCTCCCTCAAGGGATACGCACAACAATACCTACGAGCTGTTCTGCAGGTACTGAAACCCCCACCAGGTGCGAGAGGTTAACTGTTCCCTGCCTGCAAGCAGGTAGACCAGACCAGTTGGGATCAGAAGGTTGACGATGCTGACTCCTAATTACCTCACCACCAACCAATCAGAAAACTGTCCATGAGTTCATTACAACCTTCTCTTTGAACCGTTGCTATAAAACTCCTCACTGCCTGATCCAGGTGGGGACACACAGTCTTGAAGGCATTAGCCCACTGAGTCCCCCTTTGCCTGGCAAAGCAATAAAGCTGTTCTTGCCTATGTCACCCAAAACTCTGTCTCTGAGATTGAATTCCGTGCTGGGGTACAGAGGCCAGATTCGGTTTCAGTTCTCACCTTGCCCACCCTTACCCGTGTACACTCCTGATGGCAGCTCTGGTCCTGCTGCTTCTGATTCTGCTCCTTGCTGTTGGAGTGACGCCTGATGCAGGTTTGAGTGACACCCAGGTTATAATGTTCTGACACCCAGGTGCTCTGTGGAGGAGGCGAAGGCCAGCAAGGTTAATGAAACTAGAGTCTTTAGCTAGACACGAAAAGAGGCACAGGATATGAAAAACAGAGAAGGAAGAAGCAAAGCAATAAAGAAAATGGAAATCTTGAAATCTTGAGCTATTTGGGGAGTCTAGTCTCCAGAAGTGGATAAAGCCCTAGGAAATAAATTGGAGGATGGCACAAAGCCTGGCTTTCAAAGACCAGAAAATTTCCTTGGGGCAAGAGAAGGGGCCAGAAAGGGCAGAGCTATCCTATAAAGCAAGCCTTTTCTTTTCTTTCTTTCTTTCCTTTTTTTGCAGATGCCTGCACTATGACTGGAGAAGGAAATGGCAACTCACTCCAGTATTATTGCCTGGAGAATCCCATGGACAGAGGAGCCTGGTGGGCTACAGTCCATGGGGTTGCAAAGAGTTGGACACACTGAAGCGACTGAGCACACACACACACACTCTGAACCAAAGGGATGAGAAAATAGTTCAGCTTTGCCCACAGCTTCTCCAGGTACCAGACCCGGTCCTATAAGCCTGCTGGCTGATTCGGGCACTGTGCAGACCGCTTGAGGATGAGGAGATGGACAGAGCTCTTTGTCTCTCCCTCATCAAGTGGATACTGGCCATTACATATTGACCACTTAGTAAATGTCCGTTTCTATGCTAAGTTTGGTGTGTATACCTCTTCATTTAGAGAGCTTCCCTGATAGCTCAGTTGGTAAAGAATCAGCCTGCAATGCAGGAGACCCCGGTTCAGTTCCTGGGATGGGAAGATTGGCTGGAGAAGGGATAGGCTACCCATGCCAGTATTCTTGGGCTTCCCTTGTGGCTCAGCTGGTAAAGAATCTGCCTGCAATGCTGGAGACCTGGGCTCCATCCGTGGGTTGGGAAGATGCCCTGAAGAAGGGAACGACTGCCCACTCCAGTATTCTGGTCTGGAAAATTCCAGGGACTATAATACTTTGTCCACCTGATGTGAAGAACTGACTCTTTGGAAAAGATCCTGATGCTGGGAAAGATTGAAGGCAGGAGGAGAAGAGGATGACAGATGATGAGATGGTTGGAATGCATCACCAACTCGATGGATGTAAGTTTGAGCAAATTCTAGGAGTTGGTGATGGACAGCGAAGCCTAGGGTGCTGCAGTCCTTGGGGTCTCAAAGAGTTGGACGTGACTAAGTGACCTTCATGTCCACGTCCTTTTCATTTAGACCTTGCATCAACTCTCCAAACTAGGTCCTGCTGTCCACTCTATTTTACAAATGAGGACTCTGAAGTGCTGTCAATGTGTTACCTGCTGGAGCATCCTAACTATGGGTATGTGGGCCTGATGGGAAATCTGCCTTCAGCTGCAGAAGCCCCACAGGATGATACTCTCATCCTGAGTGATGCGGTGTCTTGTTGCTTGTCTTCCAACCCATTGGCACAAGGAGTCAGAGAAAACCATGCTCTCAAGTTTGGGGAAAGTAAGTCAGAAAAACTGGACCACCATCACTCCCAGCCCTCATCATTCTCCTTCTGGGCCTATATCGTTTCTGCTCTGTCATGGGACCCTCTCCCTGGGTCACCTAGCCACCACAGAGGAGAAGGGAAGGACATCTGAGATTGAGCAGAAGCATCACCAAGTGTCAGAGAGGTTTGGAAGTGGGGAGGATAGGGCTTGGCTTTTAGCAGTGAGGGGTGGGCAGGTTGCAGACTGGCAGTCGGGCTCCGAGGAGCATGTGAGATCTTAGTTCCCCAACCAGGGACTGAACCCACAGTCCCTGTAGTGGAAGCTTGAAGGCTTAACCACTGGACCACCAGGGAAGCCCCACATCTTCCTTCTGTTTTTCTCGTTTCTTCTCTCAAAGCCTTCACTCATTATTCCAAGTGAAGCAGGAGGCGGCTTCTGCATTGCTGAGTGGAGACTACTCAATACAAACCCACTTTATTTGTCTTGTCAGGAGTCCTTAAAATCTGGCTAGTGTTTTTGTGTCCTATTGGCAGTAATTGGAAAGCCTGGCCGTTGTGAGACCAGGGCTGTGGCCTGGGTGGGAAAGAAAGCAGTACAGAGGCAGATACTGGGGAGTCCCCAAGAGGAAGGAAAAGGGGGCTGCAAGCAGAGTTATCAAAGTTATTATTCTCAGGTTTGGAATATTTTAAGATCTTGATATTAACCGGAGTTGTTGGTCTTCCTCAATCTGTAGAAATCAATCCAGGGCCAGACAAAAAATTCAAGCAAAGCTTTATTTGGGCTAATCTGGCTGCATGAAGGAATTAAAACAGATATGTAATAGGTTTCTTTGAACGATCGCTCCCTGAATGAGGGGTGAGCTGGTTCCTTATAGGGGGATGAGGGTAAAGGTGAGTCCACGAGTCCCGCTGGTGAGGTGGCTTAGGTGGTTTGCCTACCCCTTTGGTGGTGCTGTGTGGAGGGGGCTTGTGAAGTACCCTGCTTTTACTCCTGACTCCCCTGCTTTTGTTCCTGACTCTTCAGAAGTAGCAGTTGCATTTTTGGTCTTTTGTATCTACTTGCCCATAATTTTGCTCCCCCTGTGAATGCACACAATAATTTTAGTCCCTTATAGTTTCTTGCTATTTTGTTGCTTGAGATGTTTTTCCAGGTGCAAGCACTGCAGCAAAGGATCCCAGGTCCAAGCCTGTCTCGGTCTGAATTTCTTCTTGAAGAACAAGAGACAAATCAGGCCACAAATATATTGATCTGGGTCAGAGAGAGCTTGTTTGGAGGAATGCGGCATCTCCAGGGTTGGCCGGTAAGAGGATGCTGATGAGAAAGTCAAGGCCAGTGTAGTAGTGTGGATAGGGATCATGTTGTCCCCTGATCTGGTCCACCCACTCAGTTGGGACACTGATTCTGGGAACTGGGAGATCCAGGCTGGGTCCCACTTCCTCTAAGTATAAATAGATGCCCTCTGTCTGCTGTCTTGCCTTCCGATGCAAGACCCTCTGGGCTGCCCACCTGGCCAAGCTCCCTGGTTGGGTTGGGTGGTGTTAAGGGAGAACAGTGAGCAGAAATCAAGATTGTGGGGAATGAACCTCCAGAGTTTGGAGGTGGAGACTTCATCTTGTACCCAGCCAACTCCAGAGAATTCTGTCTAGGCAGACTCAGCTCCCAATTCCTTGGAAGCTGGAAGCATCTGGAGAAGAGTAAGCTGCATAGTTTACAATGGAGAACATGCCAGGTTGTATTCAGTGCTTTCTTTTCTGTGGCTCCATATTTATAGCCTAATGCTGTGGCCTTGATCCTAGGGTTTTCTCCTTTTCAAAGAGACAAAACTTTTCCTTCTAGCCTGATTGCACTGAGGCTGCCCTAAGGAAGGCAGAACATTTGCTAGGAGGGCTTTGGCTGGGCAGGCAGCTGTTGACAGCCTTTCCTTCCACCTGTGAGAAGTGTGGGGCTGGTGGGAAAGTTAGAGTCAGGCAGGCCAGCAAGCAGATGGTTTCTCCCCTTTGAGCAGAGTCCTGGAATCCTGGTGTTTTGCAAAAGTTTTACTTTTTGTTTTAGGTTCAAAAAATTCATTAACAAAAGAAACCACTCATTACACACAAATAAACAATTTCAATATTTAATAGAACATTGTTTAACTTAATTTCAATATATAATCATTAAAAAAGAAATAGAAACCATAGAAAGAAGTAGCAGCATATATATACGTATATATATGTATATATATATATATGGAGAAAGCAATGGCAAGCCACTCCAGTACTCTTGTCTGGAGAATCCCATGGACGGAGGAGCCTGGTGGGCTGCAGTCCATGGGGTTGCTAAGAGTCGGACATGACTGAGTGACTTCACTTTCACTTTTGACTTGCATGCATTGGAGAAGGAAATAGCAACCCACTTCAGTGTTCTTGCCTGGAGAATCCCAGGGACCGGGGAGCCTGGTGGGCTGCCGTCTATGGGGTTGCACAGAGTCGGACATGACTGAAGCGATTTAACAGCAGCATATATATATATATATATATATATATATATAATAAATTTGGGTAAAAACTTATATCCAGACTTATATATATATATATATATATATATATATATATATATACACACATATATATGTATATATATATAATCAATTTGGGTAAAAACGTATATCCAGACTTGAGCAGCTCTGGAAAGTCCTGAATGACAGACATCTGGAGTCCCTATTGGGAAAGGTCCTTGATAGTGGATCCACCCCATAGATGAGATTTCAAATTGCAATTCTGGGGCTCCTGCTTATAATCCCAGGATGCAAACTTATATCATTGTCAGTTTGCATGCAAAAATGCCACTCTAGTTTCTCTTTAACTTTTATAATGCTGTTTGTTTCACCTTGTGAGTCATACAATTCCCTTAGACTGGAGGAGGCTGGCCAGGCTCCCAGGGGTTCAAGGAATTCCAAGACCCACTCTTTTTCTTTTCTAAACTGCCACTTGGCTTGCTGATAATAATTGGTGTGTTTGCAGGCAGGCATGTAGTGCAGGCAGGGTCCAGGCAAGGTCAGAAGTCAGTCAGAGGCCTGCTTCCCAACTTCTGAAGCCTGAACAAGACTACCTCCACTTTAATTTCTCCAGCACCTGAGTATATTGTGGGCAGGGTAGGCAAGAGGTTGGTAGTTTGAGGAGTTTGTGTAGGTTTAGCATAGACCTGTTTCTGGTCTATGCTGTATTAACATGGGCGACTGCCTCAGATGATGAGGTATAGGGACTGAAAGGGGGCCTGATTGGCACTCCTGGGTCACAGAATTGTTGTGACCCCATGTTCTTGCACCCCAATGGGAGGGGATGCTGAGCTGGGACCAGGGGAACTGCAGGTAGGGTGAGGGGATACGTGTCTGTCCCTTGGCCTCCCAGGCTGTGGACAGGGTACCAAGCACATGTGCTTGGGAACTGGCATCTGCTCTGCTCCTCCCACATCTGTGTCCTCCTGCCATGACTAGTGAGGTGGGCCTGGCGCTATTTGGAGGACAGCTTTTCCTTCCCTATTCTTAGCTCACAATTTCTCAAGAGAGTCCCCATCCCTCCTCTGGCAGGGCTCCCAGGTGGCTGTGAAGAGGGTGTGGCTGTTTTTCCAGAACATCAATCTCCAAGAGTCAGATATGCTCCTTAACAATCTGCTATGGATTGACTGTGAATTTTTTTAAGCCTTCCCTGAACCTGTTTATGTTTCATTAAACTCTTTTATTGATCCTCTTAATTTTCTCTGCACTGATTTACTCTGGGCCCTGACTCAACACACCTCTCCCTGGCTCTTGGCCACAGAAGTTTCCCAAGCGTGCCTCTGCTTCAGGCCTTGGCCAAGGGGCAAAGTCCTCAGAACTGGTCTTGGTGCCCCCGATGTCTGCCACCGCTCCCTCCTATTCCTCTAGATTCAGGAGGTGTTCAGACCTCCCCCTCCTTGGCCCCTAGTCTCCATTTGTCTTTTGAATGCTCAACCCCAAACAGTGAGTCTTTGCTGGGGCAACTTTGGGCTGCCATTGGCTAGTGGTGGAGACATTTCGGGGTAGGAAGTTCTCTAAGTCCACTTTGTATGTGGCTATCTATTTTGCTTTTGGAAACAGATAATAGAAATAATGCTCATTAAAGCTGTTTTCTGTGGCAGGAAGAGGTAGGAAGTTTGCAGAATGACTGCCAGACCAGCCTGGGAAATTTACAGATGAGCTGTCTCAGTCCACTGTCCCTTGCTCAACTACATTGATTTCTACTTACATGTGGCCACTGAAAAAGAAGAAGTGGCCTCATTATGTGGGTATGGTGACTGGAAAAGAAATGGGTGTCAATCACCTACCTCCACTCACTGGTGGATTTTTAAAAGAAAATGATGACAACAGCTGTCTTTTATTTATTAATTTATTTTGCCTCACCTTGGGGCATGCAGCATCTTAGTTCTCCAACCAGGGTTCGAACCTGTGCTCCCTTCAGTGGAAGCTCAGGGTCTTAACTGCTGGACTACCAGGGAGGTCCCTGCTCATGGATGTTTTTATCAGTGTTAGATTAGGGCCTAGCTCCTCTGCTCCTGTTCCTCTGGGCTGGTTGCTTGTCTATCACTGGTTTATTTCCTCCCAAGTGTTATTTGGGACTTGGGTTTCTAATGACTATTTCATCTGCCTTATGAGAAAAAGTAAAAAATAATTTATTAAATTAGGAGATTGGGATTAACATATATATATACTACTATATATAAAATAAATAACTAATAAGGACCCACAGTATAGCATAGACAAGTCTACTCAGTATCCTGTAATAACCTATAAGGGAAAAGCATCTGAAAAAGGACAGATATATGTATATGTATAACTGATTCAGTTTGCTGTACACGTGAAACTAACCCAACATTATAAATAAAATTTTTGCCCAATGAAAATTTAAAAACTGCATTTTTATGTACCATGCTGATGCATGATAAAATTTGTGTGTCTCCGTGCAATGAAGGAGGTAGTATGGAAACTATTCTGTTCAATTTTTCTTTAAATACAAAACCATTCTAAAATAGCATGTTAATTACAGGCATAGCTGAATTAATTCATAAAAAATGCATTTTTTACATTTTTATTTAATGTATCATCTATGTATTTGTGGTGGAAGTGTCATCTGTTAGCTTTCACCATTTTTCCAGAACCAGGAATTCTCTGCTTCTGTTTTCCTAAGGAGAAACATTTATAAAATATTCAGTGAGAAAATTCTGAACATGTTGGCTAACTCCTGCATTTCCTTTTTTCCTACTCTCTCAGAGTTACATAATCCAGATAGAACAACGCAGAATCTTCTATGAAGTGGCCTGGTTCTTAGTCAGGGTTAAGAGACTGTCTTGACTGCTCTCTCCATGGCCCCAGTTCAGTGGACATGGCCCCGTGGGCCTGTTGGCTACAGGGGAGGTTCACTTCCTGAGGCCTTGACTTTGGCTCCCTGACCATGAAGCTCGCCCAGCCGCGTCCACAGTGTGCAGACTGTGCTTCACAGGGCACACCTCCATGGCTCTCTGGAAATGCAGGCACTGCAGGGCTGCATAGTCACCATAACCATCTTTTAGCAGATGGCCGAAAAGCATCTTGTGTGAAACCTCTTCTGATTTGCACTGAATCCCCTTTTGGAATACTACTCAAGTATTTCCTTTCTGTTAAAAAATTATTTTATTGAAATATAGTTCAGTTACGGTGTTGTGGTAATTTCTGCTATTCAGCAAAGTTTATATATGTGTATATATATATATACATTCTTTTTCATATTCCTTTCCATTATGGTTTATCCCAAGATGGTGAGTACAGTTCCCTGTGCTATGCAGAAGGACCTTGTTGTCTATATATTTGCCTGATTTTCCATAGGCTTCTGGAAAGAGCTTTCAACATTCACCACTTCGCTAACTTAGTCTCCAAACGTTCCAAGTATCTGGGAAAATAAACCCTGCATTTTTCTTCCCAAGGTATTAGCATGTGTCTAGGTCCTTACTCTTTCAGGAGGCAGCCTGCACATGCCCTGTAACAGGGTGGGAAATAAGAAATTGTGGCCAGAGATCCCTCAGTGCTAGTCCAAAGAGTCTCACATTTCCCATGTACCCCAGTATCTTCTCTATGTGAAGGTACTCAAGGTCGCGTGAGGATGCCTCTGTCATCTGGGGTAAGAACTTGACCACTGTTAGCCATTTACACCCTAAGTGAGAACAGAGTGACAATATCCATTCAGCAAACATGTGGACACCTGTTCTGTATGGGCACCAAGTTTGGTGCTGGGATCAGAAGGAGGAGGAAGACTGGTCTTGGCCTTCCAGGGCTTGAGGAGAGGGACAAAAAACTGGGGCAGTGGGCTGACAGATGTCTTGCAGGGACTAGTTGGAGGGACAATTTTCTCTAAGGGGAGGGGCAAGAGGGGCTGGTTGTCTGGATGGAGTCTTGAAGCTCTGCTGTGTTTGTGGTATTTGTGGGGCAGAAGGAGATGTATGTGGTTGGAGGGAGCAGTGTGGGCAGAGGTGGGGGGCTTGGTTCACCGTGGAAGGGTTAGTTGCCTTTGCAGTGGGGAAAGCTTTGGACACAAAGGGTTGAGATAAGAGACGAGTCCTCAGAGAACTGGCTGGATCCCTCAGATAACTTGGGCTTGGAATCTCCAGGCTCGTGAAACTTGATTCTGTCCCCAGGGCATAAGTTGGCCCATCCTGAGACTTGTATACTCAGTCCCGACTGCCAGCTTGGAGCCACTCCCTTCTTTTCTTGAGCCATGATTTTTTTCCCATGCGTGGCTGGGAGCTGTGCCCTGAAGGGGATGGGAAAGGACCCTTAGTTACCCCACCAGAGACAGAGGCGGTCCCTGAAATGACGCCGCGATCTCTCTTTCCATGCCCTCTCTGAAGGCTGTGTGGTTGACCTGCATGGTGACCAACATCTCTCAGACAGCAAAGACATGCTGGAGACACTCAAACCTCACCTCTGACCTCAGGCCTGGCTCCACTTGAGAATTCCCAGCGACTCCCCTGAATCACTGTCTGAAATGAGGTCATTTGAGCTTCCCAGTGTGATGGATGCCATGTCTGGGGCAGAGAGGAAGCTGTCTTCCTGATACCTTGGCCCCCCAAGGCCTCTGTGTCTGTCCTTGATATTTACGACTCAGCCAATTTCCCTGCCCTGTGAAAACACCCAGAGCAGTTGGCATTCAACCTCAGCCGGGCTGTGAGCTGCTTGGGAAGCCTCCGATGTAACAGCCATGGAGGAAAAGGGATATCCATTCTGCTTTCCCACTGTAGCCCCTCTGTTCAAATTTCTATGCCTGTATCATAGCAGAATTAATGACTGGAGACATTACACTTGGGATTGTTACCACCTGGGGACCAGTTCTGTTGGCATCCAATGTTTAGAGGCATGCTGCTAAATATTCCTGCAATGCACAAGATAGCCCCTGCCATGCACAGAATTATCCAGTCTCAAGTATCAATAGTGCTGAGGTTGAGAAACTGCTCTAGAGTGCCTGGGGACACCTCCTTCAAGGAGGCTTGGATAAAGTTCTTTCAGTCACCTCTAAGTCATCTGTTTAGTAGTCGCTATTCTCTTTCATTATAGAGGCCTGCCAATCACAGTTTGACTGGCAAACTCCTTTGCATCAATCAAAACTCATCTAAAGTGTCACTGTCTCTAGGAAATCATTCCTGGCCTCCCAGAATCCTGACTATGAAAGTTAATTAATTCCCTCTCTGTCTTCCTTTTCAACCTGTATACATGCATATATGTATATGTATACATACATATATGTATGTGTGTGTGTGTGTATTTGGCTGTGCCATATGGCTTGTGGGAACTTAGTTCCCTGATCACGGATTGAACCCATGCCATCAGCAGTGAAAGTTCTGAGGCCTAACCACCAGGAACTGCCAGGAAATTCCCAACTTGCAGGCATTTTGAATGTTGCTACTTTCAAGCTGCACAGTAATTCATTTCTTTTTTCCCCTCTTTTTTCTTTTTTATTGAAGTACAGTTGACATATAATATTACATTGGATTCAGGTGTACAACAGTGATTTGACATTTACATACATTATGAAATGATCACCATGATGTCTGGTAACCATCTGTCACCACACAAAATTATCACTGTGTTATTGACTATATTCCTTATGCTGTATATTACATCCGCATGTCTTATTTGGCTTACAACTGGAAGTTCGAACCTCTTTAAAAAATATTTCGCTGTGTGAGACCACTTTTTTCTTTCTTTTTTCATTTTCAATTTGATAATATTCTATTGAACATTTTTATATTCATATTCAGGTATAAGAGTATTCTGTAATTATTATTTTTCTACTGACGTTTAGTTGACTTACAATGTTGTATTAGTTTCAGATGTATAGCAAAGTGATTTAGTTATATATATATGTATGTATATATTCTTTCTCAGATTCTTTTCCATTATAGATGATTATAAGATATTCAATATAGTAACCTGTACTGTAGAGTAGGCTCTTATTTGCCATTTATTTTATACATAGCAGTGTGCACATGTTAATTCCAAACTCCTAATTTATCCCTCCCCCTCTGAGGAGAGGGAACCGCAGGTCCAAGGGCTTGAGAGAACAGCCTAAGGAGCTTACCACATTCAGGAATCATAGTTAAAATAAATGTTAATGAAAATTTTCTTGAGTTGGATTATATGAATCCCAGGCTTTCTAAACAGAATCTCTTTTCTAGGTTTCTAGCTTCTAGCACAGGGCCTGACACAGTATTTATTCAATAAACACATGTTCAATTGACTTGATAATGAGAAGAGAGGGTTTTACAAAATGGAGATGGTAAAAAAAAATGAAAAGAATTTCTGGAGAGCACTGGGGATTTTTTATTACTTTTTAAGGATTTGAAATTTGGGCCTTTTGTTTTGGATTTATAACTTTTTTGGTCAAATGAAGACCTGTAGCTTTGGAAGCAGTGTGGGTGTGCACGTGAAATGGTAACTGGGGCCTAGTGCTCCTTTGTGGAAACGAATGACTCATTTCTCTTTCTTGATAACAAGCAGGTACAGAGAGTGTTTAATCTGAAGGAATGTGCAATCCTAAATATAGATTTGCTAATGAGGGGTACCTCTTGCTAAGTAAAGAAAACTGTGTTTTCAGTTCCATAATTCCTGAAGCCCCGGCCCCCTCCTCCACTTGAGGGCTTTGTAGGTACTGTGGGGCTTTGAGGGGAAGGAAAATGATTTTTATTCCAAGTAACTGTTTCTAAGCCACAGCAGAGGTAAATTAATTCACACAAGAGAAATGGCATCAGTAATATGGGAGGGCTGACAGTTTTTCTCAGTAAGGACTGAAGCCATCCAAAAGTGGCAAGGGGCAAGCTTTCCCACAATGAAAGAGAAAGCCTGGGAAATATAAGAAGACATTAAGGAATAAAAGCCAAAGATTCTGCACAAGGGCTTCCTTTTGTGCAAATAAAGGCTTGTTTGGGGACTTTAAGAACCTATACTTAATATTACTTAGCCATAAGAATGAAATAATGCCATTTACAGCAACTTGGCTGGATCCAGAGGTTATCAGGCTAAGTGAGGTAAATCAGACAGAGAAAGACAAATAGCATATGATACCACTTATATGTGAAATCTAAAAAAATGATACAAATTAACTTATTTACAAAACAGAAATAGACTCATAGACACAGAAAACAACTTTATGGTTGCCAAGTGGGAAAAGTGGCGAGAGATAAATTAGGAGTTTGGGATTAACAGATATACATTAATCTGAGTGTCAGTTGCTCAGTCATATCCGACTCTTTGTGACCGCATGTACTGTAGCCCACCAGGCTCCTCTGTCCGTGGGATTGTCTGGGCAAGAATACTGGAGTGGGTTGCCATTTCCTTCTCCAGGGGATCTTCCCAACGAAGGGGTTGAACATGAATCTCCCTCATGGCAGGCAGATTCTTCACCATCCGAGCCACCAGGCAAGTCAACAGATACACTTTACTGTATATAAAATAGACAACCAAGAAAGACACAGGTATCTATATTCAATATTTTGTAATTACCTATAGTGGAAGAGAATTTGAAGTTTTATATATATATATATATAAAACCAAATCACTTTGGTGTACTGTCGAAGTGAACACAATATTATAAATTACACTTCAGTTAAAATAAAAAGAACCTACACTTTCCACACCGTTAAGCTGTCTGAAGAGGCTAAATGCAGCTGTGATGAAACTAGGAAAACGTTTCCCATTGTGTTCAAACAGGATGGACAAGGGAGGCTGCATCCTGGATCATGATTTAAATTCTGATGCAAAGACCTGCCTCTGGAGGAGGAAGTCAAGCCCCAGAGCTTAAGAGTTCGAGGGATGGGCTAGCTGGGAAACTAGGAGCACCCAGGCAAGGCACTGAGCTCTGTGGGTGTTTTTAGCAGGTTGCTAGTTTTATTAGTGTGACGGTTACAATGTGAGGCCATTCTGCCTTGAATCCTACTTTTCTTGTAAACACTGTTTAAAAAATTTTAGCGTGTGATTTTGCAGAACCCAAGATTTTTCTAGAGTGCGTTCTAGCAAAAGTGCTAGGATATGCATAGCTGTTATGTATCACTTCAGCTGCTTCTTCACACAGCCCTGAATGGCAGGTAGGGCGTGTGCATGCGGCAGGTGAGGGACCTACGGAGCATTAGGGAACGTCCAGGTGGCTCAGGTGGGGAGCAGTCCAGCTTCTAGCTACTCCTCGGCCAGCTCAAATGGGGAGACCTAGGTATTGGACTTGGACAATGTAGTTTAAATGAAATCAGCTCAGGTCAATTCCACCCCAGACCATTCAGCCTGATCCCATGATGTACCATGGATGGTGCAGTGGGGCAGGATTGTGCCAGCTCATGAGAGCAGTAATTTTGCAAGCCCGTTGTTCAATTCAGCCATTATTGAATATTAAATCATATAAACATCAATAACATAAATGATACTTTAAAAAGGTAATGCATATTCAACACTGTCACTTTCTCATTATTTTATTACCTTTTGCTCTTTTCTATGCTCTGGGGGATATTTCCATCTATTGTAAGTGAATGATAGAAATACTGGATTATGGGACTTTCCTACTGGTCCAGCGATTAGGATTCTGAGCTTCCACTGTGGGGTCTTGCATTTGATTCCTGGTCGCAATGGTGTGATCACTCACACTTAGCTAGAGCCAGACATCCTGGAGGGTAAAGTCAAGTGGGCCTTAGAAAGCATCACTACAAACAAAGCTAGTGGAGGTGATGGAATTCCGGTTGAGCTATTTCAAATCTTAAAAGATGATGCTGTGAAAGTGCTGCACTCAATATGCCAGCAAATTTGGAAAACTCACCAATGGCCACAGGACTGGAAAAGGTCACTTTACATTCCTATCCCAAAGAAAGGCAATGCCAAAGAATGTTCAAACTACTGCACAATTGCACTCATCTCACATGTTAGTAAAGTGATGCTCAAAATTCTCCAAGCCAGGCTTCAGCAATACGTGAACCATGAAATTCCAGATGTTCAAGCTGGATTTATCAAAGGCAGAGGAATCAGAGATCAAATTGCTAACATTGGTTGGATTATCAAAAAAGCAAGAGAATTCCAGAAAAACATCTATTTCTGCTTTATTGACTGTTCCAAAGCCTTTGACTGTGTGGATCTCAATAAACTGGAAAATTCTGAAAGAGATGAGCATACCAGACCATCTGACCTGTCTCTTGAGAAACCTGTATACAGGTCAAGAAGCAACAGTTAGAACTGGACATAGAACAACAGACTGGTTCCAAATAGGAAAAGGACTACATCAAGGCTATATATTGTCACCCTGCTTATTTAACTTGTATGCAGAGTACATCATGAGAAATGCTGCGCTGGAAGAAGCACAAGCTAGAATCAAGATTGCTGGGAGAAATATCAATAACCTCAGATATGCAGACAACACCACCCTTATGGCAGAAAGTGAAGAGGAACTAAAAAGCCTCTTGATGAAAGTGAAAGAGGAGAGTGAAAAAGTTGGCTTAAGGCTCAACATTAAGAGAACTAAGATCATGGCATCTGGTCCCATTACTTCATGGGAAATAGATGGGGAAACAGTGGAATAGCATATTAAAAAGCAGAGACATTACTTTGTCAACAAAGGTCCGTCTAGTCAAGGCTATGGTTTTCCAGTGGTCATGTATGGATGTGAGAGTTGGACAGTGAAAAAGGCTGAGCGTGAAAGAATTGATGCTTTTGAACTGTGGTGTTGGAGAAGACTTGAGAGTTACTTGGACTGTAAGGAGATCCAACCAGTCCATCCTAAAGGAGATCAGTCCTAGGTGTTCATTGGAAGGACTGATGTTGAAGCTGAAACTCCAATACTTTGGCCACCTCGTGCGAAGATTTGACTCATTGGAAAAGACCCTGATGCTGGGAAGCACTGGGGGCAGGAGGAGAAGGGGGTGACAGAGGATGAGATGGCTGGATGGCATCACCAACTCGATGGACATGGGTTTGGGTGGACTCCAGGAGTTGGTGATGGATAGGGAGGCCTGGCGTGCTGCAGTTCATGGGGTCACAAAGAGTTGGACATGACTGAGCGACTGAACTGAACTGGCAATTAAGATTTGCCAGCCTCATTGTGCAGCCAGGAAAAAAAAACAACAACAACACCATCACCACTACCAAAGAAAAACTCTGAGTGATGTATGCATCTCTCCCTATTTTCATGTTGTCCTGGCCCAACATTTGGGGAATTGGGATTAAATGGGAGAATTTACATCACAGACACATCGGGGCTTTCTCTCTCCTCTCCAGAAAGCTAGTTTTTCACCAGCACAGCACTGGGAATAACCATGGTACATTGGGGACTGAATGGCAAGGTGGAAGAGGGAAGCCTGAAGGCTCAGCCCAAAGGAAAAAGACTCCTGAGAGCAACCTTTCAGGACAAAGTTAACAAAAGGAATGAAAAATGTTTTCATGGAAATCTTACTGTAGTGAGTGGTTCCAGGATGCTCAGAGCACAAGGACACACTTTCAGGATGGTCTGGGGACTTATCGCAAACATCCATGCTTATGGCAAGTAGTGACTGCCTTTGAAGGCTGGTAACCCAGGAGGACAGAGCTCTGTGTGGTCATTGTTTCAAACCAGCACCTGCTCAGAGCCTGACACCTAGCAGGTGTTTCATGAACATTCGTTGAAAGAAGGAATCATGTTTAGGGCTATTTATTGCTTTATTTCCACACAAAATGGCTCTGTGGTCTTTGATGAAAACCTGGGCCAAAACTAAGGCAGTTGGCATGAAGGAGGGGGATGAATGTGAGAACAGTTTAGAGAGTAAAATTAAACAGACAGGACTTAGATGATGGGTTAGCTAGGGAAGGTGGAAAAGAGGAAGGTGTATATTAATTTCCTAATTTTTAATTAGGAGAATTTCAAACACCTAGTAATGAGGATGGTATAATGAAATCCATCACCTAACCTTTACAATCATTAACATTTTACCATATTTGCTTCATCTGCTTTATTGAAGTATTTAAAGTAAATTACACTCATCACGACATTTCAACTCTGAATAATTCAGCACACATCTCTAACAAATTTTCTAATGTCACCTAAGACCAGTTCATAGTAAAAACTTCCCAATTATTCCCAAAATGTATTTTACAGACTGTTTGTCAAATGAGGATTTTATCAAGGATCAAACGCTAACCAGGAAAGGTCAATATTTCTCTGAAAGGGACAAGATAGTAACAATTTTAGGCTTTGCAGGTCAAGAAACAAAATCAAGTAAGCCTACAGATTTTAAACCCCCAAATTAAAAAATCCCCAGATCTTTCTTAACTCATGGGCTGCATAATAGGTGGTGAGCTGGCCTTGGCTTGCTCACCAGAGCCTGTTCCTGCCTGTGGGCCCCATAGGGAGTGATGGAGCAGGCTTGGCTGGCCTGGAACTCTGTAGCCAGAGGTGTTGTCATCAGAGGAGGGTGTAGAGGGCCCCATGGCTGGGGTTCAGCTGGAAGATGGGGTGCCTCCCACAAAGGTCTTCACGCCTCCTTGCTGTGGCATGTTGGGCTCCAGGAGAGGACCACAGCCTCCCCAGACAGCAATGGGAGGGGCATCTGTCTTCCTTCATCCTCCCACCCCAACTCCAGAGGGTCAAGCATGAGAAGAGGGTGGGTGAATTCAGTACCTCCATCCTGACTCGTCCTCCTAGCTCCAAGGACTGTGATCTTGGCTTCTGCTGGAGGAGTGGGTGGCTGTGCCTTGAATTGAAAATGAGACTGAAGTTCTAAGATGAATAGGATTGAGCCTTAAAAGCCAGAATGCCTGTTACTTTAATTAACTGCAAATGACCACAAAATTAGAGAATCCAACTGGGATGTCATTACGGGAGCTGCTCCCCAGCTGGAATTGGATGGGGAGGTTGTGAGTGAACTCAGCAGGTCACAGGAAAATGAAAGCTTCCTGTGTATATCCTCACACACTGAGATTCCTCCCTAAGCCACCACCAAAGTGCTGGGAAGTATCTCACTCGAGCTTCTCAGCAATACTCTTGATATTTTCATAGTGGAGAATAGGGCAGAGCCTCCAAGATAAGGTACGGTTGGCCTGACAACAATCTGATCCATCACATGAGAGTCTGACTAATGTTGCCAAGTAATATTCAGAATGCCCAGTTGCTTTTGAATTGTAGATAAACAAGGAATACTTAAAAAGTACACAAATGTCCCATGCAATACTTGAGATATAGTTACACTCAAAATTGCCATATGTCTGAAGTTCAAAGGTAACTGGATATCTTGTGATTTATTTGATGGATCTGGCAACACTAAGTTTCAGGGACCTTGCAAAGTATCCATCCCAAAATTCTAATTTGTCCCTCAAGTTACTGGGAGACTGTAGACTGCGTATTCCAGGAGGGATGAAGGTTAACAACTATAAATCCCACTCACCATGTAGTAGCACATGCTAGCCACTGGGGTTGGCATTTGACTGTTTGCACCCCTTCCCAAGAGCCCTGGAAGACAGACAGTCCTAACACTATCTGTTGTGAAGCCAAATCTGGCCTCTGCACCTTGACACTGAGTTAAATCTCGAAGACAGAGTTTGGGGTGAAGTAAAAAAGAACAACTTTATTGCTTTGCCAGGCAAAGGGGGCCACAGCAGGCTAATACTCTCAAAGTTAAGTGTCTTGATCTGGAGGTGGTAGTGAGGAATTTTATAGTAAAGATTCAAGGAGGAGGGTGTGATCAGCTCGTGGACGTTCTTTGGACTGGTTAGTGGTGAGGTAGGTGGGAGTCTGCATCATCAGCCTTTGGGTTCCAACCTGTCTGTGGGGTCTACGTGCTTGTGGGCAGCATACAGTTAACTTCACCTGGTGGGGGTTTCAGTAACTGCAGACAGTTCAGAGACATTTTTAGGTATATCCCTTGGTGAGGAGCCAGGACCTTGCCCCAAGGCTGCACTGTTGTTACTTGGCTGTTCCTCCCTTGTCTCTGCGTCTCTTTCCTTCCCTGATTAGCAACTGAACCTGCCCCCTGGAAATTGAGGAAGGTCATTAAGGCTGAATGAAGCCCATTTCCTGTAATCAAGAAACAGGGGACACAGATAGGCTTCTGTCCCCAGAAGCCCCACAAGGTCCTGCTCAGTTTCAACTGTACAGATGAAAAAGCTGAGGCTCAGTAACTCATCTCAGGGTTGAACTAAGTCTGTCTGTCCTCAAAGCCTTGCTGTCCTTTTTGGGGTGCTGTCCCCTCTGCAGTTGGATACATGTAAGAATGAGCACCCAGGAAGACTGCCTGGGATGCAAGAGAAAACATTTTGGGGGCTGGTAGCAGAGAAGGCTGAGAGCACAATGCCCCTTGAGCCTCAGATCACACAGCATCATTTGGGATATCTGTTTGGAAGGCTGTCAAGGTCTGGGGATCCAGGTATTACAGAAAGGGGGACCTCTTTGGGGGCCTGAAAGTGGGCTCTTGTCAAACACTCAGAAATGTACTGTCTGAGGAGACACATGTGCTGACAAAGCAAGAGACTATTGAGAAGGAGCTCCTGCGGGGAGACCAGCAGGGTAAGGGATCTCAGGAGAATTGCTCTGCCATTTGGCTCACAGTATCAGGTTTTATGGTGATGGGGTTAGTTTCCAGGTTGTCTCTGGCCCATCATTCTGACTCAAGATCCTTCTTGGTGCCATGCATCACCAGCCAAGGTCAATGCCAGCAATGAGGATTCTGGGAGGTTGGTAGGACACGTGGCATCTCTTCCCTTCTTTTGACCTTTCCTGAAGTCTGGTCTGTGGTTCAGTTCAGTGCAGATCAGTCTCTCAGTTGTTTCTGACTCTTTGCGACCCCATGGACTGCAGCATGCCAGGCTTCCCTGTCCATCATCAACTCCGAGAGCTTACTCAAACTCATGTCCATTGAGTCGGTGAAGCCATCCAACCATCTTATTCTCTGTCATCCCCTTCTCCTCCTGCCTTCAATCTTTTCCAGCAACAGGGTCTTTTCAAATGAGTCAGTTCTTCAAATCAGATGGCCAAAACATTGGCATTTCAGCTTCAGCATCAGTCCTTCTAATGGATATTCAGGACTGATTTCCTTTAGGATGGACTGGTTGGATCTCCTTGCAGTCCAAGGGACTCTCAAGAGTCTTCTCCAATACAACAGTTCAAAAGCATCAATTCTTCGGTGCTCAGCTTTTTTTATGGTCCAGCTCTCACATCCATGCATGACTACTGGAAAAACCATAGCTTTAACTCAATGGATTTTTGTTGGCAAAGTAATGTCTCTGCTTTTTAATATGTTGTCTAGGTTGGTCATAGCTTTTCTTCCACGGAGCAAGCGTATTTTAATTTCATGGCTGCAGTTACCATCTGCAGTGATTCTGGAGCCCAAGAAAATAAAGTCTGTCACTGTTTCCATTGTTTCTCCATTTATTTGCTAAGGAGTGATGGGGCCAGATGCCATGATCTTAGTTTTTTGAATGTTGAGTTTTAAGCCAACTTTTCCACTCTCCTTTCATTTTCATCAAGAGGCTCTTTAATTCTTCACTTTCTGCCATAAGGGTGGTGTCATCTGCATATCTGAAGTTATTGATATTTCTCCTGTCAATCTTGATTCCAGCTTGTGCTTCATCCAGCCCAGCGTTTCTCATGACATACTCTGCATAGAAGTTAGATATGCAGGGTGACAATATACAGCCTTGACATACTCCTTTCCCAATTTGGAACCAGTTTGTTGTTCCATGTCTGGTTCTAACCGTTGCTTCTTGACCTGCATACAGGTTTCTCAGGAAGCAGGTCTGATGTTGCCATCTCTTTAAGAATTTTCCACAGTTTGTTGTGATCTACACAGTCAAAGGCTTTAGTGTAGTCAATGAAGCAGAAGTAGATGTATTTCTGGAATTCTCTTGCTTTTCCTATGGTCCAACAGATGTTGGCAATTTGATCTCTGGTTCCTCTGCCTTTTCTAAATCCAGCTGGAACATCTAGAAGTTCTCAGTACACATACTGTTGAAGCCTAGCTTTGAGACTTTTGAGCGTTACTTTGCTAGCATGTAAGATGAGTGCCTTTGTGTAGTAGTTTGAACATTCTTCAGCATTGCCTTTCTTTGGGATTGGGATAAAAACTGATCTTTTCCAGTCCTGTGGCCACTGCTGAGTTTTCCAAATTTGCTGGCATATTGAATGCAGTATTTTCACAGCATCATATTTTAGGACTTGAAATATCTCAGTTGGAATTCCATCACCTCCACTAGCTTTGTTCATAGTGATGCTTCCTAAGACCTATTTGACTTCTCACTCCAGGTTGTCTGGCTCTAGGTGAATGATCACACCATCATGGTTATCTGGACCATTAACACCCTCTGACATAAACCAAAGCGGGATCCTACATGACCCACCTCCCAGAATATTGGAAATAAAAGCACGAATAAACAAATGGGACCTAATTAAAATTAAAAGCTTCAGCACAACAAAGGAAACTGTAAGCAAGGTGAAAAGACAGCCTTCAGAATGGGAGAAAATAATAGCCAATGAAGCAACGGACAATTAATCTCAAAAATATACAAGCGACTCCTGCAGCTCCATTCTAGGAAAATAAATGACCCAATCAAAAAGTGGGCCAAAGAACTTAACAGACATTTCTCCAAAGAAGACATAAAAATGGCTAACAAACACATGAAAAGATGCTCAACATCACTCATTATTAGAGAAATGCAAATCAAAACCACAATGAGATATCACTTTACACCGCTCAGAATGGCTGCAATCCAAAAATCTACAAGCAATAAATGCTGGAGAGGATGTGGAGAAAAGGGAACTCTCTTACACTGTTGGTGGGATTGCAAACTAGTACAGCCACTATGGAAAACAGTGTGGAGGTTCCTTAAAAAGCTGCAAATAGACCTGCCATATGACCCAGCAATCCCACTGCTGGGCATATACACCGAGGAAACTAGAATTGAAAGAGCCATGTGTACTCCAATGTTCATCGCTGCTTTGTTTACAATAGCCAGGACATGGAAGCAACCTAGATGCCCATCAACCAATGAATGGATAAGAAAGCTGTGGTACATATACACAATGGAATATTACTCAGCATTAAAAAAAAATTCATTTGAATCAGTTCTACTCAGGTGGACGAAACTGGAGCCTATTATCCAGAGTGAAGTAAGCCAGAAGGAGAAACAAAAATACAGTATACTAACGCATATATATGGAATTTAGAAAGACGGTAACGAGAACCCAGCATGCGAGACAGCAAAAGGAACACAGATGTATAGAACAGACTCGTGGACTCTGTGGATGAGGGTAAGGGTGGGATGATATGGGAGAATGGCATTGAAACATGTTAATTATCATATGTCTAATCAATCGCCAGCCCAGGATTGATGCTTGGGGCTGGTGCAACGAGATTTCCCGGGGGGAGGGAGGAGGGAGGGGGGTTCTGGAGGGGGAGCATATGTAAACCCATGGCGATATCATGTCATTGTATGGCAAAACTAATAAAAAAAAAAAAGATAGGGTTTGTGAAACAGCATAAAAAAAAAAGATCTTTTTTGTAGATATCCGGTCAACAGATGGTGGAGTAGAAGGATGTGCGCTTGTCTTTTCCTGCAAGAACTCCAAAATTGCAACTCACTGAACAACCATAGACAGGAGAATGTTGGATCCCACCAAAAATGATACTCCACATCCAAGGACAAAGGAGAAGCCCTAACAAGATGGTAGGAGAGGCAAAATCGCGTTTAGAATCAAACCCCATACCTGCCAGATACTCTCAGAGGGCTCAAACAAAACCTTGTGTACACCACAGCAGGACACAGAGGCCCCACAGAGACTGAGAGACTGAGCCAGACATGCCTTTGACTGTTTAATGTGTCTCCTGCAGAGGCATGGGTCAGCAGTGGTCTGCTGTGGAGACAGGAGGGACTCTGGTGGCAGCAGGCCTGGGAGGCATGACATGTGGCATAAATCCTCTTGGAGGAGGTCACCATTAACTCCACCATACAGCCACCGAGCAGATGACCCACAAACTGGAGAACAATTATATCAAAGAATTTCTTGCACTGTTGCAAAAGTTCTAGGGCCCACAACAGATTCCCCAACCTGGGGATCTGGCAAAGGGACTGAGAACTCCCAGGGAATTTGACCTTGAAGGCCAGTAGGATTTGATTACAGAACTTCCACAGGACTGGGGAAACAGACTCTTGGGGGGCACAGACTAAATCTTGTGTACACCAGGACCCAGGAGAAAGGAGCAGTGACCCCATAAGAGACTGAGACAGACTTGCCTGTGAGTGACAGGAGTTTCTGGTGGAGGTGTGGGTTGACAGTGGCCTGCCGTGGGGTCGGGGGGCGCTGAGTACAACAGTACTGGGAGCCTTGGGGCTTGCTGGCATAAGTCCTTTTGAAGGAGGTCACCATTACCTGGTTGGTGGAAGCTTGTTATTGATAATTCTGTGTTTCTTACCAGGGCCTCATGTTTGAGATAACTCATGCAATTGATTTCTATGGTGCTTGGCCAAGGAGGGTGGTTTCAGTCCATGGTTCCCCTAACACAGGGGGAACATCCAGGGGCTGACAGGGGTTGAGGTGAGAGATGGTGAGGGTAAAGAGAATGTTAGACAGGTGAACAAGATGATTAATGAGCAGGATTGGGGAGGCAGAGCCTGACCTAGCTAATGTGTGTAGGAGCTGTGTGTGTGTTTACATGTGCACCTGGATCTCTTGGAGGCCGAATCCTTGAACAGGAAGATATCTTCTTCTCTCCCCTGGGATGTTGGCTGTGACTACACCTGTTGTACTCAGATTCCCTGAAACCCTGGAATTTAAGAGGTTTCAGACTGTGCAAACGCAAGGTCTGGGTGTGCTCAATACCTGTTCATTTTCTTATCATCTGTGCTGCATGGGGGATTGTTGAGTAGAGGAGGGCCCCCAATCCTGGATGTGGGGTCCAGGGAATGTGTCTTGCTAATGGCAGTTCTGCGACCATGTCAGATAAGTGTGCACAGGTTTCAGGATGACGTTGTTGGGGTCTAAGAGGCTTGTGAAGCCCCTCTTCCCCGACCTTGGGCTTCCAACCATTGGGCAGGAAATCACTTTGGGCAGGTGAGTGCCTCAGCCACTACCTGGGTACATTGCCCTTAAGGAAGAGGGGCAGCCCTGAGAAGTTCCCCTCTTTAAACACCCGTGTCAGGTGCTCTTTGCACTCTTTGAGCTACGACCTTAAAATGTGACAGGTGTAAGTCTCAGGTGTCCCAGAAGCCATTCTTGCCCAGCCTTATACGCTGTCGGGCATCACCCCCCATGCGTGCGGACTCAGGAGTGGCTGCCTATGGTCTATGCAGCTATGCACATCTCTCTGAAATGCTAGGAGACCCAGGGCTCAGGCAGGGGTCAGGGGATGTGGATTCACTGACAGATGAAGGAGGGGGAATGGAATGGGGCATCTGTGCAAGTGGCACATGGATTTCTCCAAACCAGCCAGTCAGTGGCTGCTGGTATATCCTGAGATGTGGGGAGAAGGGCAGAGATGCTGTGGGGAAGATGGAGGTGAATGATGGAAGGTCTAGTGAGCACAGGTGTGGAGGAAACAGGTGCAGTGGGAAGGTGACCCTCTCCTCCAAGAGGCCTGAAAAATGATGGTTTCCGTTGGCTCTGTAGGACATGATGGTGCAGTTTAGAAACACAGAGGAGAGGCAGTGAAGGGTGAAGACCAACAGTCATCTGTCATGTAGGGGCAGCTACGGGACCCTGCTCCCCTAAGCCACTTTATTAATGGGCGAGACCAGTAGTGCCTTTGTTAAAGTCACAAATGATTCTGGACTGAGAAGGCTTGGGAACCACCATAGGGAGGACTGACAAATTAATACCCAAATTAGAAGCTTGAAAATAAATGGGCAGCAAATAAGAAATGCCCTGGAAAAGAGAAAATCCAGTAGAGATTTAATGACCAAGTCTGTTGCCTATTTAGGAGAAAAAAATTCTCCTAGCTGATTTCGGTGCTTTAAAAAGTGTGTGGTTTTTAAATTAAATTATTCCTAATTTTTCAAAAAGAATTGATTTTTGGCTCAACTGGGTGCCTTTTCCCCCCGTCTTAAGTCAGTATGTGTAGACACTCCACTCATCAAATACCATCCTGGGAAGGATTGCTACTGACAATGACCTGAGTGCCAAGGCTTCATAAAACCACAGACTGGAACTAACTAACTCATTTTAGATATGAAGGGGCCTCAGAGATACTGGGTCTCAATTCTTTATCATAAAAGAGAAGTGCACAGAGCCTGGCCTGGTGTGACAGTGCCTGGCCGTGTCAGGCCAGGCTGTCTGTGCCCTGTCCTCTACCATACTGGCATGCCTTCTCCTTCACTGTCTGTGGAGTGATTCCTAGTAGCCCACAAAAGGGAGTGACACCACTTCTTTTGTTTTATTATTATTAATATTTATTTAATTAATTTAGCTGTGCCAAGGCTTGGTGGCAACACTTGGGATCTTAAGTCTTCACTGTGGCACACGAGATCTTAAGCGGCGGCATGTGAGGTCTACTTCCTTGACCAGGCATGGAACCCAGGCCTTCTGCATTGGGAGTGTGGAGTCTTAGCCACTGGACAAGCAGGGAAGTCCCAGGAGTGACGCCACTTCTGACACCACATGTATTTTTCCCATGGTAATTCTGTCATTCTCCAACACCATGTGGGTGTCCAACCATGCATTTCAATCCTGACACTGCCTTCTGGAGGTGGCACAGACCCCACAAGTGAAGGACTCAGTCCCACAAGACTGCCTTAATTTCAGATGCCACCTGCAAGGCCCAGGGACCACCTGTAGTTCTGACTGGTCATACCCTGGGACGTTCTCACAACTCCTTGCTAGGTTCAATCATTTGCTAGAGTGACTCGCAGGACTCAGGAGAACTTTGTACTTACCTTTACTGGTTTATTATAAAGGATACCTCATAGGAATAGTCAAATGAAAGAGATGTGCAGGGTGAGATATGGGCTCCTGTGCCCCCTCAGGACACATCACTCTCCCAGCACTCCATCTGCCACCTACCCGGAAGCTCTCTGAACTTCATTGTTTAGGGTTTTTTTATGGAGGTTTCATATGCAGACCTGATTGATAAAATCTTTGGCTGTTGGCAATTGATGAACTCAATCTCCATATCCTCTCTCCTCTTCAGAGGTCTAGGAGGGGTGGAAAGTTTTATTTATTTATTTATTTATTCTCCCTTTTATTGTTTTTGCCATACAATGCCATGATATCACCATGGGTTTACATATGCTCCCCCTCCAGAAACCCCTCCCTCCCCCCTCCCTCCTCCCTCCCCCCCGGGAAATCTCGATGCACCAGCCCCGAGAATCAATCCTGGGCTGGCGATTGATTAGACATATGGTAATTAACATGTTTCAATGCCATTCTCCCATATCATCCCACCCTTTCCCTCACCCACAGAGTCCACGAGTCTATTCTGTACATCTGCGTTCCTTTTGCTGTCTCGCATGTTGGGTTCTCGTTACTGTCTTTCTAAATTCCATATATATGTGTTAATATACTGTATTGCTGTTTTTGCTTCTGGCTTACTTCACTCTGGATAATGGGCTCCAGTTCGGTCCATCAAAACCCTCCAAAAAGTAGGAATAGAAGGAACATACCTCAACATAATAAAAGCTATATATGACAAACCCACAGCAAACATTATCCTCAATGGTGAAAAGCTGGAAGCATTCCCCCTGAAATCAGGAACAAGACAAGGGTGCCCACTCTCACCACTACTTTTCAACATAGTTTTGGAAGTCTTGGCCACAGCAATCAGAGCAGATAAAGAAATTAAAGGAATCCAGATTGGAAAAGAAGAAGTAAAACTCTCTCTGTTTGCAGATGACATGATCCTCTTTATTGAAAACCCTAAAGACTATACAAGAAAATTACTAGAACTAATCAGTGAATATAGCAAAGTTTCAGGATACAAAATCAACACACAGAAATCCCTGGCATTCCTATACACTAACAGTGAGAAATCAGAAAGAGAAATTAAGGAAACAATTCCATTCACCATTGAAACAAAAAGAATAAAATACTTAGGAGTATTTCTACCTAAAGAAACAAAAGACTTGTATATAGAAAACTATAAAACACTGATGAAAGAAATCAAAGAGGACACAAACAGATGGAGAAATGTACCGTGTTCATGGATTGGAAGAATCAATATAGTGAAAATGAGTATACTACCCAAAGCAATCTATAGATTCAATGCAATTCCTATCAAGCTACCAGAGGTCTTCTTTAAAGAATTAGAACAAATAATTTCTCAATTTGTATGGAAATACAAAAAACCTCGTATAGCCAAAGCAATCTTGAGAAAGAAGAATGGAACTGGCGGAATCAACCTACCTGACTTTAGGCTATACTACAAATCCACAGTCATTAAGACAGTATGGTACTGGCACAAAGACAGAAATATAGATCAATGGAACAGAATAGAAAGCCCAGAGATAAATCCACGCATCTATGGGTGGAAAGTTTTAACCTTCTAATCACTGGTTGGTATTTGGGGGCACCAGCCTCCGTCCTGAAACTATTAAGACCCCCTCCCCCATCCCATCCATCCCATTCACATCAAATCAGTAAATTCCAAAGGTTTTAGGAGCTTTGTGCCAGGAACTGGGACCAGAAACCACGTATTTATTTTTTGTTATACCACAGACCCTCAAGGCAGCTGTAATCTGATAAGGGCCATAAGAGAGAACTAAGGGTCCCAAGAGGGGCTCGGAGGGAGGAAGGCTGATAATGATGAGAGGGGAATGCTTCCAGGAAGAAGTGGTCCTGAAGCTGTGATTTGGGAGGGGAAGGGCTTAGTCATAAGGAAACAGAGGAGGGCAATTGTGATGGGTGGTCAATGCCATCAAGGGAGGAAGGAAGGAAAAGAAAGTGTGCCAGAAATAGCTGGAGTGCAAGGCTGGGAGGAGGGACAGGGGGTGGATGTTAGGGTGGTTTGTTTGGGTCACATTTCAGTAAGCCTAGACTATCAGGATTTGATATCAAGAGGGGGTTATTTAGGGAATTCTCTAGTGCTCCAGGGGTTAGGACTCTGCACTTTGCCAAAGTCAAGGTAGGCCAATGGGGCCATTTCAGTCATGATGGAGGCCCTGGGAAGCCGTTTCTGTCTTTATGGGAAAGAAGAATAGAGAAATCAGGGTTTAGAGAGGGAAGAGAGGCCAGTTTCCAAAGGAAAATAAAGTCATGAGGCCCCTGACCCCAAGACAGGGCTGTTCAGGGCTCTGAGCATCGCTCAGTTCTGAGGTTCAGGTCCTCAACCTACTGCTGTTGTGTCCTTTTTATTACTTTATGTTCTTATTAAGAATTACTGTGTGCCTAAGTGTCTGTCAACAGAGGAGTGGATAAAGAAGATGTGACATATATATAAATATAAATATATATACAATGGAATATTACTCAGTTATATAAAGGATGAAATAATGCCACTTGCAGCAACATGGTTGGACCTAGAGATTTTCATACTTAAGTGAATAAGTCAGACAGAGAGAGGCAAGTATCAAATGATATTGCTTATATGTGGAATCTAAAATTTGACACAGATGAACTAATTTACAGAACAGAAACAGACTCACAGACATAGAGAACAGACTTGTAGATGCCAAAGGGGAGAGAGGGGTGGGAAGGGATGGATTGAGAATTTGGGGTTAGCAGAGGGATACTATTATTCAAACAATGGATAAAAAAGTTCTTACTGTAGCACAGGGACCTATATTCAATATTCTGTGATAAACCATAATTGAAAAGAATATATAAAAAAGAATGCATCTATTTGTATAACTGAATCACTTCACTGTACAGCAGAAATATATAACAGAGTAAATCAACTATACATCAATAAAAGATAAAGAATTAGAAAAATAAAATAAAGCCACACACACACATACACAAAGAATTGCTGTTGTGTTGTTTGCTTGTTTTTAAGAAAGAGGTTCTCAAAAAGCTTTTGGTCTCAGTATTCCTTTACACTTTACAAAATTGTGGAGGATACCCCAAAGTATTTTATTTCTGAGGATTATATTTATGGAGATTAACTGAATTTAGAATTTAAAATCGAGACATTTAAAAAATATTCATTAATTCTCTGAAAAAACAGCAACAATAACCCTGTTTGCAAGTCTCTATAATGGCAGACTTCCTGGAGGATGGTAGATACCTCTCTCTGCTTCTACTTTCAATCTGTTGTCTTGGCACTTTCACATGGTCTCTGGAAAACTCTACCTTGCACTGGCAAGTGAATGAGAGTGGTAAGGAAAATAAAATCACAGACTTAGATTCTTCTGAAGTAGGTTATTTGACTAAGCAAAAAAAGGGTCTTTCTTTTGGATTTAAAAAAAATTGAAGCATAGTTGATTTACCATGTTGTGTTAGTTTCAAGTGTATAGTAAAGTGATTCAGATATATATATATATATATATATATATATTTGTATATATATATATATGCACACACACACATATATAGCATTGTTGTTGTTGTTTAGTAGCTAAGTTGTGTCTGACTCTTTGCAACCCCTTGGACTGCAGCATGCCAGGCTTTCCTGTTCTTTACCAACTCCTGGAGCTTGTTCAAACTCATGTCCACTGAATTGGTAATACCATCTAACCATCTCATCCTATGTCGTTCCCTTCACCTCTTTCCCTCAATCTTTCCCAGCATCAGTGTCTTTTTCAATGAGTCAGCTCTTTCAATCAGGAGGCCAAATTATTGGAACTTCAGCTTCAGCATCCAATGAATGCTCTGGGTTGATTTCTATTAGGATTGACTGGTTTGAATGTATATATAACATATATATGGGCTTCCATAGTGGCTCAGTGGTAAAGAGTCTGACTGCAATGCACGGGATGGAAGAGATGAGCATTTGATCCCTGGGTTGGGAAGATCCCCTGGAGGAGGGTATGGCAACCCACTCCAATATTCTTGCCTGGAGAATCCCATGGACAAGAGGAGACTGGCAAGCTACAGACCACAAGGTTGCAAAGAGTTGGAAGTGATTAAAGTGACTGAGCATGCATGCACACATTATATATATATATATGTTCTTTTTCAGATTCTTTTTCATTATGCAATATTGAGTACAGTTCCCTGTACTATATGGCAAGTCCTTGTTGTTGTTTGTTAATCCCAAGGGTCTTAACTAACACAGTGATTGTCCTATCAGCCTCAGGCATATGAATTTAACTTGCTAACAGTTCCTGATGAAATTATTTATGAATAAATGAATAATCTGGTTAAGAATGTAGCTATTACCTCAAACATTGTCTGCTGATTTCCTGATGTTTGGTGTACATGAGAGTTTGACTGAGTGCCAAAGACTTGACGGTTTTGAATTGTGACACTGGAGAAGACTTTTGAGAGTCCCTTGGACTGCACAGAGATCAAACTAATCAATCTTAAAGGAAATCAACCCTGAATATTCATTGAAAGGACCGATGCTGAAGCTAAAGCTCCAGTACTTTGGCCACCTGATGCAAAGAGCTGACTCACTGGAAAAGACCCCAATGCTGGGAAAGACTGAAGGCAAAAGGAGCAGAAGGTGACTGAGGATGAGATGGTTAGATAGCTTCACAGATTCAATGGACATGAATTTGAGCAAATTCTGGGAGATAGTGGAAGACAGAGGAGCCTGGTGCCTCAGTGCATGTAGTTGCAGAGTCGGACTGAACAACAAGTGGACATTAGTCACTTAAGGAGGCAACATACACATACACACAAACATAGGAAGAGAAGATGAATAAATGGTCAAGGTGGCCATAAATGCAGATGTAATGCCTTCTTTTAAAAATATTTCTCACCAAATGACTCATGCTCATTGTAGAGAAGTTAGAAAATGCCAGTAGACAAAGACAAGATTACCCTTAATCCCACTATAATCAATACAAGGTCATCTCTGATAGTATCTTGGCTACAGCCGTCTGTATGCTTGTTTTAAAACAAAAGTAGAAACATGCTTCACATAATTTTTATAGGCTTGATTTTTAATATTTTATAATACATTAAAAATGTCTATCCATGTAAATAACATATACTTGAATAAAATTTTTTAAAAAAGACTGCTTTGTATATTCTCTATTATAACTGTATCATAACTTATTTAACAAACCTCTACTATTACACATTTAGTTTGCATTCTGCTTTGCTATGAATATACATCTTTGCACCCATTAGCATCTCTGTTTTTAAACTTTAGTTTTAATTTTATTTTTAAAATTGAAAAATTTTTTTTGTCTGCACCTTACAGTATTGGGTTCTTAATTCCCTGACCATGGAATCACAGAGTCCTAAGCACTGGACCACTAGGGAATTCTCTAAAAGGCTTTTTTAGTGAAAGATTTCAAGCTAACACAAGAGTAGAAAGTAGAGTGGCAAACTCCCAATTACCCACCACCCAGCTTTGGTAATTATATAAATGCCCAATTTTTTTTTTCCCTCTCACTCCTACTACATGTATCTGTAGTATTTAAGTATTTAAGAATGTATCTGAAGTATTTAAGAGACCAGGGTTTAAGTATTAAGAGACCAGGGTTCTCTCCTGTTTTAGTTACATCTCCACAATCATTATCAAAATTAGGAATAATTTTGCTCAAAAGAATTGAATGCAGGGTCTCAGAGAGATATTTGCACATTCATGTTCATGAAGTATTATTCACAATAGTCAAAATATGGAAGCAACCCAAGTATCCATTGACACATGGATGGATAAATAATATGTGGTGTGTACATACAATGGAATAGGTGATAGTGACTTATAGTAAGAACATATATATATATATGGTTCTATTTTTGGCACAGAGCTTCTAGAACTCTTGAAATTTCCTAAGAAATTCAAGAGAGTGATAAAGATATCTTCTGTTATGTTCATGGGATGACTTGGACCAATCCTGTGGATGGGAGTTGACTGCCAGGAGAACTAACCACATGACTGGAGGGTTGGAATTTTTAGCCCACTGACTTACCAGGGGGAGAGAGGAGCTAGAAGTTGAATCAATTGCCAATGGCCAATGATTTATTCAATCCTGCCTATACTGTATAGGTGTCCCCAGGTGGCTCAAAGGTAAAGAATATGCCTACCAACACAGGAAATGCAGTTTTGATCCATGGGTTGGGAAGATCCCCTGGAGGAAGAAATAGCAACCCACTCCAATATTCTTGCCTGGAGTATCCCATGGACAGAGGAGCCTGGTGGGCTACAGCCCATCAAATAGTCAGATGCTGCTGAGCATGCATGCACACATTCATACCTATAATGTAAAATTTGAAGTCTTCATTAAAACAGGAAGATACTGGGTTTGGGTTGATGAACACATGGAGACTCAGGGAGACACGTCTAGAAAAAATATGGAAGCTCAACCCCTTTTCCCCACTCCTTGCCCTGTGCATCTCCTCCATCTAGCTCTTCCAGAGTTATATCCTTTTGTAGTGAGCATTAGTCGAGTAAGTAAAAGGTTCTTCTGAATTCTGTGAGTTGCTCTAGCAAATTAATTGAATCCAAGTGGGGAGGGGCTTATGGCAATCTCTGACTTAAAGCTTTCCCATTCTATTGTTTTCCTTGATTTTTTTGCACTGATCACTGAGGAAGGCTTTCTTACCTCTCCTTGCTATTCTTTGGAACTCTGCATTCAAATGGGTATATCTTTTCTTTTCTCCTTTGCTTTTTGCTTCTCTTCTTTTCACAGCTATTCGTAAGGCCTTCTCAGACAGCCATTTTGATTTTTGCATTTCTTTTTCTTGGGGATAGTCTTGCTCCCTGTCTCCTGTACAATGTCACGAACCTCTGTCCATAGTTCATCAGGCACTCTGTCTATCAGATCTAGTCCCTTAAATCTATTACACTTCCTATTTGGGTAATCATTAGGGATTTGATTTAGTTCTTACCTGAATGGGCTAGTGGTTTTCCCTACTTTCTTCAATTTAAGTCTGAATTAGACAGTAAGGAATTCATGATGTGAACCATAGTCAGCTTCTTGTCTTGTTTTTGTTGATTGCATAGAGCTTCTCCATCTTTGGCTGCAAAGAATATAATCAATCTGATTTCGGTGTTGACCATCTGGTGATGTCCATGTGTAGAGTCTTTTCTTGTGTTGTTTCAAAGAATAGCAAGGAGAGATAAGAAAACCTTCCTCAGTGATCAGTGCAAAGAAATCGAGGAAAACAATAGAATGGGAAAGACTAGAGATCACTTCAAGAAAATTAGAGATACCAGAGGAACATTTCATGCAAAGATGGGCTCAATAAAGGACAGGAATGATATGGACCTAACAGAAGCAGAAGATATTAAGAAGAAGTGGCAAGAATACACAGAAGAACTATACAAAAAAGATCTTCATGACCCAGATAGTCACAATGTGATCATTCACCTAGAGCCAGACATCTTGGAATGTGAAGTCCAGTGGGCCTTAGGAAGCATTGCTATGAACAAAGCTAGTGGAGGTGATAGAATTCCAGTTGAGCTATTTCAAATCCTAAAAGATGATGCTGTGAAAATGCTACACTCAATATGTCAGCAAATTTGGAAAACTCAGCAGTGGCCACAGGACTGGAAAAGGTCAATTTTCATTCCAATCCCAAAGAAAGGCAATGCCAAAGAATGCTCAAACTACCACACAATTGCACTCATCTCACATGCTAGTAAAGTAATGCTTAAAATTCTCCAAGCCAGGCTTCAGCAATGCGTGAACTGTGAAATTCCAGATGTTCCAGCTGGATTTAGAAAATGCAGAGGAACCAGAGATCAAATTACCAACATCTGCCAGGTCATCAAAAAAGCAGGAGAGTTCCAGAAAAACTGTCTACTTCTGCTTTATTGACTATGCCAAAGCCTTTGACTGTGTGGATCACAATAAACTGTGGAAAATTCTGAAAGAGATGGGAATACCAGACAACCTGACCTGCCTCTTGAGAAACCTGTATGCAGGTCAGGAAGCAACAGTTAGAACTGGACACAGAATAACAGACTGGTTCCAAATAGGAAAAGGAGTACGGCAAAGGCTGTGTACTGTCACCCTGCTTATTTAACTTGTATGCAGAGTACATCATGAGAAACGCTGGGCTGGAAGAAGCATAAGCTGGAATCAAGATTTCTGGGAGAAGTATCAATAACCTCAGATATGCAGATGACACCATCTTTATGGCAGAAAATGAAGAACTAAAGAACTTTTTGATGAAAGAGGAGAGTGAAAAAGTTGGCTTAAAGCTCAACATTCAGAAAACTAAGATCATGGTATCTGGTCCCATCACTTCATGCCAAATAGATGGATAAACAGTAGAAACAGTGACAGACTTAATTTTTTGGGGGCTTCAAAATCACTGCAGATTGTGACTGCAGCCATGAAATAAAAAGATGCTTACTCCTTGGAAGAAAAGTAATGACAAACCTAGACAGCATGTTAAACAACCTAGACAGCAGAGACATTACTTTGCCAGCAAAGGTCCATCTGGTCAAGGTTATGGCTTTTCCAGTAGTCATGTATGGATGTGAGAGTTGGACTGTGAAGAAAGCTGAGCACCGAAGAATTGATGCTTTTGAACTGTGGTGTTGGAGAAGACTCTTGAGAATCCCTTGGACTGCAAGGAGACCCAACTAGTCCATCCTAAAGGAAATCAGTCCTGAATATTCATTGGAAGGACTGATGCTGAAGCTGAAACTCCAATACTTTGGCCGCCTGATGTGAAGAACCGACTCACTGGAAAAGACCCTGATGTGGGAAAGATTGTGTGAGACCTAAGTGAAAGTCCCTGAATTCCCCTCCTGTTCTGACTAATCACGGAGCACCACGACGCTTCACCCCACCTGTAGTCATTTTCCCTTTAAAAAGCCTTGTACCATGCGGCTCGGGGCCGCTGCCCTCACTCCGCTGCGTCGGTGTGTGTGTTGCGGTCCAGACCCAGGTCTGCAATAACCTTCCTCATGCGCTTGCATCGGTGTAAGGCCTCCTGGTGATTTGTGGAGATTAGGATCTGGGCATAACATTTGGGGGCTTGTCTGGGATCTCCGTGGCACCAGGACGCCTTGACCGGAGGAAATTTTCGGTCGGTTGATGTGTGTGTGTCTGCGTTTGTCCTGTGTGGTTCAGCTTGTCTGACTGTGCTGTTTACTCTGGTTCTAATTTCTTTACTTTCTGGAGGAGGCTCCTCAGTCGGCAGGAGGCGGTTGAGGGATTATCCCAAGACACCGCTCTGTTCTGGTGGCAGTCAAAAGTGGCTATGGGTGGACGCGCTGGGGGGTCATGACTGCTGGGACCCGGGAGACGTTCCGGGCCCCGCGGGAAAGGACTTCGGTCCGTCGGGTGAGGGCGAGAGCCCTCACATGGGGTTACTTCTGGAGGAGGCGGTTGCAAGATACCACTCCTCACCAGTTTCTGTTTTCACTTTTTGTCTGAAAACCCCATCTGGGGTAATAATCTGTGTTCTTGATTCATTCTCTTTTGTGTGCCTGTGTCTTTATTTGACTTTGATGGACGCTATGGGACAGTTTATTTCCACTCTCCTGGACTTAATAACAGGACATTCTAAAGAGGTAAAGGAACGAGCCCATGCCGCTGCATCACCCATGGCTCCCCCTTTCTCCATTTTGCAGGGAGGAACAGAAGAAGAGGTCATCTTCCCTTCGGTTCCACCTCTGTACCAGCCGGCACCCCAGCTGGCGCCCCAGCCAGGGCCCCAGCCGGCCTCGCTGGAGCAGGCCTCTGGCCCAGCCCGGAACACTAGGGGAGCTCTCCAGAGAGGACCTTCCCCTGAGGCAGATTCTACGACCCTTCCCCTGTGCACGGCTGGCCCTCTAGAACCAAACGGGGACCAACTACATTACTATTGGCCCTTTGCTACAAGTGACCTGTATAATTGAAAGTCCCAGAATGCCCCTTTCTCCGACAATCCCAAACAACTAATAAACCTCCTTGAAACTGTCCTATTTACTCATCAGCCCACCTGGGATGATTGTCAGCAATTGTTACAGGTGCTGTTTATCACAGAAGAGAGAGAGAGGATTCTCCAAGAAGCCCGGAAGTTACCAGAGGTCTTTTTCAAAGAATTAGAACAAATAATTTCTCAATTTGTATGGAAATACCAAAAACCTCGTATAGCCAAAGCAATCTTGAGAAAGAAGAATGGAACTGGCGGAATCAACCTACCTGACTTTAGGCTATACTACAAATCCACAGTCATTAAGACAGTATGGTACTGGCACAAAGACAGAAATATAGATCAATGGAACAGAATAGAGAGCCCAGAGATAAATCCACGCATCTATGGACACCTTATCTTTGACAAAGGAGGCAAGAATATACAATGGAGAAAAGATAACCTCTTTAACAAGTGGTGCTGGGAAAACTGGACAGCCACTTGTAAAAGAATGAGACTAGATCACTTTCTAACACCATACACAAAGATAAACTCAAAATGGATCAAAGATCTAAGCATAAGACCAGAAACTATAAAACTCCTAGAGGATAACATAGGCAAAACACTCTCTGCCATAACCCAAAGCGGGATACTCCATGACCCACCTCCCAGAATATCGGAAATAAAAGCACGAATAAACAAATGGGACCTAATTAAAATTAAAAGCTTCTGCACAACAAAGGAAACTATAAGCAAGGTGAAAAGACAGCCTTCAGAATGGGAGAAAATAATAGCCAATGAAGCAATGGACAAACAATTAATCTCAAAAATATACAAGCAACTCCTGCAGCTCCATTCGAGAAAAATAAACAACCCAATTAAAAAGTGGGCCAAAGAACTTAACAGACATTTCTCCAAAGAAGATATAAAAATGGCTAACAAACACATGAAAAGATGCTCAACATCACTCATTATCAGAGAAATGCAAATCAAAACCACAATGAGGTACCACTTTACACCAGTCAGAATGGCTGCAATCCAAAAGCCTACAAGCAATAAATGCTGGAAAGGATGTGGAGAAAAGGGAACCCTCTTACACTGTTGGTGGGATTGCAAACTAGTACAGCCACTATGGAAAACAGTGTGGAGGTTCCTTAAAAAGCTGCAAATAGACCTGCCATATGACCCAGCAATTCCACTGCTGGGCATATACACTGAGGAAACCAGAATTGAAAGAGCCAAGTGTACCCCAATGTTCATCACTGCATTGTTTACAATAGCCAGGACATGGAAGCAACCTAGATGCCCATCAACTGACGAATGGATAAGAAAGCTGTGGTACATATACACAATGGAATATTACTCAGCATTAAAAAAAAAATTCATTTGAAGCAGTTCTACTCAGATGGACGAAACTGGAGCCCATTATCCAGAGTGAAGTAAGCCAGAAGCAAAAACAACAATACAGTATATTAACACATATATATGGAATTTAGAAAGACGATAACGAGAACCCAACATGCAAGTCAGCAAAAGGAATGCAGATGGTATAGAATAGACTCGTGGACTTTGTGGATGAGGGTAAGGGTGGGATGATATGGGAGAAGGGTATTGAAACAAGTTAATTATCATATATCTAATCAATCGCCACCCCAGGATTGATATCGGGGCTGGTGCAGCGAGATTTCCCGGGGGGGAGGGAGGAGGGAGGGGGGTTCTGGAGGGGAAGCATATGTAAACCCATGGTGATATCATGACATTGTATGGCAAAAACAATAAAAAAAAAAAAAAAAAAAGAAGCCCGGAAGTTTATTCCAGGCCCTACGGGTGTCCTGACTACCATCCAGGTGGCTATTGATGCCACCTTCCCCCTCACTGGTCCTGAGTGGAACTACAATACCGCTGAAGGTAAGGAGAGGCTCTGGGTCTACCGCCAGGCTCTATTGGCAGGTGTCTGAGCAGCCGCAAGGCGTCCTACTAATTTGGCTAAGGTTTACAATTTGAGACAGGGCCAAGAAGAGAGTCCAGCTGCCTTTCTAGAGCAGGTGATGGATGCATTTTGCCAATTCACCCACATAGATCCTGAAAAACCCAAGCACCTCAGAACAGTGGTGCTGGCTTTCATTAATCAGGCAGCACCTGACATCAAAAAAAAAATGCAAAAAGTTGAAAGACTAGGAGAGAAGCAGCTTAGAGATCTGGTAGAAATAGCGGAGAAGGTATATAACAATAGAGACACGGCAGAAGACAGGCAAATCAAAGCTGAAAAGAGGCAGAACAGAGACTTGGCACGGATCCTACTGGCAGCCACTATCGCTGAGCCGGAAGAGTGTCAGCGGCAGCTAAAGCAGGTTGCCTCTGGAAGAGACAGACGCTACCCCAAAGGTGGGCCACCCCTGAACAAAAACCAACGTGCTTCTGAACCTGAACTGGATGCTCCCCTTCATGACCAGCCTCTGCCGGCTGCAGACTGTACCTGGTATACAGATGGGAGCAGTTTCATCAGAAATGGACTGAGGTATGCGGGCACGGCGGTTGTAACAGAAACTGAGGTTATCTGGGCCGAGCCCCTACCCCCAGGGACATCAGCTACATGTGCTGAGCTAACCGCATTAGCCAAGGCGTTAACCCTGGGCAAAGATAAAAAGCTGAATGTTTACACCGACAGCCGATATACGCTTGCCACAGCGCATATCCATGGGGCAATTTATAAAGAAAGACGCTTGCTGACAGCGGAAGGGAGGGCAATTAAAAATAAGGAAGAAGCCCTGGCCCTATTGGCAGCTCTATGGTTACCAAAAAAACTGGCTATTATACACAGCCCTGGACATCAAAAGACTAATAATCCAGTCGCGAAGGGCAACCACTTCGCTGACCAGATAGCCAGGGAGATTGCCCTCCAGTCAGAGGTCGTAACGACCACCACACTCGCGCTCCCAGATCCAGGAAATCCCAGCCTGCCTAAAGACCCTGAGTACACTCCAGAAGACTTGGACTGGATAGCTGGGATGCCCATGTCTCACTGTGTACAGGGGTGGTGGCAGACTGCCGACTGTAAAGTCATCCTGCCTGAAAAACTGGGAAACCAATTTTTGTCAAAAATACATCAGGCCACCCATATGGGAACCAGGAAGATGCAGGACCTCCTGCGACAGGCCGAGATCAAAATCAAGGATGCTCCTTCTAAGGTTGAACAAATTGTGGCTAATTGCAAAGCGTGTCGATTAACAAATGCAACGTCGAGCCCATCCGACCCTGGATCCAGACAGCTTGGAGACAGGCCAGGAGCTTACTGGGAAGTGGAATTCACTGAGGTAAAACCAGGGCGATATGGATATAAATACCTGTTAGTCTTTGTAGACACCTTTTTAGGATGGGTGGCAGCCTTTCCCACCAAGCAAGAAACAGCCCAGATGGTTGCTAAGAAGCTGCTGGAAGATATCCTGCCAAGGTATGGCTTCCCCAAGTTGCTAGGGTCAGACAATGGACCAGCATTCATATCTAAGGTAACTCAAGGGTTAGCTACTGCACTTGGGGCAGATTGGAAATTATATTGTGCATACAGGCCCCAGAGTTCAGGACAGATAGAAAGAATGAATAGAACCCTAAAGGAGACCTTGACTAAATTGACCGGGGAGACTGGCGGGGACTGGGTGGCTCTCCTTCCCTACGTGTTGTTCAGGGTCCGAAATACCCCCTATAAGCTTGGCTTAGTTCCTTTTGAAATTGTATTCGGAAGCTCCCTCTCCCCCATTGTGCCCAGCCTTCAGTCTAAGTTGATAAATGATCTAGATGCTGATGATACTGACCTTATTCATTCTCTTCAGTCTTTGCAACAAGTCCATAAAGACATCTGGACCAGGTTGAAAGCCTTGTGTGAGACAAACCTCTCCCCGAAACCCCACTGATACCAACCAGGAGACTGGGTGTTCATCAAGACACTGGCGGGAGAATCTTGAGCCCCCCTGGAAAGGACCATATATTGTTATCCTCATGACATCCACCGCACTCAAGGTAGACGGCATTTCTACCTGGATCCATCACTCCCACATGCGTCCAGCTGACCGCTTCATACTTCAAGAGGAATTTCTCTCACCAAGATGGACTGTCTCAAGGAACCCAGACAACCCACTGAAAGTGCGCCTACAAAAGACTTAATGCTGTTGTTTATAACTATTGTGGGGTCCTGCCCTCATGATTGTATGGAAAGCCTTGGGCGTTGTGGGGGAGGGAAGGGAGGCCTTGCGTTACTTTCATCCACTCCTCCTGCTACGATGCCCATAGCCTCCAGGAATGTAACTATGAAGGGAAACAATATTGGATGAGGACGAGGAAACTGATGATCCCAACAATGCTCAAGATTGAGCCCCACTATTTACAAGAAAAAGGGGGGATGTGAGACCTAAGTGAAAGTCCCTGAATTCCCCTCCTGTTCTGACTAATCACGGAGCACCATGACGCCTCACCCCACCTGTAGCCATTTTCCCTTTAAAAAGCCTTGTACCATGCGGCTCGGGGCCGCTGCCCTCACTCCGCTGCGCTGGTGTGTGTGTTGCGGTCCAGACCCAGGTCTGCAATAACCTTCCTCATGCGCTTGCATCGGTGTAAGGCCTCCTGGTGATTTGTGGAGATTAGGATCTGGGCATAACAATTGAAGGTGGAAGGAGAAGGGGACAACAGAGAATGAGATGGTTGGAATGGACATGAGTTTGAGTAAACTCCAGGAGTTGGTGATTGACATGGAGACCTGGCGTGCTGCAGACAATGGAGTCAGACATCCTTAGCGACTGAACTGAACTGAACTGACTTAAAGCTCGTTGTTCAGAACAATAGTGATAACTTGGGCTTGTGATTGGTGTCTGAAGTAAGAGGGAGAGCAGTCTTGCAGGACTGAGCCCTGGACCTATGGAATTTGTAGCCATTACCAGGTAGGTAATTGGGTTGAATTGTAGTGTTGTAGGGAAAATGGGGCATGAGAGGATGGTCATGTCCTAGGTCTCAGGTAAGTTCCTGGCGTGGGCCACTAAGTGAGGGTTGTTGACTTCTCATAGGATGAATTCAAGAGTGAGCCATAGTAAAGTGAAAGCAGGTTTATTTAGAGAGGTGCACACTCCATAGACAGAGTGTGGGCTGTCTTAGAAGGTAAGAGGTGGCCCCAGGGTGTGGGGTTGTCTTGGAAATTGAAAGGAGCTCTAAGATGTAGCGGTGGTTAGTTTTAATGGACTGGGTAAGTTCATAGGCTACTTAGTAGAGGAATGTTCTAACTATCTTGGAGAAGGAATAGGGATTTCTAGGAATTGGACCACTGCCCACTTTTTGGCCTCTTATGGTCAGCCTTGGAACTATCACACCACCAGTGGGTGTGTCACTTAACAATGTATTACAAGGAGGGTATGATGAGACTCAAGATCTATCAGGAGCTTAATATTCCGCCATCTTGGGTCTAGTAGGTTCTCAATGATTTTTTTGGTGTCCTGTTCTTAATGGATGGATAATTCTTTTAATGGCTGTGCCCTGCTCTCTTCCCTCAGTAAGACACATGGCTAGTGTCCTAAGAATGGCTTGTTGGTGGTGTGGAGGAAACCTCTATCCCACACACTGAAACTGGGTCTAGTAATTCTAAATAGAATATAATTTAGCCTCAAAGAGCAAGGAAATTCTGACACATCCTATGATGTAGATGAATCTTGAGAACATTATGCTAAGTGAAATAAGCCAGTCACAAAAGACAAACACTGTAGAATTCTACTTAAAATAAGGCACCTAGAATAGTTACTGCAAGGAGATTCCAACCAGTCAATCATAAAGTAAATCAGTTCTGAATAGTCATTGGAAGGACTAATGCTGAAGCTGAAATTCCAATACTTTGGCCACCTGATGTGAAGAACCGACTCTTCGGAAAAGAACCTGATTCTGGGAAAGATTGAAGGCGGGAGGAGAAGGGGATGACAGAATATGAGATGGTTGGATGGCATCACTGACTTGATGGACATGAGTTTGAGTAAGCTATGGGAGTTGGTGATGGACAGGGAAGCCTGGCGTGCTGCTGTCCCTGGGGTTGCAAAGACCAGGACACGACTGAGAGACTGAACTCAACCGAACTGAGAATAGTCACATTCACAGTGATAGAAAGTAGAATGTGGTTGCCTGGAGCTGAGGGAGGAGGGAATGAATGTTTAATGGGCCTAAAATTTCAGTTTGGCAAGATAAAAAGAGTCCTGGAGAAGAATGGTGGTGATGGTTGCATACCAGTGTAATGTACTTAATGCCACTGAACTGTACACCTAGAAATGGTTAAGATGACACATTTTATGTTATGTGTATTTTACTACAGTTGGCAATAACATAAATTAAAAGAATTGGGGACTTCTCTGGTGCTCCAGCGGTTAAGAATCTGCCTGCCAATGCAGGGGTCATGGATTCAATCCCTGGTCTGGCAAGATCCCACACACTGCAGAGCAACTAAACCCATGTGTTACAACTGCTGAATTTGCATGCCACAACTAAAGACACTTCAGTAAGAAGGCAACGCACCATAATAAACAGTAGCTCCCTCTTGCTGCAACTAGAGAAAGCCCATGTTCTGCACTGAAGGCCCAGCACAGCCAAAAGAAAGAAAAAAAAAAAGAATTAAAAAATCCCTAAGGCAATCTGAATAAAGTTTAGTTAATAAAACTAAACTCTATAGAATTTAGTTAATAAAAAATGAATAATGACTTCTGAGTATTATCCAATATCCAGCCAGAAGTCAAACATCAGACTTTCTTGGTAGTCTCACAAGTGCCTTTTTAGTTAGTCTGTTTGAAACAGAAGTCAAAGTCCCCACATTGCATTTGGCATCACTACCTCTTTGGGATAAATTCTTGGAAATGAAGTTGCTGGGTCAAAGTACATACATATTTTAAAAGATTTTGCTGCAAATGGCAAAATTGCCCTTCATAAATTATGTATCGTTAAGTTCCTATGTTCACTTTTTATAAAAAGCTGAACTTTGGAATTATTTCTGGGGAGAGTGCCTCTAAGATGAACATTTGTTCTGAAAGCTGCTCTTCTTGTCTGCATTCAAGAGTACCTACATTTGCCTTCTGGAGTATGACTCTCAAGTTCTCTTATAACTCAAACAGGCCACATGGAGAATGTTCCCAGCTCACCACAACTCCCTTTTGTTCATTTCAAGGCTTACCAGCTGCTTGGCACACTCTCCCTGGAACCTGAAGCAGGCACACCTTGGTGTGCTCAGCTTTGGGGACACCCGAGGTAATAATCACTTGTTCAGATAGACACTTCCTTACCTGGAATGCATTTACTTCTATTTTGTAGTTTTGGTTGCATAACTGTGGGATGGAGGTGGGGCCGTGAAAAGTGTTGGAAGATAACTTTCACTGAGCATTCATTAAGTGTGGGGAGAGAACTGTCATCTTGTTTGATCAACTCAAAACCCTGTGAAGTTGACATCACTTTCTGGCTGATAACTTGAGGTCCACGGAGTTTGAGTAAACCAGCTGGGCTAGTGGATCCAGGCCTGCCCTGGAACCTTCACTGCCTGTGCCCCAGAGGATATCAGCTTTCAGTCTGAGTGTTACCCAACTCAGGTTCATCAGCACGCAGCTCAAAAGCCAATAGTTGAGAGGTAAAAGTTAGTAGAAAGGAAAGTTGCTTTTAATCAGCAAAGCCAGCTATCTGGGGAGAAGGTGGACTCGTGTGCTGAGACCAACTCCCAAGATTCTGCTCAGATGAGACAGTTTCTAAAGGAGAAAAGGGGGGATTGGGGAGAATCTCAGTGACTCATTGAGGCAGGAGGTTCAGTGTGCATCCTTGTTCATTGGCAGACCGTCTGACTGCCTTCAGATGTTATCTTGTTTGGGAGATCTGCCTGCAGGATTGCTTAAGGGGCTATTGGAGATAGAAAGCTAGTCATTCTTTAAATACTTCATTCTTTATTCCTTTGATCTAGAATCAACAGGTTAGACCAGGCTTGGTGTACAAGTAGGGAGTTAGGTTAAATTGCCTGGTGATCTCATTCCTATAATTAGGTTCTTTCAAGGTTAGAGGGGAACAGAAATAGGCAAACAGGAAAGGGGCGGAAGAGCTGTTTGTGTGAGTGGAGCAGGCTAGTTGGGGTGATGGCTGATGGGTTTGTTGGGGAGAACAAAGCCATCCAATGACTCAGTTTGCAAACCAAAGACATGAAAGAAAAAGAAAGTCTTATATATGGTCAAAGAATTCACAAGCTCCTTGAACTTTTCTGAATTTCCCAAATTTTCCACCTGAAAATTCTTTTAGGAGGATAATCTTAAATTAGGGAAAAATGTTGGGGGAGGAAAGTCAGCAAAATGGGAAAGAAAGATTTTGCCCTCTGGAGCTAAGAGTAGGAAGAAGTGCTCCTTGGAAGGAAATATCTCCTGGCCTCTCCTTACTCACTCAGAGCCCAGAGGGGAGACCTGATTCAGGGATTAAGGAGGCAGCCTAGAGTCCCGGGGAGAGAGAGAGGAGGCCAGGATGAATCTCTTTTTCATTGGCGAAGTCTCCAGTGATCTAATTATAGCAGGCAGATATACCGGCGGCAGAACAGAGTCAGAGGTTGGCAGCCTGGCTGAGTGGTGGCGTTGTTATCTTTGCCACTGGGATCTACCAGACCTGGTGTGGATTGACTCTAACTCTGCTTTAATGCGGGGGTGAGGGGGAGGAGGGCTGGGGTGGATTTGGGGTGGGGGTAGGGGGGCTTCCCTGGCTGAGCATGTGCTCACCGGACTGCTAATGTGGGTCTTGCCTGCTCTCATCCGAGGCTGTTCATCCTCATCTCTGAAATTGAAAAGGTCTGTAAAATTCAGCTTGAAAATGAAAATTATGGTGAGGAAGACAGCCCAAAGTCTGAGATCTGAGTTTAGGCTGTGAGCCTGATGCTGCTCTGGTTTCAGGAGATTGTGGCTGATGGTGCAGGGGAGGAGGGAGAGAGGGATGGGGAATTATAAACTCATAAATTTGACTTCCTTCACGAAGATCTGGGGGGCTAGACAGAGAGGGACCTTGAAGCTTGAAACAGTGGAAATTTAGAATGAGAAACAAGAAGTTCCTTATACAATTGGTAAGAAATTGATGCATTTTTCATAACTAAAAACATAAATAGGGCATACATTCATGGCCTGGTATTTCTGTTCCCTGAGCTTGTAAGCAGGAGCCTATTTTTATTGGTACTGCTGATATTTAGGTTGTTGTTCAGTTGCTAAGTCGTGTCGACTCTTTGTGACCCCTTAAACTGCAGCACACCAGGCTTCCCTGTCCTTCACCATCTCTTGGAGTTTGCTTAAACTCAGGTCCATTGAGTCGATGAGCCATCCAACCATCTCATCCTCTGTTGTCCCCTTCTCCTCCTGCCTTTGATCTTTCTCAGCATCAGAGTCTTTTCCAGTGAGTCGGCTCTTCACATCAGGTGGCCAAAGTATTGGAGCTTCAGCTTCAGCGTCAGTCCTTCCAATGAATATTCAGGGTTGATTTCCTTTAGGATCGACTGGTTAGATCTCCTTGATGTCCAAGGGACTCTCAAGAGTCTTCTCCAACACCACAGTTCAAAAGCATCAATTCTTCTGTGCTCAGCCTTCTTTATGGTCCACTCTCACATCTGTACATTCAGGTGAAAGTGAAAATGAAGTTGCTCAGTCATGTCTGACTCTTTGCGACCCCATGGACTGTAGCCTGTCAGGCTCCTCTGTGCATGGGGTTTTCCAGTTAAGAGTACTGGAGTGGGTTGCCATTTCCTTCTCCAGGTAGGTATGGGCTATTTCCCTGGGTCACAAAGCCCAGAGAGGGATGAAACAGAGCCCAGGAACATGGTAGCTGGTCTAAATACAAGGGAGTTGCTCCTGGGAGGGGCCCATACAGCCTTGTTCGACTTTGTTCTGGGTGTTTCATTTCTCCTCTGAATCCCTGCCCATTTGCCTAGGTTGTTTTAGGAAGGACATCCCCCATCAATTGCTCAGGATCTTGTTTGAACCTCCGTTGAGGAGATTATTACTTGGCAATTCAATAAAATCACTCAGTAAATATTTATCAAGTGCCTTCTGGGAATAACTAAGTGAGTAGAAGAGACCCAGTGCCTTGAGTTGACAGTCCAATGGGGAAGATGGATGTTAAAATAATAATAGATTAGGTAAATAATGGCAAAGATGATGTATCTGTTTTTCTCATAAGATTGTGTGCTCTTCAGAGGTGAGGACTACCAGGTGTTCGTCTGTCTGCCTCAGCCCCTGGTGTAGGAGCAACTGCTAGGAAGTGATGGCAAAGAAATCCTTCATTGTGTGGCTGGCTGTTTCATGCTTGCTGAAGCCAAGAAAGGCTTACATGGGGAAGGGAGTGGCAATGCTCATTTTTAAAAAATTCTTTTTCTTTGTTTTGGAGATGCTCATTGATTCATGGGCAACAGCCGATGTCTTTGAGTGCTGACAAATAGCTATGTGGCAGATAAAGAAGGAACTCCCTCTGAGTAGGGGCTGGAGAATCTGATGACCCAGGTGCTGAGCAGAGTTCTGTTTTAGACTATCTGTGATGAACTTAGACATCCTGCCCCAGTCATGACAGCTCTGGTCAACTCTCTGCAACCCTGCTGTTGCTAACCCTGTTAACAGCCATAAGCTATAAATAAGAGTCTACAGACTTCTAAGGTCAGGAGTTTGAAGGGGACCCTGCAAGAGCAGCTAGTCTCACCACAATGTGTTGTTTGTCAACTGGGAAGACTCGAATGACTGCGGTTTGAAGTCTTCCTCACCTGAATATGGATGAGGATGATCTGCATGCTGGCTCAGCTGGGGTTACTGCCTGAACCTCCTCCCAGCCTGGAGCCTCGAGGGAGGGTCCCAGGAAACAAGGCAGAAGCCACACAGTGTCACTGCCAGGCTCCTCTGCTGGTAGATGCTATCAGAAACCTTCAAGGGGAAGGGGTATAGACCCCACCTCTCAATGGGAGAGACATCAAAGAATTTTCAGCCATCTTTTATTTATTTTTATTTTATTTCCTTTATCCAAAGCATACTTTAAAGAAAATTACTTTATTGAAGTATAGTAGATTTACAATGTTGTGTTAATTTCAGGGTTATAGCAAAGTGACTTGGTTTTATATATATAACATTTATATTCTTTTTCAGATTCTTTTCCATTATAGGTTACGACAAGATATAGTTCTCTGTGCTATATGATATGTCCTTATTGTTTATTTTATATGTAGTATTGTGTATCTGTTAATCCAAAACTGTTAATTTATTCCACCCTTCAACTCCTTTCCCCTTTGGTAATCATAATATTAGATTGCTTTCTATGTCTGTGAGTCTGTTTTGTAAATAAGTTCACTTGTATCATATTTTATATTCCACATTTAAGTGATATCATATGATATTTGTCTTTTTTCTGACTTACATTTCCTTGTATGATAATCTCTAGGTCCATCCATATTGCTGCAAATGTTTTGTCATGTTTTAAAATGGCCACCCTTGCCCCCAAATGTAACTTTTCATCTCATGCAAACTTTAAAAAAATATTTTACAAAGCCATGAAATTCTTATTTTTTAGTAAATTTACTGAGTTGTGCAACCATTACCATAATCCGGTTTTAGAAGTTTTTCATTCCTCCCAATGAGATCCCTTGTGGCTGTGAGCAGTTAATACTATTCTCTGCCCCAGGCAACCACTCAGCTACTTCCTGTCTGTCTGGATTTACCTTTTCTTCCCACACAGACTTTTAAGGTGATAGGAGATCTTGAGTTTTAGGAAGACCATTCTCTGTGATGGCTCATCCTCCAGTGATGACCAGCCCTCATCTCTCCCATCTGTGAGTTTCCTTTGTTTGGGACCCCATAATCGGGGCTCTAGGGACCTGTCTGGAGAGGAGTGACAGGGTTGCATATAAATTTATTACTTCTGATAAAATAAACTCCAAGTGAACATTTTGCTAGATGGCATATTGCACTTGAGTCATCTTGCTTTTCCTGGTGCTGGAATTCCCAGCACAGTCTGTACAACCATGAACACTGAACCCTCATCAAGGGTGGGTGGTGAGGCCCTGCCCTGAGGGGGTCAGCTGGAGATGCTCACGCACACCTCCTCTCAATCAGGGCCTTTCTTTTGTGCCTTTGCACTCAGATGCCCTGAAAAAGGGGCAGCAGCGAACCAAATCCCTCATTGCCCTCCACAGACTGACCTCCTCTGGGAAAGATCCTCTTTTCTTTTCAGGACTAATGAACAAACACTTTTTTTGAGAAATGGAAGTTGGCTGTGGAGAGGGGGAGTGAGAAGAAAAGAAGGATATTCACATATGATGTTACTTACATGTGGGATCTAACATGACACAATTGAACTTATCTACGAATAGAAACAGACTCACAGACACAGAGTGGTGGATGCCAAAGGGCAGTGGTATGGGAAAGGGGTGGATGGGGGTTTAGGATTAGCAGATACAAACTATTACCATAGAATGGGTAAGCAATACGGTCCTACTGTGTAGCACAGGGAACTATATTCAATATCCCATGATAAACCATAGTGGAAAAGAATGTAAGAAATAATGTATATATATGTATAACTGAATCAAAACTTCTCTGTACTGCAGAAAATAACACAACATTGCAAATCAACTGTATTTCAATTTCAAAAAAGGGAAAAAGTAAAAAGAAAACAAAGGAAGTGTATTCAGTTTAGTTTGGGGAGCTGAATTTATACCACTCCACCCTGCCTTTGATAACTGGGTTCCTGTATCAGATTTGCCAGTGATGTCGGCTTAAGATGTAACTTCTCAGCCTCTGGTACCCTACCTCCAAATGAAGACTAATGAGGACTAGAGAGAAACATTCCCCCCTTGAAGAGTTGCTGTTCCCACGGCTACTACGCATCCTGCATGAGCTGCTCCCTCAGGCCTCGGCTCAGTCCCTGCCTCGTCTGGAAGGAGCCCTGAGCACCCTGAGAAGGACGAGGCCAGGCCAGGCCCTCTTTGCCCCCTCCCCTTGGCCTGATTTGTTTTATTCAGGTTCTTTATCACCATCTGTTAATAACAGTCATATTTCTTGCTGGTGACTGTTCACAGCTGTGTCCTTGCTGCCAGGTTAGTGCCTGGCACATATATGGGGCTTCATATATATGTGTTGAATGAATGAATAAGTGAACAACAAAACACTTAGGTTTCATTCTAGGTGAGATCTAAGGAAAGCTATCTTGATACCAGTGAGTGAGCTGGACCTTATTTAAAGATCTCTCTCTCCCTTTTTTCCAGTTGCTTTATTGAGAAATAATTCACCTACCACACAATTTACTCATTTAAAGCATGCAATTCAATGCTTTTTAGCATATTGGCTGAGTTGTATAACCATCATCACCGTCAAGTTTAGTCATTTTCATCACCTAAAAAGATCATCTTGGGCGAGGAATGATAAATTGGGAGTTTGGGATTAACATATAAACACTGCTATATGTGAAATAGATAATCAACAAGGATCTACTGTATAACACAGGGAATGATATTCAATATTTTGTAATAACTTAAATGGGAAAAGAATCTAAAAAAGGATGAATATATGTGTATGTGTAATGGAATAACTTTGTTCTACACTTGAAACTAACACAACACTGTAAATCAAATTTATTTCAATTAAGAAAATAAAACTAAAAGATATTGTTCACTCTTCAGCCATCAACCTCCAACCTTCTCCTTATTCCCATTACCTGGCAACCAGTGTGTTTCTGTATCTGTGTACATTTATTTATTTATTTTTGACTGCACTGGGTCTTCATTGCTTTGTTTTTTGCACAGGCTTTCTTTAGTTGTGGCGACCAGGGGCTAATCTTTGTTGTGGGCTTCTCACTGCTGTGGCTTCTCCCATTGCAGAGCATGGGCTCTTGGCCTGTGGGCTTCAGTAATTGCAGCATGAGGACTCTAGAGCATGGCCTCAGAAGTTGTGGTGCATGGGCTTAGTTGCCCCGTGGCATGTGGATCTTCCCAGACCAGGGATAGAACCAGTGTCCCCTGAACTGACAGGCGGATTCTTACCTGCCACCAGGGAAGTCCCCTATCTGTAAATTTACCTATTCTGGAAAGTTCATATGCATGAATCATATGATATGTGGCCTTTTGTGTCTTGCTTCTGTCAGCATAATGCTTTCAGGGTTCATCCGTGTCATAACGTGTGTCAGAACTTCATCCCTTTTCATGGTTGAATAATATCCCATTGTGAGGATAGACCACATTTTGTGTATTTGTTCATCATTTGTTGAGTCTGTGGGCTCTTTCTGCTTTTTGGCTCATAGGAATAACTCTGTTGTGAACATTTAGGTATAAGTTTTTATGTGAATTTAAGTTTTAATTTCCTTTGAGTGTATAACCTAGGCTTGAGATTACTAGGTTCTATGATAACTGTGTGTTTAACCTTCAGAGGTGCTGTCAGACTGCTTTTCAAAGTTCTGTGCTTACGATCTCTTGTGACTGAACACTCTTTAAAGTCTACCATTTGCTAAATACATGATTTTCTAAGATTAAGATAATCTTAGAGCAGTCTCAATTGATCATCTGAGATAAAGGACTTTTTGAAGGGAATTTCTTCAAAGCAATTAAGTGGCCCATCCTTCAGTGCTGGCACTCAGTCCCGTGGAATTAATTCAGCTGCCAGCTGTATTGAACCTACATTCACTGGGAGGCTGAGTGGTGCCCTCACCAGGGAAGGTCCTTTAGTCCTGGCAGTATTTAGTTATTGACTGTGAAAGTGCCAGGGAGAGAGGACAGTGTTCCCAGGGACAGCTCTCTTTCCAACGGGAGGAAGGGATTGGGTTTCTATGCTGTTTGATTCTGAAAGTGGGCCCGGGGTGGGGGGTCGGGGGAGTGCGAGAGGGCCTGATTCCCAGTGCAGATGGTGGTGGTTCCTTGGTTTCTGCTTCTTCTCGGCAGGCACCTTCAGCCTTGATGCTCTGTTGTACAGATGCATGACTCAGCAATGCCCCAGTTACTGCCAAATCAGATTCCTCCCAGACTGAAGTCTGCCTGTAGAAACACCACTGTGAATTCAAAGATACCTGCTCATTTAAGCCTTGTTTGGTTGAAATGGTCAGTAAAAAATAAGACAACCATGGAAGGACTCTGCAGCCTTCAATTTATTTTATTTTTATCAATTTTTAAATTGGAGTAGTTTCTGCTGTACTGCAAAGTGAATCAGCCATATGTGTACATGTATCCACTGTCTTCTAGATTCTATTCCCACATAGCTCATTACAGAGCACCAAATAGAGTTCCCTGTGCTATACAATGGGTTCTTATTAGTTATCTTTTATATATAGTAGTGTGTATATGTCAATCCCAATCTCCCAATTTATCCTACCCCCTTTTCCCCCTGGCAGCCTTCAATTTATTGATTCAAATTGACCATATAATAAAAACCACAAAAGCACCCCATGTTCACGTATTTGTTGTAAATCTAATATCAACATAAACATAGGATGAAGAGTGGAAATTTCCTTCGTATTCCTTCCTGGGCCCATTTGTCCTCTCCGGTCCCCAATTCAGTGCCCTACTGTGACCATTGTTAGCAGAGGAGTGTGCTTCTTGTTACATCTTTCCATGAACTTTCCTGTCTGAAGGTCATTTTTTGTGCCTTGTGCCTGGAGGGTGTCAGTTCAGTTCAGTTTAGTTCCTTAATTGTGTCTGACTCTTTGTGACCCCATGGACTGCAGCACGCCAGGCTTCCTTGTCTATCATCAACTCCAAGAGTTCACCCAAACTCATGTCCATTGTGTCAGTGATGCCATCCAACCATCTCATCCTCTGTCATCCCCTTCTCCTCCTGCCTTCAATCTTTCCTGGCATCAGGGTCTTTACCATTGAGTCAGTTCTTCATATCAGGTGGCCAAAGTATTGGAGTTTCAGCTTCAACACCTGTCCTTCCAATGAATATTCAGGACTGATTTTCTTTAGGATTGACTGGTTTGAGCTCCTTGCAGTCCAAGGGACTCTCAAAAGTTCTCCAACACCACAGTTCAAAAGCATCAATTCTTGGGCACTCAGCTTTCTTTATAGTTCAACTCTCACATCCATACAGGATTACTGGAAAAACCATAGCTTTGACTACTTGGACCTTTGGCAGCAAAACAATGTCTCTGCTTTTTAATATGCTGTCTAGGTTGGTCTAGTTTTTCTTTCAGGGAGCAGGTGTCTTTTAATTTCATGGCTGCAGCGACTATCTGCAGTGATTTTGGAGCCCAAGAAAATAAAGTCTGTCACTGTTTCCATTGTTTCTCCATCTATTTGCCATGAAGTGATGGGACCAGATGCCATGACCTTGGTTTTTGGAATGTTGAGTTTTAAGCCAGCTTTTTCACTCTTCTTTTTCACTTTCACCAAGAGGCTCTTTAGTTCTTCACTTTCTGCCTTAAGGGTGGTGTCATCAGGTTATCTGAGGTTACTGATATTTCTCCCAGCAATCTTGATTCCAGCTTGTGCTTCATCCAGCCTGGCATTTCACATGCCATGCTCTGCATATAAGTTAAATGAGCAGGGTGACAATATACAGCCTTGATGTACTTGTTTCCCAATTTGGAACCAGTCTGTTGTTCCATGTCAGGTTCTAAATGTTGCTTCTTGACCTGCATATAGATTTCTCATGAAGCAGGTAAGGTGGTCTGATGTTGCCATCTCTTTAAGGATTTTACACAGTTTGTTGTGATCTACACAGTCAAAGGGTTTGGTGTAATCAATAAAGCAGAAGTAGCTGTTTTTCTGCAATTCTCTTGCTTTTTCTATGATCCAGTGAATGTTGGTAATTTGATCTCTGGTTTCTCTTCTTTTTCTAAATCCAACTTGAACATCTGGAAGTTCATGGTTCATGTACTCTTGACGTCTGTCTTGGAGAATTTTGAACATTACTTTGATAGCATGTGAGTGCACTACGCTCTCACATGCCTGGAGGGTGTGCATGTAGGCCCCGAGGGACCAGAGGACTGCTGTTAGCTGATCCCTAACATTCAAGTACAGAGGTTGATGCAAAAATATTTCCTTGTTGTTCTGATTCTGGTCTTTCAGCTCAGTGAGCAAGGAGTCCCCACCCATCCTGTCCCCTGCCCTCCATCAGGATGCTCCTTTTCTGCTCCTCAGTCAGGATGCTTCATCTACTTCCAACTCTAAGTCCAAACCTGAGAGACCTATTCCTGCCTTCATCCTTGCCTGACAATGGTGGGTGATGTCTTTCTGTCCATCAGAGATAAGCACCTTTATGGGAGGCAAATCTCTCCTGTGCTACTGATCACTTTTCATACACAATTCTGGTGTGTCTTTGAACTAAAAGACCCCTTTGCCATTTGTACTGAGGATGGGGTTGAGCAAAGGGGGTTGAGGGAGCAGAGAGCTGCTCTGTATCACACATGTACACACACACAGACACACACGCATCTGTATACATTTTTAAAAAATACATAAATGTAATTGTGGTTGAAGTATTGTTTTGCAACTAGCTTTTCCCCCACATAATAATACGTCTTGGAGATCTTCCATGTGAATCCTTGTTCTCTGTAAGCACTGCTTAGTTGTTCATAGTTTGGTTGTTAATAATGTTTGTAATTGGTGTGTTGAACAAGCATGAATAGAAGCATGTAACCAGGATACAACTTATTTTATTTTTGTTTTATTACGAGGTCTTCCCTCATAGCTCAGTCAGTAAAGAATCTTCCTGCAATGCATGGGACCCAGGTTGATTCTGGGGTTGGGAAGATCCCCTGGAGAAGGAAATGGCAACCCACTCCAGTAGTCATGCTTGGAGAATCCCATGGACATAGGAGCCTGGCAGGCTCCATGAATTTGCAAGAGTCAGACACAACTTAGTGACTAAACCAAAACCACCTTAGATTGTTCTCACTGAGGAGTTCCTCCCCACGGCTGGGATAAGAACTCAGGTGTTCCCGTGACTATCTAATTGCCTTGAAGCAACAAACTACATTTTGATTCAGAAATGAACATGTGTGGTCCAACATATTAACTCTTGTTTTTTAAAAAAAGTTATTTTATTGAAGTATAGTTGATTTAAAACCTTGTGTTAATTCCTACTGTCTAGCAAAGTGATTCAGTTGTACATATATATACATTCTTTTTCATCTTCTTTTCCATTCTGATTTATCACAAGATATTGAGTATAGTTCCTGGGTGATACAGTAGGACCTTATTCTTATCCATTTTATATATAATAGTTTGCATCTTTCTTTCTAATCCTAAACTCCCAATTTATCCCTCTCCCATTCCCCTTCCCCTTGGGACAGAACAAGTCTGTTCTCTATGTCTGTAAGTCTTTTTCTGTTTGGTGGACACAGTTTGTGTTGTGCTGTGCTTAGTTGCTCAGTTGTATCTGACTCTTTGTGACCCCATGGACTGTAGCCCACCAGGCTCCTCTGTCCATGGGGATTCTCCAGGCAAGAATACTGGAGTGGGTCTCCATGCCCTTTTCCAGGGGATCTTCTCAACCCAGGAATCAAACCCAGATCTCCTGCATTGCAGGTGGGGGCACAGTTTAATTGTATCTTATTTTAGATTCCATATATAAGTGATATCATTTGGCATTTATCTTTCTCTTTCTGACTTACTTTAGTGTGATAATCTCTAGGTCCATCCATGTTGCTGCAAATGGCATGATTTCATTCTTTTTTATGGCTAAGTGTTATTTCATTGTGGGCTTCCCAGGTGGCTCAGTGGTAAACAATCCACCTGCAATTTGGGAGATGCAGGTTTGAGCCCTGGGTAGGGCAGATCCCCTAAAGAAGGAAATGGCAACCTACTCAGTATTCTTGCCTGAGAAATCCCATGGACAGAGAAGCCTTGTGGGCTACAGTCCATGGTGTCATAAAAGAGTTGGACATGATTTAGTGACTGAACAAGTATTCCGCTGTATATACATATACCACATCTTCTTTATCCATTCATTTGTTGATGGACATTTACTTTGCTTCCATGTCTTGGCTATTGTGAATAGTGCTGCTATAAACATTTGGGTGCATGTATCTTTTTGAATTATGTTTTTTCCCAAATATATGCCTAGGAGTGGGATTTCAGGATTATATAGTAACTCTTTTTTTAGTTTTTTAAGGAACATCCATACTGTTCTCCACAGTGGTTGCACCAGTTTACACTCCTACCTGCGATGTAGAAGGGGAACCCATCTAATCTTGGTGTTTGGTGGACACAGTTTGCGTTGTGTTGTGCTTAGTTGCTCAGTTGTGTCTGACTCTTTGTGATCCTATGGACTGCAGCCTGCCAGGCTCCTCTGTCCATGGGGATTCTCCAGGCAAGAATACTGAACTGGGTTTCCATGCCCTCTTCTAGGGGATCATCCCAACCCAATCTGTCATTCAAAACAATCATAGATCTGATAATCAAAAAATACTGAGACAGTAAAACATACATCTATAATATCCAGCCACTCTAATTCTAGATATCTACCCAAGAGAAGTGAAAACACATGTCCACACAAAGAATGAACATGAATGTTCACAGCAGCTTTATTCATAAAGGCTAAAATCTGGAAGCACTTCAAATGTTCATTAGTGAGTGAATGGTATACAAACTGTGGTCTCTCCATAGAATGGAAAGCTTTCAACAGATCATGTGAATGACCTACTGATACACACAGTGGCATGGATAAATCTCAGAGTGATTATGCTGAGTGTAAGGAGCTGGAGAAAAGACTTCACTTTGGATTATTCCATTTATATAAAGTAGAAGCTAATTTATAGTGACAAGGAGCAGATCAGGGGTTGCCTGGGGATGGAGTTAGAGTGAGGAAAGTGCTAGTCACTCAGTCGTGTCCTTCTCCAGGGGCTCTCTCCTACTGAGGGACTGAACCTGAGTCACCTGTACTGCAAGCAGATTCTTCACCGTCTGAGGTGTGGACTACAAAAGGGCATGAAGACACTTTTAGGGCCTGACAGAATGTGCTGTATCTTGATGGATTCAGAGCTGTAGACAACTGTCACAACTTATAGAACTGTACTCTGTAGATGGATGCAGTGTATTGGATGTACATTATTTCTCAATATGCTTGATAAGGACAGAATAAGTAAGATCTTTTCTGAAGTCTCTTAGACTGACTATTCATTTACCTTGAAGTAAAATTTAACTATATATTTTTTTGTGTGACACTTTATTTTTGTCTTCTGTCTACACTAGATTTTATTTTATTTTATTTTTTAATTTCCTTTACTTTATTGTGTTGGTTTTGCCATACATTGACATGAATCCACCATGGGTATACATATGCTCCCCCTCCAGAACCCCCCTCCCTCCTCCCTCCCGATTCCCTTCCCCTGGGTCATCTCGGTGCACCAGCCCCGAGCATCAGACCTGGGCTGGCAATTGATTTCACATATGGTAATTAACATGTTTCCATGCCATTCTCCCATATCATCCCACCCTTGCCCTCTTCCACAGAGTCCATGAGACTGTTCTATACATCTGCGTTTCTTTTGCTGTCTCATATGCAGGGTTCTCCTTACCATCTTTCTAAATTCTTTATATATGTGTAAGTATACTGTATTGTTGTTTTTCCTTCTGGCTTACTTCACTCTGGATAATAGGCTCCAGTTCCGTCCACCTGAGTAGAACTGATTCAAATGAATTTTTTTTTTTAATGCTGAGTAATATTCCATTGTGTATATGTACCACAGCTTTCTTATCCATTCGTCAGTTGATGGGCATCTAGGTTGCTTCCATGTCCTGGCTATTGTAAACAATGCAGCAATGAACATTGGAGTACACGTGCCTCTTTCAATTCTGGTTTCCTCAGTGTGTATGCCCAGCAGTGGGATTGCTGGGTCATATGGTCTATTTGCAGTTTTTTAAAGGAATCTCCACACTGTTTTCCATAGTGGCTGTACTAGTTTGCATTCCCACCAACAGTGTAAGAGGGTTCCCTTTTCTCAACATCCTCTCCAGCATTTATTGCTTGTAGATTTTTGGATTGCAGCCATTCTGACTGGTGTAAAGTGGTACCTCATTGTGGTTTTGATTTGCATTTCTCTGCTAATGAGTGATGTTGAGCATCTTTTCATGTGTTTGTTAGCCATTTTTATGTCTTCTTTGGAGAAATGTCCGTTAAGTTCTTTGGCCCACTTTTTGATTGGGTCGTTTAGTTTTCTCGAATGGAGCTGCAGGAGTTGCTTGTATATTTTTGAGATTAATTGTTTGTCCGTTGCTTCATTGGCTATTATTTTCTCCCATTCTGAAGGCTGCCTTTTCACCTTGCTTATAGTTTCCTTTGTTGTGCAGAAGCTTTTAATTTTAATTAGGTCCCATTTGTTTATTCATGCTTTTATTTCCGATAATCTGGTAGGTGGGTCATAGAGGATCCTGCTTTGGTTTATGTCGGAGAGTGTTTTGCCTATGTTTTCCTCTAGGAGTTTTATAGTTTCTGGTCTTATGATTAGATCTTTGATCCATTTGGAGTTTATCTTTGTGTATGGTGTTAGAAAGTGTTCTAGTTTCATTCTTTTACAAGTGGCTGTCCAGTTTTCCCAGCACCACTTGTTAAAGAGATTGTCTTTTCTCCATTGTATATTCTTGCCTCCTTTGTCAAAGATAAGGTGTCCATAGATGTGTGGATTTATCTCTGGGCTTTCTATTTTGTTCCATTGATCTATATTTCTGTCTTTGTGCCAGTACCATACTGTCTTGATGACTGTGGCTTTGTAGTAAAGCCTAAAGTTTAACTTGATGTTAAAATTAAAGTTCATACCATCTTAGGGAATGATATATGGAGTTACGGTGTTGGAGATCATACTTAGAGAGCCTCTAGAGAAGCATTTTTAATCTGTTGGATTGCCATCAATTAAGGTGTCATAAAACCTTATTTTTAAAGGTCATAGGCTGAGTAAATCAGAAAGTATTATGGCATATATTGCCAATAAAAGCAAAAAGTAAAAGTACCCATTGTTTCAAGACATATACACATTACTATAGTTAAAGTGGGCTTCCCAGATGACACTAATGGTAAAGGCAGTGACTGCCTACCAAGGCAGGAGACATAAAAGATGCAGGTTCGATCCCTGGGTCAGGAAAATCCCCTGGAGGAAGGCATGGCCTGGAGAATCCCATGGAACCTGGCAAGCTACAGTCCATGGGATCACAAAGAGGTGGACACGACTGAACGACTTAGTATGCATGTATATTTAAATGGATAACCAACAAGGACCTACTGTATAGCACAGGGAACTCTGCTCAATAATCCGTAATAACCTAAATGGGAAAAGAATTTGAAAAATAATAGACATATGCATAACTGAATCACTTTGCTATACACCTGAAACTAACACAACATTATAAATCAACTATAGTCCAATACAAAGTAAAAGTTAAAACAAAAATAGAAAGAGAAAAACTTTGTCTATGATTTGTATATACATGGTCTCTGCACAAAAATGTACAACACAATATGAATTGCATTAAAAAAAAATTAAGGACTTCCCTGGCAGTCCAGTGGTTACGACTCCATGCTTCCAATGCAGGGAGCTTGGGTTAGATCCCTGGGAACTAAGATCCCACATACTGCATGGTGGCCAAAAATAAGAAGTCACACTTGTAAAATGCCCACACAATGACAGGTATGCAGAAGCGCAGAACATGAGAGATGACGGGTATACTCACAAACATGTCTTGTGTGTATATGTGTACTGTATACTTGTATTCCCAGCACCTCTCTAGTTTTCTGGCACATTGTTCAGTAAGTGCTTTTTGATCAATGGGAGAGATTTTAGGTCCCATCAGCCAAAACTTCAGTTTTCACCTTAGTGTCTGAAGTCTGGGAAGGATGAGCTTCAGGGTGAAGATAACCATGAGCAGTGGAAAGCACTGAGAGCACTTCAAAGGCTGCCCCGATGTCCTTTGTGGAGGAACATCTCTGCAGGTGCATCCCTGCTCCCACCCTGTGATGCTTTGATTCAGAGCTCATAGGGAGACCTGGAGCAGCGGAGGGTATCACCGGCCATGTGCTCCAGAGCTGCCTGGAGGAGGGAAGAGCTTCTCTGTATGCTACCTGGGCAGAGATAATGTGTCTGTGTAGCAACTTCATCTCCCAACCATGAAATATTGATGGTCCTGGTGCTGGACGGAGACCAGGAGACATTCCCTTGGAAGGTGCTGTTTGCCCACTGCTGGTGAATGATTGATGACTGGGAAGTAAAATATTGATGTTTTGAGCAGCACACCAGGCCTCTTCCCACCCAGAGGGGCTTGCATCTTGTGTTATTAAAGGCAAAAATTCAGAGACTGGGTTACTTTAGTTCTGCTTAGGACCCAACAGCTTTTGGCCAACTATGACTTATAGTTGGAGATATTATAGAATTTTAAAACTAAGTGCCCTTGGAAATGTGGGAGATGGGTTCTTGGAATTAGTAAAAAAGAACCCTACTTCCCCTGGGTGTGAAAAACTTGTAATAATAGCTTTGTCAATGCATTCTTTTTCTTTAAAAAGTTATGGTTATTAAAGTTGTTCATACATAGAACTTACAGAGACAAAAAAAAATAAAAACAGCTTTTTTCTGTGACACCCTGAGTTCCTGCTATTTTATCCTCTGCATATGTGAGTATGACTCATTGGAAAAGACCCTGAGTTTGGGAAAGATTGAAGGCCAAAGGAGAAGAGGGTAGCAGAGGATAAGTTGGTTAGACAGCATCACCAACTCACTGGACATGAATTTGAGCAAACTGGGAGACAGTGAAGAACAAGGAAGCCTGGTGTGCTGCAGTCCATGGGGCTGCAGAGTCGGATATGACTCAACAACTGAAAAACATATGTGAGTACTTTCAACCTTTTTTTTTTTTTTACCTTGGTGCATGGCATATGAGATCTTCGTTCCCCAGTCAGGGATTGAACCTGTGCCCCCTGAATTGGAAATGTGGAGTTTTAATCACTGAACTGCCAGAAAAGTCCCAACCTCTTTTAGCCATTTTTTTTGGGATTATTTCTATATCATCCAATCAGTTCAGTCCCTTGGTTGTGTCTGACTTTCTGTGATCCCATAGACTGCAGCACGCCAGGCTTCCCAGTCCATCACCGACTTCTGGAGCTTGTTCAAACTCATGTCCATCCATTCAGTGATGCCATCCAAGCATCTCATCCTCTGTCGTCCCCTTCTGTTCCTGCCCTCAATCTTTCCCAGCATCAGGGTCTTTTCCAATGAGTCAGTTCTCATCAGGTGGCCAAAGTATTAGAGCTTCAGCTTCAGCATCAGTCCTTCCAATGAATATTCAGGACTGATTTTCTTTAGGATTGACTGGTTTGATCTCCTTGCAGTCCAAGGGACTCACAAGAGTCTTCTCCAGCACCACAGTTCAAAAGCATCAATTCTTCAGTGTTCAGCTTTATTTATAGTCCAACTCTCATATCCATACATGACTGCTGGTAAAACCATAATTTTGACTAGATGGACCTTTGTTGGTAAAATAACCTCTCTGCTTTTTAATATGCTGTCTAAGTTGGTCATAGCTTTTCTTGCAAGGAGCAAGTATCTTTTAATTTCATGGTTGCAGTCACCATCTGCAATATCACTCAATAACCAGCTATTATTGTTACTTCTTGATTTAAAACAAAGTTTCTATTGAACATCCTTTGTAGAAGATAAAGGTTTGACTTTTTCATCTCATCACATTCACACCCCTTCTCATGTCCTCCATCTTTCCAACATGATTGTGTCAGAATTTGAATTACATCATTATTTGGTATTTCTACTAGTATGGAAATATAAAGATTGCCGTGGTTGATCAAAAAATACAGCGAGATAACATTTACTTCCTGTATACTTTTGTTTTCCTGTTAGGAAGGGTCTTGCTTTTCGTTTGTTTGCCTAATTTTCTATCTCTTCATCGTTTGTTGAGCCTCAAAATGCCTTGAAAATTATCTAAATATCTTCCCAATATATTCAGATGCATTGGCCATCTGAACAGGTTTGTTTTCTGTAAAGACTCTCTCCTGGGGGCTGCTCATCTGCTCCTGGTGCCCTGGTTGCCCTTGGCACCTGGCACCCAGCATCATTGTGCAGCCTTTCAGTATCATCATCTGAGGATTCTCCCCTACCTCTTTCCTGTGCTGTGTCCCAAGCCTTTCCTGTATGTTTACTGTCTTTATTTGATGGAGTACAGCCTCCAGCAGACACCTGAAATAGTACAGGGAGGCACAGCATTTTGGGAGGGACATTGCATGTGTTTATGGTAGCTGAGTGTGAAATTTCATTTTATTTGTGATTCCTTTCATATTTCATTTATTTTTACTTTTTAAAATTATAACTGATTTACAGTATTGTGTTAGTTTCTGGTGTACAACACAGTGATTCAGTTATACATATAAATATATATGTATATATCCTTTGTCAGATTCTTTTCCCTTATAGGTTATTATAAAATACCGACTATAGTTCCCTGTCCTATGCAGTAGGTTTTTGTTGTTTCTCTCTCTATATGTAGCAGATGTAAACTACTATATATACACTAGATCTATATATATCAGTTATATAAACTCCTCTCTCTGTATAACAGATACATATATCTACTATTCCCTTGTGTGTTACTCGCTCAGTCATGTCTGACTCTTTGCAACCCCGTGGACTGTGTAGTCTACCAGGCTCCTCTGTCCATGGGATTTTCCAGGCAAGAATAATGGAGTGGGTTGACATTTCCTCCTCCAGGGGATCTTCCCTACCCAGGAATTGAACATGGGTTTTCTGCACTGGCAGGCAGATTCTTTACTGTCTGAACCACCCAGCTATTACATATAGCAGTTTATATCTACTAATCCTAGCACTAATTTATTCCTCCCAGACCACCTTTCTGCTTTGGTAACTATAAGTTTGTTTCCTATGTCTGTGAGTATCTTTCTACTTTGTAAATAAGTTCATTTGTATTTTTTCTTTTTTAGATTCCACATGTAAGTGATGTCATATGATCTTTGTCTTTGTCTGTCTGTCTGGCTTACTTCACTTTGTGTGATAATCTCCAGGTCCATCCATGTTGCAACATGAGTCTGAAGTTTTAAATTGGAAAAAGTTTTCTTTCATCATTTTGAGGGCATTACTTTATTATCTTCTAATTTTCAAAAAGCTTAAAACTATTTGACTTAAAAAATATTTTTTCTGTGACAAATGATTTTATTCTTTTTAAGAATTTTATTTATTTGGTTGTGCTAGGACTTAGTTGCTGCATGAATTTTTTTCTGGTTTCAGGGAGCAGGGGCTATTTCTCTAGTTGCAGGGCTCGGCTTCTCATTGCAGTGGCTCTTTCTGTTGCAAAGCACAGGTTCTAGAGCATCCGGGCTTCAGCAGTTGTGGCGCATGGGCTCAGTAGCCCTCGGGGTGCAAGGGCTCCGTTGCCCCGCAGCATGTGGAATCTTCTTGAACCGAGGATCGAACCCATATCTCTTGCATTGGCAGGCAGATTCTTTACCACTGAGCTACCAGGGAAGCCCCTATTTGACTTTTAAAAATCTTTTTAAATTCAGGTTTTTATTCTATGAAATCATGTAGAGTCTTCTCTTTGTATCCAAAGATTTAAAATTTCATGGTAAATATCTTTGTGTGGGTCTTAGTTCATCCACTAAAATAGATATGACTTGAAAAAAAAGAAATAAAATAGATATGACTTGAGATCCCTTTTTAAAAAACATCACCTTTATTGGGGTTTAATTTGCATACAACAAATGCAAACATTTTAAGTGAATAGTTTCAAGAGTTTAGGCAAATTTATTAAAAAATGGGCCTTTTTTTTCTTTCAGAAATTTTATCATTTTTAATTGGAGTATGTAATTGATTTTAGTTCAGTTCAGTCACTCAGTCTTGCCCAACTCTTTGCAACCCCATGAACTGCAGCATGTCAGGCCTCCCTGTCCATCACCAACTCCCGGAGTCCACCCAAACCCATGGCCGTGAGTCATGATGCCATTCAGCCACCTCATCCTCTGTTGTTCCCTTCTCCTCCTGCCCTCAATCTTTCCCAGCATCAGGGTCTTTTCCAATGAGTCAGCTCTTCCCATCAGGTGGCCAAAGTATTGGAGTTTCAGCTTCAACATCAGTCCTTCCAGTGAACACCAAGGACTGATCTCATTTAGGGTGGACTGGTTGGATCTCCTTGCAGTCCAAGGGACTCTCACAAGTCTTCTCCAACACCACAGTTCAAAAGCATCATTCTTCAGTGCTCAGCTTTCTTTATAGTCTAACTCTCACATCCATTCATGACCACTGGAAAAACCATAGCCTTGACTAGACAGACCTTTGTTGGTAAAGTAATGTCTCTGCTTTTTAATATGCTGTCTAGGTTGGTCATACTTTCCTTCCAAGGAGTAAGTGTCTTTTAACTTCATGGCTGCAATCACCATCTGTAGTGATTTTGGAGCCCAGAAAATCAGCCATTGTTTCCACTGTTTGCCCATCTATCTGCCATGAAGTGATGGGACCAGATGCCATGATCTTAGTTTTCTGAATGTTCAGCTTTCAGCCAACTCTTTCACTCTTCCCTTTCACTTTCAGCAAGAGGCTCTTCAGTTCTCCCTCACTTTCTGCCATAAGGGTGGTGTCATCTGCATATCTGAGGTTATTGCTATTTCTCCCCGCAATCTTGATTCCAGCTTGTGCTTCTTCCAGCCCAGCGTTTCTCATGATGTACTCTGCATAGAAGTTAAATAAGCAGGGTGACAATATACAGCCTTGACATACTCCTTTTCCTATTTGGAACCAGTCTGTTGTTCCATGTCCAGTTCTAACTGCTACTTCCTGACCTGCATACAGGTTTCTCAAGAGGTAGGTCAGATGGTCTGGTATTCCCATCTCTTTCAGAATTTTCCACAGTTTATTGTGATCCACACCTTCAAAGGCTTTGGCATAGTCAATAAAGCAGAAATAGATGTTTTTCTGGAACTCTCTTGCTTTCACGATGATCCAGCAGATGTTGGCAATTTGATCTCTGGTTCCTCTGCCTTTTCTAAAACCAGCTTGAACATCTGGAAGTTCATGGTTCACATATTGCTGAAGCCTGGCTTGGAGAATTTTAAGCATTACTTTACTAGTGTGAGAGATGAATGCAATTATGCAGTAGTTTGAACATTCTTTGGCATTGCCTTTCTTTGGGATTGAAATGAAAACTGACCTTTTCCATTTAAAATGTGTTAATTTCTGCTGTAAAGCCAAGTGATTCAGTTTTATGTATATATACATTGTTTTTCATATTATTTTCTATTATGATTTATCACAGGATAATGAATATAGTTCCCTGTGCTATACATTAGGAACTTGTTTATCCATTTGATATATAATAGCTTGTATCTGCTAATCCCAAACTCCCAATCCATCCCTCCTCCACCACTCCTGCCCCTTGGCAATCACAGTGTGTTCTCTATCTGTAAGTCTGTTTCTCTTTTGTAAATAAGTTCATTTGTGTCATATTTTAGATTCCATATAAAAGTGATGTAGGTTTGCCTGGTGGCTCAGTACATAAAAAAATATGCTTCTAATGCAGAAGACCACCTGCAACACAGGAGACCCTGCTTCAATCCCTGGGTCGGGAAGATCCCCTAGGGAGGGAAATGGCAACCCACTCCATATTTTTGCCTGGAAAATCCCATGGACTGAAAAGCCTGGCAGGCTACAGTCTATGGGGTCACAAGAGTCAGTGATTAAACTACTACTATAAGTGATGTAACTTGGTATTTGTTTTTCTTTTTCTGATTTACTTCACTTAGTATAATAATATCTAGGTAAAAAATGAACCCTTTTAATCCTTTAGTTTTGGGATATTTTCCTGCATTATTTCTTTGATGATTTTCTCTTAAAGTTTTCTTTGTTCTCTTTTTCTAAGATTACTATTACTTGAATGCTGGACACTGGAAAATTTCTCTAAATTTCTTATGTTTTCTCTCTGTAAGGAAAAAAGTGTACTGAGTATTCTATATAATGCACTTTCGCGGTTATCTGATTCTATAAAAGGTCTCTCTCATTTTCTTTGAGCCATTTTGCAACTTCTTAAGTTGTAGAAAACCTGTAATAATGCAAATTATCCTTTTTGCAGAGATGCACATAAATTTTGTCTGGTGTGTATGCAGCATCCACCCTTTCCTCAAGAAACCAGTTTTACATCTACTAACACATTTTCAGTATTCCTGACTATATATTTATATGTCTGCTCTTTGGTTTCTCCATTAAACCATTTGTAACATTTTAGTTTTCTCACTAATTGATGAATTAAACAAAATCTTTGATATATGTTTATTTTAATATTCTACCTTTTTACATCTTTCATTCTCTATCCCTTTACTGTAATTTGGTATACATCCTTGATTTTGTATTCCAGACCTTCCGTAGAGTTTCTCATATTTGTTTTCCTGTTTTTAATTTCCAAGAGCTTTTTTTTGTTTTCTGAAAGATAAGTTAGAAAACCCCTCTGATTTCATGCATATATGGGTAATACCTGAGGATATTAATGATAGTTTGTTTTGATGTTATCTCCCCTTGTATAGTCTTCTAATTTGCTTTTCTCGGTTTTGGTGTCTGGTGTTCATGTTGGAAGCTTTCCTCTAATGTCTGATAATCATTGTTCACACAAAATCCTTAGTGAGGCTGTTATTACTGATAGGCAGTTTGGACAATGTGGGTCGTTTTTAACATATGCTAATCTGGCTGGGCTGTTCCAATGGGGTACCCCCAAGGTCAGCATCTTTGGGAATTTTCCTGGAGAAGATCTCTCCAGTCTCTGGCTTTGAGTATTTTCATGCAGCTGATAGTGATCAGTGAGCCTCAGAATTCCATGTGCAAATGTGCACTTGAACCACTTCTTTTAAAAATTGTTTCCCCAGCTTGGACTGTGCCTGACATCTCTGGTCCAGACATTGTTTTATCCTCTCCAAAGAACAAGCTTCTGATTTTCTGCTGGGTGAGGGGGGAGCCGTCCAAGGCTGTGTGGAATTTTGTTTTTATATGGACTTTCTGGCTTCTCTTGTGGCTCATTTGGTAAAGAATCTGTCTGCAATGTGGGAGACCTGAGTTCGATCCCTGGGTTGGGAAGATCTCCTGGAGAAGGGAAAGGCTACCCACTCCTATATTTCGGCCTGCAGAATTCCATGGACTATATAGTCCATGGGGTCACAAAGTGTTGGAGTGACTTCCATGGACAACCAGTCCATCCTAAAGGAAATCAGTCCTGAATATTCATTGGAAGGACTGATGTTGAAGCTGAAACTCCAATACTTTGGCCACCTGATGCAAAGATATGACTCATTTGAAAAGACCCTGATGCTGGGAAGGATTGAGGGCAGGAGAAGAAGGGGAGGACAGAGAATGAGATGGTTGGATGGCATCACCAACTCAATGGGCATGAATTTAAGTAAACTCTGGGAGTTGGTGATCAACAGGGAGGCCTGGCGTGCTGGAGTCCATGGGATCGCAGAGTCGGACACAAATGAACAACTGAACTGAACTGAACTGAGCGACTTCCACTATGGACTTTCTATTAACTCTATTTTCAGTCCAGAGGTATTGGATATCTTTAATTCCTAAATCTTGTAGGGCTTGTGTGGGGGAAATTTTGATGCTTTTTAGCTCTCCTTACTTCCAATAAAGGACTTTGTGTCCTTAAACCTTCTAAATCAGTTCTCCCTCATCCATCTGCTTTCCAGCTTCCAAAATATTGATCCAGAGACTTCATCCTTTGTTCTTTATCTCATGGTTTGATGTAATAAAAAATTTCATTTTTTATTGGTTGTTTTCAGTGGGTTTCAGAGGGACCAAAAATGAAAGTATATGTTTACTTTTCTATCTTTACTTAGAATTTCAATGCATTTTTATTTCAGTTTTCATTTCTCCCATTTACCTGGATGTCAAAAGGTGGTTTTATGTTAGAAAAACCACAGTCAATGGTAGTAGCCAGTGATAAGGTCGCCTTCTCCAATCTCCGCTCATGAGCTTTATGATACCAGTCAAATTACTCCCTATTCCTCACTTCAGTACTGTCATTTGTGAAGCAGTTTTTGGAAGGTAATAATACTGCTTGGGGTTGTGACATAGATTAAAGATGATGTATATAACTTGCCTGATCCTCCAATTATGCTGGGGTAAATCTTCCAAAGAGAGCAAGTTCACATGCTGAAGGGTTGAGAGAAATCAGGTCTCTGGGAATCACAAAAGTCCAGGGAATTTCCATCCTGCCCTCAAAGGAGGTTTTCTAACTCCAGTTAACCTATGTTCTATCTGTTTCCAAGACTCTTCAGGGTTTCATGCAGAGGCTGCTATGCCCTATATTTTCTGGAACTGCTTTTACAGTCCCTGGCCCTCACCCCATCCCTACCATGCACACACACACACACACACACACACACACACACACACACACACACACCACACACACACACACACACACACACACACACGTAGTCTGTCTCTCTCCTGCTGTATTCTCTTTGGGTGGATGCATGGGAAGATTTCTATCAGGTGTGAGCGCCAGGAAAAGCTAAGCTTCCCCTGAATATTTGGCTGATTTGTAATTGTATAGGTATTTATGGATTAGGTACTCTTGGTTTCCTTCTTTCATTGGCTTCCTGGAAGCTCAGAAAACATGTTTGACTTAATCCAAGCAAGTATATAGAACCCAACAGTGTGAACTTTGTACAGTATCATCATCCTCAATTTCATCTCATTTTTCCCATCTTTATTTTTCTCAATGCTGATTTTTTCACAGATTGATTTTTAAAACTTATTTTCTAGGCATTTTTTTGGTTATGCTGCAGCACATCTTTATAGAATGGGGTGAGATATAAACATACAAATAAAGAGACAAGCAGCATAAAACTTTTTGCCTGAAGGGGCAACGTAGCCCAGAAATAACTGCAGTTACACGAGGCTGGGGTAAATTTGCCAAAGAGAGCAAGTTCACATGCTGGAGAGTTGAGAGTAATCAGGTCTCTGGGACATCACAAAAGTCCGTGATGGAGGACAGTAAGAACATTTATAGCTTCCTGCAGCCCTGGATGTGACTTCGAGACACTATGTCTTAATTGGAGGGATCCGTAAGTGATTCTGATGGACTTACAGCAGTTATCTTTCAGGATTCCCCATGGGTCATGAACTTTGGAGAGACACAGACCAGTTTCAAGTTGGAGCTCTGTGGTTTAGTACAATATTCTTAACCTAGTATAGACCTGGAAGCGACATTAATTACCTAACATCCAAGGGCTCCTGCACACATCCCTGTCTACCTCCTTTCATGTTAGTGGAAGTTGTTTCTTCTGTGTGGAAGTATAGAAGAACAGATGTGAGTTCACTGTGCTTGACTTTTGCTCCTGAATTATGAGGAAGGCTAGAGTTCTAAATGGTGCATCTGTAAGAGGGCAAAATCTCCATTAATCTGGGTCATTGAGTAAGTATAGAGAAGTCCCTGCTGATGCCTGTTAGACATTAGTATGAGGAGCAACATGGATTTTGTGAAGTTACTGAGATTTTGGGTTGAGTCTCACCCAAACTCACTAATACAATCCTCTGTATCCATAGCAATAAAATGGAAATATTAATTACTCCCTGACAAATTTCTTTTTTGAAGTTTGACAATAATACAGGTGGAGTTTCTGGCATAGCATCTGGCCCAGAACAAAATCACTGGTGTTATAATAATGATCATGTTTATTGATTTCTTCAGCAGAGACAGAAAATAAGGTCTGATGGGCTGTGGCTTGAGGCAGGGCAGTGTAACACAATGGAAAGAGCCGGGTTCTGGGGATCAGACACCCCCGGAGGCATAGCCCAACTGGTGAATACTCTGTTTCTACCACTATAAATGTGAATAATTTTACCTAACTTGAAGTCTTATCATGGAGATTAAAAAAGCATGTGAAGGTCCATGCAGGTGGCTTGGGGCGTAGATAATTCCTTTCCTTTGCTTCTCTGCATGTCTCCCTAATAGGCTGCTGCAGAGCCAGTCTCAGACTCCCTGCCATGAGTGTGGCTTCCTAGGGGCAATGATGCTGGCTTTTGGCAATGGACTAAGATAGCAGCTCAGCCTTCTCAAGGTCACGGTGTATTTCTCATTGCATCTTTCAGTGGGAATCAGGCAGTGAGGCTAGGTTTTACTGATCTCATGAATACTGATGGGAATTTTCTGATGCAAGTCCTTAGGAATTTGGCAAATACAGGGGAAGGTCAAAGGGATGCTAGTTTGGCCATCTGATGGGAGGTGATGAATGAATATGGGGAGGCAGCAGCAAGCTTTAATGGGGGTGTGCTGGAACTCATATGAGTTCTTCTCCTTCTCATACCTTCCCCTCCCTGTCAAGAGGTGACCAGCTCACAGACGACCAGGGAAACCAGGCTGCAAAACAGACTCCGCGTTCAGGTCTGTAAGAAGGAACTGAGCCTGCAATGGAAAGACAAGTTTCAATTACAAAGTATCAAATGGCAAAATATTTCTAGGCTAGTCTACTTTTTTTTTTTTTAAAGCAATATTCTTTTTAATTTTATTATTCATTTTTCACGTTTCAAAACATCTTTTTAAATGTTCCTCTTTCCCCCTTCTGCTTTCTCTTTTTTAAAAATTGAAGTTATAGCTGATTTACAATGTTGTGTTAGCTTCAGGTCCACAGCAAAATGATTCAGTTATACACAGACACATATTCTTTGTCAGATTAGTTTCCATTGTAGATTATCTCAAGACATTGAATATATTTCCACGTGTCACACAGTAGGTCCTTGTTAATTATTTCATATATAGTAGTGTGTATATATTAACTCCATAGTCCTAATTTATCACCCCTTTCCCATGGAGGGAAACCATAAGTGTCCCCTTATGGTAACCATAAGTTTGTTTTCTATATCTGTAAATCTATTTCTGTTTTGTAAATAAGTTCATTTGCTTCATTTTTTAAGATTTCATATATAAGTGATATTGTACGAAGTTTTTCTTTTTCTAGACCAGTCTTGTTAAGGCCTCTTGCAGTTTTCTTGTTCAGATGGTCTTTTCTTTCTATGTAGGCTTCATCCTGCTCTATAATATCCTCTCCTGTCTCGGGACTCCACCAGCTCTATGCAGCCACACAGTTCATTCAGCAATTAATCATGTCCTGCCTAGTGGCTGTCTTCTGCTGCTCTCCTGGAGTCTTTTTCTCTTGAACTTCTATTTAAATTTTCTAGTGTTTGGGTCTTGCATTACAGTTCAGGTTGCAAGTACCCACACAGCAGGCAGGGTGACCTGGCTTTCCAAGGGTCCTGCCATGCCTTGAACAGTGCCTGGCCTTGGGGAGGACTCAGGGAACATGGTTTTCTTACTGAACTGCATCTTGGTGCCCCTGGTTTCCAAGTTTCTGCTTCTCTCAATTTATATATTTCCATCAAAGAAGATGGCTGTCATTTTGGACACTTATGTCCTGAGAACTTTGCCCTTCCTTATGGGAAGTATCACTGTTAAAGCATCTACTTAAAACAAATATTTTTTTTTTAACTGAAGGCTAGTTGATTTACAATGTTGTGTTAATTTCTGCTGTACAGTAGTGTCATTCAGTTATACAAACATATATTCTTTTTCACATTCTTTTCCATTATGGTTTATCAGAGGATATTGAATATAATTCCCTGTGCTACATATTAGGACTTTGTTGTTTATTCATCTTGTAAATTAGTTTGCATCTGCTAATTCCAAGCTACTGATCCACCCATCCCCCATCCTCATTCCCTTGGCAACCAGAAGTCTGTTCTCTATGTCAGTGAGTCTGTTTCTGTTTCATATTTGTGTTGCATTTTAGATTCCACATGTAAGTGATATCATATGGTATTTTTCTTTCTCTTTCAGACTTACTTTTCCTAAGTATGATAACCTCTAGATCTATCCATGTATTGTTGTTGTTCAGTTGCTCAGTTGTTTCTGAATCTTTGCACCCCATGGACTGCAGCATGCCAGGCTTCCCAGTCCATCACCAACTCTTGGAGCTTGCTCAAATTCATGTCCATTGACTTGGTGATGCTATCAAACCATCTCATCCTCTGTCATCCCCTTCTTCTGCTTTCAAGCTTTCCCAGCATCAGAGTCTTTTCCAATGAATCAGTTCTCATCAGGTGGCCAAAGTATCGGAGCTTCAGCTTCAACATCAGTCCTTCCAATGAATATTCAGAACTGACTTACTTTAGGATTGACTGATTTGAGCTCCTTGCAGTCCAGGGGACTCTCAAGAGTCTTCTCCAACACCACAACTCAAAAGCATCAATTCTTCGATGCTCAGCCTTCTTTCTGGTCCAACTCTCAAATCCATACATGACTATTGGAAAAACCATGGCTTTGACTAGATGGACCTTTGTCAGCAAAGTAATGTCTCTGCTTTTTAATATGCTGTCTAGTTTGGTCATAGCTTTTCTTCCAAGGAGCAAGCATCTTTTAATTTCATGGCTGCAGTCACCATCTGCAGTGATTTTGGAGTCCAAGAAAATAAAGTCTGTCAATGTTTCTATTGTTTCCCTGTCTATTTGCCATGAAGTGATGGGACTGGAAGCCACGATCTTTGTTTTTTGAATTTTGAGTTTTAAGCCAGTTTTTTCACCTCTTTTACTTTCATCAAGAAACTTTTTAGTTCTTCTTCTCTTTCTGCCGTAAGGATGGTGTCATCTGCATATCTGAAGTTATTGATATTTATCCCAACGATCTTGATTCCAGCCTGTGCTTCATCCAGCCATGCATTTTGCATGACCTATTCTGCATATAAGTTAAATAAGCAGGGTGATCATATACACCCTTGATGTAACCCTTTCCCAGTTTTGAACCAGACCATTGTGCACTTCTAACTGTTGCTTCTTGACCTGCATACAGGTTTCTCAGGAAGCAGGTAAGGTGGTCTGATATTCCCATCTCTTTAAGAATTTTCCACAGTTTGTTGTGGTCCACCCAGTGAAAGACTTTAGCAATGTCAATGAAGCAGAAATAAACGTATTTCTGGAATTCTCTTGCTTTTTCTATGATCCAGTGGATGTTGCCAATTTGATCTCTTGTTCATCTGTCTTTTCTAAATCCAACTTGAACATCTGGGAGTTCTTGGTTCATGTACTGTTGAAGCCTAGTTTGGAGAATTTTGAGCATTACTTTGCTATCATGTGAGATGAGTGCAATTGTGTGGTAGTTTGAACTTTCTTTGGCATTGCCCTTCTTTGGGATTGGAATGAAAACTGACCTTTTCCAGTCCTGTGGCCACTGCTGAGTTTTCCAAATTTGCTGGCATATTGAGTGGGGCACTTTCACAGCATCATCTTTTAGGACTTGAAACAGCTTAGTTGGAATTCCATCACCTCTACTAGCTTTGTTTGTAGTGATGCTTTCTTAAGGCCCATCTGACTCGCACTCCAAGATGTCTGGTGAGTGATCACAACATTGTTATCTGGGTCATTAAGATCTTTTTTTGTATAGTTCCTCTGTGTATTCTTGCCACATTTTCTCAATATCTTCTGGTTCTATTATATCCATACCATTTTTGTCCTTTATTGTGCCCATCTTTGCATGAAATGTTTCCTTGATATCTTTAATTTTTTTGGAAGAAATCTTTAGTCTCTCCCATTCTATTGTTTTCCTCTATTTCTTTGCATTGTTCACTTAGGAAGACTTTCTTATCTCTCCTTGCTGTTCTTTGGAACTCTGCATTCAGATGGGCGTATCTTTCCTTTTTTCCTTTGCCTTTCACTTCTCTTCTTTTCTCAGCTATTTGAAAGGGCTCCTCAGACAACCATTTTGCCTTTTTGCATTTCTTTTTCTTGGGGATAGTTTAGGGTCTCTGCCTTGTATACAATGTTGTAAACCTCCATCCATAGTTCTTCAGGCCCTCTATCAGATCTAATCCCTTGAATCTATTTGTCACTTCCATTGTATAATCATAAGGGATTTGATTTAGGTCATACCTGAATGGCCTAGTGGTTTTCCCTACTTTCTTCAATTTAAGTTATTTTGCTATAAGGAGTTCATGATCTGAGTCACAGTATACATATATTTAAAAAATTTTTTTTTGGCTGCAATATGTGGGATCTTGATACCCCCACTGTGAATCGAATCTGCACCTTCTGCACTGGAAAATGTGAAATGTTAACCGTTGGACCACTGTAGAAGTCCCAACATCTACTTTTTCATTGGCCTTTTTCACTTTTCTCTTCACCCTCCTCACCAGCAGACACAGTTGGCTGTCTTTTGGGTGTCATTTTTTTTTGCAAAGAAACAAGTGTTCATCACTTATAAAAGTGATTGTGTATGTTACAATGAAGGAAGAGGATGGGGTCATTTTGGAGGAGCAGATATTGGTGGTCTGCCATGCTCACAAGCCCAGCAACTTCCTCTCTTAAGACAGCATTGAGGATGTGATGTTCCAATTTGTGACTCTAGAAAATGACAAGAGCTACTATTTCAAGTATCTGTAAGGAGCAAAACCATAAAGGTAGGAGCCATGAAAGTCCAGAGTATCTCATATGTTTTTAGGGTTTTTTTTTTCCTTTTGACTGTGCTGCACGGCTTATGGGATCTTAGTTCCCTAACCAGGGATGAAACCCAGGGCCTTGGCAGTGAGAGGGCAGAGTCCTAACCATGGGACTGCCAGGAAATTACCTTTGTTTAAGGTTTGCTTTAGCTAGCTTGCTACCAAATACAGCTTTAAACCCATCTGCTTCTTCATTCTCCCTTTCCTATACTTCTCTTCCTATTTTCAAATACTTTGTATGTATATGCTCTGTCGCTTCAGTCATGTCAGACTCTTTGCGACCCTATGGACTGTAGCCCACCAGACTTCTCTGTCCATGGAATTCTCCAGGTGAGAATACTGGAGTGGGTTGCCACACCCTCCTCCAGGGGATCTTCCAGACCCAGGGATTGAACCAGCGAGATGTCTCCTGCATTGCAGGCAAATTCTTTACCTCTGAGCCACTGGGGAAGGCCTTCACCTACTTAACCGAAACATAATTCACCCACTGAAAGTATAGACTTCAGTGACTTCTAGTAGATTGTTTACAGAGCCATGCAGCTATCACTGCAATCTATAATTGTTCAATTATAGAACAATTTCACTACAAAATAAACACTCCCCACTAGTATTCAGTCCCCATTTTGACCCAATTCTCTCAGCTTCAGGGAAACCACAGATCTATTTTTGTCTCTACAGATTTGCCTGTTCTAATACTTCATGGAAATGGAATCATATAATATGTGGTCTTTTGTGACTGGCTTCTCAATACAATGTTTTCAAGGTTCATCCATGTTGTAACACATATCAGTACTTCATTTTTGTGGCCAAGTAATAGTCCATTGTATGGATCAAAATCATTATTTTATTTGTTCATTTATTAACTGATGGACAATTGGATGGGCTCCATTTTTAAGATTGGAGTATAGTTAATTTACAATGTTGCATTAGTTTCATGTGTACAGCAAAGTGATTCAGTTTATATATATATATACATATATAAGTTATATACATTTAGTTATTATACCTACACTCTTTTCCCTTATAGGTTATTACAAAATGTTGAGTATAGTTCCCTATGCTGTACAGTAGGTCCTTGCGGCTTGTTTTATATATAGTAGTGTGTGTCCATTAATTGCAAACTCCTAATTTATTTCTTCCCTTCCCCTCACCCCCTTCGGTAACCATAAGTTTATTTTGTATATGATTTTTTGTCCATTATGAATAACACTGCTCTGAGTGTTTTTGTGCAGCTTTCTTGGGACCTATGTTTTCATGTCTCTTGGGTATCTACCTAGGAATGGAGTTGCTGCGTCGCACAGTAAGTCCCTGCTTGGTGTTTGAAAAGCTGCCGCAGCACTTCCCGCAGCAGCTGCACCATTCTACAGCCCATCATTTCTCTGCGTCCTCCCAACGCCTATTCTTGGTCTCTCTGCTTGATACAGTCGCCTGTGTCTCAGGATTCTCTGATGTTCTGCTTCCTTCCTGGCTCTTCCCTGAGATGGAGTGGATCATCAGGGAAGACTAGGCTCCTGGGCTAGGTGTCCTCTGGCTGTTACAGGGATCTTTATGAGGGGAACTCCTTCCAGAGCTCAACGTGGGGAGTCACATTGACCTCCTCATGCCCTCAGGGCTCTCCTTGTTGGCTGACCACCCCAGCCTGGAAGGACAAGTGGGGAAGAATGCCCCTCAGCTTTGCCCTAGTCCTCCCTCTTCGGTTCTTAGACTCTTTCAGACTGGAAATGGGACGCAGCTTAATGCTGCTCCTCTCCCAAAGATGAGACCTCCATGACCTGTCTATCATATTACAGGGACTGTCTTCCCTCATCTGGTGGACTGTGGCAGAGATTCCATATCACAGACCCCCTAAAGGAATTGGAAACTAAAGGAGTTGGAAATGCTCGCCTCTCTGACACACCTGTCTTTCAAGCATATTGCCTTGCTACAAATCATATTTTGCATGCTAGGAACAGAATAATTGCTTCATTCATTTCCTTTGCATTTTTTCTGTAACAAATAAGTGTGAATGAATGCATCTGACTAACTAGAATGAAGACTATATAATCAGGAAGGCAAAAGAGAATATAACTTTCAAAAATATTTGCAAAATATTATTGTTGTTACATTGCTATCATTTCAGTGTTTGCCAAATGAGTATAGTTCCCTGTGCTGTACAATAGGTCCTTGTTGTTTATTTTATATATGGTAGTGTGTATCCATTAATGCCAAACTCCTAATTTATCTATCCCCTTTCTCCCATGACCCATTGCCTTAAAAGATATTTTTTGGCCCATGACCCATTGCCTTAAAAACTGTCTAGCTTCAATATACTTATTTATTATTAATTTCTTTAAATTAAAATTTAATTATAATAATTTTAATTGAAGTATAATTGATTCACAATGTTGTGCTAGTTTCAGGCGTACAGCAAAGTGATTCAGTTATATATATGTATATATATTCTTTTTCTCTTATAGGTTATTACAGAATATTGAGCAGTGTTTCCTGTGCTATACAATAGGTCCTTGGTGGTTATCTGTTTTATATATATAGTGTGTATATGTTAATCCCAATGTCCAGCTTTAATATTGTACTTGCTTTACGATTATAACAGTTTTTCCCAAACATAGGATTATATGACACTACCAAAAATATCTTGAACTATGCAAATATTTCCTGAATATTTTATCTTCGTGGGTAAAATTTTGATAAAGTTAAAGACCCTCTTAAACACCATCTTCAATTCTAAGACCCCCCAAGAGGTAACCATGCTTATCTCAGATGTGTATCTTTCCAGAGTCACAACTATCTATAGAAATAAGTTGGTCTGCTTTCTTTCTACATGAAAACTATTATTCTTTGTGCATTGTGCATTGTTTTGCAGCTTGCTTGTTTTTGCTTCTAAAATGTCTTGAAGGTCATACTATGCCAGCGGTGGTACCTTTACCTTATTTGCTTGTAAACACTACATAGTATTCTATAGCACAGAAATCTACAGGTTATTAAGACAGGTCCTTATTAATAAGCATGTAAATTGATCCTTATTTTTTTATTGCTACAAATTATGATTCAAGGGACGTTCTGGTATATACTGCTTCCCCCACACATAATAGTTTCCCTAGGGAGAGACTGAGAAGAGGAATGGCTGGGTCAAAGGGCCTTTATATTTAACATTTAGATAGGCACCACCCAACTGCCCTCTTGAAGTTCTGAGCCTAGGTTAGGCTATGGAAGAGGCCTTTAAAGAATTGTAGTTGTCCTAAATCCTCTACCTCAGGAGAATGACACACTTCTCTGTTCCCTTGAGAATCACTGATTTATACTTCAGTATGAGTGCAATCATTGTGTTTTTTCGACCAGAGAAATCTACATTTAAAGGCTTACTTCTAATTGTGGAATAAAGCATGTTGTTTTCTGTGGAAGTAATTTCAGGCATCAGTGAGCAGGTAAGGGAGGAATTTCGGGGTGTGCAAGCTTTTCTGTGCTCCTGAAATTACTCTATCTTGATTGCTGGCCACCCTGTGAGGCACACAGAAAACCCTGCTCTTCTTTTTTCCATTTGCTGGGGGGAGCTGGGTCCACACTCAAAGCTTGATCCAGAATGGGAATATCTCAGACAGAAGCCCTTAGCTCCAGATTCTGTTTCCTTTTTGCAGGAGGCCATAATGGATCTGGCCGAACAAAGCCCCCAAAACCTGCAGTAGAGGAGGAGGGTCAGGATCTGCCACCTCCAGGAGGGAGTGGAAACATCAGGCAGAAGCCAGGAGACTGACTAAGGGATAGAGGCTCAGGCCTCCTGGAGAGGAGGCGGGATAGCAGAGTAAGAGGCTGGCCAAGAAGGAAACCAGTCATGACCAAGTTGGCAGCCTGGGCAGCATTATTCTTGTGGGGGCCTGGCCATGAGCTTCAGCTGGGGCTGACTTGCTCAGAGGGCTCTGGAATTGTGTCGGGGGGTGAGTGGAGGGGGTGGATCAGGGTTGTAGGATAAGCCAGGATGCATAGAAATCTCAGCAACTCTGAGATGGGTGTTAGCATTGTCCCTTTTAGCAGAAGAGAAAACATGCTCAGAGACATTGCAGAGGTCCAGCAGATGGAGGCATGGTTTGCATCTAGATTTATCTGACCTGGAGTTGCATGCTCAGCCCCAGGGAGAGAATCTGTCCACGTCTGTTCTACTGGACTGAGCGGGGTCTCTGGGGGCACACTGTGGGTCCTTAGCATGTGTTTGGTGAGTGGACAACCCAATGAATGAATGACCTGAAGACCTTCCCAGCCACAAGATGCAGCCTGCAAAGGTGATAACGAAAAAGTTCAGCTTCAAATTATTCTCTCAGGGACAGTACTGCTCAAGGGAAGCCCACTCAGGAAGCCCCTCCGTCTCCTGCCAATAGTGAGGAGAGGAAGGGAGGAGTCCATGCCCCCCCATCCCCACCAGGGGAAGAGAAGCCGGGCGGGAGAGACAGTGCAGGAAGTTCTGAGAACCCAGGATCCCATGGCTTGGGTTCCCAGAGGAAAGGGAGCCCTTCTCGGGAGCAGTCATCCTTAATTGATGATCATGATGAAATATATCACCTGCGAGCATCTTGGCTGGACCTTGGCTCTGAATCAAATGTCAGCCTCATGCCCAGTAACCCCAGGAATAATTGACAGCAGCAAAATGTCCATTGTAAATCCTGTAGTGCATGCTTTTGCTCCTGGACAAGATAACTTGCTTTTGGCTCAGGATGGGGTTCCAAAGATCAAAACTGGGAAATTCCCTGCAAGAGATTAATGATGACTCAGAACTCACCAGAACCATTCTGGAAGGGCAAGACACTGGGTTTCAGCTGGTTGTTTGTTCCGTCCTTTTCAGGCCTGAAGAGACAATACTTTTCATTTTATAGATGGTTTCTTCTAGGCTGGGTCTGATATACACATATTTTACCTTACCTTGGCCAAACTCTGGTAGGGTATATACGATACTATTCATTTATATTATATATATATATTATATATATACATACATATTATTCATACCTTCATTTTATACATGGGAACACTGAGCTTTAGAGAGGTATTATGTAGCTAATCAGAGCAGAAACCAGGATTTCATCAGGCCTATTTGGCTCTGAAATTGGAGTTTTACATACCAGTCCTTGAAGCTTTCTCAAAGTGCTGTTGCTATTTTAGCCTTTAGGAAAAGTTCAGGCTCTTTGTACAGGTCAGATATGTGGAATGAAGAGACTTCACATTTATTGAGTGTCCATTGTGTACTTTCCATATATTCTTAATTTTTCTTAACAGCATCTATGAAATAGATGATAGACTCACTTCATTAAAACCTACTTGCTTCAACAGGAAAAAGGGTTAGAAGTCAGGGAACTTCAGACTTTCAATCACAAAGTTATTTTTAAAAATGTTTCTTTCATGATAAAGGTTAGTTTCTAAAAATGATTTTATTGAATCATAGTTGACTTCCAACGTGTTAATTACTGCAGTATAGCAAAGTGACTCAATTATACATATACACATTCTTTTTCATGTTCTTTTCCATTATGGTTTATCACAGGATATTGAATATAGTTCCCTGTGCTGTACAGGAAGACCTTGTTGTTCATTCATTGTGTAATAGTTTCTGCTAATTAATGCATCTGCTAACTCTGAACTTCCAATCCATCCCTCCCCCGACCCCTTGGTAACCTCAGTTCTGTGTTTGTTTTATAGATAGGTTCATTTATGTCATATTTGAGGTTTCACATATAAGTGATATTATATAGTATTTGTCTTTTTCTGATTTAATGAAACTGAGGTTTTTTTCCTTTCAGATTTATTGAGATATAATTGACAAACAACATTGTATAAATTTAAGATGCACAATAGAATGTCTTGACATATTCATCATGAAATGATTATTACAATAAGTTTAGTGGACCCATCATCTCACATAGATACAAAATTTTTTAAAAAAAGAAAAACTTTTTCCTTATAGTAAGAACCCTTAGGATTTACTCTTTAACAATTTGAATATATAACATACAACAGTGTTAATTATATTCATTGTGTTGTACATTGTATCCCTAGTATTCATCTTTTTTTTTAAATTGGAGGATAATTGCTTTACAATATTATGTTGGCTTCTGCCATTCAACAATGTGAATCAGCCATACGTAAACATAAGTCTCCTTCCTCTTGAACCTCCTTCCAAGGTTTTTTTTTTTCTATCATGAGCATCATTTATTATTTTAGTCTTTATAGCATGTAGATCCATAGTAGGCAATTATTTGAAGTATGTGGAAATGTGGAGGTTGCTAAGTCATGTCTGACTCTTTTGTGACCCCATGGACTATAGCCTGCCAATCTTCCCTGTCCATGGAATTTCCTAGGCAAGAATGCTGGAGTTGGTTGCCATTTCCTTCTTCAGGGGATCTTCCTGACCCCGGGATCAAATCCATGTCTCCTTGCATTGGCAGGCAGATTCTTTACCATTGAACCAGCAGGGAAGCCATATATAATATATATGCAGGCTGTGCCACAAGGCATGTGGGATCTTAGTTCCCTGACCAGGAATCGAACCTGTGCCCTATTGCAGTGGGAGTGCGGAGTCTTAACCACTGGACCACCAGGGAAGTCCATGAATGTGAGTTTTAATCTTAAGTATAAAAGCTATGAGTTGAAAGAAGCATCACCAGGTCAATCCTGAGTGACTTAGAACTAAACCTAAATGAAAGGGTTTCTAGAACATCAAATTGCAGCTTAGTTCACAACCTCTAATAGTAACAGAAACCCTTGACATCAGATGGGCCGCTGACTGCTTGGTGAACAATTCACCAGCTCCAAAACTGCACCCACAATTGATTTTCTCTTTTGTCATAGTGTTGGCTTCAACCGTGAAGAATGATGGCAACAGTCTTCAGGATGCAAACTGTGCTTTCTAATCAATGCATTTCCTGTTATCCATTCTCCGTGGGGAAAACTGGAACATCTCATTGGTCTGGGAGTGTCCTTTGGATGGCTTGATCTGAGGCTGGCCATGGGTTTTTCCTGTAGGAACTTGCCAGAAAGCTCTGTCTCCCCAGAGCAAAGGGTCAGGGAAACTCAGAGGGTAGCCTGCCCTTTCCTTTCCAGCCTTAGACAGGTGGTTAATTCCATTCCATTACCCTTTGTCTGAGTTGAAATTGAAAAAAAAAAAAACCACCAAAGAAAAAAACTCCAAACTCTCTTGGCCTTTCTGTCCTCAAGATAATGTGATGAAATGGGGCAGAACTGCCCACCAGCTACGCCAATAACATCTTGAAATTTCGCTCTTAACCGATTAGGAAACACAATGTCTCCACCAAGAATAGCCTCATTTATCACAGCTCCCAGGATGTTCTCGCTGGATGAGCAAGGCTCCCTGAGAGGAAGGACACGATGAGGGAAGACCTAGTGCACCTGTGCAAACACAGATTCTTTTTCCACTCAGCAATTAATCTTCCACTCTGCTAAATTACAGCAGAGGCGGGCTGTCTGGGACTGCCTCCGGACTCCGGAGTGAAAATCCGAGGTGGATCCTGGCTCTGGAACAGAACAGAGCAACCTGCCTGATGACAGCTAAACAGCAGCAGCTCAGGGATGGCAGTGAGCAGGGGCGTTTGAAGGATGGGAGGAGATCCTATTTCCTGTCGACCATTTTTTCCTTCTTCCTTCTGGGTAAAGAACATACACTGTTAACTTGTGGCCGGGAGTCTTTTTCTTCTTTGCCTTGGTCTCTGTCTGTCTCCCCCATTTGCTAAACTCTGCTGCATTGGCTTTCTTTTGCACCAACATCGCACATACACCCTAAGCTGGTTCCAATCCCAGGGCCTTTGTCCCTCCTGTTGCCTCTGCCTGAAAATCTCCATACCAGGTCATCCTTGTCATCCTGGTTGCAACTCAAGTCACCTTCACAGAGACAACGCCTGGTCTTTTTCTTTTTTTTTTTTCATTTCAGCCTTATTGAGGTATAATTGATGAATAAAAATTGTATATATTTAAGGCGCAACTCACTGTTTTGATATTTGTCTATACTGTGAAATAATCACCACAATCAAAGTAATTCACAAAGCCATCACTTCACATAGCTGTCTTTTTCTTTTTTCTTTTTTTTGGTGATGAGAATGTGTAAGATCAACTCTCTTAGCAAATTTCAAGTGTATGGTACAGTACTGTTCTTTTTCCCCTAGTCAAAAACTTAAAAAAATTGAAGCATATTTGATTTATGATATTCTATTAGTTTCAGGTATACCTCAAAGTGATTCAGTTACACATGTGTGTATATATATATGTATGTGTGTGTGTATATATATATATGTATATATAAATATATATATATATAAATGCATGTATCTATGTTCTTTTCAAATTTTTCTCCCTCATAGATTATTAATGATAGTCACATTGCTGAAAATTAGGTCTCCAGAATTGATTCATCTTACATAACTGAAAGTTTGTATCCTGTGACCAACATCTCCCCTTTCCCCTATAGCTTCTGGCAATCACCATTTTCAATTTTCTGCTTCTTTGAGTATGACTATTTTCAATTCTATATAGAAGTGAGTTAAGGCAGTATTTGTTTTTCTGTAACTGGATTATTTCACTCATCACAAAGTTCTGGTTTATCCATGCTGTTGCAAATGGTAGCATCTCCTTCTTTTTAAAGGCTGAATAATATTCTATTGTATACATGTATCACATCATCTTGATTTATCATCTATCAATGGACATCTAGGTTATTGTCTTGTTCATGCTTCTTCCCAGGCCAGTTACAACCACTTACCTCTTGCTTTCCTGGGAGGGAGTGTAGACTTCTGCTCTCTGGGAGCTCATGGTCTAGAAAGGAGGGGAGAGAAGTAAATTGAAAATTACTACTTAGAGGGCCAATTGTGACAACAGATCAGAATGGAGGGGTCCTTAAACTGAATCATGTGAGGAAGAGTCAGGAGGACTGCCTGGAAGAAGTGGCATTGGAGCAGAATTGCAAGGGATGGAAGACACTTCAAGGTAAAGTTGAGAATTTGTGTTTCAGGCAAAGGAGCTAAAACATGGGAAGAAATGGGAGTGAGAAAAAATGAAGCCCCTAGGGAAATTCTTCAGTATGACTGGAATTAAGGGAAAGAGCTAAGCTGAGAGGGGCAGGATTTTGCTCTGAATGGGTTAGAAAACACAATGATTACAAGAAGACAACACAAAATAAGTCAATTATCAGAGACTATTTGGGGAGTTTGCTGGTAAACAAGGCTGGAGAGCTTGGCAGGCATGAATTGGAGGCTCTGAGTGCCCTGCTAAGAGGCAAGTAGCTCATTATGAAAGGCCTTGGGGGACAGTCCCTGAAGGGTTCCTAACAGTGAAATGATCCATCAGGAGCAGCCCACAGGAACTGTGTCTCTAGGTGTCAGCAGGGGGTTTCAAGGTTATACAAGTTTGGAAAATGTAGACTAAAGAAGGTAAATTTTTTTTTTTGGGTAGAATTTTTCAGAGCCTTTAATATGCTGATGAGTCTTTAGAGGTTCTAAGAACAGGTTAGAATGAGCAGGGCTTCTTAACTTGGCCATGCAGAATGTTGTTCCTCTTTGGGATGCAATTAATCTGGGTCCAGGGATCTGCACTAATTTAAGGGTGTTGCTTGCTTTCTTTTTTATTTGTTAATTCACTGTGTTAGTTTTCTACAACTGCTGTGAAAAATCACCACAAATGTAGTGGTGCCAGTCACCTCAGATGTATTAAGATCCTCAGAAGGAGGACATGGTGATTCACGCCAGTATTCTTGCCTGGAGGATTCAATGGAGAGAAGAGCCTGGCAGGCTACAGTCCATGGGGCTGCAAAGAGTTGAACACGACTGAAGCAGCTTAGCACGCATATATTACCTCAAGGTCTGTGAGCCAGAAGTCTGACACAGCGATAAAGAGAAATATCATATGACATTCTTTATATTCGGACTCTAAAAGGAAATGATGCAGATGAACTTATTTATAAAAAAGAAACAGATTCATAGACTTACAGAACAGATTTATGGTCACTAGTGGGGAAGGATGAGGGGAAGGGATATTTAGGGAGTTTGAGGTCAACATGTACACACTGCTGTATTTAAAATGGGTAACCAACAAGGACCCTCTGTATATCTCAGGGAACTCTGCTTAATGTTATGTGGCAGCCTGGATGGGAGGGGTTTGGGGGAGAATGCTGCTGCTGCTGCTAAGTCGCTTCAGTCGTGTCTGACTCTGTGCAACCCCATAGACGTCAGCCCACCAGGCTCTCCTGTCCCTGGGATTTTCCAGGCAAGAATACTGGAGTGGGTTGCCATTTCCTTCTCCAATGCATGAAAGTGAGAAGTGAAAGTGAAGTCGCTCAGTCATGTCCGACTCTTAGCGACCCCATGGACTGCAGCCCACCAGGCTCCTCCGTCCATGGGATTTTCCAGGCAAGAGTACTGGAGTGGGTTGCCATTGCCTTCTCCAATGGGGGAGAATGGATACCTGTATACGTATGGCTGAGTCACTCTGCTGTGCATCTGAAACCATCACAACTTTGTTAACTGGCTATACTTCAATATAAAAAAGTTAAGAAAAAAGAAGTCTGATAAAGATCTGAAATCAAGAGTCTGCAGGATGGGCTTCCTTTCTGGTGGCTCTAGGGAGGACCTGTTTCCTTGTTATTTTGTACTGTTGGCAGAATTTAGTTCCCTTGGCTGTAGAACTGAGATCTCTGTTTCTTTGTTGGCTGACAGCTGACAGCAAGTCCTAGCTTCTGAGGTTCCTAAATTCCTGGGGTCAGTGTCTTTTCCATCAGTCTTCAAAACCAGGAATGTGGTCAAATCCTTTTGACAGTTTGAATCTCTTCTTCTTCCTCTCATCTCTCTGACAACAGCAGGGAAATGTTCTCCATTTTTAAGGACAAATGTGATTATATTGTTCCTACCAGGTGATCCAGATTAATCTCCCCAACCATAGGTATTATTTGCAAAGTCTCTTTTGCTGAATCTTTTTTGCTAGATCTGTTAGACAGAGTGCCTATCTTTCCTAGATCTGATAGACATAGTACCTGATGAACTATGAACAGAGGTTTGTGACATTGTACAGGAGACAGGGATTAAGACCATCCCCAAGAAAAAGAAATGCAAAAGAGCAAAATGGAGGAGGCCTTACAAATAGCTGTGAAAAGAAGGGAAGCGAAAAGCAAAGGAGAAAAGGAAAGATATTTCCATCTGAATGCAGAGTTCCAAAGAATAGCAAGGAGAGATAAGAAAGCCCTGCTCAGCGATCAATGCAAAGAAATAGAGGAAAACAACAGAATGGGAAAAACTAGAGATCTTTTCAAGAAAATTAGAGATACCAAGGGAACATATCATGCAAAGATGGGCTTGATGAAGGACAGAAATGGTATGGACCTAATAGAAGCAGAAGATATTAAGAAGAGGTTGCAAGAATACACAGAAGAACTATACAAAAAAGATCTTCACAATGTAGATAAACACAATGGTGTGATCACTCACCAAGAGCCAGACATCCTGGAATGTGAAGTCAAGTGGGCCTTAGAAAGCATCAATACAAACAAAGCTAGTGGAGGTGATAGAATTCCAGTTGAGCTATTTCAAATCCTGAAAGATGATGCTGTGAAAGGGCTGCACTCAATATGCCAGCAAATTTGGAAAACTCAGCAATGGCCACAGAACTAGAAAAGGTCAGTTTTCATTCCTATCTCAAAGAAAGGCAATCTCACACACTAGTAAAGTAATGCTCAAAATTCTCGAAGCCAGGCTTCAGCAATACGTGAACTGTGAACTTCTAGATGTTCAAGCTGGTTTTAGAAAAGGCAGAGGAACCAGAGATCAAATTGCCAACATCCGCTGGATTATCGGAAAAGCAAGAGAGTTCCAGAAAAACATCTATTTCTTCTTTATTGACTGTTCCAAAGTCTTTGACTGTGTGGATCACAATAAACTGTGGAAAATTCTGAAAGAGATGGGAATACCAGACCATCTGACCCATCTCTGGAGAAACCTGCATGCAGGTCTGGTAGCAACAGTTAGAACTGGACATGGAACAAAAGACTGGTTCCAAACAGGAAAAGGAGTATGTCAAGGCTGTATATTGTCATCCTGCTTATTTAACTTCTATGCAGAGTACATCATGAGAAACGCTGGGCTGGAAGAATCACAAGCTGGAATCAAGATTGCCGGGAGAAATATCAGTAACCTCAGATATGCAGATGACACCACCCTTATGGTAGAAAGTGAAGAGGAACTAAAAAGCCTCTTGATGAAAGTGAAAGAGGATACAAGCAACTCCTGCAGCTCCATTCTAGAAAAATAAATGACCCAATCAAAAAGTGGGCCAAAGAACTTAACAGACATTTCTCCAAAGAAGACATAAAAATGGCTAACAAACACATGAAAAGATGCTCAACATCACTTATTAGCAGAAAATGCAAATCAAAACCACAATGAGGTACCACTTTACACCAGTCAGAATGGCTGCAATCCAAAAATCTACAAGCAATAAATGCTGGAGAGGATGTGGAGAAAAGGGAACTCTCTTACACTGTTGGTGGGAATGCAAACTAGTACAGCCACTATGGAAAGCAGTGTGGAGATTCCTTAAAAAACTGCAAATAGACCTGCCATATGACCCAGCAATCCCACTGCTGGGCATATACACCGAGGAAACCAGAATTGAAAGAGACACGTGTACCCCAATGTTCATCGCTGCTTTGTTTACAATAGCCAGGACATGGAAGCAACCTAGATGCCCATCAACTGACGAATGGATAAGAAAGCTGTGGTACATATACACAATGGAATATTACTCAGCATTAAAAAAAAAATTCATTTGAAGCAGTTCTACTCAGGTGGACGGAACTGGAGCCTATTATCCAGAGTGAAGTAAGCCAGAAGGGAAAACAACAATACAGTATACTAATGCATATATATGGAATTTAGAAAGATGGTAATGAGAACCCAGCATGCGAGACAGCAAAAGGAACGCAGATCTCTAGAACAGACACGTGGACTCTGTGGATGAGGGAAAGGGTGGGATGATATGGGAGAATGGCATTGAAACATGTTGATTGTCATATGTGAAATCAATCGCCAGCCCAGGATTGATGCTCGGGGCTGGTGCACCTAGATGTCCCAGAGGGAGGGAATCAGGAGGGAGGAGGGAGGGGGGGTTCTGGAGGGGGAGCATATGTAAACCCATGGCGATTTCATGTCATTGTATGGCAAAACCAATAATAAAAAAAACAAAAACCAAAAACCAAAAATAGCCCTTGATGCCATGGGCAAAAAAATAAAAAAGTGAAAGAGGAGAGTGAAAAAGTTGGCTTAAGGCTCAACATTCAGAAAATTACAATCATGGCATCTGGTCCCATCACTTAATGGGAAATAGATGGGGGCACAGTGGAAACAGTGTCAGACTTAATTTTTTGGGGCCCCAAAATCATTGCAGATGGTGATTGCAGCCATGAAATCAAAATATGCATACTCCTTGGAAGGAAAGTTATGGCCAACCTGGGTAGCATATTGAAGAGCAGAGACATTACTTTGCCAACAAAGGTCTGTCTCGTCAAGGCTATGGTTTTTCCAGTGGTCATGTATGGATGTGAGAGTTGGATGGTGAAGCAAGCTGAGTTGCAAAAAAACTGATGGTTTTGAACTGTGGTGTTAGAGAAGAGTCTTGAGAGTCCCTTGGACTGCAAGAAGATCCAACAAGTCCATCCTAAAGGAGATCAGTCCTGGGTGTTCATTAGAAGGACTGATGTTGAAGCTGAAACTCCAATACTTTGGCCCCCTGATGCGAAGAGCTGACTCATTGGAAAAGACCCTGATGCTGGGAAGGATTGAGGGTAGGAGGAGAAGAAGGGACAACAGAAGATGAGATGGCTGGATGGCATCACTGCCTCAACTGACATGTGTTTGGGTGGACTCCAGGAGTTGGTGATGGACAGGGAGGCCTGGCATGCTGCAGTTCATGGGATCACAAAGAGTCAGACACGACTGAGAGACTGAATTGAACTGAACTGAACATTCATCGATGCTGGAGATTGGGATGTGAGCGTTTTTAGGGGGGCAACACTCTGCCTGTCTCCCACCTTGCCCTTGATTTTCAGTATGATCAAGTTTCTAAGTTGAAGACCATTTTCCCAGGGAGGGAAGATGAAAGCAAGGCTAAGTGTCTAGCATTCTGCTTCCTTTTATCATATAAATCTAATAACATTACCAAGCACCGGGACCTCCCTTTCACGGTTCATCTTTTTGCTCTAAACATAGGCAAGTGGGCAAACCTTATTTCCTCTTGGGTCATGGAGCATAGTTGTTACCTGGGCCCCTGCCTCTTAGAGACGTGGCTGAACCTAACTGAATCCACCTTCTTTGATCCGTGATGATCCAGAGCTCTCTCTGGGACATCAGCAGGGTCCTTTGACTTTTGTCTTAGCAACTCTGCATTTACAGGACACCCTTCTATCTGGCCCCCAACTCCCTGGATGTAGAACTCTGTTTCTTCTGGAGAAAGCCACTAACATCAAGCCCTTCATTACTTCTTGTAGATTTTCCCCTACAGTTTGGGTCTTCCCTCATGGCTCAGACAACAAAGAATCTGCCTGTACTGATTCATGTCAGTGCATGGCAAAAACCACTGCAATACTGTAAAGTAATTAGGTGCCAATTAAAATAAATAAATAAATTTAAAAAAGGATTTGCCTGTAATGTGGGAGACCTGGGTTCAATCCCAGGGTCAGGAAAAAGGAAATGGCAGCCCACTCCAGTACCCTTGCATGGAGAATTCCACGGATGGAAGGTCCTGGCAAGTTATATAGTTCATGGGGTCACAAAGAGTCAGACAAGACTGAGTGGCTAACACACACACACACACACACACACACACACACACACACAGAGAGACACACACACACAGTTTGGGAGGGGGCAAGGACTGTTGCAGCCTCCCCACACTGTTACCCCCTCTGCCTGCTTTCTTCTTGCGTGGTTATACACAGATACTTTTGGCCAACTTGGGAGATCTGTTTTTGGATATATGCTAATTCGTTAAAAATCAGTTTGTGGATAATCCAAGCTCAGAATTATAAAGGAGCATCTAGGTTTTCTGCATAGTATTGGTCCAGGTATATGGGTGTTAATTGTTGTATGTTTCATGTCCCAGAGCTGACTCTTTTTTAAAAATAATTTTATTGAAGTGTAGTTGATTTACAATGTTGTGTTAATTTCTGTTGTATAGCAAAGTAATTCAGTTTTACATATATATTCTCTAATATACATATATATTCTTTTTCATGTGATTTTCCATTATGGTTTGTCATGGGATATCACTGTACGCTACAGGAGAGTCTTGTTGTTTATCCATTCTATATATAATAGTTTGCACCTACTAATCCCACACTCCCAGTCCATCCCTCCTCCCTTCCTGCTCCCCTTTGGCAATCACAGGTCTGTTTTCTATGTCTGTGAGTCTGTTTCATAGATAAGTTCATTTATGTTGTATTTTAGATTCTACATACAAGTGATACTAGAGCTGATCTCAAGTCCATTGGCTAATGGGTCAAATGGGAATGGGGTGGCTGACCCTTGGGGGCAGGGCACTGTCCCTTCCGGTTTTGCGTATGTCTAAATCAGCCTATACAGACTCTGTCTACACTTACACAGCATCCTCACTTCTGTGGGCAGGCTGAAATAACAGTTCATGAAATAGAGAAGCCCTGAACCAGCATAAAATTGTAAAAAAATAGGGGCATCCTTTCATGTCTGGAGTGAGAAGTGGTGCTGCCAAGCATGTGAACCGTGCTTAAAATATTCATTTGCTGTAGCTGCTCTCTGACTTAAGTGATATGGAGAAGGCAGTGGAGTGAGGGAAAATAAACTGGAAGACAGAAATCCAGTCCCTTGGACACAGGAGGAGGTGCTGCATGATCGCTGAAATCAGAGTACACAAATTAGTCTCATTCTTAAAGGTCCTGAAACCAGCTGTGGAAAAAGCCACAGTACACTTACCTGTGGCAGGATGTGTGGTGAAGCCGTGTAGCAGACTGATAAGGACCCATCTTACCGTGTTCGTCTGACAGTGTTTGTCAAAGTAGTCATTCAGTGAATTAAACATTCAACCACATGTGTTTTGGAGAATTAGCTTTCTCTGAAATGGCTTTCGGCAAATTTGCTACAGTCCACAGCTTCTATCCCAAGTGACTTATTAAGAAATTACTTCTGAACAAGTATGGTGCAATCCCTGGAAAGAATTCCTGTGAAAACAAGTTTTATCTCTTTCTTTAAAAAGCCAACTTTATTGCCCTAATTTATTTTGGCAGTTCCTGGATTATCCTGGGTTTTAGTCTTCCTGATGAAATTATTTTGATGTCATCCCCTGGGGACATTTGCCTCCTGATCTCTGGGATGCTCCTTAATGTTGATTAAACCAGCATTCCCTTCTCTTCCCTAACAAGAGGCTTGAATTTATAGAGGACTTACTTTGTTTCTATTTTTTAGAAAAATATGAAGCTGGATTGCTACCTTACCCCCACCTTTTTTACTGTGTTAGTTTGCCATACAATGACATGAAACCACCATGGGTTTACATATGCTCCCCATCCAGAACTCCCTTCCCTCCTCCCTCCCGATTCCCTCCCTCTGGGACATCTCGGTGCACCAGCCCCAAGCATCAACCCTGGGCTGGCAATTGATTTCACACATGATAATTAACATGTTTCAATGTCATTCTCCCATATCATCCCACCCTTGCCCTCTTCCACAGAGTCCACGAGTCTGTTCTATACATCTGCGTTCTTTTTGCTGTCTCGCATGCTGGGTTCTCGTTACCATCTTTCTAAATTCCATATATATGCGTTAGTATACTGTATTTTTGTTTCTCCTTCTGGCTTACTTCACTCTGGATAATAGGCTCCAGTTCCGTCCACCTGAGTAGAACTGATTCAAATGAATTTTTTTTTAATGCTGAATAATATTCCATTGTGTATATGTACCACAGCTTTCTTATCCATTCGTCAGTTGATGGGCATCTAGGTTGCTTCCATGTCCTGGCTATTGTAAACAATGCGGCGATGAACATTGGGGTGCACATGGCTCTTTCAATTCTGGTTTCCTCAGTGTGTATGCCCAGCAGTGGGATTGCTGGGTCATATGGCAGGTCTATTTGCAGTTTTTTAAGGAATCTCCACACTGTTTTCCATAGTGGCTGTACTAGTTTGCAATCCCACCAACAGTGTAAGAGAGTTCCCTTTTCTCCACATCCTCTCCAGCATTTATTGCTTGTAGACTATTGGATGGCAGCCATTCTGACTGGTGTAAAGTGGTACCTCATTGTGGTTTTGATTTGCATTTTTCTGATAATGAGTGATGTTGAGCATCTTTTCATGTCTTTGTTAGCCATTTTTATGTCTTCTTTGGAGAAATGTCTGTTAAGTTCTTTGGCCCACTTTTTTTTTTTTTTTGTTAGTTTTGCCATACAATGACATGATATCGCCATGGGTTTACATATGCTCCCCCTCCAGAACCCCCCTCCCTCCTCCCTCCCTCCTCCCTCCCCCCTGGAAATCTCGATGCACCAGCCCCGAGCATCAATCCTGGGCTGGCAATTGATTTCACATGTGATAATTAACATGTTTCAATGCCATTCTCACATATCATCCTACCCTTGCCCCCTTCCACAGAGTCCATGAGTCTGTTCTATACATCTGTGTTCCTTTTGCTGTCTTGCATGCTGGGTTCTCGTTACCATCTTTCTAAATTCCATATATATGCATTAGTATACTGTATTGTTGTTTTTCCTTCTGGCTTACTTCACTCTGGATAATAGGCTCCAGTTCTGTCCACCTGAGTAGAACTGCTTCAAATGAGTTTTTTTTTAATGCTGAGTAATATTCCATTGTGTATATGTACCACAGCTTTCTTATCCATTCGTCAGTTGATGGGCATCTAGGTTGCTTCCATGTCCTGGCTATTGTAAACAATGCGGTGATGAACATTGGGGTACACGTGGCTCTTTCAATTCTGGTTTCCTCAGTATGTATGCCCAGCAGTGGGATTGCTGGGTCATATGGCAGGTCTATTTGCAGTTTTTTAAGGAACCTCCACACTGCTTTCCATAGTGGCTGTACTAATTTGCATTCCCACCAACAGTGTAAGATAGTTCCCTTTTCTCCACATCCTCTCCAGCATTTATTGCTTGTAGATTTTTGGATTGCAGCCATTCTGACTGGTGTAAAGTGGTACCTCATTGTGGTTTTGATTTGCATTTCTCTGCTAATGAGTGATGTTGAGCATGTTTTCATGTGTTTGTTAGCCATTTTTATGTCTTCTTTGGAGAAATGTCCGTTAAGTTCTTTGGCCCACTTTTTGATTGGGTCGTTTAGTTTTCTCGAATGGAGCTGCAGGAGTTGCTTGTATATTTTTGAGATTAATTGTTTGTCCGTTGCTTCATTGGCTATTATTTTCTCCCATTCTGAAGGCTGTCTTTTCACCTTGCTTATAGTTTCCTTTGTTGTGCAGAAGCTTTTAATTTTAATTCGGTCCCATTTGTTTATTCGTGCTTTTATTTCCGATATTCTGGGAGGTGGGTCATAGAGGATCCTTCTTTGGTTTATGTTGGAGAGTGTTTTGCCTATGTTATCCTCTAGGAGTTTTATAGTTTCTGGTCTTATGATTAGATCTTTGATCCATTTTGAGTTTATCTTTGTGTATGGTGTTAGAAAGTGTTCTAGTTTCATTCTTTTACAAGTTGCTGTCCAGTTTTCCCAGTGCCATTTGTTACTTACTCCTTTTTTTTTTAATTTATTTTTTATTAAAGCGTTATTGGCTTACAGTGTTGTGTTAGTTTCAGGTGTACAACAAAGTGATTCAGTTATACATATATATGTGTTCTTTTTCATATCGTTTCCATTGTGGCTTATCATGGGATGTTGAATGTTGTTCCTTGTGCAATACAGCAGGACCTTGTTGGTTATCCAGTCTCTATTTAATAGTTGCTTCCCACTTGTTCTGAGCCACAGGATCATCCTGATCTTTCAATGGAGTAAAAATATCTCTTAGTTTCAGTGGTGCTCTCCTGGACCGATTTTCCTGTCTTCCCTTATCAGGGGCTCCAGGACCATACTGTCACTTAAGGCTGCCATCAGTTGAATCACAGTCTGTTCTTCCTTGTTGGCAGGAATTGGTGGCCTCACCCCTTGTGGGTTCCCATCTTCATCAATACGGCTTCTATGGCCTTCTCAGGACAGTGCCAGCTCCTCTGGGTTCCCTCCTGCCCTCTCTGACCCTGAGCAGCTTAGTGAACTGTATTGGGAAAGCCTCTGTGGAGCGTTCAACCCGGGGACCCTCCAACAAGAAGGTGGCTTTGTCCTCCACCTTTGGTTGTCACTCCACATTTCCATCCAGCTGCCTGTCTTTCAGAGTGCAGGGCTACTCTGTCCCCACTTAACACTTGATCCTTTATGACAGCATCCAGGCTTCTGCTATGGCCCTCCCAATGGCAGTGATGTGCCACTGAGTTTTACTGATGAATAGGGTATTTAAAAAAAATTCACCCTATAAATCCCCTTTACTTCATTCAGTATTTATCGACTATTTATTGTGTGCCCAGCACTATGCCCCATGCTGTGAGACAGACAGAAGAGGCTAAGCTGGATTCAGTGGAGGTGGGATGGTGACCTTGGTGGGGACTTGAGATAAGTGCATGGGGGACTCTGAGCTGCTTAGACAGGGAATAGATTAAGAGCCCCAGGCACAGGTAGAATTCATATTGAGGGGCTCCGAGAAAATACGGCAGGGCTGGTTGGAGGGGGCCTGGAGGCCTGATTTGGAGACAGGGACTGAGTTTAAGCCTGGTGGTTGGGTTTAACGTGCACACAATATATATATAAAATAACCACCTAGTACCTGCTATTAATATATAGCACAGGGAACTACACTCAATACTCTATGATAACTTAAAGAATTATTAAAGGAAAGAATCTTAAAAAGAATAGGTATGTGCGTATGTATAGCTAAATCATACTGCTGTATACTTGAAACTAACATGACATTGTAAATGAACTATACGTCCAAAAAAAAAAAAAATCCGAAAAGCAGAAAGATGACAGTGGCCTTGAACGGTGGGAAAGAGTGGGATAAACTGAAGAGGGTGAAGAGGGCTCAGTGGCAGAGAAGAGGGTGGCATGAGTCTTGAGAGGCAGGGATGAGGGCAGGGTACCCCCAGACTAAAAACCGTCATTTGGCTGAATTGGTCAGGTTGCTCCCCACAGTGATGGCTTCATTAAAAATCCGTGTCATTTGAAGGGGGCCATTTTTGGGAATACTTGAACATAACTGGGGTGGTTTTGCAAAATGTGTGCACCCTTGAGGATTTTTGGATAGTTTTTCAGAATTTCACTTTTTCTTACATTTATCATTTGTAAAGTTAATTTCTAGCCATTTAGTCCTCCTTCTATACTTTATATAAAAGGGACACTTTGGATGGATTTGGATGACTGTAAATGCCTAATGGGATTAACTGGAAAGATCTATTAGACAAAAATGGATGCACACATCTGCATGAGAAAGGGTCTAAAAAAATACTCTCTAAGGTGTTTACTTATTGTCTTTGTGTGTGTGGATTACAGATATTCTTTGTCTTTTTCTTTTTGCTTGTGTGTATTTTCCCTTTTCTTTAATAGGAATGGATTGCTTTTGTAAAAGGAAATCAACAACAACCGCACTAAATCAGCAAAGGAAATTGCAAAAGAAAATTATCAGGAATTTTTCAGGATTTTGGAGTTCCTTGTCTTAAAGTTCTGAATTCATTTAAAGCCAATTATGTCTGCCCTGCTGCACTGGCCATGCTTTCAGCTTTGTCCACTGTTTGAAGGATTTAAAATGTGCCTTCTGGCTAGCATGCTTTCAGCCAAACTGTTTTCTGTACAGTCACCAAGGTTTGTGATGGACAGCCTGAGCAGGCAGCCAGGCATGGACCAAACCGGCGGTCACCTCTTGATGCCATTTGAAAGGTGCCAGACTTTTCTGTTCAGTCATAGCAATATTCAACCTGGCTGTACATCAAAATCCCCAGGGGAGCTTTCAAAATCTACAGTTGCCCAGAGATTCTGATCCATAAGGATTTTTAGGCATTAGTGTTTTTAAAAAACTTCCCAGAGGATTCCAATATGCAGCCAGGGATGAGACCCCCTGAGCTGAAATATTCCTTCCTGACCCACTGGTCACCCTCTCCATGGGATAAAGCCATTCTGCCTTCTCTAGGGTATAGCCTTGAAGTGTGGCACAGAGACCTCTGTGCAAAATCATCTGGAAGATGCTCTGCAAGCAGATTGCTGGGCCTCACTCCAGAACCACTGACAACATCTCTGGGCATTAGATCCAAAAATCCAAATTTTAATAAGCTCCTTGGCAATTCTCTGGTTTTGTATTTGAAAATTTTGGAGCTACTATTGTGTTTCTGATGGGCTTTTCTTTTCTTTTTTTTAAAATTTTCTTTACTTTATTGTGCTGGTTTTGCCATACAATGACATGAAACCACCATGGGTTTACATATGCTCCCCCTCCAGAACCCCCCTCCCTCCTCCCTCCCGATTCCCTCCCTCTGGGACATCTCGGTGCACCAGCCCCAAGCATCAACCCTGGGCTGGCGATTGATTTCACATATGATAATTAAGATATTTCCATGTCATTCTCCCATATCATCCCACCCTTGCCCTCTTCCACAGAGTCCACGAGTCTGTTCTATACATCTGCGTTCCTTTTGCTGTCTCACATGCAGGGTTCTTGTTACCCTGATGGGCTTTTCTTACTTTCCTTTCCATTCTGATTTTTTATATAATATTTATATTTTTATTTAAGTATAATGACTTATAGTATTGGTTTCAGAAATACAACATAGTGATTTATATTTGTATACATTTTGAAACAGTCACCATGAAAAGTCTAGTTATCACCTGTCACTATACAAAGATATTATATCATTATTGATTATATTCCCCACAATGTACATTTCATACCTGTGACTCATTTAGTTTGAAACTGAAAGTTCGTACTTCTTAATCTCCCTCACCAATTTCTCTCCTCTCCCCTCCTCCTGCTGGCAACCACCAGATTTTTCTCTGTCTCTATGAGCCTGTCTCTGTTTTGTTTTTCAGATTACATATAAATAAAGTCACATGGTATTTGCCTTTCTCTGTCTGACTTCATTTAACTTGGTGGTGCTTTAGTCATTAAGTCATGTCCAGCTCTTATGACTGCATGGACTGTGGCCTGCTAGGCTCCTCTGTTCATGAGATTCTCCAGGCAAGAATACTGGAGTGGGTTGCCATTTCCTTCTCCAGGGGATCTTCCTGATTCAGGAATAGAATTCGCGTCTCCTGCATTGAGGCAGATGCTTTACCAACTGAGCTACAAGAGAAACCCAAGATCTATCCATGTTGTTGCAAATGGAAAGATAGCTGAGTAATATTCTGTTGTGTATATACACTGCATCTTCTTTATCCATTCATTTATCCATGATCACTTAGGTTCCTCCCTTGTCAAAGATAGAGGGGATCTTTCTCCGCTCTTTCCTGTGAGAACCTGGTATGGTTCCTGGAAGTAAAATCCACATGGCTATGGGGTTCTCCTAAAACCATGGCTCAGGAGTCTCTCACTTCTAACCCCACTCACACTCCACCTTCAGCCATTCATCAAAGTCGCCATAAAAGTTCTCCTAGCACTTGAAGACTGCAGTAGCCTCTGCTCAAGGGAAGGTGATCTCAGCTGAGATGGTCTGGATTCACCTGTCTCTCCAGATTTAGGGGTGGTGATTTTCCCTATGACCTTAATTCTCTGATAGGCTTAAGAAAAGTCATTGGTTTTCAGTTTGTTAACTTTCTTCATTTTGTAAGGATGAGTGTGTCAATTTCCAAGCTCTTTACATGTTGAAGTAGATACCAGAGGTCTCTGAAATACAATCTTCAGTATAAAAACAGAAAGTGAAAAAGTTGCAGAAAGATGTGGCAATACTTTATTTAAAAAATATTTATTTATTTGGCTGTGTTGAGTCTTTTTTTTTTACTTTATAATATATATATTTATTTATTTATTTTCTTTCTTTCTTTCTTTTTTTTTTTAAATTATCTTTACTTTATTGTGTTGGTTTTGCCATACATTGACATGAAACCGCCATGGGTTTACATATGCTCCCCATCCAGAACCCTCCTCCCTCCTCACTCCAGATTCCCTCCCTCTGGGACATCTCGGTGCACCAGCCCCAAGCATCAACCCTGGGCTGGCGTTTGATTTCACATATGATAATTAACATGTTTCAATGCCATTCTCCCATATCATCCCACCCTTGCCCTCTTCCACAGAGTCCACGAGTCTGTTCTATACATCTGCGTTCCTTTTGCTGTCTCGCATGCAGGGTTCTCGTTACCATCTTTCTAAATTCCATATATATATGCATTAGTATACTGTATTGTTGTTTTTCCTTCTGGCTTACTTCACTCTGGATAATAGGCTCCAGTTCCATCCACCTGAGTAGAACTGCTTCAAATGAATTTTTTTTTAATGCTGAGTAATATTCCATTGTGTGTTGAGTCTTAGTTGAAGCTTGCAGGCTTCTCTAATTGTGGTTTGAGAACTTAGTTGCCCCATGGCATGTGGGATCTTAATTGCCTAACCAGGAATCAAATCCATGTCCCATGCTTTGCAAGGCAGAATCTTAACCACTGGACCACTGGAAAAGTCCCATCACTACTTTATTTTTGGAGAAAAAATATATAGAACACATGTATGTATTTATATGTTTATATGTTTGTGGATAAAGATTGGAAAGGATGGACACCACATTGTTAGCAGTAGTTATTACCTCTGAGGACTGGGGGAGATGAGGGATGGGATTTCTCTTTTTATACTTCAGGATGAATGACTTAAAACAATAAACAGATATGACCTCAGTAAAGCCATGGACAAACAAACACATTTGGCAGCACGGAAAAAGCAAAGGCACGTAAGCAACAGAGACCAAGCAGAGTAGACTGGATTACTGACTGGAAGAATGGATGGTTGCACGTAAGACTGGGCAGTGAATAATGAGCAACATTTACGGACTGCTCCAGGAGGAATTTTTGTGTTCATTTTCAATTTAATCACTGCACGATGTCCATTAGCCATAGAGATCCTGAAACTCAAGCTGGTGGAGGAACTTGTCCTGGGTCCTATAGCTGGAAGCTGGCTGAGGCAAGATGGAAACACATGTCTTAGCCCTCTGCAATCCCCTCCAAGGATAGCTGCCTGGTGATGAGCTTGGGAGAGGGAGGAGAAGGGAATGAAGGAAGATTGAGGCATCCAGTGATCTGGAGCAATTGGTTCCTTTACTGCAGGGACTGAGGTTTGCTGCCCTTAAAGAAGAGGAGAGTGTGCTGTGAGGTATGAAGTGAGTTCCATCTGAGCACTAGTGGGAATATTAAGTCCTGGGATCAGGTGTAAGTCCTTCTGTGTGCCTGCTGAGGTGTGTGGCTTGTTGACTGATTTAGAGCTATATCTGATGCAAACAGTTATATTATGTAAAGACTGGATAAACAACAAGATCCTACTGTATATCACAGGGAACTATATTCAGCATCCTGTGATAAACCGTAATGGAAAAAATATGAAAAAGAATGTGTATATATGTATAACAATCATTTTGCTGTATCAGATCAGTTCAGTTCAGTCACTTAGTTGTGTCCGACTCTCTGAGACCCTGTGGACTGCAGCACGCTAGGCCTCCCTGTCCATCACCAACTCCCAGAGCATGCTCATATTCAAGTTCATTGAGTCAGTGATGCCATCCAGCCACCTCATCTGTCATCTCCTTCTCCTGCTGCCTTCAATCTTTCCCAGCATCAGGGTGTTTTCTAATGAGTCAGTTCTTTGCATCAGGTAGCCGAAGTTCTGGCGAGTCAGCTTCAGCATCAGTCCTTCCAATGAATATTCAGAACTGATTTCCTTTAGGATTGACTGGTTTGATCTCCTTGCAGTCCAAGGGACTCTCAAGAGTCTTCTCCAACACCACAGTTCAAAAGCATCAATTCTTCGGCACTCAGCCTTCTTTATGGTCCAACTCTCATATCCATACATGACTACTGGAAAAACCATAGCTTTGACTAGATGGACCTTTGTCAGCAAAGTAATGTCTCTGCTTTTTAATATGCTGTCTAGGTTGGTCATAGCTTTTCTTCCAAGAAGCAAGCATCTTTTAATTTCATGACTATAGTCACCATCTGCAGTGATTTTGGAGCCCAAGAAAATAAAGTCTGTCAATGTTCCTATTGTTTCCCCGTCTATTTGCCATGAAGTGATGGGACCAGATGCCATGATCTTAGTTTTATGAATGTTGAATTTTAAGCTGGCTTTTTCATTCTCCTCTTTGACTTTCAGCAAGAAGCTCTTTAGTTCTTCTTTGCTTTCTTCCATAAGGGTAGTGTCATCTGCATATCTGAGATTATTAATACTTCCCCCAGCAATCTTGATTTCAGCTTGTGCTTCATCCAGCCTGGCATTTCACATGATGTACTCTGCATAGAAGTTAAATAAGCAGGGTGAAAATGTACAGCCTTGACATACTCCTTTCCCAATTTGGAACCAGTTCATTTTCCATGTCCGGTTCTACCTGTTGCTTCTTGATCTGCATACAGGTTTCTCCGGAAGCAGGTCAGGTGATCTGGTATTCTCACCTCTTTAAGAATTTTCCATAGTTTGTTGTGATCATATAGTCTAAGGCTTTGGCACAGTCAATAAAGAAGAAGTGAAAATCACTCAGTCATGTCCAACTCTTTGCAGCCCCATGGAAATCTCCAGGCCAGATTACTGGAGTGGGTAGCCGTTCCCTTCTCCAGGGGATCTTCCCAACCCAGGGATAGAACCCAAGTCTCCATCATTGCAGACAGATTCTTTACCAGCTGAGCCACCGGGAGGCTCAATAAAGCAGAAGTAGATGTTTTACTGGAACTCTCTTGCTTTTTCTGTGATCCAAAGGATGTTGGCAATTTGATCTCTGGTTCCTCTGCCTTTTCTAAAACCAGCTTGAACATCTGGAAGTTCTCAGTTGAAGCCTTGCTTGGAGAATGTTGAGCATTACTTTGCTAGTGTGTGAGATGAATGCAATTTTGTGGTAGTTTGAACATTCTTTGGCATTGCCCTTCTTTGAGATTGGAATGAAAACTGAGGTTTTCCAGTCCTGTGGCCACTGCTGAGTTTTCCAAATTTGTTGCCATATTGAATGCAGCGCCTTCACAACATCATCTTTTAGGACATGAAATAGCTCAACTGGAATTCCATCACCTCCACTAGTTTTGTTCATAGTGATGCTTCCTAAGGCCTACTTGACTTTGCACTCCAGGAATTCTGGCTCTAGGTGAATGATCACAACATTGTGATTATCTGGGTCATGAAGATCTTTATTGTATAGTTCTTTTTTTGTATTCTTGCCACCTTTTCTTAATATCTTTTGCTTTTGTTAGATCCATACGATTTCTGCCCTTTATTGTGCCCATCTTTGCATGAAATGTTCCCCTGGTATCTCTAATTTTCTTGAAGAGATCTCTAGTCTTTCCCATTCTATTGTTTTCCTCAGTTTCTTTGCATTGATCACTGAGAAAGGCTTTTTTTTTTTTTATCTCTCCTTGCTATTCTTTGGAACTTTGCATTCAGATGCATATATCTTTCCTTTTCTCCTTTGCCTTTCACTTCTCTTACTTTCTCAGCTATTTGTAAGGCCTCCTCAGACAACCATTTAGCAGTAATTAATACAACATTGTAAATCAATTATACTTCAATAAAATATAAAAAAAATTACAGCTATATAACACTGTTCTGCCAGTGAAAGCAAGGGTAGACATTAGTTAGATCCATTCAACTGTAACTTGTTTAATAAATAATAAACTGTTACAGGCCTTCACTGATCAAGCGTGCATTAATTGTTTTTACAAAACCTTGTGTGTCCTCCAAGTGCCATGTAGCCTAAACAATATATTACAATGCCCCTTCACAATCCCTATAGAGAGCATCGCTGAGGTAGGAATTGTAAGATGTTTGCCCAAGTTGTTTTTCAGGAACTTAGAGTCAGCCATGTTCAGGTCAAGCTCGGGCAGGTTAAGACAGGTTAGGGCTACTGTTCTTCCAACTGGGCATGTGCACTGAAAAGCCGCCTTGGGTCTCTGTTCGGTTGGCTGTGTGTTGAGCAAATAAACCTGGTTCAGTAACAACAGTTGAGGAGGAGTGAGGAGGCTGCTCTGGTGGGGAACCCAGAAGGATACATGGTGTGCAGGTTGATACTTCTCAAAGTGGGGTCCAGGGAATAGCAGCACGCCTGGAGACTTCTGAGAAATGAACACATTAGGGTCTCACCACAGACCTGTCAAAGCAGAAACTCTGGGGGTGGGGCCCAGTGATGTATATTTTGATCGGCCTTCCAGGACATATTGATGTAGGCTCACATGTGAGAGTCACTGATGAAGATGATGGTCATGGGAAAGAACCAGGATGAAGGCATTTTCAGGCTTGGTAAGGGACACAGAGAGAGAAAGCCAGATGCTGCTCTTGGTAGAAGATATGAGTATCAGTTTAATTGGTGTGGCAGAGAAAAGCCTTTGTCTTTGGTCTTTTCTCCATTTGAACTTCTTTCTTTATCTTTCATGATATATATTAATATGCACATCTGTACATTTTGTATAGTCTGGTATTAATACATTACGTATAGTATCAATCATGTCCTCAGTCATGTCTGACACTTTGTGACCCCAAGGGCTGTAACTTGCCAGGCCCCTCTGTCCATAGGAATTTCCAGGCAGGAATTTTGGAGTGGTCTGCCATTTCCCATGCCAAATATATATTATAGTTCTATACATATAATATGTAGTACATGTTAATATATTATGTATTATAGTATATTACATGATACATACATATACTCATAACAGATTCATATCATCGGCTCAGTTCAGTCGCTCAGTCATGTCTGACTCTTTGCAACCCCATGAACTGCAGCATGCCAGGCCTCCCTGTCCATCACCAACTCCTGGAGTCTACCCAAACCCATTTCCATCGAGTCGGTGATGCCATTCAGCCACCTCATCCTCTGTTGTCCCCTTCTCCTGCTCCCAATCCTTCCCAGCATCAGGTCTTTTCCGATGAGTCAGCTCTTCCCATCAGGTGGCCAAAGTATTGGAGTTTCAGCTTCAACATCAGTCCTTCTAATGAACACCCAGGATTGATATCCTTTAGGATGGACTGGTTGGATCTCCTTGAAGTCCAAGGGACTCTCAAGAGTTTTCTCCAACACCACAGTTCAAAAGCATCAATTCATTCAGGACTCAGCTTGCTTCGCCGTCTAACTGTCACATCCATACATGACCACTGGAAAAACCATAGCCCTGACTAGACGGACCTTTGTTGGTAAAGTAATGTCTCTGCTTTTAAAAATGCTATCTAGGATGGTCATAACTTTCCTTCCAGGGATTAAGCGTCTTTTAATTTCATGGCTGCAATCACCATCTGCAGTGATTTTGAAGCCCCAGAAATAAGACACTGCTTCCACTGTTTCTCCATCCATTTCTCATGAATTGATGGGACCAGATGCCATGATCATAGTTTTCTGATGTTGAGCTTTAAGCCAACTTTTTCACTCTCTTCTTTCACTTTCATCAAGAGGCTTTTTAGTTCCTCTTCACTTTCTGCCATAAAGGTGGTGTCATCTACATATCTGAGGTTATTGATATTTCTCCCGGCAATCTTGATTCCAGCCTGTGCTTCTTCCAGCCCAGCGATTCTCATGATGTACTCTGCATACACATTAAATAAGAAGGGTGACAACATGCAGCCTTGACATACTCCTTTTCCTGTTTGGAACCAGTCTTTTGTTCCATGTCCAGTTCTAACTGTTGCTTCCAGACCTGCATACAGGTTTCTCCAGAGATGGGTCAGATGGTCTGGTATTCCCATCTCTTTCAGAATTTTCCAGTTTATTGTGATCCACACAGTCAAAGGCTTTGTTATAGTCAATAAAGCAGAAGTAGATGTTTTTCTGGAACTCTCTTGTGCTTTTTTGATGATCCAGCAGATGTTGGCAATTTGATCTCTGGTTCCTCTGCCTTTTCTAAAACCAGCTTGAACATCTGGAAGTTCACGGTTCACGTATTGCTGAAGCCTGGCTTCGAGAATTTTGAGCATTACTTTACTAGTGTGTGAGATGAGTGCAATTGTGCGGTAGTTTGAACATTCTTTGGCATTGCCTTTCTTTGAGATAGGAATGAAAACTGACCTTTTCTAGTTCTGTGGCCACTGATGAGTTTTCCAAATTTGCTGGCATATTGAGTGCAGCCCTTTCACAGCATCATCTTTCAGGATTTGAAATAGCTCAACTGGAATTCTATCACCTCCACTAGCTTTGTTTGTATTGATGCTTTCTAAGGCCCACTTGACTTCACATTCCAGGATGTCTGGCTCTAGGTGAGTGATCGCACCATCGTGTTTATCTACATCATGAAGATCTTTTTTGTACAGTTCTTCTGTGTATTCTTGCAACCTCTTCTTAATATCTTCTGCTTCTGTTAGGTCCATACCATTTCTGTCCTCCATCGAGCCCATGTTTGCATGATATGTTCCCTTGGTATCTCTAATTTTCTTGAAGAGATCTCCAGTTTTTCCGATTCTGTTGTTTTCCTCTATTTCTTTGCATTGATCGCTGAGCAGGGCTTTCTTATCTCTCCTTGCTATTCTTTGGAACTCTGCATTCAGATGGGAATATCTTTCCTTTTCTCCTTTGCTTTTCACTTCCTTTCTTTTCACGGCTATTTGTAAGGCCTCCTCGGACAGCCATTTTGCTCTTTTGCATTTCTTTTCCATGGAGTTGGTCTTAATCCCTGTCTCCTGTACAATGTCATGAACCTCTGTCCATAGTTCATCAGGCACTCTATCTATCAGATCTAGTCCCTTAAATCTATTTCTTACTTCCACTGTATAATCATAAGGGATTTGATTTAGGTCATACCTGAATGGTCTAGTGGTTTTCCCTACTTTCTTCTATTTCAGTCTGCATTTGGCAATAAGGAGTTCATGATCTGAGCCACAGTCAGCTCCTGGTCTTGTTCTTGCTGACTATATAGAGCTTCTCCATCTTTGGCTGCAAAGAATATAATCAATTTGATTTTGGCATTGACCATCTGGTGATGTCCATGTGTAGAGTCTTCTCTTATGTTGTTGGAAGAGGGTGTTTGCTATGACCAGTGCATTCTCTTGGCAAAACTCTATTAGCCTTTGCCCTGCTTCATTCTGTACTCCAAGGCCAAATTTACCTTTTACTCCAGGTGTTCCCTGACTTCCTACTTTTGCATTCCAGTCCCCTATAATGAAAAGGACATCTTTTTTGGGTGTTAGTTCTAAAAGATCTTGTAGGTCTTCATAGAACCATTCAACTTCAGCTTCTTCAGCATCGCTTGTTGCGGCATAGGCTTGGATTACTGTGATACTTAATGGTTTGCCTTGGAAATGAACAGAGATCATTCTGTCATTTTTGAGATTGCATCCAAGTACTGCATTTTTGGACTCTTGTTGACGACGATGGCTACTCTATTTCTTCTAAGGGATTCCTGCCCACAGTAGTAGATATAGTGGTCATCTGAGTCAACTTCACCCATTCCAGTCCATCTTAGTTCACTGATTCCTAGAATGTCAACGTTCACTCTTGCCATCTCCTGTTTGACCACTTCCAATTTGCCTTGATTCATGGACCTAACATTCCAGGTTCCTATGCAATATTGCTCTTTACAGCATCAGACTAATCTTAGTTAGTTACACAACTCAGTTTAAACTCTATACTAGGAATTAAGCAACAATAATATATCCAGCTGGAGGGCAGTTTCTCCTTCCTGAAAACCTTCTGAGTAATCCTGATATTTTAGAATGTATATTATGGGAGTGGGTCTGGAGGATCTTTCTATTGTCAAATGATAATACTGTTATCTTAAAATGTAAATGATGGGAGTAGGTCTATAGAGGTCTTTACAACCTCCAGACATTCTTCTGATTTACTGTAATAACTAATTAGAAAGTATATAACTCCATTGCTAACACTAGCAAGGGAGTACTCTTTCTGCCCCCTTCTGATCCCTATGTCAGAAGCTTTTTCTATCTCCTTTATACTTTAATAAAACTTTATTACACAAAAGCTCTGAGGGATCAAGCCTCATCTCTGGCCCTGGATTGAATTCTTCTCCTCTAGAGGCAAAGAATCCTGGTGTCTTCGTGGGTTCTGCAACAACCTTTCACCACCCCCATCTGCCCTAACACACACTCCCAAAACCAGCCTGCATCTTCAGGAAGAGGTCGTGGTTTTTCTCCTTTGAACCAATTGTTCTGAATGGAGCACATCAAAAAGAATTTTATACTATGCACTCATCCTCAGATGCTTGCAGACAATGGAGCATCCTCTTAGTGATGGTGGAGAGAGGACCTCAACTGACATCTCCTTGGCCAATGCCTGGCCCTGGGCCTCTTTGTGGGAGAAAAAGCAGGCTCTACCTCATGAGAGGGGTGTTGCCCCTGCAGCTCCTTCCCAGCTGGAGATTCCTGGGAGAACTCAGTTGTTTAAATCCCTTTGGACTCCCCGTGGGGACCACAGAAGAACAATTCTGAGAAGACTGTGAACATTTCAGATGGGTATGGCCAGGACTGTGGGGGAGCCAACCTGGGCTGGGGCTGGGAGGGTAGCTGTCAGCATAATGGGGCACGATTCTCTCCTTGGGGGTTTATGATTTCATCAGGGGAACCAAATAACATAGGGGAGACCTGGGAGTCAGTAAAAATGAGAAGATGCACAATGTGGAGAGTGCAGACTTCAAGGATTTGAAGATTCAGAGATAGTTGGGGAAGATTTCATCTTTATTCACCATAGTTTATTTCTTTCTGGTAATTCTTTTAATTCTCTTAATGTGTCTTCCTGATATAGGATGCCACTGGTGGTACAATCCAAAGTAGAGAGAGAGAGATTGAGCACATGTGAGTGTGAGAAAGAGAGTGTATCTTAGCAAAACAGTACTAAAATCCATGATAAGAGGAAGCTGAACCCTGCAGCATGAAGCTTTGATGGTTTGGGGTTAACACCACTGGGGAGAGGACTGGTGAGGTCAGTTTTCTCTTCCCTCCCATCCATTTGCAAAATCTGCATCTCCTCTGCCCCTCCATACATAACCTACCTTGAATGGAACTTGATGGAACCAAAGAACAGATACCCAAACAAAAGCTGGGGTGGCGGTCAGGGGAGCAAAGAGAGTAAAGGAGATTTAGGACCATGGGGAGAGCCATTTGCACTTCCTACACCTGTGAATTCTGGATTGGAGCACAAGGCTTGAATGCGAAGCCAAGAGCAAGGCTCGGCCTCTGGCCCTGGTGGTGATGCACAACCAGTTAACTGCAGGACAGAATGGTAAAAAATGGAGAAAGAGACCAGCAGTGCCCAATGGCTGGAAGCTAGCCTGTACCACAGCTGGCCTGGTGCTCTCCTAAGGAGCAAGATCAGTGTCACGACAATGACACTGACCTCAGAGAAGCTTTCTCTGTGACCACAATGAGTCAAGGCAAAAACCAGACCCTCTGTCATCATGTCTGTGCTCAAACACAAGGGTGTTGTCCCAGCCACAAGAGTGGCATGCACTCTACACTCTGGCTAATAAAAGTGACTGCTCCTTCCACCTCATGTGATGCTAACTTTTTAGACAAGGTTTAGTAAAGTACCCAGTCAGACCATCAGCCCTGCTTCCTGACAGCTTCCAGTCCAGAGTGAAGCCCTCCTCCCAGTCACCTAACATAAACCTCAGTCCTGGAAGGCCTTTCTAATGAGGTGAGATACCCCTTGTTCCCCATGGCCTGAGTTCTCCCCTGTTGCACTCAGTCAACAAACCCAACATAGTCCCACTGCAAGGGGGCTCTTGGTGGCTCAGGCTGTAGGCACTGGCAGGATGCACGGGTCTTTCTTGCAGCATTGAGGGCTCAGCACTGGAGAGGGGGTGGGATGTAGAGGGGTAGGGAGTGAGGGGGGCGCTTGACTCATTTATTCACTTAGTTCTTTGCACCCAGTGGTTACCAGGCACTCTCAGGGAACTGGACATGATGATCAGTAAGACATGATCCCTACGCTCAGTGATGAGGCTCGTCTGCAGAAACAAACAAGCAGAGAGAAATTTCTATATAGGACCACAGGTGTTTTGATAGGGTGAGCAAGGGGCCATGGGAGCCCAGGGGAGGCTCCTCTGACTCAGTCTGGGTGAGTCTGAGTGGAGCAGTTTGAGCAACTGTGAGCTCAGGATGGGGTAGGGGGGAGGAGGAGGCTGGTTGAGGCAGAAGGATCTGCATGGGCTGAGCTGTGAGGCACAAGAGAGCTTTGCAATTTCAGGGTCTGTGGCCAACAGTGAGAACGGAGACTGGAGTGCGAGTAGGGCCAGACGGGGAAGGGCCTGGGAAGCCCATGTGTAGTAGGGGCTATGTGCCACCCTGAGAGCCATGGGAAGCCATTCGTGCCATGAAAGGGAAGGGTCCGGGTCAATCTTGCATCTGGGAGGTTCATTCTGGCTGAGGGATGGAGGAGCTATCGGAGGAGCAGCTGTGCCATCCAGGTGATGGGGACACTGGCCTGCACTGGTGGCAGCATTTGGGCTCCAGGGATGTGGCAATGAACTGAATGGAGCAGGTGAGAGAGAGAGAGAGAGAGGGATGAGCAAAGGGAGCAAGGGCCCAGGAGGCCACCTGACTTCGGGCTGTTAGGATTGGGTGAAGGCTGAGCTTTCACGGAGGGGCCTGAGATGATGTGTGAACAATTTCAGAAAGAAGTAAGGGCATATATTGGAGTGATTGGGACCAGGGGGGTCTCTCTAAAGGCAGCCACCTAGAACAGGAGCCTGGTGGCCTCAAACAGAAGGCAATGGACTGAAAGGAGCAAAGCTGTTCAGAGAAGAGCCGGGCCAGCAGTAGCCAGCATGCAACTTCCCCCAGATATCTCAGTGGGCCTCAGTTTTCTCATCCTCAAGGTGGGAGTAATCATTTCTATGCTACAGGATGTGGTGAGTATTAAATAAGATCTATGGAAATCATCTAGTGCAAGGTGAGGCACCTACTAGGTGTTTATACACAGTCATTGCTATTTTCTCATTCTGTTATTACACACAGTAGGCTTATTATTATTGGAGAAGGAAATGGCAACCCACTCCAGTGTTCTTGCCTGGAGAATCCCAGGGATGGCAGAGTCTGGTGGGTTGCTGTCTATGCAGTCACACAGAGTTGGACATGATTGAAGCAATTTAGCAGCAGCAGCAGGATTATTATTATAGTTATTACTCACTGTTGATCCGTTACTTTGAATATTTGATGGCTTCCTTCCCTATTCCCTGATTCTCTGTTCGCATTTTGGGGATGAGAACAAAATCTCCTATTTCCTTCATACCTGAGATACCACTGTCTCTCTTCACCAGGTTTGTCCAGCACTATTTGGGGCCAGCAGAGCCCTGCCCTGCTGTCTTGACTCAGCTGATCCAGAGCTTCTGCGGCCCCCCAAAGGCAGGTCCTGAGGTTGAGTCTCTGCCTGTTAGAGCAGCCTATTTTTTTTGTTTTGATCTTTTTGAAATTTCTGTACAGAAACTCTCCCAGAGCAGAAGCAGGGCATGATTCTAACCTCCCCCCTCCTCCGCCCTGGGGACCCTGACTCTGGTTCAGTTGCAAGTCTGTTCCTGAGTCACTGTGAGCAGGTGGACCTAGGAATTCTCTCTCAAGGACAAGCCCTGCAGACTTGGTACTTGTCATTTTGCTTTTCCTCCAAGCCCCTGGCCCCATATGTTCAGATGCTTGGACCCACCTTCTTCCAGGTGGGTGTAACAGCAGGGTAAGGGTGATGGCCAAAAGTAGAAGGTCTGTAAGCAGTGGAAGCATAGGTTGTCAAGGGTACCCTGCTGGGTGGTGTTGACTGTATTTATTTTTTATTTATTTAAGTTCAAGTAGTTTATTTGAGAAGTTCAGGAAACATACTGCTAGGAGACTAACTCAGGAAGCAGGAGAAGAAACACTTAGTGCAGAGTGTACTGTTGAACCAGCCGACACAGTGAGCACCTGGAACATCATATTTGAGGGAGATTCTGAGAATTGTTGCAAAATCTATTCTGAATTGTCCTTGTCCAGGGGCAAGGAGAGAGCCAGGGCATTTATACACTACTTCCTAAGTTGAAAGGCTGCTCCTGGCAGCTGTTAAATTCCTGCTACTTCTGCCTTGCCTCATGGGCAGAGTGGTCCTCTGTATTTCTGGGGAAGCAAATCCCTCAGGCCTAGAGATGCAAGTTGTGGTTGTGTTTAAAAGAGGCTGGAGTCTGTTTACACCCATGATCCTGGGGCTCAGCACTTTCCCACCTGCTCAAATTCTCAGCGTCCTCCTCTACCCTTGCTTCTCTCCTCCTGATCCTAGAACTCCTATCCACAAGGCCAGGCTCCGGGGAGGCAGCACGCACTTCCTTGGTCCTCTCTCAGCTCTCTCTGGTCAGCATGGTGGATGTTCTGGTGGTGTCGGTTTTATCAACACACAGGGAGTTTTTCTACTAATTCTCAATTCACACTTAAAAATAAATGACCCATTATTGATTACGCATGGATTCCTTCTGAGAAAGCTGCATTGCTGCCAAAATCTAATGCTTTGTAGGTAAAACTTGCTTCCTCGGGCACAAATTCCATCTGTGTGGGCTCTCTGTATAGTGGTGGGAACTGTGAAATTGTGTGCAAGCTGGAGTTAGAAAGGGACTGTTAGGAAACCATGGAGTGCTCGGATCCAGCTTGAGGCTGAGGATGCATCAAAGGAGAGGAAATCAGTCTCTGTATGTGTAGGATAATCTCTTCTCCATAAGGGCGTGAATGACAGGGAGTGATGGGGCTCAGGGGAGAGCCTGGGTTTGGTGGTAGAGAAACGCCAGTCCTGTGGACCTGAGCTGGACCCAGGAGAGACTAAGTCTCCAGGGAAGGAAGGGAGAGAGAGACCCCACGGAGAACTGAATGAGGGAGGAGCAGAGTGGAGCACAGCGCTGGGCAGGCTTCCTGAGTGCCAGGCCCCCAGCGTCTCTTCTAGTCCAGTGACTTCCACCAGGTCATGGCCTGGAGCCCCGCATCCTCGGATGTGGGACCAAAATCAGAGCAGTTATTCACAAGATTATGTTGAGGGGCTGCTCAGACAATGCCTGTGAAAGCCCTTGGTACCTAGAAAAATCTATTATTCACAAACTGTAGGGAGGGGGCATCAGAATCACCTGGAGGGCTGTTAGACATACAGGGCTGGGTCCCACCCAGTTTCTGACTGGGCAGGTCTAGGGAGGAAGTTGCGTTTCTTTTTCGTTTTGTTTCAATTTAACTTAATTTTGTTAATTGAAATTCATTTACAATATTGTGTTCCTTTACAGTGGACAATAAAGTGATTCAATTCAATTATATGGATATATCTATATGTATTCTTTTTCATATTCTTTTCCATTGTAGTTTATTACAGGATATTGAATATAGTTTCCTGTGCTATACAGTAGGGCTTTCCAGGTGGCACAGTGGCAAAGAGTCTACCTGCCAATGCAGGAAACTCAGGTTCAGTCCCTAGGTCAGGAAGATGCCCCAGAGTAGGAAATGGCAACCCACTCCAATATTCTTGCCTGGAAAATTCCATGGACAGAGAAGCATGGCAGGTTACAGTCCATGAGGCTGCAGAGTCAAACACGACTGAGTGACCAAGCAAACATGCACGCACGCTATACAGGAGGATTTTGTTTGTCCATTATCTATATGATTGTTTGCATCTGCTGACCTCAGATTACTAATTTACCCCTCCCTCTTTCTCCTTTGGTGACCAGAAGTTTGTTTTCTATGTCTCTGAGTCTGTTTTGTAAATAACTTCATTTGTATATTTTAGCTTGTTTTTTGCTTTTCTGTCCACACTGTGCAGTTTTGCGAGATCTTTGTTCTCTGACCAGACATTGAACTTGTGTCCCCTGCGTTGGAAACACAAAGTCTTAACCACTGGGCCACCAGGGAAGTCTTATATTTTATTAATAGATTCCATGTCTAAGGAATATCCTATGATATTTGTCTTTGTCTGACTTACATCACTCAGTATGGTAATCTCTAGGTCCATCCATGTTGCTGCAAATGGCATTATTTCAGTCTTTTTTATGATTGAGTAGTATTCCATTCCAGGGAAGATAACTCCCTGGTGGCCCAGTGGTTAGAACGCTGCTCTTCTACGGTGGGGGGCACAAGTTCGATTCCTGGTTGAGAACTAAGATCCCACAAATCCACGTGGTGCAGCCAAAAAAATCTCTTAAAAAAATAAAGTAATATAGAAGGGAAGATTGGGAAGTTGGCAGGAGGAAGGCCAGTCTGGCCTTGAGATTAGGGAAATCACACATTGTAAAAGCTGTCTTTCCATCTCCTCTCTCTCCTCCTGCTCTGAAGAGCAACTTTTCCTACTTGCCTCCTGGGCTATATCATGGCTTTGGGCTTCTATCAGCTACCTGTTTTACATCCTTTTGATAGGCTAAAGTCTATTAATTCCAAATTTCTGAAAGAGAGATTCTGATTGGCTTAGCTTTGGTCAGCTGTGCAACCTTGGCCCAGTCACCTGTGACCATGAGGTGACATCACAGAGCATCACTCGAGGGGCTCTCACAGTAACCAGGTGGATGCAAGGGGTCCAGGGGCAAACAGAGGAATAAGAAGACTTGACAGATGCAGATGAAGAAACCTCTGGATTCCTACAGAGTACAGAACTAGGAGCGGGTGCTTTGTTAAATGTTAAGTAGATTGAATGAAGTTATTTCTCAAAAACTCCTGGAGCTATGTGTTGTGCACGTATTCAGGAAAAGAACAGTGATTTAGCAACTGTCCTGAACAGATGCATAGATAGAAAACTCAGAGAGGCAGGCTCTTGACATCCTGCCTTTTTGCTTTCTTTTGAGTCAACTAAGTGAATAGAAAGTCCTTTTTAAAAAGTATTTTGTTGTATTCTTCATAGCTGTTTGATTGATCAGTCAGCTCAGCCAAGCACAGGGTTAGTACCTATGGGTCCAGAACCCACGTGTGCATTTATAAATGGGCCGCAGCCAGAGCCATACCACTCTTTATGAATCCTTCGCCCTGATCCTTCCAAGCAGAGGGATGTTGTGCATGCAGCTCGGATTGGGGCAACTTGAAATTCCCAAAGGATGCTTTTGGGGGTGCTACAAATTGTGATTTAAAAGAGCATAGGAGATTCTTCCTTGCTAAAAGTGACCTGAGAGCCCTATGTAATTATTTCTGTCTGAAAATATTTTCTTGCATTATGAAACTAGCATATGTGTTTGGGTACAAATGAAATGGGAACTGTAATCACTAACTTTTTATTCAAAGTATTTTCTGGCTATTTAATAATTTGGTATTTTCATCATAATTAAATAAGCCGTGTGGCTTGCTAATGTGTTCTTCCCTGAGGGGCCTTCTTTTCAAAGGTGGCTGGCAGATTGAGGTCATGTGTTTTCTTCTTTTGGTGCCGAAAGGGAAAATAAGGAAGAGAAATGAATAATTCCCAAGAAGTTTTTAAAAAATACTTATACATTAGTTCAGACCAGCAGAGGTTTGCTGTACCTGAAGCTATTAGCATCTTAAAGGATGAAGGTGAGGACAGGAGGGCCGGAGACTGGGTCAGCCGACGCGGCGCCTGCAGAGAGGGACAGTGCTCAGGATTACCAGCTGGACTGTCACAGGGACACTGCCGGATGGGCCCGGCCTGGGGTGGGGCTTGCCTTTAACCCAAGATCAGAGCTTAATTTTCCCTGGATTTCTTCGGTCCAAGGAAACGTTCTGGAGGTGACACCTCCCCAAGAACTCAAGCCGACTGGTGCAGAAGGAAGTGCCTGGGCTTGGGTTCCAGCAGGGTTGGGGTCTGCTCCTGGTACTGCCACCTGTCACAGTTGTGACACTTTGGGCAAATCACTCAGCTTCTCTGAGCTTCCCTTTCCTCATCCATACCCTGGAAACAGTCATGTCTCTCATTTGCTTGTTGTGAGGCTGAATGAAAACATAGAGCATGGAGGAGATGCTGAAGGCATGGCAGCTGTAGCAGGATGATTGCTGGCAAGCCCATCCATCCGTCCTCATGAACACACTGTCAGCAGATCTTTGGGCACCACTTGTATGGGAGGTGGACCTTTCCAAAGAGCTTTTCCATCTGCTTCCTCTTGTGGTTCCCTTAGTGTTCCATGAGGAGTTGAGGGTTCCAGTTTGCAGCTGAGGAAGCTGAGAGGTCACCCTGCTCACAGTGGCAGAGGGGCTAGACCTAGGACCTCTTATGGAATTTGCAAAGGCCCAGTACAGAATGAAAATGTGGGCTCCTGGTCAAAAATAAATATTGAGAGTTTCATGGTGGTGACAGCAGAGCATGAAACCAACAGCCAGATCCTTCTGAGCATGGGGTCTGGGATCTGTGTGGGTCACTCCTCATGCACCTGGACCAAGGGCATCTAACCATGTGCCTCATCTTGACCCCAAGTCCACTGCCTCTTTGCCTGCTCCCAGAGCTGTGGGGAGCCTGGTCACCATGGTCATCATGGGGTGATGGATCCTCTGGGTGGGAGGGCCCAGGGTTGCTTCCAGCCCCTCAGGCTGGGGAAAGCAGCACACTGCCCGGAGGCCTTCTCCAGGGAGCTCTGATCACCATGGAAATGACGTGCTCCTGCTTTGCCCTGAAATCTCCACCTAGAGATTCAGTGACCAGTTCCTGGTGACTCAGAGAAAGCCATGCTGTGGTTCTTTCTGCAGCCATTTGGGTGTTTGAACATAACCCCCTGTCTCCCGCTAGTATTTCTCCTGCAGGCCAATGAGCTCCAGATGGTCTGCCTCTCCATGTGGTCAGAGTGGAAAGAGAATTATTTCAGGACTCTTTCAAGTAACAACCTGCACCTACTGTGCTCAGAACTGTATTCCAAGTGATAGGAACACAGAAGTGAACACGAAACACAGTCGTTATCCTGCAGTCTGGGGCCTTGGGAAGATGCCCATCATCCATGATGCTCATCACCCAGTGCAGGTGGGAGAGAGCATGGACAGGGAACTTGAGGGGTTCGGAGAAGCAGGGCCCAGATGGCTTGGGGGCTGGCTTCTCCCAGTGGGTGCTTGAGTGAGATTCCCAGGGAGGAGAATGAGGAGTTCATGGGGGCAAAGCTTTCTAGGCAGTGGGCAGAGGGCAGAAACCCAGAGCCATCCCTGGGTACAGAGTATGGCTGAAGCAGTGGGATGTGAGGAGCTGGCCTGTGTGAGCTCCTAGAGGTGGACTAGGTGCTAGGACCCAGCTGAGGGGGCCATCACTTTAGAGCTTGCTATGAGCTGGGACTGCCCAGGAAAACTGAGGAATTTCCAGTGCCTATGCCCTGTCCCAGACCACTGAGACAAGAATCTTTGGGCATACACATGCCAGGGAAGGGGTTTGGAAAACTCCCCAGGTGTCTCTGATCTATGGCCAAGGTGAGAAGAATGGGTGGAAGATAAGGATTTTCAATATGGCCTTCTAGACCAGCAGCACCAGTGTGCCTGGAACCTGGCCATAGTGGAAATTCTTGGGCCCCACCTCAGACTGGGGAGCAGAGACTCTGGGGTTTAAGGACTACTGTACTAAGAGCTTAGACTTTTGGGACAAAGATCCACAAAGACCTGCTATTTCCTCTTCTCTACCCTGGGGTGTCCCTTCCCTGAGGCACCAAAGGACTTAATCAGCTACCTACTCTGGGGGTTTCTTGTTGAAAGTGAAAGAGGAGAGTGAAAAAGTTGGCTTAAAGCTCAACATTCAGAAAACTAAGATCATGGCATCCGATCCCATCACTTCATGGCAAATAGATGGGGAAACAGTGGAAACAGTGGCTGACTATTTTTCTGGGCTCCAAAATCACAGCAGATGGTGACTGCAGCCATGAAATTAAAAGACGCTTAGTCCTTGGAAGGAAAGTTATGACCAACCTAGACAACATATTAAAAAGCAGAGACATTACTTTGCCAACAAAGGTCCGTCTAGTCAGGGCTATGGTTTTTCCATTGGTCATGTATGGATGTGAGAGTTGGACTATGAAGAAAGCTGAGCACAGAAGAATTGATGCTTTTGAACTGTGGTGTTGGAGAAGACTCTTGAGAGTCCCTTGGACTACAAGGAGATCCAACCAGTCCATCCTAAAGGAGATCAGTCCTGGGTGTTCATTGGAAGGACTGATGTTGAAGCTGAAACTCCAATACTTTGGCCACCTGATGGGAAGAGCTGACTCATTGGAAAAGACCCTGATGCTGGGAAAGATTGAGGGCAGGAGAAGAAGGGGACAACAGAGGATAAGATGGTTGGATGGCATCACCGACTCAATGGACATGGGTTTGGGTGGACTCCGGGAGTTGGTGATGGACGGGGAGGCCTGGCGTGCTGCGGTTCATGGGGTTGCAGAGAGTCAGACATGACTGAGCGACTGAACTGACTGACTGACTCTGGGGGTAGGGAGGAAAGGGGGAAAGGCAGGGAGAAGGTACTTCCATTCATGATTATTTCAAAAGGTTACCCAGCCACATACAAGCCTGAGGACCGGGTAAAAGTGGGCAAAGGAGCCCATGAGGCTCTTAAGGGGTTGAAGTCCCTGCCAGACCCTCGATGGGAGGGCCTGTGGCTACCAGTCTGACAGGGACTGGTGTGGGGGTGAGGGTGTTTGCCCTCCAGCCCATCAGCCTCTTGGTGGTCTGCCTGCTCCTTGTGAGAGCTGCTGTGCCCAGGCCCTGGACTCCCCCGGTCACTACCCCACAGTGTCTATGAGGCAGGTGCCACCAGGTGGGCAGCCTCCTGTCTTTGGAGGTGGGGACTCTGAGGGCAGGTCATACCTCTCAAAGGCTCTGGGGCCATGGGAAGGGAAGGGCACCATCCTTGAGATGGCCTGGGAGTGGGTACCATGGGCAGGTCGAGACGCCTTGGATGGGGACTGGTTACATCAAACCCCTTCAACCCTGCCCATCCAACACTAACCGGTGCTGCTGAGAGATGGGCCAAGAGAGCTCCAGACTCCAGGCCAGGGACCTAAGTTTCCCTCAGTGCCTGTCTGTAAATAGGGCCTGGGACAGCGACTGCCTTTCAGGCTCAAGAAGCTTCGTGGAGAGAAAGTGAGAGAGTGTGCTGTAAACTCAAGTGATCAATCCAAGCACATCAGCCCTCCTGGCCCCTCGCTGACCGCATGGGCTGGGTTAGGTGACCCTCTGGGCCTCCGTGGCCCCTGGGTGCCCTCCGAGAGGGCAGTGATCACAGGTACAGCCACTCTGTGTTTAGTGCTGGTCTTCTCTGGACCCAGAGCTCTCGACACCAGAGGTACCCCCTCTCTCTCTTTTTTTATTCTTTTGTTTTTTGGCCACTCATGCCTGGTAACAGGCAGGGCAGAGGGCGCATTTCTGTCCCCTGGTGGTCCTCAGGCCTCTCTTAGGGTGACCTTGCTGAGCCTGAATGTCCCTCAGACCCCTCTGCTGTCTGTTCACGCAGACTGGTTACGAAGGGAGTGTTTTCAGGCTTCGGCAACAGCCTGCTCATGACTTGTCAGCAGACTCCGTGAAGACGGAAACTTTGCTCGTGTGATGCAAGGATGAGAGCCAGCTTGTTTTGGAGGCTGTGTGAGAAACTGTATTCAGGGGCCTGAAGAATGCAGTATCTGGGACATCAGAGTCAGGATGAGTCATTAAGGTTGCAGGGTGAGGGTCAGGGAAGGCTTCCTGGAGGAGGAGGTGAAGACAGAGACTGTCAAGGGTGGGAGGACTTGAGGACAAGCTCCGAGTATAATTATGCTGGAGAAAGGTATAAATCCCCCAAGTGAAATGAAGCTAATTGAAATGTCAGCACCATCACCTCTGATTTCACACAAAGCCGGGATACTCCACGCCTCATAAAAGCCACGCCGGAAACTATTGCCGAGAAATGTTTTCTTTAATTGGACAAGGCACTGATTTAGACAATGCCTCTCTGGCAGGAATTAAAAAAAACGGTTAATGACTTAATCTTGGTTGCACTGATGAGGCTAAAGATTCTGAGGGGGCTGCTGGAAGAGAGAGAATTTCTCTTCACCTCATTGGGCTCACCTAATAAAAAATCAAACCTCATCAAGGCCTTAACCTACTATGGCTGAGGTTCCAGCAAGCTCCTGGTAGCTCCATGTGGCCAGAAGACTTCTCTGATCTTCTAGAGAGGTCAGGGGAGAGGACTGGAGAAACTGTCAGTCCTTTGGGGGAGCTGGGGCTGACACTAACTAAGCTTTGAATCCCACATCCTGATTGCCTGGACTTATTGGCAGCGCTGAGACTCTGGGACCCTGGCTGGTATCCGAGCAGAGCACGGACCTCGAGCATCTCTAATGGGCTCATGCTGGCTCGGCGTCTTGCCTTGGGTCCTGTTTCCTCACCTGGAAAATAATAACCATCACCCACTGGGCATCTGCTCTCTGAGTGACATTTAACCTGTGTTACCACTTCTCACCACCACCCCATGAGGCAGCAAGGAATTATCCCCATGAATGGATGAGTAACTCGAGGTCTGGAAAAGTGATGTCTTGACCAAGGTGAGGCCTTGGTAAGTAGCGGAGGCAGTGTGCCCTCAGGATCATCTGTCTTCCCAAATGTAAGCTTCTTCCTGTTTGTGGGTTGAACTGAATGATGTGTAAGGGCCCCTGGCAGATTGACTGTCTTCCCCTACATGGGTTTGGGGGGCTTCTGTGTACCCAGGCACCCACAATAACGCCATGTCAAAAGGAATGTGCATTTTCACTCCCCTAGTGGTTCATCAGCTAACATACCATGACACTCCACCACATGCCAGGAAGGGCATTCACTTCCACTATCAGTGAACTTTAAAATTCACCTCTAAGACATACTGATTGTACTTTAGGATTGACTGAAATATTAGGATCCCAGACCTAAGGAATAGGGTTTGTATGGCAGGAATTACTTAAAAGTCTTGATAACAATAATTAGACAATATTATAAATCAAACCCCCATTTCCTACATTATTTTAGTACTATCAGGTTGGCTACGAAGCCTGTTGGAGGTGGAATTTGCCTCCAAGACAGATGAGAATCATTTCAAAGTAGAGTCCCCTGGACCTGGTTGGCTTGGCTGGGTGTGACCTGTAAGGAGGCAGGCAGTAAGTGGGATTGAACACTTGCTCTGGATATGCCCTGGGCTTGATCTTACAGAGGTCATGGAGGGAGGGAACAAGGGTCGCTCAGGAAGAGCTGGCTGCACTCCCTGGCCAGCGGCCCTCGGTTGTGGTGTCCTGGCCTGGGGGATGCTTCTTAGAGGCATCCATTCAACCACCTTTGACTTAGCAGCACCATGGCCAAGGCCATTTGCCTGGCACATGGTGTCCCCACATCTCCCTTGAGGGCTCGTTTATCACGTCCATTCAGTCATCAGTCCACTTGTTCATTTAGCAGAGGTCACTGAAATTTACTGTGCACTAGGCACTGCTCTAAGATGGGGGAGAGTGCAGTGATGAAGAACAACAGTCCCTTCTCTTACAGAACTGGCATCTCAAGAGGAGTCCTCCCCGAGTTAGAAAGTTCTGATTTCTGGAATATTCTTTCTTAGGACAAGCAACCCAGCCTTCCTACGGCTCCCCCACAGGCCACCCTCTCCTCTGGTGGTGGACACCATCCTCACCTCCTTTCTGGTCCAGGCTTCTGCAGCCCGACTGAGCCTCAGGCACCCCTCACCCCATCATCATTCCATCACACAATCTCCGAAAGTCCTTTCCTCTGGACCCTGGGTTCCCCTGGAGAGTATTCATGACTCTTCTGAGGGGTCCTGGCTGGGCAAGAGCAACCCCTGTACATGCCACAGTTGCCTAGGTTGATATGCCACCTTTGGAAATGGTTCCTCCTGAGCTAGTCAGAGTTTGAACCCACTGTAAAAATGTCATTTAGAAACAGCACTTTAGGATGGGGAAGATGGAGGGAAGGTGGAAGACGAGGTTATGGGGCAACAGGGAGACAGGAAGGGGTCAAACGCGCTGCTGTGAGTCTGATGCAGGACATAGCCAGCCTCTCCACCCACGTGAACATGTCACATTGGGAGGCGATCAAGCTTTTATGGAGGGAGTGCGGATGTAAAGTTCTCCACTGAATTTTCTATAAATGCTTTTTATTAGCCAGCACTTTGCAATGTGAGCACTATTGAATTAAGCATCCATTAGCTTCTACTCCCTGGGGAAGCGTGGATGGTTCCCTGAGTCCTCTGTGCAGGTAGAGCCAGAGGAATGTGAAATCAGGTCCACAGGGAGGCCTGGTTATCAGGAGGACATTGACAGCCCTCAGAGGACATCTTCCTCAGGAAGCAGGATAATATAAGACACAAGCCCTGAGAGCAGAGCAGCTTCCCTCCTAAACATTAGAGCATTTAAAGAGGCATCCAAACAGACTTGTGGTTGCCAAGGGGGAGGGGCATGGGGGAAGGGACGGATTGGGAGTTTGGGGTTAGGAGATGCAAACTATTATATATAGGATAGATAAACAACAAAGTCCTACTGTAGAGCACAGGGAACTATATTCAATATACTGTGATAAACCATAATGGAAAAGAATATGAAAAATAATATATACATGTATAACTGAATCACTCTGCTGTACTGCAGAAATTAACACACTATTGTTAATCAACTATACTTCAACAAAATAAATTGAAAAAAAAAGCAGTCTCCACTCTTTCTGCACACCCACCTCCTCTGCATTTGAGGGTCCTGCTTCCCCTGACCTGGACTCAATGTTTACATCCCCAAGAAGGTATAAAGCGAGACCAGCTTTCTCGTGGTTGGACAAGGCATCCCTGTTGTGGCAGCTTGGCAGTGCTAGGTGTGACCCTGAAACTATGAGGAGGGATAAGGGACAGGCCTGTCTTTAAGGAGCCTGCCATCTGATGGGGGTAACAGACAGGAACAGGACATGGAGGCATAAGCTGGCAAAGGAAGTAGCTGAGGTGTATGGGGGCTTGCTAGATGTGATCTGAAGGAGGGGCTTTGAGCACTGAGGGAGGCTGGGGCTTGTGTCCTTCCTGGGGTGGAGGAAGGTGGTCCAGACGGCAAGTGAGGACTCTGGCCCCCAGGGCTTTCCCTTTCAGCAGGAGGAGACTGTCAGAAGTGTAAGGTGGATCAGCTGCCTCTAGTGTGGTTGGGCTTGGAAATAAGATGTCCAAGTAGCAACTGGTTCTGGAACTCAGGTGGAAAGCTGGCTCACACATCTTTGTGTGTTTGTAAGAGAGGTTCTTTCAGTGACTGAAAGAAGAGGGAAGGGGTCAGGCTTCAGGGTGTAACATTCGCATTAGCAGATACAAAGCTAAGCAGGGGCCCTATGTGCAGTTGTGTGGGTTGGGCACTGCCCAAGGATGCCACATCTAAGTGAGTACCATTCACATAACAGATACCCTAGATTTATATGTCTGGGGTGCTAATTCTCAAAAACGGAAGTAAAATGCCTCACTTTAGTAAATATCAGAAAATGATGACCTTTTTTTTCTATGAACGGCAAAGAATTATCTTAAGAAGGGGCATTTTTTTTTTTAACCTTAGGGTTTTTCAGAAGGGGCATCTTTTTTGATTTGCACAAAGGTATCATGTAGGCTCCCATCATCCCTGAGGTTGGTTGTGTGGACTAGACCAACCCATGGTTGGCAGGAGAAAGAGCAGTGCCCAGGGCTCCTCTCTGGCACACCCATGTCTGGTCCACGGCCCAGCCCCACAAACCTCTGCATCTGGTCTCCTTCAGAAATAATCTTCCTGGTTTTGGCCACAGCAATCAGAGCAGATAAAGAAATCAAAGGAATACAGATTGGAAAAGAAGAAGTAAAACTCTCTCTGTTTGCTGATGACATGATCCTCTATATTGAAAACCCTAAAGACTCTACGAGAAAATTACTAGAGCTAATCAGTGAATATAGCAAAGTTTCAGGATACAAAATCAACACACAGAAATCCCTGGCATTCCTATACACTAACAGTGAGAAATCAGAAAGAGAAATTAAGGAAACAATCCCATTCACCATCGAAACAAAAAGAATAAAATACTTAGGAGTATTTCTACCTAAAGAATCAAAAGACTTGTATATAGAAAACTATAGAACACTGATGAAAGAAATCAAGGAGGACACAAACAGATGGAGAAATATACCGTGCTCATGGATTGGAAGAATCAATATAGTGAAAATGAGTATACTACCTAAAGCAATCTATAGATTCAATGCAATTCCTATCAAGCTACCAGAGGTCTTCTTCAAAGAATTAGAACAAATAATTTCTCAATTTGTATGGAAATACAAAAAACCTCGTATAGCCAAAGCAATCTTGAGAAAGAAGAATGGAACTGGCGGAATCAACCTACCTGACTTTAGGCTATACTACAAATCCACAGTCATTAAGACAGTATGGTACTGGCACAAAGACAGAAACATAGATCAATGGAACAGAATAGAAAGCCCAGAGATAAATCCACGCATCTATGGACACCTTATCTTTGACAAAGGAGGCAAGAATATACAATGGAGAAAAGACAACCTCTTTAACAAGTGGTGCTGGGAAAACTGGACAGCCACTTGTAAAAGAATGAAACTAGATCACTTTCTAACACCATACACAAAGATAAACTCAAAATGGATCAAAGATCTAAGCATAAGACCAGAAACTATAAAACTCCTAGAGGATAACATAGGCAAAACACTCTCTGCTATAATCCAAAGCGGGATACTCCATGACCCACCTCCCAGAATATTGGAAATAAAAACACGAATAAACAAATGGGACCTAATTAAAATTAAAAGCTTTTGCACAACAAAGGAAACTATAAGCAAGGTGAAAAGACAGCCTTCAGAATGGGAGAAAATAATAGCCAATGAAACAACAGACAAACAATTAATCTCAAAAATATACAAACAACTCCTGCAGCTCCATTCTAGAAAAATAAACAACCCAATTAAAAAGTGGGCCAAAGAACTTAACAGACATTTCTCCAAAGAAGATATAAAAATGGCTAACAAACACATGAAAAGATGCTCAACGTCACTCATTATCAGAGAAATGCAAATCAAAACTACAATGAGGTACCACTTTACACCAGTCAGAATGGCTGCCATCCAAAAGTCTACAAGCAATAAATGCTGGAGAGGATGTGGAGAAAAGGGAACCCTCTTACACTGTTGGTGGGAATGCAAACTAGTACAGCCACTATGGAAAACAGTGTGGAGGTTCCTTAAAAAGCTGCAAATAGACCTGCCATATGACCCGGCAATCCCACTGCTGGGCATATACACCGAGGAAACCAGAATTGAAAGAGCCACATGCACCCCAATGTTCATCGCTGCATTGTTTACAATAGCCAGGACATGGAAGCAACCTAGATGCCCATCAACTGACGAATGGATAAGAAAGCTGTGGTATATATACACAATGGAATATTACTCAGCATTAAAAAAAAATTCATTTGAAGCAATTCTACTCAGATGGACGAAACTGGAGCCCATTATCCAGAGTGAAGTAAGCCAGAAGCAAAAACAACAATACAGTATATTAACACATATATATGGAATTTAGAAAGACAGTAATGAGAACCCAACATGGGAGACAACAAAAGGAACGCAGATGTATAGAATAGACTTGTGGACTTTGTGGATGAGGGTAAGGGTGGGATGAGATGGGAGAAGGGCATTGAAGCATGTTAATTGTCATGTGTCTAATCAATCGCCAGCCCAGGATTGATGCTCGGGACTGGTGCAGCGAGATTTCCCGGGGGGGAGGGAGGAGGGAGGGGGGACCCGGAGGGGAAGCATATGTAAACCCATGGTGATATCATAACAATGTATGGCTAAAACAATAATTAAAAAAAAAATAAAAAAAAAAAAAAAGAAATAATCTTCCTGAATTTTTCATTAGGTATTGAGGTGCCTCCATCATGAGGACCTGAAGGCAACTAGAATGAGAGACAAAAGGGGGAGACTGGTGAAACAAATACCGTGTTGGAGGTACTGCAAATTGTTTTGGTGAGAGGTAGGAGAGGGGCAGCAGGGTGGGATGCAGTCCAGAGTGTGGAAGGAAGATTGGGGACTGGAAGACAGAGGCTGGGCCATGTGTGGGATTGTGCTAGGTCACGTCAGCTGTGTCTGACTCTTTACGACCCCATGGACTGTAGCCCACCAAGCTCCTCTGTCCACGTCATTCTCCAGGTGAGAATACTGGAGTGGGTTGCCATTTCCTTCTCCAGGGAATCTTCTTGACCCAGGAGTTGAACCCTTGCCTCTTAGGTCCCCTGCATAGGCAGGTGGGTTCTTTCCCTCTAGTGCCACCTGAAAAGGTAGTCTGTTGCATTGAGCAGGTTTTAAAGCCCAGTCTGGCTTGAGAAAGCTGCCAAATCCTTACTTTGAGGCATGTTGCAACTTCCAAACAGTTTTTGCTGGAACACTGGTCCTGAAATACCCGTTGCGGATTTCTGGCATCACTTGAACTGTCTTTCTTTTTCTTCCACAGATACAACGTATTATAAGGCTGGGCTGTGGGAGGTTTAGAGAACTAGCTGCAAGACTGGGCACAGAATTACATCTTCCAACCAAAGACCAGGAGGTCTTGTGTTCTTAGGGTGACCCCCATTCCAGGAAGCTCCTTAGTTTCCCAGGACACAGCTGTCTCCTGTTGCATCAGCCTTTTGGCTTGGCCAACAAGCTGGTTTTACATCCAGCTGACTTCTGTCTCAGGAACGGCCTCTGTCTTTTAGGATAACACACTGGGTTTTGCAGCTTCTGGTCAATTCACTGAACGTGCATGCCCAGACAACCACTATGGCCCAAGCCAGCCCTGTGATGAGCTTCTGCTTCAGAGGCCAAGAGAAAAGCTCACAATGGGGACACCTGAGACACTTCTTTAATTCTTTTTAAATATCTTGTATTATTAGAGCATGGTTGATTAATAATGTTGTGTTAGTTTTGGATGTACGGCAAAGTGACTCAGTTATACATGGATATACATTCTTTTTCATATTCTTCCCCATTATGGTTTATCACAAGATATTGAATATAGTTCCCTGTACTCTACACTAGGACCTAGTTGGATATCTATTCTCTATATAATATTTTATATCTGCTAATCCCAAACTCCCAGTCCATCCCTTCACCTTGGCAACCACCAGTCTGTTCTCTATGTCCAACCTCGTCCTTCTTAGGTTTGGGTCACACTCCTTCTGCTCATTCTTTTTCTCCCAACACAGCACCCATATCCAGTCCACAGCCATCCCTGAATGCATAGAGCAGCTTCATGGGCAATATTCCTGCATCCTTATATACTTATTTGTGGCACCTGAATCCCAGAATAGACATTTCCCCATTAAGGAACACAAATAATGGAAGAAGAAAAAAGATATCCACTTCCTGGAGCAGATTGCTTTGCCCAGAATAGCCCTATAACAAACGGGCTGCTGAACTACCTCGTGATGAAACCTATGAACATTTGTAGTATTTTACATTGAGCTGAATAATTTATTAATGTTTAATATTTCACAACAGTAAAGCAGAAAACCTGATGAAATTTTCATATCTGCTATTATAAGCTAAATGGATTGAGATGCAGCTGGGTGGTGCTGAGTGCCCGCAGGCAGGTGTACACTCCCCCTGTCCTATTGGCAGACCCACGTGGCCAGAGTAACTCTCCTCTGCCTGTTAGCCCACAGGTCCTGTGCACTTGGGAGAACCAGGTGCTTGAGGGTGTCTTCAGTTTGGTTGAACAGCAGGCCCTATTTAGGAAGTGATTTCACTAGGGCCAAGCCTCTTCCTTATTCCTTTAATTTTCCTCACTGCTCTGTTTTGGATGCCTGAATTGTCCATCATCGGTACAGATTGCATTCTTTGTGAGATAATCAACATCCAAGGAAAATGTGACTGATAATGAACAATAGCCATTAAGTAATAATATCATTAATCTGAAAGAGAGTATATATAGTGATAGTGAAAGCCCCTCAGTCGTGTCCAACTCTTTATGACCCCATGGACTATACAGTCCATGGAATTTTCCAGGCCAGAATACTGGAGTGGGAAGCCTATCCCTTCTCCAGGGGATCTTCCCAATCCAGGGACTGAACCCAGGTCTCCCACATTGCAGGCAGATTTTTTTACCATCTGAGCCACCAGGGAAGCCTGATCAATAATCTTAAAAAGAATATATATATATAGTCTTGAAATAATATGAAATTTAATAATATGAAATAATAATATAAAATACATGAAGTAACTGAAATAATATGGTGGCCTCACCTTGGGGAGAGTTGAAAGTACTTTTGATGTCTTAAAGGATAATTATATTATGTTAAGACCTCCTTTAGGAGATTTAAATGTGAGAAGAATAACATGAGGGAATTTGGGGGAGCCAAAGGGATGCTCTGGAATGGACAGATTATTTTTGACCTACTAGTCTCCAGATAGTTCACTTCAGAAAATGAAGGGGGACAGTTGCCATCTCTCCTGGCTTCCTGGCAACCAGGGCGCAGGCAGGTAACCCAGCCTGAGTCAGTTGGGTATTCCTGCCCAGGACCCTGAAAGTTGCGCCTTAGGGTTGCTCAGGATAGGAAGACATGGTTCTCTGCAGCTGTGGCATCAGAAGTCCAGTGGCAGTACCACCAGTGGTGGTGGGCCCAGAAGACTGTCCTCAGGGTCTGAGCTTCTCAAACTCTTATTTCCCTTCATTTTCTTCTCTATTCCGAACCTGATTCTCCAGGCTTCATCGATTCTGTGAGCTAGCCAATGCACTGCAATTAAACTTCTTTCTTGCTTCACTTCGCTGGTGGTGTTTCCTGTTATTTGCCTGGCACAACGCAGATTGTTAGAGCTTTCAATACACCATAAATCATTTTTTTGGTGTGTATGTCTGTGTTTTAGAACTTAACTCAGTGCATTAGAGAATTAGCAACTGGGGCTTTCAAAAGCCTTCGTAGGGAAAGAAACGAGTTAATTCACTCACAGGTCTCATCCTAAGAAGGCTTGGAGCAGAAATCGTCAGTGGGATGAATGAGGTGATTCAGATCTGGGCTAACCCTTAACCAGAACTAGGATGTGGGAGAATTTTGCTTGAGATAGTTTCCACCTTTCACACCCTACATTTGCTACCCAGTATTTATAGAGAGAGGAGGCTGGAGGAATTTTCATGGAAGTGACCTGGAAGATTTTTAAACCAATTGAGAAGATGAATGATTTTGAGTAATGTTTCATTATTGATTTCCCGTTTGCTGATGTATACAAATATCAAGTTCCTGGAATAGCGTTGGCCCATAGAAAGAGAACAGAGTAACAGACCCTAGGGGCAGGAGACTATAGGGTTAAATATTTACCATCAATGACCTTATTTAACCTCACTTTATAAACTGGTCTGAATTCCAGTTTGGAGGTTCCAAAAACCACTGAAATGAGTGTGTCAGCATGAACGTAGGTCGAGGACAATTTTTCTTGGCATTTGAGCCATAAGGATGCAGAGACGCTGAGAGAGAAACGGTGTTTTATTTGGTGTGGTTCTAGGCTTCAAGAAAACCAAATCAAAACCAAATTAAAAGTGGAAAACAACCTCTCACTGTCAACCAAATAAAAAAAGGTTTTTTCTCATGAAACAACTCCTCTTTGACATATTGGATTCCTGTTCCTTTTGCTCACTGAGTGACCTCTTGTGACCTGACTAGGATGGCTACAGTGTGGGAATTCTTGACCACAGTGCGAGTAACCACTGGCCCTTCACTCTCCCCACTTCTCCAAAAGTGCTATCACCCTCACTCCCCACAGCCAGACCAGTGAGAACGCCACACGCAGGCCTCTTCTCTGCCAACGCTCCTCCTTCAAGGCCACGATGCTGAGGGCTGACCCCCAAATCTCACATCACATCCCTCCTGAATCAGGCAGCTCTCTTCCAAGGAGTGTTGCAGGAACCTACATTGCTTCCATCTTATGATTTTGTCATCTTGTGCTTCTTGTGTTACAAAAAGGCCAGCCTGGTGTCACTCAGTGGGCAGGTAGGGGAAGAATGTGGAGGCTTATGCACCTCATATTCAACCAGATCAGTCTGAAGTGACATGTATCACTTCCACCCACATTCCATTGGCAAGATATATGGTGCCATCCAAATACAAGGGGAGCTGGGAAATGTAGGCCCTGTGCCACCCAAATGCAAGGGGAGCTGGGAAATGTAGTCCATGTGCCACCCAAATGCAAGGGGAGCTGGGAAATGTTGCCTGGCTTCCAAACAACTATGTGATGCTGTGGGCCCATGTTGGTCTGCCACCTTCTCTATCTTCTATCTAATACTGAAACCTTCCCCAACAACCAGCCTTTGACTCACCACTATGGGGAGAGAAACTACATGAATGAATTCACTCTCTGCCATTAATATATGATAACATTTTATTATTCCCAGAATACTTAAAATTTTAAAAAGAATAGGTAGATAAAGCAGTGAATCTAAAGGTAGAGGAGGTATTTTGGAATGAGGGATAGTCCTGCTATGATATCTTCTGTTAATTTGTAGAGGGACACACATTCACCTATGTGTTAAGGGGATTTACCTCCAAATCTCCAAGCCTGCCCATATCAGAGAAGGGACAGAAAACATCCCTTTCATAGGTTTTCAAACAAATTCCAGCCTATCTGTGCCCTTATTGGCTCTGTAAGTCCAGAGGCAGAGCTGCTGGCATCTACTTGGTGAACAGCTTGATGGTTGATGCTGCCTGGCTCCATTGGAGTCGGAGGGAGATTGATCAGAGCCTCATCCATTTTCCAATGCTGATAGATTTCCTGATTCACTCACTTGGGCCTGACATGCATGTCCTGCTAGGCAGTAAAAATGTCAATAACCGTTCTCTTTTTACTCTTCTTCTTTCCAAGCTGGAGACAAGTTTCCATTAAATCCTTAACCCATACTTTCTTGATTAAATCAAATTTACAGCCAGTGGAGAGGGACAGAATTTCAGCCACATTCACCTTGCCCTCTGTGAAGTACTCTGGACTTGGCTTTTCAACAGCTCTCATATTTTATGGCTCATGTATCAGTTTCCAGGCAAGGCGAAGGGCAGGCTCTAGGCTAAGCTTTGGATATGGTGAAGGTTTTTCATCTTCTCTGTGAGCCCTGTGTCCCCAAGACACAGGAAGGGGAGGTGGCACTGCAGTGAGGATGGCTCATTTGGAGGGACGGTGGGTGGCATCTGCCTGAGAGTGGGTGACATTGGAGAGAAAGTGGGTGACAACTGGGAGAGGCCAGATCACTAACTTTTTGATCATTTAATTAAAACCAACCATGTCTATGTTTCTGTCATCCTCTAAGAAACTGAGCTGATAGACAAATTTATACTTGAGTATTAAGGACTAATGAGAGTTAATGTTACCAATTACTTACTCCATGTCAGTCACTATTCTAACTAGTTTATACATGACCTCAACTAATAGCTCCTGTAAGCCTACAAAGAAAGTACTATGATTATCCTTATCTTACAGATAAGGAAATGGGACTCAAGAAGAGGATAAATAACCTTCCCAAGATCACACATCAGTAAGTGCGAACCTAGAATGGGAATCCCTCAACCTGGCTCCAGAGCCCATTCTCTTGCCTGCTGTCTTACTCTGCAATTGCCAAGAATTTCTCTGGAAAAGAATCTGTATCTCTCTCTCTCTCTCTCTCTCTCTCTCTCTCTCTCTATATATATATATATATATATATATATATATATATATATGTATACACACGCATATATATGTATCGGAGAAGGCAATGGCACCCCACTCCAGTACTCTTGCCTGGAAAACCCCATGGACAGAGGAGCTTAGTGGGCTGCAGTCCATGGGGTTGCTAAGAGTCGGACACGATGGAGCGACTTCACTTTCACTTTTCATTTTCATACATTGGAGAAGGAAATGGCAACCCACTCCAGTGTTCTTGCCTGGAGAATCCCAGGGACAGGGGAGCCTGGTGGGCTGCCGTCTATGGGGTCACAGAGTCGGACACAACTGAAGTGACTTAGCAGCAGCAGCATATATATGTATATCTCTAGGGGATCTTCCTGACCCAGGGATTGAACCCACACCTCCTGCATTGCAAGCAAATTCTTTACCATCTGAGCCACCAGGGAAGCTGTATATATATACATGAATAACTTAGCTGTATGCCTGAAATAACAACACTGTAAATCAACTATACTTCAATAAAAAAGTGAGCTGAAAAAAGAAGAGCTTCTATGTCATTGCTCCCAGAAATGGTTGCATTTTAAAAGGGTTAAGAATGAAGCTAATGGAAGAAAGCAATGCTGGTGGCCACTTGACAGGGAGGTGAGAAAGACCTTTTGAGCTGGAAAGTCTTTACAACATGTCTTTCAAATCATGCCAAGCTTTTGGTGCAGTTTTTTATCTATTGATAAGCCCAGTCTGTGGTGATGTCCAAGATGGAGCACGTTACACTTAATCTTTTTTTAATTGAAGAAGAGTTGATTTACAATGTCATATTAGTTTCAAGTGTACATCAAAGTGTTTCAGTTGTCACACACACACATGAGCTTCCCAGGTGGCTCAGAGGTAAGAATCCGCCTGCCAATGCAGGAAACACAAGAGGTGTGGGTTTAATTCCTAAGTTGGGAAGATACTATAGAATAGGAAATGGCAATTTGCTCCAGTATTATTGCTTGGAAAATCCCATGGACAGAGGATCCTGGCTGGCTACAGTCATTGAGGTCGCAAAGTGTAGGACGTGACTGAGTGACTGAGCACACACTCCCATATACATACATACATTTTTTTTTCATTATAGGTTATTACAAGATATTGAGTATAGTTCTCTGTGCTATACAGTAGGTCCTTATTGGTTATTTACTTGGTGTATAGTAGTGTGTATATGTTACATTACAAAGGTCTGTCTAGTAAAAGCTATAGCTTTTCCAGTAGTCATGTATGGATGTGAGAGTTGGACTATAAAGAAAGCTGAGCACTGAAGGATTGATGCTTTCGAACTGTGGTGTTGGAGAAGACATTTGAGAGTCCCTTGGACTGCAAGGAGATCCAACCAGTCCATCTTAAAGTAAATCAGTCCTGAATATTCATTGGAAGGACTGATGCTGAAGCTGAAACTCCAATACTTTGGCCACCTGATGTGAAGAACTGACTCATTTTAAAAGACCCTGATGTGGGACAGATTGAAGGCAGGAGGAGAAGGGGACAACAGAGGATGAAGTGGCTGGATGGCATCACTGACGTGATGGATATGAGTTTGAGTAGGCTCTGGGAGTTGGTGATGGACAGGGAAGCCTGGCATGCTGCAGTCCACGGAGTCACAAAGAGCTGGACACAACGGAGTTACTGAACTGAAATGAACTGAGTGTGTATATGTTAATCCCAAACTCCTGATTTATCCCCCCACTTTCCCTTTGGTAACCATAGGATTGTTCTCTATGTCTGTTAAGTCTGTTTCTGTTCTGTAATAAGTTCATTTATATCATTATAAAAAGGTTACTATGTAAGTGATATCATATGATATTTATCTGACTTACTTCACTTAGTATGATAATCTCTATGTTCATCCATGTTGCTGCAAATGCCATTATTTAAATCTTTTTTATGGCTGAGTAGTATTCCATTGCATATATGTACCACATTTTCTTTATCCATCTGTCGATAGGCATTTAGTTTGCTTTTGTGTCTTGGCTATTGTGAATAGTGCTTCAATAAACATCAGAATGCATGTATTTTTTGAATTATGATTTTCTCTGGATACATGACCAGAAGTGGGATTGTGGGATCATATGAGAACTTTATTTTTAGTTTTCTGAAAACCCTCCATACTGTTCTCCACAGTGGCTGCACCAATTCACATTCCCACCAACAGTGTAGGAGGGTTCCTTTTTTCCACACTCTCTCCAGCATTGGTTATTTGTATACTTTTGGATGATGGGGCAGGCCATTCTCATTCTTTTTATTTTATTTTACTTTTAATTGGAGGATAATTGCTTCACAATACTGTGTGTGGCTTCTGCCATACATCAATATGAATCAGCCATAGGCATACCCATGTCCCCTCCCTCTTAAACCTCTTGCCACATCCTTCTCCATCCCACCCCTCTAGGTTGTCACAGAGCACTGACTTTGGGTTCTCTGTGTCATACAGCAAATTCCCACTGGCTGTCTACTTTACATATGGTAATGTGCATATTTCAGTGCTGCTCTTTCAAATAATTCCACCTTCTCCTTCCCCCACTGTGTCCATAAGCCTGTTCCCTGTGTCTGCATCTCCACTGCTGCCCTGTAGGCAGGTTCGCCAGTACCATCTTTCTAGATTTCATATACAGCATCATCCTCATTCTTAACTCTCAGATGTGGAGTTGGAAGAGTCAAGATCGGTTCCGAGCTGGTCGTGAGTGGGTTGGAAGGAATGCAGAAAGACGTAGAGGAGCCCAGTCACCACCCTGCAGTGTCTGAATCTGCGTTTTCCCCACGTTACTGTTGGTGCATTTTCACACTTTAAAAAAAAATCAGCCCTGGGTCAGATTCTTCAACCTGTGATTATATGGGTGTCCTAAATGGATGTGACTACTAGAGTAAGAGTAGGATATAAGGTTTGCATGGGTGGCCGTTCTGGAAATGCACTTAGAGCCCTCGCTTGTGCAGAGAGCCTTGGGGATGGGAGCCACTGGGGTACTGAGGGTCAGGGGCCCCGCCCCTTCCCAAACACCCTGGCAGCTTCTTAGGTGGAGCCTCTACCAGTAATAGTTAGCAAACAGGTAATATAAGAAACTCCCTCCTGTCTGCTTCTGGGGACATTCAGTCATTTGCCCCTGCAGCCTTGTAGGGGTGACAAAGGTCCAGGGGGTTAAAGTGGTCAGAGGAGGAGGTCAGGGGAGGACCCAGACTTAGTCTGGGCTGCTTTGCTGGGTGGGTGGTGGGGGTGGAATGTTGCTGCCTATGGGACCAGGGCTGCAGCTGGTGGTGGGGGACTGAGGGGGAAGGAAGCCAGGTGTTGACTGTCCCTGTGTCTATGTATGCTGCCACCTCCCCCTTGAAGTAACCTTGGGCTGAGGTGAACAGCCTCAGGAAACAGGATGAGTTAAGGGTTTGGACTGGATCTTTCAGACAGCCATCTTTCTGAGTCCTGCCATGACCTTTCCTCCGTGGAGTATACTCATGGTATCTCTTCCTCTTCTGTAAGGACAAGAGTCTTACTGGCTTAGTACACTGCACTTACAACCTGCATAACATTGTGCACAAGGACATCAGGCCAAATATCATGGTGATAGGGCTCTGCTCACTTAACCTTGCACCTGGTATGGAGAAGAGCCTGCACGGAGGAAAGGGCACAATTTTTCCAATTTTCCTACAAGTCGTGTGTCGTCACTTTGCTGTGCTCCTCCCAACCTGCCCTGAGGCCTTCACTCAGAGGAGGGCCTTGATCTAATTTTCCAAAAGGTTCTACCTAGCCTGGGTCTGCTCTGGATCTGGGCATTCCAGACACCCTACATTTGGGATGGGATCCTGAGAATTGGTGAGGGGCAACCAAAAGGAGTGTCCACGGCTACTGTTGTCCCCTAGATGGAATGGCCATTCCTGAAAAGGAAGGAAGGCATGTGGAAGTGAATAAATGTGACTTTCAGGGGTCATAGTCTGATAGGGCTGTCATAACAGTACACTACTCTCTGGGGTGCTTCACTGGCAGAAATAAATTTTCTTAGAGCTCTGGAAGCTGAAAGTCCAAGCTCTGGGTGCTACAGGGTTGGTTTCTGGGGAGAGCTCTCTCCTTGCCTGGCAGATGTCCGTCTCTCTCTGTGTCCTGACATGATCTTCCCTCTGTGTATGTACATTCTGGCATCCCTTCTTGTAAGGACATGGGTCCTGTTGGATTAGGACTTCACCCTTATGACCTTGTTAACCTTGATGACCCTCTTAAAAGCCTGATCTCCAATTATAGTCACAGTGGGGCTAAGGCTACAATATATAATTTGTGTGTGTGTGTGTGTGTGTGTGTGTGTGTGTGTGTGTGAATGCTAAGTCATTTCAATAATGTCCAACTCTTTGTGACCTTATGGATTATAGCCTGCCAGGCCCCTCTGTCCATGGGATTCTCCAGGCAAGAATACTGAAATGGGTTGCCATTTCCTACTCCAGGGGATCCTCTCGACTCAAGGATTGAACCCACATCCCTTATGTCTCCTGCATTGGCAAGCATTATCTTTACCAACTAACACCACCTGGGAAGTCCCTAGGTGGATGGATGGAGGAGACAGTTCAGTCCACAACAGCAGGGAATGCTTGCGATTTTGTTAGTGCTTTTGTCGTATCAGCAAAGTGTGTGTGTGTGTGTGTGTGTGTGTGTGTGTGTATGTGTGTGTGTGATTCCAACTAGTTTGCAATCTTCCAAAGCAAGGCTGTGTTTGAGAAGTCTTTTTATCAACCCCTGTCCTTATAGCCCCCCAACGTTCCATCAGAGGCCCAGACATAGGAGTCACTGAATAAATGTGTGTGGACCAAACCCCAGTGAAGCTTTCTGGTAGATACTGTTGCCAAAGATGACTCTCAACCACTCATCAATGGCTTTCTCTAGATGGGATCTGGGAGAACTGGGCTGGAGTGAATGCTCTGATTGGTTCACTCTATGAAGGAAGGTATGAAATTTTCTGAAGGGAAATGAACTCTCATTTCAGTCAATTCACACTTCAATCTCACTTTGTTAAGCAACATTATTTATTCAGTAGCCTTTGGAATTCATATGCTTTTGTATTTAATGGGTCCAATTAGGCTCTTTATGGCATGTCTTTGAAAGGTGCCATTTTTACTATCCGAACATTGATTTGATGTGATCTCAGATATTATCTTACTCCATAGGGGAAGTGGCCCTTATAGCCCCTAGACTCCAGTAGTAAGAATGAGCAGAGAGAGAAGCTTTTATCTATCTGCATAATTCTAGAATTGCCGTCTACAAAGGTCCTGAAGGCTGCAGACCTTTCACTTATTCAAAGACTGTTCGTTTTTCATTTTATTAAATACAAAAGTAGCTTATTTTTCTGAATGGTAAAAAAAAAAAACTGATACACCTTAAAAATGTAAACAAAGAAGAATAGTAAAATTCGTGATGACTCATAACTCTGCCACTTAAGGACAACCTTAGAGGTTTGAATGTATTACCATTTGATTTTCTTCCTAAGATCATGCACATGTATATGTGTGTCCACCCCCTGCCTTTTTCATAATAAAGCATAATATATATGATCTAAATGTTTCCTTCCCCTCATTTAAAAATATTATTATGAAAAATTCCAAATATGTACTAAAACAGATTGTACGATATATTGCTTCTCTATTTGTCACTACTCTTTCAAAAAATTATTAGCTTTATTACAAAACATTGGCTGCATTTCCCTGTGCTGTACAATATATCATTTAAAAAAATGTATTTATTTATGGCTGCACTGAGTCTTCATCGTTGTGTGAGGGCTGCTCTTTAGTTGTGGTGTGTGGCCTTCTGCTTGCGGTGACGTCTCTTGCTGCAGAACATGGGCTCTAGGGTGTATGGGCTCAGTAGCTGTGGCTCCTGGGTTCTGGAGCACAGGCTCGGTCGCCGTGGTGCAGGGGCTTAGTTGGCATGTGGGATCTTCCTGGACCAGGGACTGAACCCATGTCTCCTGCATAGGCAGGCAGATTCTTTACCTCTGAGCCACTAGGGAAGCCCCTGTATGATATATTCTTATTGCTTATCTGTTTTACCCATAGTAGTTTGTATCTTTTAATCCTATACTCCTACCTCCCCCCACCCCCACCCTCACCCCCGTCCCCACTGGTAACCACTAGTTTGTTTTCTATATCTGTAATTCTGTTTCTGTTTTGCATATACATTTATTTGTATTATTCTTTAGATTTCACATAAAAATGATACCATATGGTATTTGTCTTCCTCTGTCTGACTTATTTTTCACTCACTTATACATCACTAAGCATAATATTCCCTAGGCCCATCCTTGTTGCTGCAAATGGCAGAATTTCATTCATTTTTATGGTGGTGTAATGCTCATTTGTGGTTAATCTTGTTTTGTCTGTATTTTAATTTAGCCTCCCCCCCCCCAGATTATTTTGAAGCAAATCCTAGCCATCATATCATTTATTCAGTAACTATTTCTCCATAAAAGATACAGATACTTCATAAATAACAATATTTTTGTCATACTTAAATAATTAACAGCAATATCTTAGAAATTCTCAAATATCTAGTCACTGTCAAAATGTCTTTGTCTTACAATGATATGTTTGAATCAGGATCAAGTTTTATACTTGTAACTGGCTGTTTTAGTTATTTCTCTTCAATTTTTTCATCCATAGTTTCCACCTCCATTTTTTTCTCCTTGCAGTTTACTTGTCGAAGAAACTCATCATCTGTTCTATAGAATTTCTCAGTCTGAATTTTGCTGGTTTCTTCCCCATGGTATCATTTATAACATTCCCTTAAATTTCTAGTTCAACCTCAAACCTTGATCAGATTCAGATTCCATTCTTATTAGTCAAGTCTACTTCATAAATGGTATTGTGAACACCGCCAGGAGGCACATAAGGTCTGCTGCTATCTCACTTTGAAATGTTACCTAGATCTATTATTTGCAGCTGAATTATTTCCCTCTCCCATTCAAATGTTGTAGTCCCAACCCACAGTACCTCATAATGTAACTGTATTTGGAGGCAAGGTGGCTAAGTTGAAATGAAGTCATTACGTGTTCTTACGCAAACAGGGGACTTCCCTGGTGTTCAGAAGTAAAGAACCCACCTGCCAATGCAGCAGATGTAGGTTCGATCCCTGGGTTGGGAAGATCCCCTGGAGTAGGAAATGGCAACGCATTCCAGTATTCTTGCCTGGGAAATTTCATGGACAGAGGAACCTGGAGGGCTGCAGTCCATGGGGTCACAAAAGAGTTAGGCACAACTTAACAGCTGTACAGCAACAGATAAAAGGAGGAGGTACGGACACAGACGCACACAGGAGGATGACCATGTGAGGATGCAAGGGGAAGATGGTGATCCACAAGCCAAGAAGGGACACCTCAGACAAACTAGTGCTGCTGATGCCTTGATCATACTTCCAGCCACCAGAACTGTGAAAAAATAAATTTCTGTCATTTAAGCACCCCTGCCCCCTGGTCTGTGGTACATTGTCAGGGCAGCCCTAGCAAACTAATACATCTATTAATTCATTAGACAATATAAAATTGTTATATTCTAATCCTACCATACCTATTGTTTATCAGCTAAATACTGTAAAGATAATTTTTCCTTCAATCACTATTTGGTCACTCATGGGAAAATTAGCACGGGCAGAACAAGATAGGTGCTTGATTCTTTTCCTTTGTGTCTCAGTTTTCAAAATAATGGTTTGGTCTCTTATTATCCTCCCAAAGCGAGTGACAGTATTTTTCTTTTTTGTTTTTAGTATCAAATAGATTTAAAGATATTTGATGTGTTTCAATATACCTTTAATATATCATAAACATCTTTCTATGTCAATATAATTCTAAATGGTTAGCTTTAATGACTACATGGTTTTCCCGTATATGAATGCATTAGAATTTATATAACCATTTCTTACTGTTAGACATTTACATTACAACCCTTTTGATTTAAAGTTTCCACTCAAGTTCAGTCTTGCTCTCACAAATAAATACATTTTTCCCTGAAGCAAGGTAGTACTTTCCCTAATTTATTTGAAAAGGTGAAATTAGTAGATTAATTTTTAATGATGACTATGATATGAAAGGCAGTCTGGTTAGTTGAGTGGCCTTTTTATTGAAGCTTGAAAGATCTTTTCTAGTCTGTCTATTTAAAATATTCATACCATGGGTGAGGGGAAAATCTCTCTCTTTTTTTCTCTCAAGGTTTAAAGTTCTTCATCAAGGACAGAAGATAAAATAAAACCGGCAATTAAGCTCAAATAGTCATTAAGAGTGAAAAAACGATGGTGACAAGTTACTTTTTGATATTTCCACATTTGCTTGAATGTTTTCATTTTTGAAAATCAATGTTCTTGCTTTGAAAGAAACCATTGCTACCTTCACTAAAACTTCCTAGTAGTAGGAACCAAGTCCACAGCCAACTTTGTGCATCAATGTGAGGACCAGAGCAGCTCTGGGTCAGGTGGCTGTCCATCCTGATATGCCTGGATTGTTACAGTTTATGCCTATTCTGAAGCAGCTCCTCACAATGTCCCCTTTCACTCTCAAAAGAGTCCTGGTGTGGGCAAGAAATTATATAATCACCCTAGATATTAACAGTTTTGTTTCCTTCTACCTGTTCAGATTTCTTCATGTCCCAGCTTCCTCTAAGACACGACAGTGCTATTGAAGAACAAACTTCTTCCTGTCCTCCCAGATGTCCCCTCTCCTCACAATCATGTGGCTATAATTAGTTTTCCCCACTTTTACTTATTTTTCATTGAAGCAAATTTCTACCATCTCCCTCCTCATCGCCTATTTTTTATTTATTTATTTATTTTGTCATAGTCCCTTCAATAGGGCACAAAGCTGTCAGAGTAGGGAGGAAGCTGCTGTGTAAGAGATCTGAATAGGATTGGGTCAGGTGGAAAACAGGCCAGAAGGGTTATTGTCTGAGCCAAGACAACACGACTAGGGAGTGAGAGCAGGACAAAGACCAGGGTCTCCCAATTTCTCTGCCAACTTATCTTGGCTAAGTCATCCTTTTAATAATTGCTGGCAAATTTGATGTTTTGAAGAAGATGGGACCCCTCCTCCCTTCCCCTCACTTTTGCCACCAGGTGGTGAATTAGAATGAAAACATATTTCACATCTAGTTCTGCTACAGGTGCTCTATTTATTACCAAGGTCGTTTTTACTAGAAGCAGGCACAGAAGAGTTCTACAACTTCTCTCTGTCAGCTTGGTCAAGTCCACACCCAGTTCCTAGGCTCTTCGACAAGCGCCTTGCATAAAATGTTCACTTAGAGGCAGAGGCAACAGTATTCTGATGGCAGAATCAGAACTTTCTAGTTGGGTTGAGTGACAGCATCTTATGTTGAGGGCGATGAGAGAACGCAGTCTAGACCTGGAGCCATGGGTGAAATCTGCTGGGTTTGACAGATTATTTCTTGCAAGGACGTGAACTCCCATCTACCTTTCTAGCCAACTACAGTCCTTGAGTACCATGTCCTGAACCAGTGAAGGTGTATTTTTCACAGTGGGGAAAGGATGGCTCACAGCAGCTCTTCAGCCTAGTCCTTTCCCTTTGGTAGGCTGCTGGAATGCCTCTGGGAAAGGAAGAAGGAAGGTAAAAGTTCTTGTAAACATGCTAATTTCAAGCCATGCAGATAACATTAATGGTAACTAACAGGGGAGTCCTTACCTGTGGAATGTTGTTAGCAGGATATACCTGGTCTGTGTAAGGTTGCTTATGATAAGGAAACTTGGTATCTAGGGATTTGTGTTGCATGACTCCCTGGAAAGTATCAAGTAGGCTATGTGACAATTTGAGTGTGAAAACAGAGATGTTTCCTAATCTAAGCATATCCCTTTTGTATGAGAGCTGTGGCTACATGCCATACCTCAGAGTCTTGTTACTGTAACAAAAAAGAATCTAGGGAGCTTATACTGGGGACAGGGGCAGGTCTAGACTCCTCCTTGCATCACTTCTGCTTTACAATTGCTTGTATTTTTGAAAGACAAAGTATCAAAATTTTTGATACTCGGTAAGATCTCTGATTCTTAAGATCCTTATTTGACACTCTTAGGCTAAACAGTGCATCCTCTGGTATCCATACAGATAAAAACTTGAGAGGCAACATCTTACTCTGTTCTAGAGTGTGGATTTATTTATTTACTCATTTATTTTATTGTGTATTTTTATTTTTTTTTTAATTGAAGGATAATTTCTTTACATAATTTTGTTGTTTTCTGTCAAACATCAATCAGCCTTTTTAAATAGTGACATCTGTTTACTAAAGTAAAGGAGAACCAAAGGGGAAAAAGTATCATTTCACATTCCCTATGAACCATTAATATTACCCAGTGAAAGTGGAAGTGTTAGTCAGTCATGTCTGACACTTGTGAATCCACGGACTGTAGCCCACTAGGCTTCTTCATCCATGGCATTCTCCAGGCAAGAATACTACAGTGGATAGCCATTCCCTTCTCCAGGGGATCTTGCCTACCCAGGGATCAAACCCGAGTCTCCTGCTTGTAGGTAGGTTCTTTACCATCTGAGCCACTAGGAAATATCAGTGATTAAATAATACTCTTTCCACTTTAAGCAAATGAAAAAAATTAACGCCTGCAAATAACCCCACTTTCAATTTTTATGTTGGAGTATAGCAGATTAATAATATTGTATTAGACAGCAAAGGGGCTCAGCCATACACATATATGTATCCATTATCCCCCAAACTCCCCTGCCATCCAGCCTGCCACATAACATTGAGCAGAGTTCCCTGTGCTATACAGTAGGTCCTTGTTTGTTATTCATTTAAAAAATTTATCTATTTTTTTATTGAAGGACAATTGCTTTACAGAATTTTGTTATTTCCTGTCAAACCTAAACATGAATCAGCCATCAGTTCAGTTCAGTTCAGTTCAGTTGCTCAGTAGAGTCCGACTCTTTGGGATCCCATGGACTGCAGCACGCCAGGCCTCCCTGTCCATCACCAACTCCCAGAGCCTACTGAAACTCATGTCCATCGCATTAGTGATGCCATCCAACCATCTCATCCTCTGTCGTCCCCTTTGCCTCCCACCTTCAATCTTTCCCAGCATCGGGGTCTTTTCAAACGAGTCAGTTCTTCACATCAGGTGGCCAAAGTATTGGAGTTTCAGCTTCAGCATCAGTCCTTCCAACGAACACCCAGGACTGATCTCCTTTAAGATGGACTGGTTGAGTCTCCTTGCAGTCCAAGAGACTCTCAAGAGTCTTTTCCAACATCACAGTTCAAAAGCATCAATTCTTCTGCACTCAGCTTTCTTTATAGTCCAACTCTCATATCCACACATGACTACTGGAAAAACCATAGCCTTGACTATATGGACCTTTGTTGGCAAAGTAACATCTCTGCTGCTATCTAGATTGGTCATAGCTTTTCTTCCAAGGAGCAAGTGTCTTTTAGTTTCATGGCTGCAGTCACCATCTGCAGTGATTTTGGACCCCCCAAAAATAAAGTCTGTCACTGTTCCACTGTTTCCCTATCTATTTGCCATGAAGTGATGTGACCAGAAGCCATAAACTTAGTTTTCTGAATGTTCAGTTTTAAGCCAACTTTTTCACTCTCCTCTTTTACTTTCATCAAGAGACTCTTTAGTTCTTCTTTGCTTTCTTCCACACAGGTGGTGTCATCTGTGTATCCTAGGTTATTGGTATTTCTCCTGGCAATCTTGAATCAGCCATAGGTATACATATATCCTCTCCATTTTGAGGTTCCCTCCCGTCTCCCTCCCCATCCCACCCCTCTAGGTTGATACAGAGCCCCTGTTTGAGTTTCCTGAGCCATACAGCAAATTCCTGTTGGCTGTCTATTTTACATATGGTGATGTAAATTTCCATGTTACTCTTTTCATATGTCTCACCCTCTCCTCCTCTCTCCCCATGTCCATAAGTCTATTCTCTATGTCTGTTTCTCTATTGAAGTGAAGTGAAATGAAGTGAATTGAAGTCGCTCAGTTGTGTCTGACTCTTTGCGACCTCGTGGACTGTAGCCTACCAGGCTCCTCCATCCATGGGATTCTCCAGGCAAGAATACTGGAGTGGGTTGCCATTTCCTTCTCCAGTGTTTCTCCATTGCTGCCCTGTAAATAAATTCTTTAGTACTGTTTTTTCTAGATTCCATATATATGCATTAGAATACCATGTTTATCTTTCTCTTTCTGACTTCCTTCACTCTGTATGATAGGTTCTAGGTTCATCAACCTCATTAGAACTGACTCATATGCATTCCTTTTTATGGCTGAGTAATATTCCATCGTGTATATGTACCACAACTTCTTTATTCATTCATCAGTTGATGGGCATCTAGGTTGCTTCCTTGTTCTAGCTATTGTAAATAGTGCTGCAATGAACAATGGAATACATGTGTTTTTTTCAATTTTGGTCTCCTCAGGGTATATGCCTAGGAGTGGGATATGCAGTCACCATCTGCAGTGATGTGACTGTGTCATATGGTGGTTTTATTTCTAGTTTTTAAAGGAATCTCCATACCATTTTCCATAGTGGCTGTATCAATTTACATTCCCACCAACAGTGCAAGAGCATTCCCTTTTCTCCACACCCTCTCCAGCATTTATTGTTCGTAGACTTTTTGAAGAGGGCCATTCTGACCAGTGTGAGGTGATATCTCATTGTAGTTTTGATTTGCATTTCTCTAATAATGAGCAATGTTGAGCATCTTTTGATGTGTTTGTTAGCCATCTCTATGTCTTCTTTGGAGAAATGTCTGTTTAGGTCTTTCCCCCACTTTTTGATTGGGTTCCTTGCTTTTCTGGTATTGACTTGTCTGAGATGCTTATATATTTTGGAAATTAATCCTTTGTCAATTGCTTCATTTTGCTATTATTTTCTCCCATTCTGAGGGTTTTCTTTTCACCTTAATTATAGTTTCCTTTGCCGTACAAAAGTTTTTAAGTTTAAATCAGGTCCCACTGTTTACTTTTGTTTTTATTTCCATTACTCTAGGAGGTGGGTCATAGAGGATCTTTCTTTGATTTATGTCATTGAGTGTTCTGCCTATGATTTCCCTCCAAGAGTTTTATAGTTTCTGGTCTTACATTTAGATCTTTAATCCATTTTGAGTTTACCTTTGTGTATGGTGTTAGGAAGTGTTCTAATTTCATTCTTTTACATGTAGCTGTCCAGTTTTCCTGGCACCATTTATTTAAGAGGCTGTCTTTGCCCTATTGTATATTCTTGCCACCTTTGTCAAAATTAAGGTACCCATATGTGCATGGGTTTATTTCTGGGCTTCCTATTTTGTTCTATTGGTCTCTATTTCTGTTTTTGTGCCAGTACCATACTGTCTTGATGACTGCAGCTCTGTAGTATAATCCGAAGTCAGGAAGGTGTTGATTCCTCCAGCTCCATTATTCTTTCTCAAGACTGCTTTGGATATTTTGGGTCTTTTGTGTTTCCATATAAAATTTTTTGTTCTAGTTCTGTGAAAAATGCCATTGGTAATTTGATAGGGATCACATTGAATCTGTAGACTGCATTTGGTAGTATAGTCCTTTTCACAATATTGATTCATCCTACCCAGGAACATGGAATATTTCTCCATCTGTTTATGTTATCTTTGAATTCTTTCATTAGTGTTTTATAATTTTCTGTGTACAGTCCTTTTTTCTTTGTAAGTAAGTTTATTTCTGGATATTCAATTCTTTTTGTTGCAATGGTGAATGGGATTGATTCCTTAGTTTCTCTTTCTGATTTTTAATTGTTAGTATATAGAAATGGAAGTGATTTCTGTGTATTGATTATGTATCTGCAATTTTGCTAAATTCACTGATTAGCTCTAGTAATTTTCTGATACTATCTTTAGGGTTCTCTATGTACAGTGTAGTGTCATCTGCAAACATTGAGAACTTTACTTCTTTTTTTCTGATCTGGGTTTCTTTTATTTCTTTTTCTGCTCTGATTGCTGTATCTAGGACTTTCAGAACTATGTTGACTAATAGTCATGAAAGTGGATACCCTTGTTTTGTTCCTGATCTTAGGGGGAATGCTTTCAGTTTTTCCATTGAGAATAACATTTGCTGTAGGCTTATCATAGATGGCTTTTAGTATATTGAGGTAAGTTCCTTCTATGCCCATTTTCTGAAGAATTTTAATCACAAATGGGTGCTGAATTTTGTCAAAGGCTTTTTCTGCATCTATTGAGATTATCATATGGCTTTTATCTTTCAATTTGTTAATATGGTGTATCACATTGATTGTTTGCATGTATTGAAGAATCCTTGCATCCCTGGAATAAACCCAACTTGATCATGGTGGGAGAGCTTTTTGATGTGTTGCTGAATTCTGTTTGCTAATGTTTTGTTGAGGATTTTTTCATCTATGTTCATCAGTGATATTGGCCTGTAGTTTTCTTTTTTTGCATCGTCTTTGTCTGATTTTGGTATCAGGGTGATGGTGGCCTTGTAGAATGAACTTGGAAGTGTTTCTTCCTCTGCAACTTTTGGAAAGAGTTTTAGAAGGATAAGCATTAGCTCTTCTCAGCAGTGTGTACATATCTATCCCAAACTCTGTAACTATCTCTTCCCCTCATTCTTCCCTCTTGGCAATCTTAAGTTTGTTCTCTAAGTCTGTGAATCTGTTTCTGTTCTGTAAATAAGTTCATTTGTATCTTTTCATTTTGTTTTAGATTCTGCACATAAGGGATGTCATAAGCTATTTCTCCTTTTCTCTCTGACTTACTTCCCTCAATATGAAAATCTCTAGGTCCATCTAGAGAAATGTTGCTATAAATGACATTATTTCATTCTTTTTAATGGCTAGTAATATTCCATAGTATATATGTACCACATCTTCTTTATCTATTTCTCTGTCAATGGACATTTAGGGGCTTTCATGTCTTGGCTATTGTAAACAGTGCTGCAACCAACATTGGGGTGAATGTATCCATTCAGGCTGTGTTTTTCTCCAGCCACATACCCAGGAGTGGGATTGCTGGGTCATATGGTAGCTCAATTTTTAGTTTTTAAGGAACCTCCATACTGCTTTTCATAGTGGCTGCATCAATGGAGAAAGCGTAGGAAGGTTCTCTTTTTTTAGAGTGTTGATTTATAATTAGGTGGTTCAGATGTTCTTCAACCATCCCTGGATATAGATTACAGTTAACTAGTTTACATAAATCCATGATGCTGTTCATACTGAGATACTTTAATGCATTTTACAGACAACAGATAGCAGACAGTTTACCCTGGTGACTCAGAGGGTAGAATCTGCTTCAGTGCAGGACACATGGGTTTGATTTCTGGATTGGGAAGATCCCTTGAAGAAGGGAATGGCAACCCATTCCAGAATCCTTGCCTGGAGAATTCCATGAACAGATGAGCCTGGTGGGCTAAGGTCCATAGAGTCACAAAGAACCAGACATGACTGAGCAACTAACACAGACAACATAACATTACCAATGCAGATTATGTCTCTTATGATCACTAGTGATGGTGATGAACAGCAATGACAATAACATTAGTTTTGGCAGTAAGTACCAGTTGCTTTGTTATTATTCTGGGCTGTGCATATTATATATATTAGCTATAAATCAATATACCTGCAAGGTCTCTGTTTTACAGGTGAAAAAACCGTATTTCAGAGAAGTTATGTAACATGCCCAAAGTCACATCATTGTGACCTCAAGTCTGTTGTACCTAAAGCCTTTGGATCTGCTTCAGCTCTGAATTGCCACGCACATTGACCTTAAGAATTGGGATGATTGGGAGCTTTGGCTTTTTGGTAGTTTTAGGTTTATAATTGGTTTCAAGGAAGTTAACTGTGCATTTCACTGAAGGATTAATATGACAAATAATGATTTCAAATCTGTAATTTGAAAGCTCAAAGTGATGTGTATATGCTTAGCAACATTATCCTGCTAAGCCTAGTGGGGCCGCAGACCCATCTCCATGGAAATTTCATTCAAGGTTTTGAGAGTCGATACCAGAGCTTTGAGATGCCAAAGCTAGAGCAGTTGCGACGATAGGTGAGACAATTCACAAAAAAGTTCTCTTTCCTCACACCTTTGATCTTTACAACTTCCTTTCCCATGCTTGGATAAAATGGAAGAAGGAACAAAGGTGAAGTACTCCCACAGTGCCTGCCAGGGAATGGTATCTGATGCTATGATTCTGAGGGATTTGCTTTGCATGTAAATTCATAAACACATTGGCAGCTATCTCATCTGGATGGTTTCCAACCCCTTCATTGGAAGAAGGTCTGGAGTTTCTTATAGTCACTGCTGCTGTACCTCTGGTGCTCAGAATACAGCCTGTCTTGTGGCTGGTCACAGTAAATGTTTATTAAATGACTCATCTTCCGCAGATAGGTGTTTTGTTCCTGGCTGAATGGTCCCAAATCCATGTGTCAAAGCCCTCAGTCCCAATGTGATGGTATTAGGAGCTGAGGCCTTTGAGAGGTAAGTTCAGATGGGATCATGAGGGTGGGGATCCTCTGATGGTATTGGTGCCCTTATAAGAAGGGGAAGAGACATGAACGACTCTCTTCTCCATGCTCACATGCCAAGGAAAGGCCATACAAGGACATAGGGAGAAAGTGGCAACCCAGGCTCTCCCCAGACACCTGCTGGGACCTTGATCTTCAACTTCTCACCTCTAGAACTGTGAGAGAGAAGTGTTTGCTGTTTAAGCCAACTGGTCTCTGGAATTTGTATAAAGCCATCCAAGTGAGGGCACATTTTGAACATCAGAATGGTTACACTTAACCCAGTAAAAGCCTGTGGGGACTGAATTTCTCTCCAGCCACTTCAGGCATGTGTCAATCTTGTCTTCCAGCCTAGACAGCAGGTAGCTCAAGTGCAGGTTGCAGCCTTCTCCAGGATATCCCAGCTATGCCTGCATTTGAGGCACCCCTGACTGCCTGAGCACTCAGGGAATTTGTCCACTTGCCTGAGGGATGTGTGACTGTGGGCACAGACCTAGGCAGGCTGGCAGAGTCGGGCTGTACCTGCAGGTTCCAAGTTGCAGCTGCCTCAATAGCATCACTGGAGGAAGGCTCGTTTGGGGTGGTGATAGGGTGACTTTGTTCCCAATAAATAGAAATTCTACTTGCCTTGCTCCGTCTCTTTCCTATTTAATTTACAGCCTGTGCAATGGAGAGAGAGGGCAGGGGAAGTAAAACCATTAATAAATGTGCCTTACTTCCTTGAGGTGTCAGAGGATACAATTGAAAAGGCTTCATCTTCAGCTCAGGGTCCATGCCAATGAGTTTGAAGCAGCACGTAATTTCTGGCAAAGACCTTTCTGGCTCACAGATGACAAGTGAGGTCGAGTGTATGTTTTGCACTTGTTTTTAAAGCTATGAAGGGCAGAGGGTTGCAGGTGGGATGAGAGAGTAGTCCCATGTCTAAATTCTCTCTTGTTGTCAGTGACCTCAGGCTGTCTCTTTCTGGGTGATGTGCCTTACTGGGACCTGGGAGGTCTGAGTGACTGCTTTCAGATCCCAACACTGTGCTGTCATCAACTCTCACTGGTGATAAAATGGTCACATGACTCATTTTCCAAACATGGACACTTTTGAGAATCAGAGTATTAATTACATGAGACAAAAGTTGAAACCAGGACTGTCCTGGGCAAACTGGAATATAATGTATACCTTAGCCAAGGACCTCTAACATTTATCACTTGCAATGAAATCTTCAGATCATGGGACTTCCCTGGTAGTCTAGTGGCTAAGACTTCATGCTCCCAAAACAGGGGCCTGGGTTTGATCCTTGGTCAAGGAACTAGATCCTGCGTGTTGCAACTAAGATCGAAGATACCATGTGCCACAACTAGGACCTGGTGCAGCTGAATAGATAAATATTTTTAAAAAACAAAGCTTCAGGCCAGTTCCCCACTTTCAGAAATTTCCCGCTAACCATTGCAGCAAAGGAGAAAATCTTTTATGGGCTCATCTAGGCATTTTGTTCTTCTAACAGATATTTATTGAGGATCTCCTCTGGGCACACAGTTGTAAAGAAGACAGTCATGGTTCTTGATCTTGTGTCATATACAGTCTAATTCAAGTGTGGTCTTGGATGAACAAATGATGGCCATGACATTGTTTCTTATCCACTGAGCCACCAGGCAAGTCCTTTTGGTACATCCTTAAGTATACTAGGACTCTGGGGGCAAGGAGTGCGGTAAGAGTGCTAAGGAAGGTATCAGAGGAAGATGAAGATAGCCAAGCTTGGGAGAAAGATGTTGGTTCCAATTCTGACTGTCACGCTTGACTTGGTGCCATGCAGCAAGATGCTAGTCTCTCCAACAAACAGTAATACAACTACGGAGTGCCTGCTGCATGAGTCATAGCTTGCTCATTGTTTGTCCTCTGAAAGTGAAAGAAAATGAAAGTGTTAGTCACTCAGTTGTGTCCGACTCTTTGCAACCCCATGACTATAGCCCGCAAGGTTCTTTTCTGTCCACGGAATTCTCTAGGCAAGAAACGCAGATGTATAGAACAGACTCGTGGACTTTGTGGAAGAGGGCAAGGGTGGGATGATATGGGAGAATGGCAATGAAACATGTGAATTATCATATGTGAAATCAATTGCCAGCCCAGGGTTGGTGCTCAGGGCTGGTGCACTGAGATGATCCAGGGAGAGGGAATCCGGAGGGAGGAGGGAGGGGGGTTCTGGAGGGGGAGCATATGTAAACCCATGGCAGTTTCATGTCAATGTATGGCAAAACCAACACAATAAAGTAAAGAAAATTTATTAAAAAAAAAAAAGAATACTGGAGTGAATAGCCATTCCCCTTTCCTGGGGTTCTTCCTGACCCAGGATTGAACCCAGATCTCCCACATTGCATTCAGATTCTTTACTGTCTGAGCCACCAGGGAAGCTTGCTCATTGCTTGTCCTCTGAGCGATACTCAAATTGATAGTCTTATCTCCATTTTACAGTTGAGGCTCAGGAAGAATTAGTGACCTGCCAATGATCCCATTGGAAGTAAAAAGCAGGTTTATATCAATATTTGAACCTAAGTTGATACTACAGGCTCCCTCACAGGAGCTGCAGGAGACATGGGTTCAATCCCTGGGTTGGAAAGATCCCCTTGAGGAAGGCATGACAATCCATTCCAGTACTCTTGCCTGGAGAATCCCATGGACAGAGGAACCTGGTGGGCTACAGTCCAAGGGGTTGCAAAGAGTTCCACACAACTGAAGTAACTTGGCACACACGCACTCTCCTCACATCTATTCCACCATTCCAGTAGTTCAGCCACTAGCAGAAGCAGCCTCATCTGGAACCTTGTTCAAAATGTAAATTCTTTTTTTTTCTACTTTATTCTTTTAATTTTAGTTAATTAATTAATTAAAAATTTATTTTCTTAAAGTTCAGTTGATTTACCAAGTTATATTAGTTTCTGCTGTACAGCAAAGTGAGTCAGTTGTGCATACATATACATTCTTTTACATATTCTTTTCCATCATGGTTTATCTCAGGGTATTGAACATAGTTCCCTGTTCTATACAGTAGGACATTGCTGTTTATCCATTCTAAATGTAATAGTTTGCATCTGCTAATGTCAAACTCTCAGTTCATCCCCCACCACTCCTGCCTCCCCTTGGCAACCACAGATCTGTTCTCTGTGTCTATGAGTTTGTTTCTGTGTCATAGATGAGTTCATTTGTGTCATATTTTGGATTCCACATATAAGTGATATCATATGGTGTTTGTCTTTGTCTGACTTTCTTCACTTAGCATGATCATCTCTAGGTCCATCCATGATGCTGCAAATGGCATTATTTCATCTTTTTTAAGACTGATTAGTATTTCATTGTATATATGTGTAAAAGTATATATGTATATATGTGTATCTCACATCTTCTTAATCCAATTGTCTGTTGATGGACACTCAGGTTGTGTCCATGTCTTGACTTGTCAATAATTATCCTACTAAGTATTTGAAACATAATAAATAGAAGGTTCAAAGAGTGAGGAAAACCATCTGTCTGGGCAGGGGAGGGCATTTTGGACGACTGGGTGCTGCACCACCGGCTGCTGTTGCTAGCAGGGTATGGAGCCATCCTCCTATTGTCTTTAAACTTCGTCCTTCTTTCCCTCTGTAGGAGATGATCATGATCATTATTACTGGTGAGACACCTGTTCAGGGTAATGAACCTTCAGTTCACTGCAATCAGCAATGAGCAGCTCCTTGTAATTGGCTCATAAGAATGACAAGGTGTTGAGAGCGCAGTTAAGCCCTTTCCAATTCACATGTGCCATTAGCAGGAGCTCGTTAAAGACATGAAGGAAGAGGAAGTGTAAATAAAGAAGCCTGCTGTTTGTAATTACAGCTGTACATCTGACCACCTCCTCCCAGGGCTCAGCCGAGAGGGGCTCCAGATGCCGGCACCTCCTGGCCCATGTGTCTCTGCCTCTTTATTTATGCCATTTCTCAGGATGCGCATCTTTGTGGAGCTGCAGGTGGGCTAGGATGCAACTTACAGAGCAGCAGTGATACATGTACATGACCCAGCTAGGTAGTTCCAGCCCAGTCTGTGGGGGTCTCAACAGCACCTCTTTCCTGCTACCTCCTGGGGGCAAAGCCTGGAACCTCAGTGTGGGCTGAGTGACCTTGCAGGTCATGTGATGTGGAGTTCTTTGGCCTGTCTTCCCTACTGTAAAATAAAGGTAAGTGACAACCAAGATTACCCCAAAAAACTGCTTCTGCTGCTGCTGCTGCTGCTGTCGCTTCAGTTGTGTCCGACTCTGTGCGACCCCATAGATGGCAGCCCAACAGGCTTCCCCATCCCTGGGATTCTCTAGGCAAGAACACTGGAGTGGGTTGCCATTTCCTTCACCAATGCATGGAAGTGAAAAGTGAAAGGGAAGTGGCTCAGTCATGTCCGACTCCTAGCGACCCCATGGACTGCATCCTACCAGGCTCCTCCATCCATGGGACTTTCCAGGCAAGAGTACTGGAGTGGGGTGCCATTGCCTTCTCCAAAACTGCCTCTACTATATGTAAAATAGATAACCAACGAAGACCTACTGTATAACATGGGCAACTACACTCAATATTTTGTAATAACCTATAAGGGAAAAAAATATTAAAAAGAATACCTATATCTGTAACTGAATCACTTTGTTGTACACTTGAAACCAACACAAATTATAAATCCACTATACTTCAATTAATAAAATGTGCTTAATGTATAGTCAAGAAACATCTGTTGAGTGATTCCTCTATGCCAGGTTCCATTTTGGGACATTCTGCTGTGATTTCAACGTGCTTCTAACTAGAGGTGTTCCTTAAGCCAGCTGTCTACAAAGGCAACTCAGTGAACCCAGCTTCATGGTATGATGCAAGGTGCAGAGAAAGGCATCTTTTTCTATATTAAAAAAAAATCCCACCAAACAATGAAATATTCTAAAGACAACAGAAATGTCTCAATGTATCCTGAGGGGGAAAGGGAATTTTTTAAGGAATCCCTTGAGACCAAGATGAGTTTTTGTATGAACTCTGCCTTTTTGGCAGGTGCTCTGATGGAGGCCAAGTGGTTCAAGACAGTGGGTCTGCTCTGTAATCTTGTGGTCCAGGGCTGATATTTTTTAAAAATGTTCTTTCCCGCTATGGTTTACTACAGGATACAGAACATAGTTCCCTGTACTATACCGTAGGACCTTCTTGTTTGTCCATCTTATATGTAAAAATTTGCATCTGCTAATCCCAAACTCTCAGTCCATCCTGCATCACTCCTACCCCTCTTTGATACTCACAGGTCTGTCCTCCATGTGAGTCTGTTTCTGTTTTGTAGATAAGTTCATTTGTGTTATATTTTCTGTTGTTGTTCAGTCACTAAGTTATGTCCAACTCTTGTGACCCCATGGCCTACAGCTCGCCAGGCTCCTCTGTCTTCTACTATCTCCAGGAGTTTCCTCAAATTTATGTCCACTGAGTCGGTGATGCCATCCAACCATTTCATCCTTTGTCATCACCTTCTCTTCCTGCCCTCAGTCTTTCCCAGCATAAGTGTCTTTTCCAGTGAGTCAGCTCTTTGCATCAGGTGGCCAAAGTGTTGGAGCTTCAGTTTTAGTATCAGTCTTTCTAGTAAATATACAGGGTTATTTCCTTTAGGGTTGATTGGTTGGATTTCCTTGCAGTCCAAGGGACTCTCAAGAGTCTTCTCCAACAACACAGTTCAAAAGCATCAATTCTTCGGTGTTCAGCCTTACTTATGGTCCAACTCTCACATCTGTACATGACTTCTGTACAGATAGCTTTACCTACATACCTTTGACTATATGGACCTTTGTCAGCAAAGTAATATCTCTGCTTTTTAATATGCTGTCTAGGTTTGTCATAGCTTTTCTAACAAGAAGCAAGTGTCTTTTAATTTCATGACTACAGTCACCTTTCACAGTGATTTTGGAGCCCCCCAAAATAAAGTCTGTCACTGTTTTTCCATCTATCTGCCATGAAGTGATGGGACCAGACACCATGATCTTCATTTTTTGAATGTTGAGTTTTAAGCCATTTTTTCACTCTTCTCTTTCACCTTCATTAAGAGGCTCTTTAGTTCCTCTTTGCTTTCTGCCATAAGGGTGGTGCCATCTGCATATCTGAGGTTATTGACATTTCTACCAGCAATCTTGATTCCAGCTTGTGTTTCATTCAGCCAAACATTTCCCATGATGTACTCTGAATATAAGTTAAATAAAAAGGGTGACAATGCACAGTCTTGACATACTTCTTTCCCAACTTTTAACCACTCTGTTGTTCCATGTCCAGTTCTAACTGTAGCTTCTTGTCCTGTATACAGGTTTCTCAAGAGACAGGTAAGTGGTCTGGTATTCTCATTTCTTTAAGAATTTTCCACAGTTTTATTTTAGATTCTACATACAAGTGATATCATATGCTATTTGTCTTTGTCTGACTTACCTGCCTCCTGAGAAATCTGTATGCAAGTCAAGAAGCAACAGTTAAAATTTGACATGGAACAACAGACTGGTTCCAAATTGGGAAAGGAATACATCAAGGCTGTATATTGTCACCCTGCTTATTTGCCTTATATGCAGAGTACATCTGCGAAATGAGGGGCTGGATGAAGAACTAAAGAGCCTCTTGATGAAAGTGAAAGAAGAGAGTGAAAAAGTTGGCTTAAAACTCAACATTCAGACAACTGAGAATCATGGCCTCTGGTCCCATCACTTCATGGCAAATAGATGGGGAAACAATGGAAACAGTGACAGACTTTATATTTTGGGGCTCCAAAATCTCTGCAGATGGTGACTGAAGCCATGAAACTAAAAGACACTTGCTCCCTGGAAGAAAAGCTATGACCAACCTAGACAGCATATTAAAAAGCAGAAATATTACTTTGCTGACAAAAGTCCATCTAGTCAAACCAGTATATTGGTTTTTCCAATAGTCATGTATGGATGTGAGAGTTGGACTATAAAGAAAGCTGAGCTCTGAAGAATTGATGCTTTTGAACTGGGTGTTGGAGAAGACACTTGAGAGTTCCTTGGACTGCAAGGAGATCCAACCAGTTAATCCTAAAGGAAATCGGTCCTGAATATTCATTGGAAGGACTGATGTTGGAGCTGAAACTCCAATACTTTGGCCACCTGATGCAAAGAACTGACTCCTTGGAAAAGACTCTGATGCTGGGAAATTTGAAGACAAGAGGAGAAGGGGATGACAGAGGATAAAATTGTTGAATGGCATCACTGACTCAATGGACATGAGTTTGAGTAAGCTCTAGGTGTTGGTGATGGACAGGGAAGCCTGGTGTGCTGCAGCCCATGGGGTCCAAAGAGTTGGATACTGAGCAACTGAACTGACTTATTTCACTTGGTATGATAATCTCTAGGTCCATCCATGTTGTAAATGACATCATTTCATTCTTATTTTATGACTGAGTAGTGTTCTATTTTGTATATGTACCACATCTTCTTTTTTCAAATTCATCTGTTGACAGACATTTAGTTTGTCTATGTTTTTTTCTATGTCTATTTCCATGTCTTAGCTGTTGTTAATAGTGCTGCAATGAATATTGGAGCGAATTATCTTTTCAGATTATAGCTTGTCGGAATATACAGGGCATGGCATGATCCTTTAATAGCACAGGTATACTGTCTGTGTGTTCATATATTGTGCATATGTTTGTGTTTTATATACAAAAAGAGTAAGATGTTTTTCACCCCCTTTGAACATCCCCACTGCAATGCAGACATGTAGATGGAAAATGATGATGGTGAAGATAAAGACTCACAGAGGTATTCAGAGATGCTCATAGCTGTCCCTGTGCAGGAATCACTCTGTGCTGGGTGCTGTCCCAAGTACATTAGACCAAGGGTCCTCACCCCTGGGCCTCAGACTGGTATTGGTCTATGGCCCGTTAGAAACTGGTTTGCAGAACAGGAAGTGAGTGGTGGGTGAGCGAGTGAAACTTCATCTCCTACTCCCTATTACTTGCATTAGCACCTGAACCATCTCCCTGACTTCCCCGGTCCATGATAAAATCGACTTCCAGTAAATCGATCCCTGATGCCAAAAAAGCTGGGACTGTTGCTTTAGACAACATATAGTTTGATTTTCACAGTGAAGTACTTAGTTGATGGGAAAACTGAGGTAGAGAGAAGTCAAGTGACTTGTCCACAGAAGTGTCCATGTTTGCAGTTGATAAAAAGTCTGGGACTTTGGTTGTCCTTCCATTTCTGCTGACCACACCCAAGCATTTTGGATAGTTGGGTGCTTTCTCCTTAACGACTTTCAGGGAAGCACATTTTCCAGGTTATGTGCTGCACTACCCCAGCATGGACAACACCAGCTTGGTATCAGTGAAACTAGTGTCTGATGGGTGCAGTGCAAGGTGGGAGAGAGGAGGTGTTGTCCCTCTCCCGTAGCTCTGCCCTGGAAGCTGGGTGTTGAGACAGTGGGACTTGGTGTGGTTGGTTGAATTAAACTTTAGCCTCTACATACATGTTTGCAGCTGTGCATTTAGAAGGACCACATCAAAAAAGTGAAACTGTCCCAGGTCCAATAAAAGTCCTCTTTTGGATGTGGAAAAAATAACCCTCCTTTACTGTTGGGAATGTAAGTTGGTACAACTTACGAACAGCAGCATGGAGATTTCTTAAACCCTAAAAATAGAGTTGCCATATGATCCAGGAATTCCACTTCTAGGCATATATCTGGAAAAGATGAGAACTCTAATTAAAAAAGATACCTGCAGCCCAAAGTTCATTGCAGCACTATTTACAATAGCCAGGATATAAAGCATCCTAAATGTCCATCGACAGATGAATGGATAAAGAAGATGTTTACTCAGCCATAAAAAGGAATGAAATAATGCCATTTGCAACAACATAGATGGACCTAGAGTCTATCATACTAAGTTAAGTCAGTCAGGGAAACACAAATACTATATGATATCGCCCATATGTGAAATTAAAAAAAATCAATACAAATGAATTTATATACAAAACAGAAATAGGCTCACAGACATAGAAAACAATCTTATGGTTACCAAAGGGGAGGAGGGGACGAGGGATAAATTAAGGGTTCAGGATTAACATATGCACACTGCTGCTGCTGTTGCTGCCAAGTCATTTCAGTCGTGTCTGACTCTGTGTGACCCCATAAACGGCAGCCCACCTCCTCTGTCCCTGGGATTCTCCAGACAAGAATACTAGAGTGGGTTGCCATTTCCTTCTCCAGTGCATACACACTACTATATGTAAAATAGATAACCAATAAGCATAGGGAACTATACTTAGTATCTTCTAATAACCTATAATGGAAAAGAATAATCTGCCTATACTTCAATTAAAAAAATACAGAAACTATGTAGGTGATTAAGATGTATATTTCACTGATCTAGCTAAAGCTAGTCAATGATTAAGACAAGTACAGTCAATATGTACCAAAATGATAACAAAAACATTTGTCCTCCTCCATTATTTCATTGTGAGGAATTTATTCAAAGACACAGTCCCAGATGCACATGACATTATAACTACAGTGTTTATTAAATTTTACTTATAATGGGAAACTTGAGACTGAAAAACAATAGACTTTCAAATTATGTTTTTTTTGATCCAGACATAATCAGATTTGCCAACAAATATTTATCTAGATCCCAAGGATAGCTGCATAACGGTGAAAAGCTGGAAATATCTTAATTTTCCCAATTAGGTTGGATGAATAAAAATGTACTTTATCTACACATGATATATGCCATACCATCATTAAATGATGATAAAGATGAATACTTAATGGTGGAAGAACAGTCTTCGTGTTGTGTGAAGTGAATAAAAATACAATCTGAGTCAACAAATTTTTAATGGGTGCTTATTGTGTGTCACCAGGCAGTGCTCTAGGCCCTAGGAAGGTATTAGTGAACAAAAACCAACAAAACCCTGAGGTAATCGTGGAGATGACAGTCTAGTGAGGGGAGAGAGGTGATTTTATGGCATGTTAGGAGGTTAAAAGCGGGACAGAAAGTAGATCTGTCTAAGGAAGTTAGAGGATGGTGAGGGTGTGTAGAGGTGGTGAGTGGAGGGTTTTCAGTCTGAAAAAAGCCTCAGTTTGGACAGCCTCACTGAGAAGGTAGAATTTGGGTCAAGATTGAGGGAGTGAATAAACAACAAATTCCTACTGTGTAGCACAAGTAACTATATGATAAACCGTAGTGGGAAAGAATATGGAAAAGAATGTATTGGGTTGGTCAAAAAGTTCATTTGGGGTTTTCTTTAAGATGGTAAGAAAAAACTCAAATGAACTTTTTGGCCAACCCAGTATTCGTATGTATAACTGAATCACTTTGCTGTATAGAAGAAATGAACATAACATAGTAAATCAACTATATTCCAATAAAATAAATTAAAAAAAAGATTGAAGAGGGGTGAAGGAGTGACCATGGGATAGGAAAGTCCCCAGGTGAAGGGGACCTTGCAAGGGCCCTGGAGCCACACGTACCTGGCTCATCCAGGGACCATTGAGGAGCCCAATATGGCTGGAGTCAGGCAAAGGAGGGTGAGGCCAAAAAGGTGGGCAGTGTGATTACAGAGGGTCCTGAGAGCCATTGCCAGGAATTCTACTTTTGCTTGAAGAGAAATGGGAGGGATGTTTTCTGTGTTCATAATATTCTATAGCTGCACTGTCCAGTATGATAACCTCTAACTCCTCGTTGCTACTAAGAACTTGAATTGTGGCTACTTTGAACTGAGTGCATTGTAATCGTAAAATACACACTGGGCTCAAAGGCCAAATTCGATACTGCTGCTGCTGTTGCTGCTAAGTTGCTTCACTAGTGACCGACCCTGCGACCTCATGGACTGTGACCTGCCAGGGTCCTCTGTCCATGGGATTCTCCAGGCAAGAATACTGGAGTGGGTTGCCATGCCCTCTTCCAGGGGATTTTCCCGACCCAGAGATCAAACCTGCATTTCCTGTGCCTCCTGCATTACAGGGAGATTCATTGCCACTCAGCCACTGGGGGAAGTCCAAGTCTGTATTCTTTAGTACAAAAAATAATTTAAAATATCTTCATCATTTTTATAGTTGATTACACATTGAAAAGGCAATATTTTAGACATAAGGAATTTTTTTACTTTGTAAAATTAATTTGTTCATTTTTATCTGAAATACAGTGGATTTTTGCCGTTTGTTCTTTCTTGTCATATGGGCTATGAGGAAGAGCAGGTTTAAACATGTGTAACTCATTCTGTCAGCTCCTGCCTACTGTCTTCTGGTCAGCTGTTGTTTTAGAAGCACTTCTTTGTGACAGCAGCCAGCAATAGTAAGGGGACTTCTGGGCTTTGTATTGTCAGACCCTTCTGCAACCTTGGATGGATCTGTGATTATATCCTTTGCTGCTAAAGCAGTACAGCCTCCACTTGTTGGCAGTGTCTCTCCAATTGGCCTGATCAGAAAATCTTGGGCAAATTGTGAATTCTTCAAGATAGCTGCTGTTTCTTCATCCACTTCAACAGTTTCATCTTTCTCAAATGTGAAATTTTCATCAAATAGTAAGTCTTTTTTGTGTCCTATGATTCCTCCATTATAGATAACTTGGCATCTTTTGGTTAGTCCTGTCTTAGGGAATTTGAAGAGGTGAAATGTTGCAGAAACAAAGCAGCAGTTACTGATCACGTTTTCTAGTTCCTTGTTTTGAACTGTAATGAAATTGGCAGTGACCAAATGCGGAGGGCAGAAGCCAGTTTTGGGAGCAAGGATAGGAAGGTCTTTCCAGTACAAATCACCACCCAGGCACTCACCCCATAAAACTTTGTGTGTTCTGATTTTTCCTGGCAATTCAAGACTAGCATAGATGTCACTGAAATATAGCTCCCCACCATGCTTTAATGCTCAACATACCTCCTGCAGCACTTGTTGTTTATTAGGTACAAGGTTAATGAAATAATTGGATATCACAATATCATAATGCTCATTCTTGATTCCAGTCTCTTCCAGTTTCTCTATGTAGCCACGAATAAAGGTCACATTGGGTGCCTGGAAGCCATATTTTCCCATGTGATATTCAATGTACTTGTTAGCCACTTCTACCTGACCTGTCATGTCTATTCCCTTCTTACCAACCAACTAAGAGCATAGCAATTTCGGGTCCAAAATCCAGCAGTTTTCCAGACACTCAGAGATGACCAGACCACAGCCATAATACCTCAAGGATGCTTCCTCATGTATATTCTGCAGGGTTTGCCAGATGGTTTTGCGGACTGGCCTGCTGATATCTTCAGCACCTGCATGTCTTTCTGGATCTCAGTGTCGCAGGGGGTTACCATGTCTCCTTTGTCTCCAAGACTTGGGTACCCTGAAAATGATTCTTGAGGCCAGAAGCTGTGTGCTGTGCTTAGTTGCTTAGTCGTGTCCGACTCTTTGTGATCCCATGAATTGTACCCCACCTGGTTCCTCTGTCCATGGGATTCTCCAGGCAAGAAAACTGGAGTGGGTTGCCATGCCCTCCTCCAGAGGATCTTCCCGACCCAGGGGTCGAACTCAGATCTCCTGCATTACAGGCAGATTTTTAACTGACTGAGCTGCCAGGGAAGCCAAATATATGGAATTAAATAAATATATTTTTAAAGTTAATTGAGCTGTCTCATTCTGCCTTTATGGATGTGGCTAGTAGGAAATGTAAGCTTACAGGTGTGATCCCCTCCTATTTCCACTGGATGATCCTGCTCCATAGAGAACTAAGGGGTTGTTCAGTTACTCAGTCATGTCTAACTCTTTGTGACCCCATGGATCACAGCACAGCAAGCTTTCATGTCCTTCACTATCTCCCTGAGTTTGCTCAAACTCATGTCCATTGAATCAGTGATGCTATTCAACCATCTCATCCTCTGTTGCCCACTTCTCCTCCTGCCCTCAATTTCTCCCAGCATTAGGGTCTTATCCAATGAGCTGGCTCTTCGCATCAAGCGGCCAAAGTATTGGAGCTTCAGCTTCAGCATCAGTCCTTCCAAAGAATATTCAGAGTTGATATCCTTTTGGATTGACTGGTTTGTTTTCCTTGCTGTCCAGATGACATGTTCAGATGTCATGACTGTGTCAAAGGTGAGCAGAAATGACAGGAGATGGGATATAGATTCACATTTATTTATTTTGGGGCTGTGCTGTGTGGCTTGTGGGATCATAGTTCCCCTACGAGGGACTGAACCCATGCCTCCAGCAGTGAAAGCTCAGAGTCCTCAACATTGGACCACATGGGAATTCCTAGGATATATTTTGAATCATAAATGGTACAGTTTTGGGGACAAACTGGATGGGAGTGTGAGAAGATAACTCTAGGGTTTTTAGCTAGGAAACTGGAAGGGTGGAACTGGGACTGATCAGGTCTCAGCATCAGGTATTGAATTTGAGGTGTCCACAGCACAGCCAAGTAGAGATGCTTAGTAGAGAGTTACAGAGGGGAGTCTGGAGTTGGGGGAGAGGGCAGGGCTGGGGAGTGAGCTTTGGAGGGGCTGTTTCAAGCCCTGAGTCTAGACAAGGACCCCAGGGAAGAGAAGAGGACTGAGCCCCTGGTGCTCCAGTGCTGAGAAACTGGAGGAAGGGGAGAAACTGCAAAGCAAGCCAAGAATGGATGGGGAATGGGGGACTGGAGGACTGACATCCTACAAGCAGAGCAAACAAAGAGCTTTCAGGAAGAAGGAGAGGGAAGGAGAGGCAAACACCAGAGAGAAGAGGGCTCTTTTAGTAGAAGGCTGATGGGAATGGTTGAAGGCAGTACCATCAGGGAGAAATTTGGAGGAAGCAATTGCTGCAATTTTTTTTTCAAAGAAATTACTTTAAAGAGGAGCAGAAAATGGGGAAGATAGTATTAAGATTAGGCTATGCATCCAAATGTGAACAGTTGCACCCTTGGGATGATGAATGTGCTTCCTAAAATTTTGTTGTGACTTAAGAAAATAATTCCTATAACAACCATGTTAATTTTGAGCAGAAAAAGTTCTAAAATCAACAATGGAGTTTGTACAATTTTTTAATAGCCAAACCCTCTAATTAGCTCAGTTCTTAAATACAGAACTGGAAGTTGGGAGCTCCCCATGGACGTTTTCAAATTTCCCTTAAAAAATGGGGTGGCATTATCTTTTTCACTTAGGCTGAAACACAATATTGAATTTCTCCTTAAATTACTAGGAGCTGGCCTGTCTCTAGAACAGACCTGAACAAATTGATCTACTCTCTGTCAATGAAAGGCTTTTAAAAGGATCTTCTTGCCTTTCAGCCGTTTTTAAACAAATATTTTTAATTGAAGGATAACTGCTTTACAGTATTGTGTTGGTTTCTGCCACACAGTGACATTAATCTGCCATGAGTACACGTGTCCCTCCCTCTTGAACCTCCCTCCCACTTCCCACCCCATCCCAACCCTCCAGCTTGTCATAGAGCCCTGGTTTGCATTCCCTGAGTCATTCAGCAAATTCCCATTGACTATTTATTTTACATATGGTAGTGTGTATATTTCCATGCTACTCTCTCCATTTGTCCCACCCTCTCCCCCTGACCCCGACCCTGTAGTTTGTTCCTTATGCCTGTATCTCCTTTTCTGCCCTGCAAATAGGATCATTAGTATCATCTTTCTAGATCCCATACATATGTGTTAGAATATGATATTTGTTTTTCTCTTTCTGACTTACTTCACTCTGTATAATGGGTTCTAGTTTCATCCACCTCATTAGCACTGATCAGATTTGTTCCTTTTCCTTTTTATGCCTGAGTAATATTATACACACACACACACACACACACACACACATATATATGAAGTGAAGTGAAGTCTGTCAGTTTTGTCCAACTCTTTGCAACCCCATGGGCTGTAGCCTGCCAGGCTCCTCTGTGCATGGGATTTTCTAGGCAAGGATACTGGACTGGGTTGCTATTTCCTTCTCCAGGGGATCTTCCTGGCCCAGAGATCGAACTCGGGTTTCCTGCACTGCAGGCAGACTCTTGACTGTCTGAACTACCAGGAAAGCCCATATATATATATATATATATATACATGCACACACCACAGCTTCTTTATCCATTCATCTGCTGATAGACATCTATGTTGCTTCCATGTTCTAGCTATTGTAAACAGTGCTGCAATGAACATTGTGGTACATATGTCTTTTTAATTATGGTTTTCTCTGTGCCACTTAGTCTTTTAGTGTGAAAGTCAAGGGGAAGTTCCCTATGTCAGGATTATTCCCATGTGAATGGTACTTAGGCCAGTATTTGGTGTGACTCCTGTTTTTACTTGAGAAGTTATTATTCACATAAAATAGTGATGGCCACTATTCATTGAGTGTTCAACACAGGCCAGATATAATGTTAAGAACTTAATCTACATTTATTGATACTAATATGATCAGCATAGAAGTTAGATATTTTTATTACATCCTTTTTGATGGCAACGTAGCTAGTACTCAGAGATCACATGGCTGGTAGGGCCAGATTTGCCTGATCATAGTTCAGGTTCCAGTCTACTCTCAGGGGTGAACAAAACTGGGTGAAAACTCCCTTCCCCCTCCAGGCCCTGCTACCTATGGGTAGGTAGGGAGGCAGTGCAGTGGGGACCCCACTGGGGCAACCATTTGGTAGTTTTAAGTCAAAATTTTAGAATAAACAAAAATGGATTTTCTTACTGAAGGAAGAATTTTTCTGCCTTCAGAGCTTAAAATCTAGTCAAGAAAAGTGCTCAGTAAAGTCTGTAACCCTGACCTGTGAGAGAGTTTTGGCAAATCCAGTCTCTGGTATCACCAAGAGGGGGTCAAGCCCTCCATTTATCTCTGCATCAGATGGAGTTGCATCTTAGCAATGGGAGAAATGTCTTAAAACAAATTCTTTCAAGAAAACAAAGAAACTGAAATAAATAAAGAAAGAAAGAGGAAATAATCCCAGAAACATAAAGAAAACAAATTCTTTTAGATTGTACATTCAAAAACTATCCCTGTGGTATTTTTATTTCCCAAATAAAAGACCCTCATACTGTTGAGTTCTATTAAAAAATGTCCCTTGTGAACTACACTGTTGGTGGAAATGGAAGTTGGTGTAGCCACTATGGAAAACAGTATGAAGGTTTCTCAGAAAACTAAAAGTAGAACTAACATATGATTCAGCAATTCTACTCCTGAGCATATATCCAGGCAAAACTCTAATCTAAAAGGATACAGGCACCCTTATTTTCTTAACAGCACTATTCAGAGTAGCCAAGACATGGAAATAACCTAAATGTCCATTGACAGATGAATGGATATAGAAGATGTAGTACATATATACAATGGAGTACTACTCAGCCATAAAAACAATGAAACAATGCCATTTGCAGCAACATGGATGGACCTAGAGATTATCATACTAAGTGTAGTAAGTTAGAGAAAGACAAATGCCATATGACATCACTTATATGTGTAATCTAAAGTATGGCACAAATGAACCTAACTGCAAAACAGAAACAGACTTACAGACATAGAGAACAGACTTGTGGTTGCCAAGGGGTGGGGGATGGGGAAGGGGGGTAGATTAAGATTAGTAGATGCAAACTATTATATAGAGAATGGATAAACAACAAGGCCCTACTGTACAGCACAGGGAACTATATTCAACAGCATTATGAAAAACCATATGGAAAAGAATATGAAAAAGAATGTATATATATATATATGTAATATATATATGTATTATATATATATGTATAACTGAATCACTTTGCTGTACTGCAGAAATAAACATAAGATTGTAAATCAACTATACTTCATTAAAAAATAGAAATAAAATATCCCTTGTTATCATACAGATTTGACTGTTTTGCTGGCTAGTGATAACTCTATAGAGTGTAAAAATTTTCTACAGTGAGTTCAATAAATAGAATAAACACTTTCACTGTTTCCTCTAGTCTCCCCTTTATGAAAGGGATTAATAACATCCCTTACAGTCTGGAGCTAATGTAAGTGTTTAGCATGTTGACCGCCCATAATAAAGTCTTGGTAAATGTTAGCTGACATTAATAATAAATTCATGCTAGATGACTGACATAATTAGCATATCAAACACTGGCCTAAGCATCACACCCTACTTCTTGAGCTAAAATACCTTCTTTGTAGGCAAATTGTGCTTGGAAGATGTTTAATAGTTTTATTCTCTTAAATAGGTATATTTCACCCATAATTTGATTTACTCTGTAAGATGAACCAAGTTAATTATGTGTCCCTCTGATAGAGGCATCAGTTTTATATATCTAAATTTGTATGGATTCAACATTAATGGAGAAAATCTGAATTGACCCAAGTGGCTATAGGTTGCGGACTGCAAACATACTCAGGTGTCTAGAGAAAGCAGAGTTTCTTTATGCTGTCCATAAATACAGTGTTCCTCTGAGTTAACTTTAAGTCCTTCTAGGTTTAAAATAGTGTGGCCTGATTAATTTGTTAGGTAACATATTCAAAAAATTTTGGGGTGCGTTTCAAGATTATTTATTATTATCATTAGCAACATTTTTTGCTGCCCTGTGGCATGTGGGATCCTAGTTCCCTGACCAGAGGTTGAATCCTAGCACCCAGCAGTGAAAGTGTGGCATCCTGACCACTGGACCACCAGGGGTGTCCCAACATATTCAAATCTTTAAGGAAAAAAAATTAGCCTTTTAATCCCTGCTTTTCTCCTCTCCCATCTCCTCTCCAAGGTGAATCTGGTATCCTGGGGTGAAGGGAGTCATGTTGGATCCCTGCCCCTCATCTGACACCCACTTCCCTTTTGCTCCCATCACCTGCCAGAAGCCTCCTCTCCCCAGGATTCCCTGGGCCAGAAGGGGGGGCTTTTCCTTCCTTTTCTAATCATATCTCCTACCCAGGCCTGGCTTCTGACATATCAGATAGATTCTAAAGAAATGTACTCAGACATAAAAAAGAACAAAATAATGCCACTTGCAGCAACAAGGTGGACCTAGAGATTGTGAGTGAAGTAAGTCAAAAATATCACATGATACCACTTATAACTGGAATCTAAAAAATCTATTTGTAAATAGGTGCAAATGAACCTGTTTACCAAACAGAATAGACTCACAGATGTAGAAAACAAACTCATGGTTATCAAGAGGGAAAGCAGGTATGAGATGAGTTAGGAGATAGGGATTGACATATACACATTACTATGTATGAAATAAATAACTACTAAGGACCTACTGTATAGCATAGGGAACCTTACTCAATACTCTGTGATGACCTTTCTGGACACAGAATCTGAAAAAGAGTGGATATATGTATATGTATAACTGATTCACTTTGCTATAAACAGGAAACTAACACAAGAATGTAAATCAACTGTCAACTTAAAAAAAATGCACAAAGTGAGAATTGTGAGTTAAATTTTATTTGGGGCAAAATGAGGACCTCTGTTCGGGAGATAGTACCTCAGTTAGCTCTGAGAATCTGATCCAAAGAGGCAGTGGGGGAAGGATAGTATATATGTGATTTTGGTGAAGGGGGAATACATGCAATCAAGTACATATTTTTCCAGAAGGTTTTTACCAACTTTGTGATGCTTTTGCTAGTTACATGGAACAATCACTATCGTGAATGATTTTAGTGTTTTTCTAGATATGGGGAGATACAAGAATTGGGCTCATGAAATTGGCTTCTGAAAATATCTAACTAATATCTAACTATCTGGAAACCTCTTCTGCCAGGCTCTTTACTGCCCACTCCGCTCCCCTTGAGCACAGAGTGCCTCACTTCTGCTCTCCACCCTGAATTCTTCTTAGAGGGTGTTGAAGATCAACAGCTACAGCAGCACATGATTTAATCCTGTAGAGGTAGATGGCAAGTGCCAGTTTGTAACTGATACAACTATACTCCAGTAAAACGTAATAGAAAAAAAGACATGTAGCAAATCTTTTCTTCTCTTTTTTTGCATTGCCTGACTTCTAAGCCTGTTGTTTTGTTACAGAGTTTGTGGCCTGGCTACCTTCTGCCATGGAGCAGTGAGCCTCAGGCCAAGAAATGGGGGGTTGCAGATGGAAAAGGAGGAGATGGGGTTAAAATGCCTTGATGGAATATTCACACGATGTCATCCCTGCAACTGTGTCTTGGAAATGAGTGAGGAGCTGGCCATCCAAATGGCCGCATTAACTTGGGTAATTGCCATCTGTAAGTAACATGTGAAAATGGAAGGATGTACCAGATGGTTCATAACTGCTGTGTGATAGAATTAACAACAATTAGAAAGCTGACGGGTGGTACACCAAACACCAGGAGTTGCAGTGAACAAACTCAGTCATCATCGGAAAAGGAAGAACACCAAGAGGGGATGTCAAAGTCTGCGTTCACTGAAGTTCCCAAATGGATCCAAGATTTTGCCTGTGAATATTTTTACTTCACCAAGACTATCTGCTTCCTCATACTAGCATCATTTAACATCCTAAGGAGAGGGTGTTAGTCAAATTCAGATAAAAATGAGTAGTTGGAATTAATAAGGGGAATGTTGATTTTTATTTATTAGTTTCCATTCTCCTCGTTATTCAAATAGACCCATGTATTCTAACCTCCCTACTCACCTTTGTCTGTTCAGCTCTGGTAGCTTTATCCCTCCCTCTCTCTCCCTTCCTCCCTGCTTCTCTCCCTCCATCCATTCTCCTGACTAAAGCCATTCAGGCGCCAGGGAAACACCCTCTCAGAAACTTTGATTACCCATCCTCAGCATAACAGTAGACCATGTTAGAAGGTGATGCTGGCATGTAGCCTGTGTCATTGCATATTTTGGAGATGAACACTATTTTGGGACACAATTAGGGTTTGAGTTGCAGAAGTACTTGGTAAAGGAAAAGAGAAGCTAATTAAGTTGTCAAATTTTCCCTTGAAGATAGACTAATTAAATTGTCAAATTCTCTCTCTCAGAACACGTGAATACTACAGTCTTGAAAAACAGTGTCATTTTCCACTAGTGTCGACATATATTTTCTTTCTTCTTTTCGCGTTCCAATTAGGACTCACCAATTAGTCCAGTATTCACAAACATTGCATGTGATGGCTGAAGAACATTTTGCGATATTGTATGTATGTCTAGATATAGCATTGCAAAACACTATATCCTTCTTTACTTTGGCATTTAGATAGATAGTGAATACCAGAATCACAAATTTTATATTTAGAAGAATTATTAAAAATTTTAATTTAATTAAATTTTGAAAAAATTTAAAAAAGCTTTAAGTACATTTGATTTTAAAATTTGGTATTTGTTACTTATAATTTTATGTTGCCCATAGATAATTTTACCTATTTTTCAAGACAAAGAACTTCTTGGGAAATTTAGGGACAATAGATTAAACTTCGTTGCCATGTTTGAAGAAAATAAATTCAAATTTTGTGTACATTGAATACAATTCCATAAAAAAATTCCTTCTATCATTACTAATGATGGAAAACAAATAATGTGTAAACCTTTAACATATGATTTTAATAAAATAAAGAAAATTAGAAAAGTAGAAAGAGGCAAGATTAGGGGTGAAGGGTGCGGGCTTTCCATGTTCAACCAGTCAGAGCTATTCACACAGTTATTTTTTAAAATTGAAATATACTAGGACTTCCCTGGCAGTCCAGTGACTGGGACTTTGCCTTCCATTGTAGGGGGTGCGAGTCCAATCCTGTGTTGGACAGCTAGGATCCCACATGCCTCATGGCCAAAACACCAAAACATAAACAGAAGCAATATTGAACAAATTCAATAAAGATTTAAAAAATGGTTCACATGAAAAAAACCCAATAAAATAAATAAAAGTTGAAACATACTTGCTATACAATATTATGTTAATTTCAAGTGTACTACATAGTGATCTGACATTCGCACACATTATAAAGCAATTACCATAAGTCTAGTAATCATCTGTCTCTAAGCAAAGTTATTATCATATTATGAACCGTATCCTTTACACTGTATGTTACATCCCTGCAACTTATTTATTTTGTGACTGGAGGTTTGTACCTATTAATCCCCTTCATCTTTTTCACATCCCTCTCCCTACTTGTTTGTCTTTTGTACCTGTATGTTTTTATTTTGTTTCATTTTGATTGTTTTACTTTTTAGATTTCCACATAGAAGTGAGATCCTTCATTGTTTGATTTCCTTCACCTAGCATAATACCCTCTAGAGTCACCCATGTTGTAGCAAATGGCAAGCTCTCTTTTTTTATGGCTGATATTCCATTGTAGACATATACCACAAATTCTTTACCAATCAGACACTTAAATTCCTTCTATATCTTGGCTTTGGCTCAGTGGTAAAGAATAGACCTGCCAATGCAGGAGATGCAGGAGATTCCAGTTCAATCCCTGGGTGGGAAAGATCCCCTGGAGAAGGAAATGGCAACCCATTCCAATATTCTTGCCTGGGTAATCTCATGGACAGCGGAACCTGGAGGGCTACAGCCCATAAGGTTTCAAAGAGTCAGACACAACTGAGCTCACATGCCTGTCTTGGCTGCTATTGTAAATAAGACTGCAATAAATATTGACATGCATATATATTTTTTAAATTAGTGTCTTTGTTTTCCTCATGTAAATACCCCAAAATGAAATTGCTGGATCATATGGTAGCTCTAGTTTTAATCTTTGGAGGAGCTTCTATACTATTTTCCGTAGTAGCTGGACTGATTTACATTCCCATCAATAGTACACAGTTCCATTTTCTCCACGTCCTCAACAACACTTGTTATTTCTTGTCTTTTTGATAACAGCCATTCTTTTTTTGTGATCTGCATTTCATTAATGATTAGTGATGCTGAACCACCTTTTCATATGTCTGTTGACTATCTGCTATCTTTGGAAAAATGTCTATTCAAGTCCTCTGCCCATTTTGAAAACTGAGATGGTTTTTTAAAATTGAGGTTGCTTGTTTGCTTGATGTTGAGTTGTATGAATTTTTGTATATTTTGGATATCACCCTCTTTTTGAATATATCATTTACAAATATCTTTTCCCTTTCAGTAAGCTGCCTTTGCCTTTTGGTGTGCAAAAGTTTTTTAGGTTGATGTAGTCTTGTTTATTTTTGCTTTTATTTCCCTTGCCCGAAGAGAAAGATCCAGAAAAATATTGCTAAGGCAGATGTCAAAGAATGTAATGCTATGTTTTTTCTTCTAGGAGTTTTATGGTTTCAGGTCATACTTTTAAATTTAGTCTGATCCATTTTAAGTTTATTTTTGTATATGGTGAAAGTAGTTTGATTTGATTATTTTGCATGCAGCTGCTTAGCTTTCCCACACCATTTGCTGAAGAGGCTGTCTTTTCCCTCTTGTATATTCTTGCCTCCTTTGTCATAGAATTACGGACCATATAAGTGTGAGTATTTCTGGACTCTATCTTGTTCCACTGATCAATGTGTCTCTTTGTGCCAAAACCATAGTGTTTTGATTACTGTAACTTTGTATGATACTTTGTAGTCAGGGAGTGTGATATTTCCAGCTTTGTTCTTTCTCAAGAATGAGCTGAGTTAGGGATGCAAGGATGGTTTAACACCTGCAAGTCAATCTGTTGCACATTAATAGGATTGCACATTAACAAACTGAAGAATAAAAATCACATAATCTTCTCAATACATGCAGAAAGTCTGATGAAATTCAAATTCATTCATGATAAAAACTCTCAACAATGTTGGTATAGAGGGAGCATAACTTGACATTATAAAAGTCATATATGACACAGCCACAGCTAACATCTAACCATGGTAAAAAGCTGAAAGCATTTCCTCTAAGAATTTTCACTGTATTCATCCATCCTTTCCCCAAGTTTGGTGAGCATCTTTTTAATCATTACCTTGAACTCTTTAGATTGTTTATCTCTACTTTGTTTAATTATTTTTCTAATAGTGTATTTTATTTTACTTTAATTTTTGTTTATTTATTTAGGTCTTGGTTGTGGCATATAGGATCTTCCATCTTCATTGTGGCGTACTGGATCTTTAGTTGGGGCAAGTGGGATCTAGCTCCCTGACCAGAGATCAAACGATGACCCCCTGCATTAAGAACACAGAATCTTAGCCACTGGACCACCAGGGAAGTTCTGTTTAGTTCTTTTTTTCTGAAGTTATGTCCTGTTTCTTTGTTTGGAACATATTCCTCCTGTTTCTATATTTTCTCCAACTCTGTGTTTATCTTTATGCGTTAGGTAGGTTAGTTATATTTCCCAATCCAGGAGAAGTACCTTATAAGGTCAGATGAGGCCCAACAGCATGCTCATCTCTGGTCACCAGAGTATATGCTCTAGGGGTGCTCTTTATGTTGGCTGTGAGAGTCCTTCTCTGTGGCAGGCTGACTTCAGCGGATGTGTTGGTAGGCAGGGCTGGCTCCTGGCCTGGTTGTCTGTGAGCTCATGCCTTGTGTAACGGCCGTGGGCGACTGGAGGGCGGGGTAGGCTTCCTACGTGGCTGGCTGTGTAACTCAGGATGTCCTGGGGCTGGTGCTGGTCCACTGGAGGATAGAGCTGGGTCTGCAACACTGATCGGCCAGTGAAAAGCTTTCAAGACGGTTTTTGCCAGCACTGGTGTTTCATGGTAGAGTGAACACCCTAGATGATTGTTGCCAACATCAGTGTCCCTTGGGGGAAATCTCAGTTGCCTCCTGCCTCTCTGGGAGGCTCTTCAAGATCAACAAGTGTCAGACCCAGGCTACTTTCAAACTGCCACCTCTACCCTGGGACTCAGAATGGGTGAGATTTTGCATGCACCCTTTGTGAGCAGAGATTCTGTGTTTCCTATAGTCCTCCAGTTCTCTTGAACATAAGCCCTGCTGGTTTTGAAAGCTAAATGTTCTTGGGGCTTCTCTTTCTAGTATAGGGCTAGGGAACTCATGTGGGCTCAAAATTCTCACTCCTTGGGGAGGACCTCTGAGATGGTAATGTTCCTCCTTATGGTGGTTGCTGACTCAAGGGTATGAATCCAGATATGTTCTGTCTCTTTTCCTCCCACATATCTCGTTGTGTCTCTAATTGTGGAAAATCTTTTCTGCTAGCCATCAGGTTGTTCTCATAGATAGTTGGTCTGTAAGTAGTATAATTTTGGCATACATTGATTGGTTGTGGTCTAAGTTAGTTGACTAACTAGAATCTTTTCAGTGGTTTGAATGTCCGGAGCAGAACTGCCCTACAGAAACAGAATGTGAGGCACATATATAATTAAAAATTTTATAGATGTTACATTAAAAAAATAAAGAGAAACATTTAATTCTGATCAAATATTTTATTTAAATTATCAAGTAGTGACTAAACTTACTATTAATGAGTTAATTAATTTTTCATCTTTAGTCTTAGAAATTTGGTGTGTATTTCGCACTGAGAGCATCTCTTCATATGGACTGACCACATTGTGAGTGCTCAGTGGACACATAGCCATGGTGATCGTGGTGGACAGTGCAGGTCTGGAGCCTCATTTGGAATTCTGTCTGAGGAGCCTAAGAGATTTATGACCCTCTGCAACCAGGATCCCATAGACGTCGTTCTCCCTGGCTTTCTTCCTGGGCTGCATGGTCAGTTAGCTCTCTTTCACTGCTGTCACAAGGTCAAACCCACAAGATGTGAATGGCCACCCTGAATTTATTTCTCAGAAGATTTGCAGCTCCTACAAGGTAACAAACCAGAGGAACTGAAGCCCCAACCATGGAGGAGATAAAAAAGTATCCAAAGACCCCTCAGCCCACAGATTTTTGCCAACAGACAATTTTCCATGTCCTAGTAATGGCTCCATGGAAGCCAAAAATTAGAAACACTTTGTTTTCACAATTGGGTTTCTTTGATGAATTAGATGGTAAAGAATCTGCCTGCAATGCAGGAGACTTGGGTTCAGTCCCTGGGTTGGGAAGATCCCCTGGAGAAGGGAAAGGCTACACACTCCAGTGTTCTTGCCTGGAGAATCCCATGGACAGAGGAGCCTGGTGAGCTACAGTTCATAAAGTCGCAAAGAGTCGGACTGAGAGACTAACACTTTCACTTTCATTTTATTTTCACAATGACTTTGATTATCTCAAAATGATAACACCTGAATGAGTGTCTTTACCATCCTCCTGAGATGGAGAAAACAGTACTTTTGAAGTGACATTCCAGCACGAATCTTCTGGTTCTGAAGAAAGTGAACATTTTTACAGTCAAAGAAGGTGCCAGGAATTTGAATTTTGAAGTTGACTGCTGAGGAATAAAGATCAGAATTTCAACTTGGAATGTGCCAAATACACCCATGTCTCTCAGCATTTGCTGTGGCCACTTTCTTTTTACACATTTAAATCTTCCTTCTCTAATTTTACCCATGTTCTGCTGAATGATCATATTCCTTGGAGCCTGATTTAGAAATAAATGTAATGGTTAGCAACTGGCTTTTGGAGTCAGTAGAATTTTTTTTTCTTCTTGTAGTGGGATGATCATGGCAGGATATTTCCTCATGGCCATGAAATAGATGAACATGCTTCCCCATGTTTAAGGAGAGAAATAATCATAGTTCTTATTTCCTAATTTTTCATGAGGATTCAAAAAATAATACACATGATGCATTTAGCACAGTGACTGCCCATGTCAAGTTAAATAAATGATGATTGCTATTAACATCTCTTGAGCATTTGTATCTAACTGGTTGACCACCTGTAGGTTGATGTTAATCTACTTCTTGGTATATGGAACTGGTTGATTCCTAAGTAAAAATCTTGACAACCTGACAATTTGATTCTGTCTCATTTATATGAAGGTGAATCAGCCCAATGTTCACCAGGTTTTGCCATTTATTTATTTTTTTCTCCCTATTTTCTTTGTCTTCCTTTTCTTCTCTTCACTATTATCTTCTCAGATTCTTCCCTCCCCCCCTTTTAAAAACATTTTAAAACTTTTTATTTGTGTTAAAAAAATATATGTGCATTCCAGGATTTAAAACATTGTAACAAAAAGGAAATGACACTCTCAACCGCACTTCACAGTCCACAGGACATCTTGGGCCAGCTTGCTTTTTACTCTAGAGTTCACAGTTGTTTTACCCAACTCCCTCCACCAATAATTTTTTTTCCTTCCAGTCAGACAGGCAGATGAGAGAGGAAGGCCGTGGCATACACATTGTTAGTAGTTCTCCTTTCTTTTATGTGAAAAATGATGGCACAGTCATTTAAACTTGATCCAACCTCTTTGTCTCTTACAAAGCTATAAGTAGCCAAAAGAAGTAAAGTAAGAAGTCATTGCTTGTGGAATACACAGTGCATACTGGAAGCGCATGCTTCATTACAGCTGGCCTGCTTGCTTCTCCTGTTCAATAGTTTCTTTTGAAGGCAGTGGATTTTTCTCTTGTGTTTCTGTTTTCTTCAATTTTGATTTATCAAACTTCTCAATCTCAGCCATATTGGGTTTGTCAGACATGGTTGCAGAGGGAGCAGAGTGAGCTGCGAAGGAGAGAAATACGGTCTGCAATGGCTGATGAGTGTTCTCTTTCTCCCTTTTTCTTGGTTATTTTCAGCTATGACTTAGGGGTACTGGTACCCTCAATGGACACTGCCTCACCTGCCAGGGCAAGTGCTGGAGATGACTCTTAAACTCTGCCTTTGAATGTTGGTTTCTTTCTTTCTTTTTTTTTGGCTTGTTTCTTTTCTTGTGTATGATGGCCATTCAGTAATCCTGAGATGAGAGCTGAAACCTTCAATTGGCTCAGTGTGGGTTTTCCAGAAATAGTCGCTGATGATGTGCTAGATGATGATAACTGAAGGTAGGAATGCTCTATTTATAAATTTGTTGCAGGGCTCACCTACCCCATCATCCTGGCCTGGCCCCAGCCTCTTTGTGAAGCTGTATAATACTCCTCCACAGGGACACCTGTGGTGATATGACAGTGTGACAAGACAATGGAGTGGCTGCTCTGGGAAGAAACTCAGGGGGAAGGGCCATCCAGGAGTGTTGTCTCAGTGAGACCACAGGTAATTAGGAGGCTGGCAGGGGGCACAGGCAGCAGAACTGGGGATGCTGAGGTCCAGTGGGGGTTGAAAGATCAAAGCCAAGGATGGGGTGGGACTCAAAGGCCAAATGTCAGGCTGCAACCAGGTGTGTGAGAGCTCTAGGAATCAGAGGTCAAGGGGAGTCAGTGGTCAAAGTCAGAGGTACAACTAGAGATCAACACGTCATCAGCTGTTCCCTTAGACAGGCTGCCTCCATCATGTTTCCTGCTGGGCAAGATGCTGGTCATGCATGTGCCAGCTCAGGGTATGGAGGTGGATGGAGGTATTAGATTGAGTGGTATGGTATCAAGTGAAGGAAGAATTGGACATTTTGGTGAAAGAATTGGTGCTAGATGTTGTTACAGGCTGAATGTTTAAGTCTCCCCCAAAATTCATATATTGAAGTCCTAAGCCCTCATTGTGATTACATTTGAAGATAAGGTCTTTATGGAGGTAATAAGTGTCCTTATAAGAAGAGAAAGACCTCTCCCTCTCTTTCGTCTCCTTGTCAACATATAGCCCAGAGGCAGCCATCTACAAGATAAGAACAGGGCTCTCACCAGACCCCATCATGCTGGTATTCTGATCTCAGACTTTAGGGCTCCAGAGCCATGAGAAATACATTTTGCGCTGTTTATAAGTCATCCATTCTATGATATTTTGTTATGAAAGCCTTAACTCTAGGCTAAGATAGATGTAAGGTTTGCTTTTGGGGGTGTGTAGAGAAGGGAAAGAATGTGTCCTTGGCAACACAGGCAATGAGGGCCAGCTGTCATAGAGTTCCAGTCAAGACTGGCCTCTCCAGGAAGGGGATGTAGAAAAGCAAAATGGGGTCCCAGTGCCAAAGATATTTAGGAGACCACCAAAGGCAAAACAAATACTTTCCCCAAAGCAACTGAGTTTCCTTGATCTAAATAGCAAGAAAACTTGGGCCAATCACTGAAGCTGGTCACATCTCTTTAAACTTGAACTGGAGGGCCTGAGTGGGAAGGGAAAAAAGGGGAGGATAAAGTATACCCAGATACAGAGAAAGTAGAGTACAGAGATTGAGAGTGAGTAAGGACTGACAGCCAAAATTTTTGTCTATTAAAGAATGAAGCATGTAGAAAGGATGCAAGAGAGAGAAGAATAGATCTGTGAATGGCTGGACCCTTCCCTTCATCCAGGTTTTGTTCAAATATCTGTTGATCACTGTTTGATAAAATATAATATCTGACTGTGTATATGTGTATCTATATATAATCCATATATATGTATACATACACACATAATGTACAGATGTATATACATGTAGATACACATGTAATATATATACAGATTTATTTATTGATATGTATATATATATTTCCCCATCAGAAGGCCTGTGGTCTGTGCCCAGGGCACAGTGTAGTCAGTTGATTAATCCCCATATGGAGGCAGAACCTGGCTGATAGTATCCGTTGGGATCTACGAGACTGGAATCTGTTACTTCTTAAAGGACAGAGGGCAGACTTTGTATTCTCAGAACCCACATGTTCCCAGGCAGCTCTCCTGAAAGTCTGGGCTGGAGGCAGTGTTGGGAGGGCCTGAATCTTCATGCAGAGGGCATCTGTGTGCACATGTATGGGACCCAGGGTTCACAGGCCACCCCACATCCATCTTTTCTCCCAGAGATTGAGTGGGATTCCTTGGTCTGGAATGTCTCTGCCTGGTCATAGGGTCCCACCTTCTCTGGGATTCTCCTTTCTGTGTGTGTAGGCTACCCTTCCACTCCTATTCCTAGTTCTATCTCTGATAATGCTGAAGCTGAGTAGGACCCTGAGGGGCTCCTGGGTACAGAAGCTTTTCAAGCAGTTGCTAATCAGGGAAGGGAGGGGATGCAGAGAATAGCCAGGAGCAGTAAAGATAAAATAGTGCAGCCCTGGGTCAGGGTCCTAGTTCCAGCTCAAGTGGTATGTACAACAGTATCTTTGAGCTTTTTTATAGAACTAAAACCCCCGACAAAAGGAAGATGTTGGCAGTTTTTCATTCCAGAGAAGGTCACAGTTTGATTAATTTGAGAACCACAGAAGCTCATCAGGAGACCACTTGAAGTCAGATTAAAGAGGCGCAGGCCCTGCAAACACCCTGATCCTTATCAGCAACCTTGTCCTTGAACCATCCCTATAAAACTCCTCACCAAATCTTCCTGGGTTGGTACACAGTTTTTTAGGGCAGGAGCCTGCTGTGTCCCTCTTTGCCTGGCAAAGTAATAAAACTATTCTTTTCTACTTCATCCAAAACTCTGAGTTTTGATTGGGCACCAGTGTAGAGAAGCTGAGTTTTTGGACTCAATACTGCAGAACTGGTTTATTGTGAGCCTACCATGCACTGGCCACTGTTCTGAGCATGCTGTGTGTATTGGAGTATTTAATCCTTATTGCCACTTGAGAAGGGCTTCCCTGGTGGCTTAGAGGGTAAAGCGTCCGCCTGCAGTGCGGGAGACCCAGGTTCAATCCCTGAGTCAGGAAGATCCCCTGGAGAAGGAAATGGCAAAGAGGCAGCATCTTTTCATTCAGGAGAACCCGGGGCAGGGAGGTGCAATGCCCTGCTGGAGGTGGTGCAGGTAGCCTATCCCGTGCTCTTGGGACAGGCAGGGTGAAGAAGCAGCATGGACCACCACCCCTGTTACTCAGCTCTTCCTGTCAATTCTCATCCCTTCTTTGCACTCTGCCTCAGTTTACGGAGACCAGGGCTCTGCCTTTAGATCAAGTGGCTGCAGGGGTGATGATGAAGGGAGCAAAGCAGAGATCATCAAATGGTCCCTTCCTCTGAAGGGAAGGAGAGAGGTGAGGCCACAGTGATTCCTTAATTTCTCTTGGAGTCATAAATAGGAACTACAAGGAGACATGGTCTTATGGCTCAAGTTGAAAAAAACTTAGTTGACCTGTGTATGTGTGTGTGTGTGTGTGTGTGTGTGTGTGTGTGTGTGTGTGTGTGCGCGCGCGCACGCATGCATTAATGCTTTCCATTAGCAAACACAGGGCTGGGAGAGCCAGACTCTGCTAAAGACTGTGGAGGAGCTCATAGGCATCAGCATCAGCAAGGAACTTTTGTCCATTTTGGGAAATAGGATTTGGGTTTGAATCCACCTTGACCCTGTACCTGTTGTGGGAACGCAGACAGTGACTCAAGCACTCCAAGACTTTGTTTTCTTATTTGGAAAATGACAATGGATACAATCTAGGGATGCTTGGAAGACCAGTTGGTCTGTGGATGTAGAGCTTGGAGCCCCATCCTAGTGGGTGGCAGGTGTTCACAGTAGGCGTCTGTCATATCTGCCTGCCCAACATCCATTTCCTTGTCTATACTCCATCAAAATCCCCCTTTCAAATTCCTTTTCCCCTGCCCTCTGACTCAGAGGTGGGTGAGTGACCCTGGTTTGGACAATCAGAGTCACAGAATTTGGTCCAGTACTGGGCATGAGACACAACCCAGGACAAACAGAACTAAATTCTGAAACTTTTGTGGGAATGACTTGGACAGAGAAGACTTGGTCGAGAGCTGCTGGGGGGCTGTCTGGAACCCACGTAAATAGAGCTTGCCTGAGAATAAAACTGACATGTGAGAGAAGAGTATCCTTCCAGAAAGAGACACAACGTGATGGCATCCTCGGGCCCAGGACCCAGCTGTGCTGAAGTAAGATGTGCCCTTGCATTTCCCAGGAACATGAGCCAACAAACTCCCATTTACTAGCTCAGCCACTCAGAGCAAAAAGTGTGGTGGTCCAGTCAGTGCTCAGATCTATTGAAAGGGAGAGGGATGCTCAGAGAGTCCTTTCTCCATACCCTGCCCTCTGCATCTTCCATATGGCTATTCCTGAGTTATATCCTTTCATAATAAACCAGTAATCTAGTAAATAAAACGTTTCTCTGAGTCCTGTGAGCTGCTCTAGAAAGTTAATTGAGCTCAAGGAGGGGATCATTGGAACCTCTAACCTAAAACTTGTTGGTGAGAAGCACAGGTGACAACCTGGACTTGTGATTCGTATCTGAGGTAGAGGGAATAGTCTTGTAGGTATGTGCATACATCTATGCTCAATTGTGTCCAACTGACCTCTTTGTGACCCCATGGACTGTAGCCCTCTGTCCATGGGGTTTTCCCAATAAGAATATTGGAGTGGGTTACCATTTCCTCCTCTAGAGGATCTTCCCAACCCAGGAATCAAACCCACATCTCCTGAGTTGCCTGCATTGGCAGGTGGATTTTTCACCACTGAGCCACTAGGGCAGGCTCAGTCTTGTAAGGCTGAGCACTTATCCCGTGGGATCTGATGCCATCTCCAGGTATACCATGTCAGAACTGAGTTTAATTGTAGGACACTCTGCTGGTGTTGGAGTATTTCTTACTGGAGTGGAAAAAATCCATACACACATATTGGAATTGGGTGCAGAACCCTTAGTAACCAAGCTTGGTATGTTAAATGAAGCATCTCAGTCCAGTCTTAGTGTAATGTGCTCAGTTGCTCAGCCATGTCTGACTCTGTGACACCATGGACTATAGCTTGCCAGTCTCCTCTGTTAATGGGATTTTCCTGGCAAGAATACTGAAGTGGGTTGCCATTTCCTCTTCCAAGGGAGATTCCCCACCCAGGGATCAAACCCAGGTATCCTGAATCTCCTGCATTGGCAGACAGATTCTTTACCGCTGAGCCACCTGGGAAGCCTCGTCTTAGTGTAGTAGGGAAGAACAAATTTGATTCCATATTAGCTCTGTTTCTTTTACTTTAACCTTTGTATTTTGCTTTTGCTGTGAATTAAGAATGTTGCCTGTAGCCTGAAATATACAAGATACCCCATTCTCAAGACTCTGATCTTTAAAGGTATAAAATTTTCCCATTCATATAGAGATTAAAAGTTGCAGAATAGAGAATGACACTTGTCTTGTTGTTTATAGGAACATCATGACCTGACCTATGTGGATAGATGCTAGAACAAAGGATTCCTGCACCAAGAAGTTTGCAACAACTAACCACACTCCTTCATCTTGCCTTTAAAAATGCTTTGCTGAAACTCTTTGGGAAGTTCGGGAATTTTTTTGTGTGCATAAGCTCCCATTTTCCTTGTGCCTCTGCAATAAGGCTTTCTTTTCTCCAAACTCCATCGTTTCTGTTTGTTTGGCATCACTGTGCTTTGGGCACATGATCTTGTGTTGGGTAACAATTTGTTCATCATTGACACTTGGTCCATCATTGATGGTAGCCCTGGTCAATAGTTACTTTTTCTGGTCTCATTTTCCCATTTGTAAAAGATCTGGTTGTTCTAGGAAAATTTTCCAGGGCCTTTCATGTGAAACATTCTTGCCTCATTCAGGGGAACTTATGGCACCAGTCATAGGCAGTGGAAATTATTCTGGCAGCACCCTCAGGACCTCTTCCCTTGGGTTGAGTGTCCCCATCCCTCTATTTGTTAGTGTCTGCCCCACTCTCCTCCTTCTGTTTGCGTGCTGCCGTGTGCATAGCTAAGGGGCCACCAGTGTTGAATGGGCAGGGCCCAACAATCCATTGCCCATCCCTGATTAGCATGGCTATGCCCCTTAATCCAGACGCCAGGCAAAGACTGTGTTTGAGGTTTGGCACGCCAGTGGGTTGATTGGAGCTGTGTCAGGGCTGACCGCAGGAAAGTAGACACCTCTGGCTCACTGCCTGCTCAGTGGGGATGGAGGACAGGAGGCGGAGGCCACCCAGACCCGGCAGACTGAGTGACGGGCACGTCTGTTACAGTGCCAGGCTGTCATGCTGGAAAGACCTACACATTGTTTATTTGTTTGGCCCATGGAAACTGCAAACCTAACGGCGTTGAGGGTACTCAGGGGAATTGTGACAGCCATGGGAGGGAGTGAAGAGAAAACAATTCTGAGGCCAGAGGTCGAGACTGAGAAGGCTGTTTTCCCCCTCACTAATGACCCTAAAATTGACTCAATGATCCAGAAACTCCAAAAGTAAAGCCATTAGTCACAATGTTGTCAGAGTGAAAAAAGAAAGAAAGAAGACGTGCGGATCATTTTGGAGCTGATTCCACTCAAACGCCCATTCTGCACGCCTGAGTGCCTGGGCCAAGCTGCCTGGTATAATTATTGTTTGCTCTGCATGGGATTAAGGCAGGCGCATGACCAGCACATCTGAGCGTCAGCAAAGTGCCAGTGCCCAGCTGAGAAGTATGGCTCTCATTTTCTCCTTGGGCAAGGACTGGGCTTCCTTTCAGTGCGCTGGTAACTGTCTTGTTGAGCCGCCATCCCATCAGCTTGGAGGGCTGTGGCGTATAGCCACCTACGGTCAGGCAGAAAAGGCCCCAGACGGTCACACTGCGATCATCTCTAGGTTGAGGGGGAGAAGGAGAAGAAAGTGATAAAACAGGAATGTTGGGGCTCCAGTCACACCCCTTGCCTAGGGGCGGGGACCTACTGCCCTTTACTTGCTTGTCATTCCTCTGAGACTGTAAATTCACAGATGCAAGGCTCTTGTTTTCCCTTTGCAATACCAGTAACAATAATAACAGTTCTTTTAAAATTTTCATTTTATTGAAGTATAGCTGATTTACAAAGTTGTGCTAACTTCTGCTGTACAGCAAAGTGATTCAGTCATATATGTAGATATATAGTTCATATTCTTTTCTGTTATGGCTTATCACAGGATATTGAATATAGTTCACTATGCGATACAGTGGGATACATTCTACGTATAATAGTTCGCATCTTTTAACCCCAAACTCCCAGTCCATCCCTCCCCCATAGCCACAAGTCTGTTCTCTACATCTGTGAGTCTGTTTGGTAGATAAATTCATTTGTGTCCTAATTTGGATTCCACATATAAGTCATTTGAATGAATCACTAGTTTCTGATAGCTCCTGGGATGTGCTAGGCCCTGTATGTTTGCTGGTTCTGCAGAGCAGAAATCCATAAACATTCCTCTCAGTTCAGTGGGAGAGTGGATGCGTAAACACATTAGAATGCCAGGGGTACCTGCTAGAGCACAGGGGCCCAGAAGGCCGAACACAAGTCTAGTTTAGTGGTAATCATAAGACTGAGCAGAATCTTCAGTCATTGACTGAAAAACTCTTCGTATGTGATTAAATTCAATTTGTAGGCTAATTGCCTATCTACTCACAAAACCAGATTTTGGAAGAACAAGGTGAGAAGGTTTCAATGGGTGAGTGGGAGGTATCATTTATTGGGTACCTACAGTGAGGGGCCTCTTATAGTACGGATTTTAGCAGTGAACAAGAGACTCAGTGAGGTTAAGTAACTTGCCCAAGGTCACACAGCTGGGAAGTGTGCCAGTCGGAATTTCAGTCTTGGTTGGACTGACTTGAGAGGTGACTTTTGAAAATATTTTTAAGTTTATTTTTAATTGGTGGATTGCCGGGGTCCAGCCCCAGCGGGTCCGGGGGTCTTGGGGGATGAGTGGCATCCGCGGAAGAGCTGAGCTGAGTTGATGTGTGGTGATGAAGCAGTCTCTCTTTATTGCTGTTAGTTTTGTGAGGAGATGGAGAAATCTCTCTCTTTATTTTTGTTAGTTTACAGTTTTATAGCCAAAAAATATCCCCATTACATCACAACTATTTTATGCAATCTTTTGTTTTCTGCCTGTCATCAACAACTTTAACATTAAGCTCATTTTCCTTGCAAAAGGTCAGATTTTTGCATAATTAGACTTAACAATAGTATGTTTACCATTTGAATGTCCCTAGCATACTTTGGATAAGTACATCAATCTAAATAGAAAGGTTACATTTCTCTTATTAGGTGCAACTATGTAGAAGCTAGAGAGAGGGGCTTAAGCTTGAAACTGTTTTATTCTATTAACCTATTTTGGTTTTTACAAGGAAAGAGAAAAGAAGACAAAGAGACAGTTTAGCAGCACTGCTTTAACAATGAAGCCCTATTAACCGTACAACTACTAAAATGAATTCCTATGTCTACACTATCCTAAAGCAATCAGTGTCTCCAACTATGCTGGCCACAGTTATGAGCATTCCTAAGTCCCATTCCAGCCTGGTGTTTTCAAGGAAGGGCGCCTCCTCCTTGGAGTGGTCGGGGGAGTGGGCTGTGGAAAGGTGACCCAAGTACGAGCCCTTCTGGTGGTGGCTTTGCCATGACCCCCAGAGAACTCTTGGTAAGCTCCCCAGTAACTAGTAGGAGGTATAGTAATCTATTTAAATGTCCCTTATACCTCCTTTGTCCTCAGGAAAATGAATCTGTCTTCCCCAACCCCCTGGGGGGAAATAAGGTCTGAGGGAATTATCTCAGGATGAATTTTTTCTAACTGGGACTGATCTGAGATGAGCTAAAACATAAACATAAACAGATGAGCATAAACAGAACTTCCCAAGAAAAATACCAGGAGGGGCCTTGCCTTGGGATGCCCCGAAGGAAAATCCACTTTGCAGTTTCCTTCTCAGGAAACTTTGTCATGAGTGAGGGGGCAACCTGACGGCTCCCGGAAGTGGATGGTTGCTTTACAATGTTGTATTAATTTCTGTGGTACAACAGTGTGAATCAACCATATGTATACATATATTTCCTCCCTCTTGAGCCTCCCTCCCACCCCTCCACCCCATCCTAGCCCACTAGGTGGTCGCAGAGCATCGCTGGCTCTTAAGATACACTGTAGACTCTGTGGATGAGGGAAAGGGTGGGATGATATGGGAGAATGGCATTGAAACATGTTAATTATCATATGTCTAATCAATCGCCAGCCCAGGATTGATTCTCGGGGCTGGTGCATCGAGATTTCCGGGGGGGAGGGAGGAGGGAGGGGGGAGGGAGGGGTTTCTGGAGGGGGAGCATATGTAAACCCATGGTGATATCATGACATTGTATGGCAAAAACAATAAAAGGGAGGAAAAAAGAAAAAAAAAAGATACACTGTGAAAGTGGACCCCGTTGTAAATGTACACTGCCTCAGGCCAGAGCTACTAGCCCCATGTGGCCATTGAGCACTTGAACTGTGACTACTATGATTGAACTAATATTTTGCTTTTATGGAATTTTAAATAATTTAAATTAAAGATAAAAAAACCAGTACTTCATTCAATTATTGAACTTTTATGTACATTTACTATAACTTGGGTATGTTAATCTGTTTTCCTTGTGTAAATTTGATAATGCAAAATAAGGATCAAGTATTTCTTTTTAAAAAAATTTAGTGTCCATTTATTTATTTGTTTTGAATTTATCATAAAATTGAAGTATAGTTAATTTGCATTATATGAGGATCAAATATTGGTTTTTTTTAACCACTACCCATTTATTTTAATGAAAAAAAAACCTCTGTATTCCATATTCTCCAAGTAGATTTACTATAGAAACAAATATACTTTATGAACTCTATCTGCCTAATATCACTACGACAAAGACAGTGTGTGACTTCTAGTTCCTACAGAAGGTGAACTGAAAAGCATAGGTACAAACAAACTGTTTAAGAAAGCATGAGCATGTACGCATGTGCACAAATGTGGTTAAAATCTTTAGCAAGCAACTGCATTTAAATTTTCTAAGATGCCTGACCCTAGGTTGTGGCGAGCTCTAAGAAAAAGCCATGGGTTGTCACTAGTTTTATCTGCTAAAAAATTTTCTGTGAGGATCAAGTATTTCTGACGCAAATTTGATGTTCCCATGGAGATGTTCCTTAAATGTAAACTACATCCCAAATTTTGGAAATAGGCTGGTTACATGTTGAGATAATGGATATGTAAAGGAGTAAATAAAAACTGCTTTAAAGATACATGTCACCCCTTAAAGTGGCCATTAGAAATCTTAAAATGTGACTTGAATTCTATTTCTCTTGGACAGTGTTGTTCTAAGCCAGAGTTTTAAATAAATAAATGAACTTTGTTAACTCCTCCGGGTTCCTGTATGCAGAACAAGATAGCAACAAAAGACATTCCAAAAGTGTTTCTATTTTTCTATCTTAGCTGACCTGGCTAGCCCTTGAGTCATCAGAATTGTGGAGGCCTAAAGAATCCACCTGGAATGCAGAAGACACAGGAGACATGGGTTTGATCCTTGGGGTGGGAAGGTCCCCTGGAGTAGGAAATGGCAACCCACTACAGTACTCTTGCCTGGGAAGTTCCATGGGCAGAGGAACTTGGTGGGCTACAGCCCATGAGGTTGCAGAGTCAGACATGACTGAGCAAACACACACAATTACAGTGATTGTGTAGAGAAGAAGAACACCAGTTCCTGTGTTTTTCAGAGAGGCTACGGCGCAAAACCTGGAACAACTTAGGGGGATGACCAGATGGGGAGGGGGGCAGAAAGTAAAAGAAACTGATGATGACTCTCGTTGTGGTCTAAGAGACAGTTTTTAGCAGAAGCTTTCAAAACCCAGATGATTCACTCCCGCATACACATAAGAGCCCAGTCAAAAGCCGTGAGGCTCCATATCACCTGAGAGCATAGCCGATTCCAGAAACAATTTAGGCTTCGCTCTTCCAGTTGATTTGAGGGCTTTACTTTTGTCTGAGTCTATTATTACAAAGGTTTTCTGTCTGACTTTTCCATTACTACTCTATTTGTGAAGCTCAGATTCAATATTTAAAGCCTGAATTTTCCTTTCATACCAAACTTTAGTGACAGAGTAATTCAGATGGATTTTAGGGGAGAGAGAGAAATGAGATGAAGTAAACTTCAAAGTTAATGAAGAAAACACGAGTGATACTGGGTGAGCGTTGAGTTATTTTGAAAATTTTGAAAAAAAAAAAAAGAATTGCGGTTGGTATTCTGATTTTCTTTTGAGGCTGTTTTTAGTCCTTTTCTGAGGTGCTTGCCTTTCTAGCATTATTAAAGCTATTGCTCAGGATTTTAATGTCTGCACTTTAACGGTTCCCTGCCCCACCCCTGCCCAAGGCTGTGGAGTGGGGGAGGGAGGGAGAGAGACACACATAGAGGAAGAGGTAGAGAAAGAGAGGCAAATTTATCTTGGAGTAAGGATGACTTTAGACTCTTAGCATTGGTTGACTTAATATTTGTGGTTTCAAATACTGATTTGCAAAGCACTCCAAAAGGACCTTTAATACACAGGGTTTGGTCATTTTCAGAAGCAAACTGTGAATACAGAGTGGTATGAAGCTGACCTGGAGGAGCTTGTGAATGAGACCAGCCAAGCTCTTGTCAGCACAGCTCCCTTTCATCTTGGTGTTTTTGGAGAACATCATAATCTTCATTGAGGGTTTAGAGGGCCACATAGCATCACTAATTATTAGGGAAATGCAAGTCAAAACTACAGTGAGGTATCACCTCACATGGGCCATCATTAAAAAGTTTACAGTTAACTACAAACAATAAATGCTGGAGAGGATGTGGAGAAAAGGGAACCCTCTTACACTGTTGGTGGGAATGCAAACTAGTACTATGGAAGACAGTGTGGAGATTCCTTAAAAAACTGCAAATAGAACTGCCATATGACCCAGCAATCCCACTGCTGGGCATACACACCGAGGAAACCAGAATTGAAAGAGCCACGTGTACCCCAATGTTCATCGCTGCATTGTTTACAATAGCCAGGACATGGAAGCAACCTAGATGCCCATCAACTGACGAATGGATAAGAAAGCTGTGGTACATATACACAACGGAATATTATTCAGCATTAAAAAAAATTCATTTGAAGCAGTTCTACTCAGGTGGATGGAACTGGAGCCTATTATCCAGAGTGAAGTAAGCCAGAAGGAAAAACAACAATACAGTATACTAACGCATATATATGGAATTTAGAAAGATGGTAACAAGAACCCTGCATGCGAGACAGCAAAAGAAACGCAGATGTATAGAACAGACTCGTGGACTCTGTGGAAGAGGGCAAGGGTGGGATGATATGGGAGAATGGCATTGAAACATGTGAATTATCATATGTGAAATCAATCGCCAGTCCAGGGTTGGTGCTCGGGGCTGGTGCACCGAGATGACCCAGGGGGTGGGAATCGGGAGGGAGGAGGGAGGGGGGTTCTGGAGGGGGAGCATATGTATACCCATGGCGGTTTCATGTCAATGTATGGCAAAACCAAAACAATAAAATAAAGAAAAAATTTAAAAAAAAAAAAGGAAAAAAAAAGTTTACAGTTAACAAATTCAGGAGAGAATATGAAGAAAAGGGAAACCTCCTACACTGTTGGTGGGAATTTAAATTGGTGCAACCACTATGGAGAATAGTATGGAGGTTCTTCAAAAAACTAAAAATAGAATTACCATATGACCCAGCAATCTCACTCCTGGAAAATTTCTAATTTGAAATTTCTAATTTGAAAAGATGCATGCACCCCTATATTCATAGCAGCACTATTTACAATAGCCAAGACGTGGAAACAACCTAAATGTTCACTGACAGATGAATGTATAAAGAAGATGTGGTACATATATATTGTGACTATTACTCAGCCAGAAAAAATATGAAATAATGCCATTTGCAGCAACATGGATGGACCTAGAGATTATTATGCTGAATGAAGTAAATCAGACAAAGGCAAATACCATATCATATCACTTATATGTGAAATCTAAACTATGACACAAATGAATTTATCTATGCAACAGAAACAGACTCACAGAGACAGAGAACAGACTTGTGATTCCCAAGAGGGAAGAGGATCAGGGAGGAATGGGTTGGGAGTTTGGGGTTAGCAGATGCAAACTATTATATAGACAACGGATGAACAGCAAGATCCTACTGTAGAGTACAGGGAACTGTATTCAGTATCCTGTGATAAACCAGAATGGAAAATGGTATGAAAAAGAATGTACTGTATGTATATATATATACATACATACACATAAAACTGAATCACTTTGCTGCCACCAGAAATTAACACAACATTATAAATCAACTATACTTCAACAAAATTTAAAAAAGGCCACTTAAGTGTTTTAGCTGCGCTTTGTATATTTAATGGAGATATCTTTTCCTGTGGGTGTTCAGAGATTTGGGGATCACTAAATATCTGAAAAGACCCTTGTGCACATCAATATCAGATGGAACTGGAAGCTTTGGGGAAACTCTGGACCGGCAGTGTTGCTGAGACAATTCCTTATTTGTCTGTCTATTTATTTATTTTAATTGAAGTATAGTTGATTTGAAATATTTATTAGTTTCAGAGATATAGCATAGTGATTCCATATTTTTATAGATTATGCTCCAATTAAAGTTATTGCAAAAGGATGGCTGTATTTCTCTATGCTGTACAATATATCCTTGTTGCTTATCTATTTTATACATAGTAGTTTGTATCTTTTAATCCCATACTCTAATTTTGCCCCTCCTCCCTTCCTTGCCATTTGTAACAACATGGGCAGATCTCTAGTATATTATGCTTAGTGAAATAATCAAACAGATAAAGACAAATATTCTATGTTGTCACTGATATGTGGAATCTAAAAAATAAAACACACAAATATATATAACAAAATGCAACGGTTCATTGCTTCTCTAGAAGATTTCAGAGCAACTGTTGGCTAAATGGGTGGAAGGCAATGCCACAGGGTGAAAACTGAGCCGAGTAACCTTTCAGGGATTGATCATGTGTTGTGGTTGGATGTGGACAGTCAAGGTCTCTGTCAAGTCTTCTGCTACTCTGGTTCTGCCTCCATCCTCCTCATGTCCAGCGGGGCGTGCTCTGGGTGTTGCCTTTCTTGGGTTGGTCTTAACTAACGGTGCACAAAGCTCTCTTCTGTCTACTGGCCATTTATTTACATTTGTAATAGTGAAGATGGTGCTGCTTCCTACTCTTTAAGTCTGCATAGTTCAGTCATTCCAGACCTTTACCACACTGCTTATTCATTTGCTTAGTCATTCATGTCTTTTTAAATTTTATTTTATACTGGAGTATGGTTGATTCACAGTGTGTTAATTTCAGGTGTACAGCAGCCATTCCCTTCTCCAGGGGGTCTTCCTGATCTAGAGATGGAACCTGTGTCTCCTGCATTGCAAGCAGATTCTTTACTGTCTGAGCCACCAGGGAAGCTCAAACACATAGTTTGTCTACAATGTGTTAATTTCAGGTGTATAGCAAAGTGATTCATATATACACACATACGTATATATATATATTCCTTTTTCATATTCTTTTCCCATATGGGTTATTACAGTTTCCTGTTTTATAAGTAGGCCCTTTTTGATGATCTCCTTTAAACATAGCAGTGTGTACATGTAAATCCAAAACCCCCAATGAATCATTCATCTCTTTATTCACCAAACTTTTTATTGATTTCCTACTATGTGGAAGATCATTCTGAGCACACAAGGGCATCTAAGACATTTCTTGCCATGTCTAGCTCTGCAGTTCATTTATTCACTTAGTTTAAGAAATTTAAAAATTTCAGTGATAATCATTGAAGGTGCTTGGCTCTGTGCAAGGCTTTGGGGTCTCCACTGGGTGTAGATTAGGATTGCCCACCTCCTCATTCATAGTAGCTTTATTTTTTTGACTTATTTTTTAATTGAAGTGTAGTTGATTTACTTCAGATTCTTTTTCAGATTCTCTTCCCTTACAGGCTATTACAGAATATTAAACATAGTTCCCTGTCCTATGCAGTAGATCTTTGTTGGTTATCTATTTTCTATATAGTAGTGTGTAGATATTAATCCCATACTCCTAATTTTCCCTCCCATCTTTCCCCTTTGGAAACCATTAATGTGTTTTCTATGTCTGTGAATCTATTTCTATCTTGTAAATAAGTTCATTTGTATCTCCCCCTGCCCAGATTCCACATATAAATGATATCATATGATGTATGTCTTTCTCTGTCTGACTTACTTCACTTGGTATGATCATCTTTGGGTCTGTCCATGTTGCTGAAAATGGCATTATTTCATTCTTTATTTATGACTGAGTAGTATTCCAATTGTATATATACCACACCTTCTTTATCCATTCATCTGAGTTGACTCCTCTTTAATATCATTATTTTTACATTTACATTCTTTTAAAAAGTCTGATTTGAAAGGTGCATTATAGTTCAAGCACATAAACAATAATAAACATGAAAAAAAAGAAAGGAATGAAGTCAGAGAAATAGTTCTTACCCATACTACATCCACAGGGCTCAGATAGCTTTCTAGAGATGGACTAAAACTGTAGCTCTGTGTTTTCCTGACTGCTAACTCAAGAGAAAAACAAAATCATTGACCTTCACTGCAAGGATCACACCATCAAAACCATCGCCCAAAGAATACAGGGAGGAGTGTCTTTTGCAGGGTCTTTTGTCTTGCATCCCTTGTGCTGGCTGAGGGTACATCATCTAAGCTCAGTACAGTCAAGGCAAATTGTGCATGTGTGCTTGCGCATGCTAAGTCGCTTTAGTCATGTCTGATTCTTTGTGATTCTATGGACGGTAGCCTGCCAGGTTTCTCTGTCCATGGGATTCTTCAGGCGAGAATACTAGAGTGGGTTGCCATGCCAATCGACATGGTAACAAATCAAGGACTCCCTGATAAGAAGCAGTCCGTGTTTGAAATTACTCTGATGGTAACATACAAGCCCATGGGAAATAGGAGAGATGTCAACCCAGACGCCCTTAGGGTGTGGCAGGCAGTAACTCTGTCTGTGCCTCATGTGTGTCACAACAGGGAGTGATGGGTAAGGACATTACGGTCATGCTCCAAACTCATACTCATTTCAGTTCAGTTCAGTTGCTCAGTCATGTCCAGCTCTTTGTGATCCCATGGACTGCAGCACACCAGGCCTCCCTGTCCATCACCAACTCCCAGAGTTTACCCAAACTCATGTCCATTGAGTTGGTGATGCCATCCAACCATTTCATCCTCTGTTGTCCCCTTCTCCTCCTGCCTTCAATCTTTCCCAGCATCAGGGTCTTTTCCAATGAGTCAGCTCTTTGCATCAGGCAAACAAAGTATTGGAGTTTCAGCTTCAACATCAGTCCTTCCAATGAACACCAAGACTGATCTCCTTTAGGATGGACTGGTTGGATCTCCTTGCAGTCCAAGGGACTCTCAAGAGTCTTCTCCAACACCACAGTTCAAAAGCATCAATTCTTCAGCACTCAGCTTTCTTCACAGTCCAACTCTCACATCCCTACATGACTACTGGAAAAACCATAGCTTTGAAAAGACAGACCTTGATTGGCAAAGTAATGCCTCTGCTTTTTAGTACACTGTCTAGGTTGGCCATAGCTTTCCTTCCAAGAAGTAAGCCTCTTTTAATTTCATCGCTCCAGTCACCATCTGTAGTGATTTTGGAGCCCAAGAAAATAAAGCCTGTCACTGTTTCCCCATCTATTTGCCATGAAGTGATGGGGCTGAATGCCATGATCTTAGTTTTTTGAATGCTGAGTTTTAAGCATTTTCACTCTCCTCTTTCACTTTCATCAAGAGGCTCTTTAGTTCTTTACTTTCTGCCTTAAGGGTGGTGTCATCTGCATATCTGAGGTTATTGATATTTCTCCCAGCAATCATACTCTTTACAAAATGTTATAAAGTACAAACTAAATATCCTTGAGGACCAACTTCAGCCTTGGATTGCTTTTTCATGAGTTCTGACCTAGAAAAGTAAATGCACTGAAATTAGTCAGGTAAGTGTCCCTAAATACTATTTTCTACGGCTGAACTGTAGAAAATTTATATCGATAAATATTGGGCAGAAGAAATTCTTGGTCTTTGACAAGTACTGAGAAGTCAGTGGGCACTTGCAGCCTTCTGAAGGATAAGTCCTTGAAACAAATGTCACAGATGTTCCTGGAATAGTGTTATGCCTTGGAGTTATACAATGAATATAATTTCTGCTTTCATGGAGCTTCAAGACATAAATGCAATAAATGTATACAATGAAGGGTGGTATATGCATAAATATGTACCAGGCATGCAGAGAGGAGGGGGAGACTGACACTGAACTGTGTGTCTGGAGGTCAGGGGGTCAGAAAATCAGAGAGTCAGAAGATCAGAGGGTCAGGGATCACGGATTAGGAAAGACTTCATCCAGGAGGAAGGTGGGAGGCAGTTAGACCATGGTGAAATAAACACCACCACTTCATAATTTGTTTCTAGTTGCTGCCCTAAGTGCCAAAGAGGTGTGATGTGATTGAGGGAAGGTTATTTGGTGACAGTCCAAGGCTCTTCCACATCAACCTTGTCTTAAGGGGTGCTGGGCAATTTGACAGTCCTGGGTGAACCTTTGGTAGAGCTGTGGATAGGGATTCTTGGGGTCCACCAGATTGAATTATTTCCCTGTGCATGTCTGGAAGATTCTGCAACTCGAGTCAGAGACCACTGTCCATAATTGAAACTAAAAATGCAGATTCTCACACTTCTTGCCTCCCTCAATCCTGGGCAGGATATGGGACTTAGGGTATTGTCAGTCAGGAGGTGGCCCAGGCTCTGATGGCAGGCAGGGAACAATTTAAAGTTGTCAAAAGATGATACATTTCATACATCTCCCAGTTAGTTTATAATTACTCACATGTTTTATTGGAATGTTCTAAAACACTTCTTCAAATTGCAACACTTTTATCAACTTCTTGAATGAATTTTGTATCCCATTTAGGGGTAAAAAGTATGTAGGAGATTGACCAACACTGAGGAGAGGACAGAGAACCTCTCCGAGACTGTGCAACAGGACCAAGAAGACCAGGCAAGGGGACCAAGAAGGCCCCTGTGGCAGAGCGGAGAGGATGGGGCTGTGGGGATGTGGGCGGAGCCAGCCCAGATTCACTGCGAACTTGGGCTTTGCTTCCTGTTGCGCAGTCTCAGAGGTTCTCTGTTTTCTCCTCATCATAGGTCAGTCTCCTACACAACTTTTCCCCCCAAATGGGATGCAAAATTCATGCAAGAAGTTGATAAAAGTGTTGCAATTTGAAGAAGTGTTTCCAATAAAACACGTAACTATAAACTATTTCGGAGATGTATGAAATGTATCACCTTTTGACAACTTTAAATTTATTTATTAAAGAAAGTAGAGAAAATTCTGATAAAACAACAGTGAATATAAAACTATGATAAAGATGAGTTATGAGAGGAACAGATTTTTTTCTGAAACCAAGAAGTCATTTGAATCCAAACTCAATAACTTTTAATAAACAAGCTGTCTGCCTAAACTGACCCTAAAACTGAGGGGCAGTTTCTGTCACTTATAACCAGGAACCATGGTTGGTGGTCTCTTTCTGTGTGTAGAGGTTATGGTTGAATGGAAATAAACTCAGTTTTCTCCTTGTTAAATGAATACTGCTTCAGAACACGACTGAGAAGGTTAAATGAGATCATATCTGGAAAGCTTGGGATATGATTGTTCTATAGTAAAGAATGCATATTAATTCTTATAAGTATTAAGTTCTGGGGTTCACTTTTACATTTAATCAACAAATATTCAAACAAGCCATTTAACATTTTTGGCCTCACATCTCTGCAAAATAGGAATAATACGTGCCCTGTCTAATTCATGATGAATGTGGATGCCAAACAAATCATGACATGGGAAAATGCTTTATAGAAGTATGCAATTCAATATGAATATAATATATTTCTATTACTTTTATTTAGCTCATCACCTGCTTTTTACATCCCTGGAGACCCTCAGCTCATATTCATTTTATGTGATGGCTTAGTTGTACTGAGAGGGAGAGACAGTCCAGAAAAATAATAGAAAAATTATAAATCTTATGAACTTTAAAGTTTCACAAATGCTTTATTGTTCCTGTGAGGTCAAAAGGAAATCTAATATCCTATCTTGAAATCCAGAGCTCTCTTGTTTTATGTGTCAAAAGCCTTTAGAACATTTAAATCCTTCCCCTACTCCAAGAGTGCCATGAGCTCTGGAAATAGCTGTTGAGTTTTTCCTGTTGAATTAGTTTCAAGATGTGCCCATATGAGAAGCTTACCTTCAGGTTCAGAGAGCACATTGGAAGGTAGCTGGGGCATCAGCAGGAGGTGGTTGAGCTGGTGATTGGCCAGGCCATGAGGCGGCATTCCAGTGAGCGGGGACTGCCTGAGCTACATATGGAGGTATGAGAGGGGCCTGTCCTTGGAACAGAACTTAGTGACTGAGACTGGCCGGTAGTTAAATGGTGAGGAGGTGGGGGGAAGGGGCAGTGAGGATGGTGGTGGAAGCAGAGCTCAGATAGTGCAAAGGGTGCATTTAATTTGAGGGGGTGGGGATTCCAGGGAGTACTGTGGTCACTTCTTTGTTCTAGAAAGAGTGACCTGAAGCATGGAGGATGTGCTAGAAGGGAGGACATGGGAGGCAGGAGGATGCGTAGGAGGCTTGTGCTCTCCTCCAGATTGCAGAGGGTAGAGACTGGCAGCTGACAGTGGCAGGGGAGTCAAGGATGGGTTGAAGGTGTATGTGAGGCACAGAGATAGCAGGCTTGTTGACTAACTAGGTGAGGGGATCATATAGGGAGGAGCCCAGCATGGCTTTGTTGATTTGGACATTGGTGGTACCACCAACTAAAGTGGGGCATATAGGAGGGGCATGTTTGTGGGCAAGTGAAAAGGATGACAAAGACCAAAGGGGGATCTATTATACTGAAGTTGTCCTGAACATAACTTGTAAATTCTCAATGTCACTCAAAACACACTATAGCTGTGACAGCCCAGGAAACTCATGGAAATTAATCCTGCTTTTCACCTAATTTTCCTTACCTGCTTAGCTTCATGGATCAGATTCTCAGGGTGCAATAGTTGCTTGCTATATGAACTTTCTCAGCACAAATGTTGGATCTCTTTTAGTCCAGCTTTTCCCAAAGAGTGTTCTGAGGAACCCCAGATCAGTGAGGCGAGAGGCTGAAAACTAGTTCCATGTTTGGGATTTTCTGATATCCACAAAGTTAAACACATTTCCTCTACTGCAGGACTTTGCAGAGCATTGAATATATTCACACATATCTGATTCTTCAAGAAGAGAGATTTAGAAGGCAGCCTTCCCAAACATAACTGATGATAGCATCTTTTTATCAGGGAGAACACTCAGAATACTAGCTTGCTGCACTCACTGAAAATACTCTGGGGAAAGCTGATTAAGACTAACCCCTTCTTTAAGAATATCATCATAAAAGTTTCAAAGTATTCTGGAAAATATAGATTTGAGACAATGAATAAGTGTGTACCCGTATCTCAGCTTTGATAAATTATAACATTATGCCCTGTTCATTCAGCTGTCTTGAGATATAATGTGATAGATGCAGTTAATGCATCCCATCTACCCCTCCTTTATCCTATCTCTTTCTGTCTCACCCCAGATGTGAACCACATGCTATGCTGAACTTACATGCCATGCACATCTTATATACTGCAGACAACATATACCTTTGTTGTAAAACATTAATGTTTAACTGTTGTGTACATGGTAGAACAAATCTGTATCCTTCTGCATCCTGCTCTTCCCCTTCAACTATGTTGTTTGGCTTTCCATTGTACTTGGTGTTGTTTAGCTGTTCAGTCACTCAGTTGTGTCCAACTCTTTGTGACCCCACTGACTGCAGCACGCCAGGCTTCCCTGTCCTTAACTATCTCCAGGAGCTTGAACAAACTATCTTGCATAAACTATGTCTATCGAGTTGGTGATGCCATCCAACCATCACATCACATCACATCACATCACACTGTTGTCCCATTCTCCTCCTGTCCTCAATCTTTCCCAGCATCAGGGTCTTTTCTAATGAGTTGACCTTTCGCATCAGGTGACCACAGTATTGGAGCTTCAGCATCAGTTATTCCAATGAATATTCAGAGTTGACTTCCATTTGGATTGACTGGTTTAATTTCCTTGCTGTCCAAGGGACTCTCAAGAGTCTTCTCCAACACCACAGTTCAAAAGCATCAATTCCTCAGCACTCAGCCTTCTTTATGGTCCAACTCTCACATACATACATGACGACTGGAAAAACCATAGCTCTGACTAGATGGACCTTTATCAGCAAAGTAGTGTCTCTGCTTTTTAATATGCTGTCTAGGTTGGTCATAGCTTTTCTTCCAAGGAGCAAGCATCTTTTAATTTCATGGCTGCAGTGACCATCTGCACTGATTTTGGAGCCCAAGAAAATAAAGTCTGTCACTGTTTCCATTGTTTACCTATCTATTTGCCATGAAGTGATGGGACCAGGTGCCATGATCTTCATTTTTTGAATGTTGAGTTTTAAGCCAACTTTTTCACTCTTTCACCTTCATCAAGAGGCTTTTTAATTTCTCTTCCCTTTCTGCTATAAGAATGGTGTCATCTGCATTTTCTGAGGTTATTCTGATGTTTCTCCTTGCAATCTTGATTCCAGCTTGTGCTTCATCCAACCTGGCATTTCACATGATGTACTCTGCATATAAGTTAAATAAGCAGAGTGACAATATACAGCCTTGATGTACTCCTTTCCCAGTTTGAAACCTCTCCGTTGTTCCATGTCCAGTTCTGTTGATTTTTGACCTGTGTACAGGTTTCTCAGGAGGCAGGTGAGATGGTCTGGTATTCCCATCTCTTTAAGAATTTTCCACTATTCGTTGTGATCCACACAGTCAAAGGCTTTAGCATAGTCAATGAAGCAGAAGTAGATTTTTTTTTGGAATTCTCCTGCTTTTTTGTATGATCTAACAGATGTTGGCAGTTTGATCTCTGGTTCCTCTCTGCCTTTTCTACATCTAGCTTGAGCATCTGAAAGTTTTTGGTTCATGTACTGTTGAAGCCTAGCTTGGAAAAATTTGAGCATTACTTTGCAAGAGTGTGAAATGAGTGCAGTTGGGTGGTAGTTTATAATCCACAAACCTGTAGAGAGACTGCTACTGAGTTTTCAGGGTTTTTTGTTGTTATAAACAAAATTTCTGGTAACATTCTTGTCCACGTGTCTCCCTGCACACAGAAGTAAGAACTTCTCTAGTGAGTGTTCCCAGAAAGGAAGTTGCTGGAATCAGATTTTCAGGAGGATAGCTACTTGCTACATGGAGCTCCTATTTCTCCACTTTCTCACCAACATTTGTTATTATCATATACCCGCTTCCCCACATTCATTTTTGTGGGATGGCAGCTCTTGTTTAATTTACATTTTCCTGATATTTCGGAAGGCTAAACATCTTCATGTGTTTACCAGCCATTTGGTTTCTTCTTCTGTGACTTGCCAGTATTTCTTTTCTTTGCCCGTTTTTTCTTGTGTTTTTTTTTTTTAATGACTTTTTTCCCCATCAGTCTGTATCTTGGCTTTTTATTTTGTTTATGATGGTGTTTGTGGAACAGAAAAAATTTAAAAGTTTTATACAGTCAGGTTTATATGGTTCATGCAGTTTGTGGCTTCTTTTTATAAAGTTTTCCCTACCCAGGTGTTAAAGGATAGCTTGTCTATTTTTTTGAAAGCTTGTCATTTTGCTTTTCACATTTATGTCTTTAATTCTGGGTTTATTTTTAAGTATTTTGAGACAGAAATCAGATTCTCCATTTGATTATTAAATGTGGCAGCACCACATATTGAGTGATCTGTCCTTTGCTTCTTGATTTGTAAACCCTGCTCTGTCCTAGGTCAGGAGTCCACCTGCTTGCCTTTCACATCCACTGTGTTGCAATGAAGAAACCAAGTTTCTCTAGGAAGCCAGCAGGGTGCTCAATCCCAGAAAAAGTGGTGGCAGGATGGAGCAGCCCAGTTACATGGTCTGAAGTCGGTGGATTTCCCAGCCACACCAGTGAGAGGGCAAATTCACTTTGCTGGTATTTTCTTCTTATTTTCTCTTTTTTTTGTTCCCTCCCCTCCTTCTCTCAACTTGCCTTCCCTCCTGCCTTCTTTCCTTCTCTTTTTTTTCTCCTGTATCCCAGTTAGGCTTATGTTTCAGCATTGAGATGTATTTTTACGCATGACATAGACATCAGAACACAGCTATTCTTCAAGAGAATGTTTCATCAAAAATATGGCTGGGGAGATCACATTTCCTTTTCATGAGTTGGGGCTGGCAAGCCTGAGCTCTTTTCCATTTAAAAGAGATTGTTGGGGCTATTAAAATCTACAGCACTTTGCCTTGGCTTCAAGTGATTCATGGCTACTAATCCCTGTGGATATATTTTTATTTTCTTGGATGTATTGGATGTGCAGGTGGTATATATTGGCAAAGCCTGTTGTTTATTGACACAAGCCCAGTAAAGACTCTGATTAATCTCAAAAATAAATAGATAAAAGTGAAAGGTCACACTCTGGATCAAGAGCTCCGATTATAGCACTGATCCTTGAGTTATTTATTTCCAGTTGAGAGAAACCCTCCCAGTGGAGTCGTCAGGAGATGGATGGAGATTAACAGGTGAAGTGTGCACAGGGCTCCTTTTGCTCTCTCTTCTCACCCTTTATAGTCCCTGCTGCTCAAATGTGCCTTCTGTAACTCAGCATATTGGGAAGAAATTCAGCATTTTCTTTGATGACTCTCTTGTTTGATAGACTGTTTTCAATTCCTTGGAGATATATTGTCCCTTCCCCTATACCCTTGAGGAACCCAGAGGTACACATTTTAGGCTCTTCCATGACCCTAAAGGATAGGACGTGCCTGGTGAGGCTCCTGTGATAAAGTAAGGCTATTGTGCAGTTCTTCAGAGTGGTGCCCAGAGGTCTCCTGGTCTCTGGTATAAGCAGGAGAGTAGTACTGGCTGCGGGTTGGTGCTGTCTTATGTGGGCTGAGAGTGTGCCTGGGAGAATGGAGTGATGGAGGGAACATGACACAGGAAATTGAATTGTGCGATTGAACATTGGGGGACCTCTGTCACCCAAGTTGGGTGCTCATTCCTCTTCCTCTCATGCTGGTATTCAGGCTCTGTCACTTTTGCCTCCTGGGGTCCTGATGCTCCCTTCTCTTCCTCCACTAGTGGAGCTTAGGACATGTGCTAGTTTAAATTTTTTTTTAAATAAATTGAAGTATAAGTGATTTACAATGTTGTGTTCATTTTAAGTGTACAGCAGAGTGATCAGTTATACATTCTTTTTCAGATTCCTTTTCATTACAGGTTATTAAAAGATACTGATTATAGTTCTCTGTCCTTGTTGTTTATTTTATATATAGTAATGTGCACGTGTAAATCCCAAACTTTAACACAATGCCTTTGTCTGGAGGATAGAAGGAAATTTCTTGCAAATATCCCTGGCTCTCTTCTCTCTGAAAATTCATCTGCCACACTGGCTGCCAGAGGAAACTTTCAAAAAATAAAATGCAGATAAATTGCTTCACTTCTTTGGTTCCAATCCTTCCTGAAAAGGTGCTGGGCTCTTGAGTTGGTTATGACTGAGAAGTTGCACACCTCACTCCCATTCACATCCTTTGACCTGAACTTAGATCAGAGGGAGGCTGGGAAGCATGGTGCTTCCCAGGGCAGATGTATGCCAGCAACAGTGCTGCAGCTGGAGAAAGCTCTGACGCGTTTGGTGGTCTACTACCTGTCTCTGCCACACCACTGGACTCCTTTTCACTTGGGTGAAGCTCCTTGTGTAGGGAGCCCTCCTCCGTTTTCCATCCATCTCACTATCACTTCCTCCACGATGCCTTCCCTGACTCCTCTCAGTGGCCCAAGGCTCCTTCCCCTTTGCACTCCAACTGCACCTTCATTTGAGCACAAATCCACAGCACTCTATTCTGTTTCCTGTGTTTTGTCCCCAGTATACCCTGAGTGCCCTTTGGAAGACAACTCGATCTTCTCCATCCTTATCTTTTCTGTGTATAGCCAAGGGTGAGGCACAAAATAGTGGATCAGTTAAGGAATTATGGGTAGATTGATCCTGCAATATTTGGGGCTCCTCAGAGATACTCATGACAAAATGTATAAAACACTTTAAAAAATGGCAGAGGAGGGACTTCCTGGTGGTCCAGTGGCTAAGGCTCTGTGCTCCCAATACAGAGGTTCTGAGTTCAATCCCTGGTCAAGGAACTGTATTCTGAATTCTGCATGCCATGACTAACACCTGGTGCAGCCAAATAAATAATTTTTAAAAATGGCAAAGGAAGGCTTAAAAAATGCAGTCTTTATGATGACTTTTTGCCTTTCCCTGGTGCAGGGCTTCTGGAACTTGGCTGCATACCTGAATCACCCTGGAAAGTATGAGAACAACAGTTTATGGGGCCCAGACACCAGAAATTCTGATGAGGAGGTGCAAGTGTGGGCTTGGGATGTCTGTTGGCAACAGAGATTCCTGTGGGATGGTGCTGCAGCTGGTCCTGGGGGAGGGAGACGTGAGGTTGCAGGAGCCCAAGAGAAGATGAATTATACAGGGATCTTGTGCTCCCTCCATCCAGAGATCAGGGTGGGGGTTAAATCATTGCCTGCCTGCCTTCCTCCCTCCCCATCTCCTTCCCTCTCTCCATCCCTCCTACTCTCTCCCTCTCTTCTCCCTCCCCACTCCCCCAGAGATGATTTTCATTATACTCAGTAGCTCAGGGCTGGAGAAATTCTAATCAGAAATGTATCCACTTATCCCACAGCTTCTTAACTCCATCTAGTCCCCACGGATACAATCTGAGGTGATTACATTTGATGAATTGCTAATGCCTTTGTGATCCCTGCTCCAGCAGCCTCTGTGGGATCTGAGGAGCTCTCAGTCCTGGAGGCTCTGGTACTGAGAACACTGGGGGTGGCTCTGAGCTGGGTGGAGAGCTGAGTCTCCCTGGAGTCTTCTGAGGACCCACGAGAACTCTGCAGGTGGGGCTCCTCTTTTTCCTGCACTTCAAAGACACCATGTGATCTCACCCAAAGCCATCCTTGGAGCCTCCAGGGGAAATGGTTAATTTGAGTGACAAAGTACATTTAGGAACTTATGGTAAAAATCCAGACTGCCAGAATGTAAAATTGTTTTCCTGAGCCCTAAGCAACTGGAAGGGGTCCTATTCTCTAAGGCTGCGGTGACCAGACAAGTAATATATCTGAGTGGATTGAAGACAATAGGAGGGTGTGGGGACTGTGAGGAACTAAACAGTGTTTCTGAATCAGGTCTGGCTGCCTGCTCATTCAAAAATTAGTATGAGAGAGAAAGAGAGAAGTTGGTAGAAAGGAAAGGTGCCTTTAATCAGAATGCCAGTGAGAAATGTGATACTTCTTGCATATCAGTGAACAAGGAGGTCACAGTCACCAACAGTTGCAGCCACCACTGACGGTGAGCTGGTGAGCCTGGGGGAACTCAGGAAGGAAAGAGTACCTGTCGTCTAGCAGGCACCAGGCTGCAACCACTCCCTATCGTGAGCCCCGAGGAGACCCAGAATGTCACGATAACACAGAAAACTGGCCTCAGAAAGGTGAGGTGCACATCAGAGGAATGATTTCAGTGAGTGTAGACTCCTGTATCTTCCCATACATAGAAAAGCACTTACTTCCTTAGCTTGGGATATCTAGTTTTCTTTAATTAACAAAACTTTTTGATGTTTAGACTACTTGCCCTTTGTTGTCAAACTTCTATATAACCTAGCTCCGCCCCTCACCTCCTTCGAGCAGTTCTCTCAGGGTTACTTGAGATGCTGTCTCCTAGGCCCGAAGTCCTAAAACTTCCCACTGAATAAAACATAACTCTTAAATTTTGGTGTTAGTGGTAAAGAACTCACTTACCAACACAGGAGATGGAAGAGACACAGGTTCGATCCCTGGGTCGGGAAGATCCCCTGGAGGAGAGCATGGCAACCCGCTCCAGTATTCTTGCCTGGAGAATCCCATGGACAGAGGAGCCTGGCAGGCTACAGTCCATGGGGTTGAAAACAGTCGGACAGGACTGAAGTGACTTAGCACACACATAGGCACTTAACTTTTAGGTTGTGAATGTTTTTTTTAAGTCAACACGGGCAAACTGGACTCAGCATCCTCCAAAAACCACCTCCAAAGAGTCTGCTCAGCCATGAAAATTTTTAAAGGGAAACAGGGAAGTCATCTCAGTGAATCACTGAGATGAAAGGTCAGAGTGGTTGCATCCCTCACTGTGTGCAGTCTTGTTGATTTCTTGTGATTTTTTATTTTATTTTTTTCCCCTTCCATCTCTCAGATCCACAGTATAGTATTTTTTTTTAATTTATTTTTTTCTTTACATCATCGTGTTGGTTTTGCCATACATTGACATGAATCTGCCTTGGGTATACATGTGATCTCCTGCCAGAATCCCCCTCCCACCTCCCTCCCGATTCCATCCCTCTGGGTCATCCCGGTGCACCAGCCCTGAGCACCCTGTTTCATGCATCAAACCTGGGCTGGCGATTGATTTCACATATGATAATTTACATGTTTCAATGCTGTTCTCCCATATCATCCCACTCTTGCCCTCTCCCATAGAGTCCAAAAGACTGTTCTATACATCTGCGTCTCTTTTGCTGATGTTATCTTGTTCACACAGTTTATTTGGGAGATTACTGAAGGGGAAGCTAGGGAAAATCTCTAGTCATCTGTTAATTACTATTCTTCATTTCTCCTTCTTTGATCTATGGAAGCAACCCACATATTAGGCAAGGTATTATGTGATTAAAAGATTTAAAAGTTGTGGTTAGGCCAGAGATGAGTGTATCTCATGGCTTGGGCCAGAGGTGGACTGTGGCCCACCAGGTTCCTCTGTCCGTGGGATTTCCCAGGCAAGAATACTGAAGCAGGTTTCCATTTCTTTCTCCAGGGGATCTTCCCGACCCAGGCATCGAATCTGTGTCTCCTGCATCAGCAGGCAGATTCTTTACCACTGAGACACTGGTATTTATTGGGCTGTGACCTTGATCTGAGTTATGAATTTTCATCCACAGAACACCAAAATGAATGGTTCTATTTCTTCTTCCACTTTACAGTTGGGGTCCATAACTCTTTTTTAAATTAATTTTTATTGGAGTATAGTTGCTTTACAATGTTGTGTTAGTTTCTGCTGTACAGCAAAATAAATGAGCCATACATAAACATATATCCCCTCTGTACCTAGGATGTTAGGTAGAGTTCCCTGTGCTGTACAGTATGTTCTCATTAGTTATCTATTTTCTACTTAGTATCAATAACGTATATATGTCAACCCCAATCTCCCAACTCCTCCCACGCCTGCTTTCCCCTTTGGTATCCATACATTTGTTCTCTATGTCTGTGTCTCTATTTCTGCTCTGCAAATGCAATCATTTATACTATTTTTCTAGATTCCACATATATGTGTGTATACATGATATTTGTTTTTAAAATACTGAATAGTGACAGCCAGCACTAGCTTAGTGCCAGAAACTGCTTTCAGCACTGTATTTATATTTACCTATTTAGCCTTAGGTAATGGGTTTTTATTATTATTAGCATCCCCATCTTACTCACAAAGACACAGAGACACAGGGACAGTAAAAAGCGTGCTGCATATTACCTTGCTGGTAAGGGGAAGATTTAGGATTTAAACCCAGACAGGCTGGTTCCCAAATTCTTGTTCTTAAGTCCCATATTCCCTCCATATCTTGCCTGATATCATATGGGTACTGAACGATGGAGTGGGGATAATTTTCAGAACATGAACTGGGAGTCCTGGGTACATTTCAAACCTCACTCACCCACCCAAAGAGAAGGGCTCAGCTAGAGCCTGAGAAGATGTCTTTTTAGCTTCAGCATCAATACTTTCAGTGAATATTGAGGACTGATTTCCTTTAGAATTGACTGGTTTGATCTCCTTGCTGTCCAAGAGCTAAAACTCCATTACTTTTGACCACCTTATGGGAAGAGCTGACTCATTAGAAAAGATCCTGATGCTGGGAAAGATTGAAAACAGGAGGAGGAGGGGACGACAGAGGACACGATGGTTGGATGACATCACCAACTCAATGGACATGAATTTCAGCAAGCTCCAGGATATGGTGAAGGGCAGGGAAGCCTGGTATGCTGCAGTATATGGGGTCACAAAGACTCGGACATGATTGAGCAATTGAACAGCAACAATAAACAACAAAACGCTTTCCAGGCAATCTCAAAGGAGCTAGACCTACATCTCTCTGAGGGACTCTTAGGCTAGGAATGGTAATGTTTATTATGAGAATAAGCCTCTTTACAATTTATTTCCTGAATGTCATGTTGTGTGAACCTCTATTTTTGGACCTTGGAGAAAATGTCATACCCAGTGTAAAAAATAAATAAATAAATAAACCTGGAAAAAAAAAAAGATGTCTTTTAAAAAAAAAATTGTATCGACATATTTATTTATATAAACTTATACTTTCAAAAATTTACTTAAATTATATGAGGAAATGTACTTCAGAGATTTTTGCCATCAATTCTTGTCAGAGCACTTAAATAAGTTTTTGGCCCTGACATGCGACATGCAGGATCTTAGTTCCCATCAGGGATTGAACCTGTGCCCCCTGCAGTGGAAGCTTTGAGTCTTAATCACTGGACCACTAGGGAAGTCCTTACTTTAAAAAAAATTGATACATGTTAATTATCATATGTCTAATCAATCGCCAGCCCAGGAGTGATGCTTGGGGCTGGTGCATCGAGATTTCCCGGGGGGAGGGAAGTGGGAGGGAGGAGGGAGGGGTGTTCTGGAGGGGGAGCATATGTAAACCCATGGTGATATCATGGCATTGTATGGCAAAAACAATAAAAAAAATTATTGGAGTATAGTTGATTAACAATGTTGTGTTAGTTTCGGGTGTCCAGCAAAGTGATTCAGCTCTATTTATACATGGATCTATTCTTTTTCAAATTCTTTTCCCATTTAGATTATTACAGAGTATTGAGCAGAGTATTGATACAGTAGGTACTTGTTGATTATATATTTTAAATGTAGCAATGTGTACATGTCAATCCCAAACTCAATACCTATCTCTCTACTACACCCTTGCCCTTGATAACCATAAATTCATTTTCCATCTCTGTGAGTGTGTTTCTGTTTTATGAATAAGTCTGTTTGTATCATTTTTCTTTAGATTCCACATATAAGCAATATCATATGCTATTTGACTTTCTCCGTCTAACTTATTGCACTTAGTATAATAATCTCCAGGTCCATCCATGTTGCTGCAGATAGCATTATTTCATTGTTTTTAACGGCTCCATAATAGTCCATTATATATATGTATCATAAGAAGATCTCTTTTTAAAATAAGAGGGTTAGTTGGTAAATGTTTGTCCAATGAAAACTAGGCAGCTAGTAGTGCAGCTAATGCCTAGAAAGAAAGAAGACCAGGTCATGGCAAGTCAGATGTAAAGTGAGGTCTGTGCAACCCCTGGAAGAGCCAGGAGGTAGGGGTGGGCATAAATGAGGCAGGTGGCAGGAGCCTACGAGGATTTGGAGAGACGCCAGAGTCAGGCAATGGAACGCCACAGTTCATTTGAAAATAGGCATTTGCCTGGTAAATTGGTCATATACTCTTTTAAAATAAAGTATATTAATAAAATATAGTGTGTTAATAGAAATTAATATAGTATATTAATAAAATATAGCATATTAATAAAATACTGTACTTGAGGGATGGTAAGGCCAGCAGATCAGGAGATGGCTGCCATTGAAAAGATAGTTGTTACTCATGGTTCCTCGGAGGAGGCAGCCTGCTGCATCGCAGGGCCACACACAGGTTACACAGGGGTTGGCCAGGAGGCAGAGGGAGCGGGGAGAGAACTGGGTAGAAGACTTCACTGTGGTTTCCACAGGAAGAAATGGGCGAGCAGGTTCAGCAGGCTATGCTTTGGGTAGTTTGAACAATGTCAATGGGTTTTGAGGCAGAGGAGCTGTCCCTAGTGGTCTGGCACCAGGCCCTGGGGTATTCAGGCTAGCGAGATAGTGGCCTGTGTGTGCCAGTCCCGTGAGAACCCCATAGAGGAGGTGGTGGGCTCTGGCTTGGTTCTTTTGTATTTCAAAAGCACACTCACAGGTATTTTCTTTACAAACTGGCCATCCTTAGGAAGGGCAGTCCCCCCAGAGATGGCACAGCTCCAAATGTCAAAGCATCAGAATACAGAAAATAACAGATGTGGTTAATATCTGGGCCTGGTATGACTTCTTTTTTTTTAAACAGTTTTTAAAATTGAAAATATAGTTGATTTATAATGTTGTGTTAGTTTCTGCTGTACAGATAAGTGATTCAGTTATAAATATATATATAAATCTTTTCATATTCTATTTCTTTATAATTTATCACAAGATATTGAGTATAATTCCCTGTGCTATAGGGTAGGACCTTCTCCCCTCTTCCCTATCTAGTCTCTATATGATAGTTTGCACCTGCTAATCTCAGGTCCCAGCCCATCCTTCCCCTGTCTCCATCCCCCTTGGCCACCACAAGTCTGTTCTCTTTGTCTGTAAATCTGGTTTCTGTCTCATAGATAAGCTCACTTGTGTCATATTTTAGATTTCATGTATAAGTAATATCATATAGCATTTGTCTTTCTCTTTCTGACTTACTTCGCTTAGTATGATCATCTCCAGGTCCATCCACGTTGCTGCAAATGGCATTATTTCATCCTTTTCTATGGCTGAGTAGTATTTCATTGTGTTTATATATATACATATGCACACCATATTCTTCTGTATCCATTCATCTGCAGTCTGACTTCTCTCCAGTATATAGCATCCTTGGAGTTTTGTGAACTCAACCTATTTAAAATCAACTTTTCCAGGACTTTGTTTTGCAAAGGCTATTTCATAAGCATACTATGAGGACCAGTTCCCTCCACCACCACCTACCCTCAGCCATGTAATTATTGTTCTTGGACTCAGCAAGAATCTGGACACATGGTAAAAGGATGCTTGCCTTTACTGTGCCAATGGTCAGATGCCGTGCTGCGCACCCTGGCCCTCCTGGTGCACAGTGCCTGTGACTAGGGTCTGTCTTTTGGGATAAAGACAGGTTGTTATATTGTTGTGCAGGATGAGGACTGCACAACAGCTCCACACCTAAGGAGGTGCCATTCACCTGGTAGGTTTGTGTATTTATTATGAATTTCCAGCAGATGGCAGTAAAGTGTCTTACTCTAACAAAGTCTGTGCCTGCGTGCGTGCCAAGGTGCTTCAGTCTCATTTGACTCTTTGCGACCCCATGGACTATAGACCTCCAGTTTCCTCTGTCCATGGGATTCTTCAGGCAAGAATACTGGAGTGGGTTGCCATGCCCTCCTGCGGGGAATCTTTGCAATCCAGGGACTGAACCCACATCTCTTCTGTCTCCTGCACTGGCAGGTGGGTTCTTTACTATTAGGGCTACTAGGAATGATAGGATGATTTTTCTGACAAATAGAAATAAAGTGCCTCTAAGTCATACACAAGTGGCTGAAAGGGTCCACTGCTCATCAGTCCTGGCCTCATAGCCACCCTGCTATAATTTCTCTCTGCAGGGGCTGCAATTGTGCCTCATCACCAGTCAATAGACAGGCTTCTCAGCTTAGCTCCCAGTGAAGTTCCTTGTAGTTCTAAAGCAGCCTAACTTTAAAAAATGTTAAAAGAATTCTTTTACATAAAATTTCTTTTCCATTATGGTTTATTACAAGATATTGAATATAGTCCCCTGTGCTGTACACTAGGTCCTTGTTTATGTATTTTGTATACAGTAGTGTGTATGTGTTAATCCCAAACTCCTAATTTAGCCCTCCGTCCTTTCCCTTTGGGAACCATAAGATTGTTCTCTATGTCTGTGAGTCTGGTTTGTAAATAAGTTCATTTGTGTCATATTTCAGATTACACATATAAGCAGTATCATGTGCTCCCTGGCTGTCTAGTGGTAAGGATTCGGCGCTCTCTCCCACATATAAGCAATGTTATATGATGTTTGTCTTTCTCTGTCTGACTTACTTCACTTAGTATGATCATCTCTAGGTCAATCCATGTTGCTGCAAATGACATTATTTCATTCTTTTTATGATGGACTAGTACTCCATTGTGTATATGTACCACATCTTCTTTATCTCTTCATCTGGTGATCGATATTTAGGTTGTTTCCAAGTCTTGGCTATTGTAAATAGTATTGCTATGAACATTGGGGTGCATGTATTTTTCTGAATTAGAGTTGTCTTCAGGTATATGTCCTGGAGTGGGATTCTTAGATCATATTGGAGGTCTAACTTTTAACTCTGCTACCAGAGCTCCGGGGAGAGAGCAGGAGTTCTGGGAAGCTTGGAGAGGATTCCACATAAGTCGAGGGGGTAGTACTTGTTGTCAGGAGTCCTGATAACCTAGGAAGAGTGGGAGGGCTCCGGGACCCTAGGATGCAAGGTGGAGGGGGTTCGTGGTCAGAGAGAAAGGCGGGGCTTGGGAGGACATAGGCAAAAAACCTGTGGGATAATTATTTAATAATGCATCCTGTCCTAGGGTGTGGCCAGGATACTAAAGATTAGATTCAGTTACTTGGCCGCAGAAGGCAAGGTGAGGCAAGTAAGGTGCAGTCTTGGCTTGTGCTCTTTTCTCTTGGAAAGTCACTGGGATGGAGTAGGTGGGACAGAGCCAGGCAGAGGGCCCTCCCAGCTCCTGGTGCCCTCAGTTCTAGTACAAGACCAGACCAGCAGTTATTTTAGCATCTGGCTCGTTTCCTTCTGGATAAGAACTGTCCTTGAGAAAAGGCTGTGAAAAACCATTGAAGAACGTGAGACCCTAAGGACATGGGTGACAGGGGGGTCCCAAATCACCAGCTGGGAGTCTGAACTACTCTGAGTGAGACAGTGAGAAGGACTTATTTTCTGTCCTTTGAAAGTGGAGGAAAGAAGTGGAGGGAGGCAGAAGGAGGAGGTGAGGGAAGCAGAAGCGTGGTGAAAACTGGAGTTCCCAGTGTGTGGGGAGCGGTCAGGGGAGGTGCCCCAGGGATGGACTCCTTGGGAGGGAACAGGGATGCTTGACCCGCCACTTGGACTTGGCATGTGGTGTGCCGTGGAGGCTGCCACTCGAGCACCGGTCTCCCGTTGGCAGTGAACTATGCTGTACATGTTTTGTGTGGAAGTTTTTGTGTTTGTGTGTGTGTGTTTAACAGAGCATAGAGGGAACAATGGCTATGTCCATGTAAGCCCCTTAGGATTCTACAGAATCGTGGTGAAGGTTTGCAACTTCACAAACGGTGGACTTTGGTGTTTTGTTTAGTTTTCCTGGATGCCAAGAATTTGCATGTAGCAACATGGATGGACCTAGAGATATTATACTAAGTGAAGAAAATCAGAAAGAAAAAGACAGGTACCACATGATATCACTTACATGTGGGATCTAAAATACAACACAAATGAACTTATCTATGAAACAGAAACAGATTCTCAGACATAGAGAACAGACTTGTGGTGCCAAAGAGGAGGAGTGGGGAGGGAAGGATCAGGAGTTTGGGGTTAGCAGTTGCATATTATACACATAGGATGAATAAACAAAAAGCTCCTACTGTATAGTACAGGGAACTATTCTCAATACCCTGGGATAAACCACAGTGGCAAGAATATAAAAAAGAATGTATACATATGTATAATTGGGTCACTTTGCAGTATACATGAAACTAACACAACATTGTCAATCAACTATAGTTCAATAAAAAAGATTTTTCCTCCATTTGTTTGTCAGAAGAATTTTTCTGTCTCGTGTCTTCACCTATGGCTATGCTGGGAAAAAGCATTCAATAGATATATTCTGTTCTTTAATAGATATATTTCTTTAAGAAATGAATTTGGAATGGCTTTATATTTGTTTTTCTATCCATTTATTAATTCAGTCTCTATTTATTAACAGTCTAAACTATGCTTGGATGTGTCCTGGGCACTGGGGAGCCAGGAGAAGCTGGCTGCTTCTCCAGGCTTTTAGGATACAGGAGAGATTGATCAGAGGTGCAAGAATATAGCAGTGCAGGGTTGCATTTTTTAGTAGCTACTTAAAAAATTGTTTTTATTGAAGTATAGTTGATTTACAACATTGCATTAACTTCTGCTGGACAACAAAAGGACTCAATTATACATGGATATACATTTTTTCATATTCTTTTGTATTAACGGTTTATCACAGTTTATCGAATGGACTTTCGTATGCTATATAGTAGGACCTTATTGCTTATCCATTCTCTATATAATAGTTTACATCTGCTAACCCTAAACTCCCTAAACTCTCTCCCACTCCTTTCCCCTTTGATAATCATCAGTCTATTCTCTGTGTCCCTGATTCCATTTCTGTTTCATTGATAGGTTCATTTGTGTCATGTTTTAGATTCCACGTATAAGTGATATCATATGATATTTGTTGTTCTCTTTAGTAGCTACTTTTAATTTGCTTGACAAACTGCTGTGGAAAGATCCCTCGGGTAGAAATTACCCTGTGCTGGAGAAAGCACAGGCCTCAGTTCAAATACTGGTCTGACACGAGAGTTTTTGTTGACATCAGGGAAGGTAGGCAAAAGATCAGTGTGCCCCTGACCTAAAGTCATTTTTGGTGAGGAGTGTCAGGGCCATTTGGCCTCACCCTCTCTGCTTTTCCATTACTGACATTGTATGCGTTCTTAGTCTCATGCTGGCTCTATAAAAGGAGGACAAAATTGTTCTGGAAACCAAAGATAAAATGGCTTTGGAGAGCTCTCATTTTAGCCTCCTGGTGAGTTGTAAGTAAACACATTCTTGGAAGCTGAGCCATGAAACCCTGTTGTTTTAGGCCAAGCGAGCTACACAGCTGCCAAGCTCCTGCAGCCCTGGGACCCTCACTGCCTGTGGGTCTGTTGGAGTGTCTCGTGTTGGGTGCTAAGGGCAGAGCGGGGGAATCACATGTCCATCTAGGGCGTGTCTGGGGCTCAGGGTGTCACAGTAAAGAAACAGAAAGGGACTGATACACAATGTCAGACCCTCCCCACTCTTTTCCTCCTAGAGACACGTGTGTGTTTTCCCATTTTATATAATTTTGAGAACCTTGAAAGCAGTATAGAGTTGAGTAATTATAATCAGGATATGAGATAATCCTGCAGTTCTCAAAGTTTCCTCATGTCTCAAGTTCCTGACAAACACTGACGTATTAGATGTCCCTCTAGCTTTGTCTTTGCAAAAATGTCATGTATATGGAATCGTACAAGGAACTGACTGGAGATCCAGGGGTTAGGACTCGGTACTTTCACTGGTTCAATCCCTGTTCTAGAAACTAAGATCCTGCAAGCTGCATGGGACAGCCATGGGACAGCCAAAATAAATAAAGAGACTCATACTGTATGCAACCTTTGAAGCTTGACTTCTTTCCATTAGCAGGATGCACTTGCCACTCATCCATGTTGTATTATTAGTTGGTTCCTTTTTTATTGCTGTGCATTATTTCATCCTGTGATTATAGCCAGTTGCTTCTCCATTCACCAGATGAGAGATGTTTGGGTTGTTTTCCATTTTTGGCAGTTATTGAAAAGTTGCAATAAACCTTTGTGTACAGGATTTTGTGTGAACATAGGTTTTCATTTCACTTGGGAAAATACTGAACAATGGAATTTCTGGCTTGTAGATAAGCATATGTTTAACTTCATAAAAGACAGAAATTGTCAGAATAGATAATAAAAACAATTACCATAGATAAAAAAAGACACACCATACCATAATGAAAGGGTCAATTCACCAAAGAGACATAAGAATCCTAAATGAATAAGTATCTAACAACAGAACTTCAAAATATGTGTCTTTTTATCTGTGGTTATTTTCTTTGCCCTGAAGTATGTCTTGATATTATTACAACCACTCCAGCCTTTTTTTTTTAGTAGTATTTGCATGAAATACTTTCCCTCATATCTTTAATTTACCTATATCATTATATTTCAAGTCAGTTTCTTATAGAGAATGTACAGTTTGGTCATGATGTTTTTATTATACGGTTCTGATAATTTCTGTCTTTCATTTGACATGTTTAGACTAGAGGTTGGAAAACTATGACCTGCGGGACAAATCTGGCTTTCCTATGGGTTTGTGTATTGTTTATGGCTATTTTTCACGTTACAGCGGCTGAGTAGAGTGGTTGCACCAAAAAAAATGTGGTTCAAAAAACTAAAAATATTTATTGTCTGCCCCTTTTACAAAAAAATTTTGTTAACTCTTGGTTAAAACCATATACTAATACAGGTAGCCTTGGAGAGAATACCAAATGGATCAGTGTGAGTGGCCACAGTACCTTGGTATACATTCACAGAGAGACCTGCTCAGAGAATGGAGATGCACCAGAGAAAGGGAGACACTGAGAACTCCAGCCTCTATTTCAGGGAGTCAGGAACCAGAAAAGTGAATCTGTGCTCTTGTACTGTTGTTGCCATCATCATTAGTATCTCCTGCTTGGCTAAAACTTGGTTAAAGGTACTGACAGACTCACTGGGACATGAAGATGATGGCCAGGAAGAAGGGCACTCAGAACTTAATTTTTATTCCACACTAATATTATAAAATGCACTCTAGTTTTCTTGGGTTTCCCTAGTGGCTCAGATGATAAAGAATCTGCCTGCAATGCAGGAGACCAGGTTCGGGTCCTCTCTCAATAACCCATGTTGCCAAAGCAAAAACCTGAGTGGAAACAAATTATTTCAGAATCTCAGTTACTCTAGTCAAGAAACTCAGAAGACAAAGTCCTGCCTTTATTGGTGAAAAGCGGAGTGAATGGGTACAATGAAAAGGTAAAAATTTACCTCTGATTCCCTACAAAAATAAATACAACAAATATCTTACAGTCTACTCCAAAAGCAAGAAAAACATACCCCTTGGGTCCAAAGTAAGATTTGTAAGCCTGAGGACAACAGAGGACCTTCCACTGAAGTACAAGGCAGGTGCCCAGGTGAGCTGGTATCTAACTGTTGCCTGAGGGCAGCTACTGTGTGCAGTCTTCTACAATCGGAGTGGTGGTCACAGTAAGAGTATTAACATTACATACAAATGGAGTCTGGATTTGAGAATTTTCTGAACAGATAAGAACTTTTAAACCATGTAAAAAAACTGAGGATGCCTTACAAATAGCTGTGAAGAGAAGAGAAGTGAAAAGCAAAGGAGAAAAGGACAGATATACCCATTTGAATGCAGAGTTCCAAAGAATAGCAAGGAGAGATAAGAAAGGCTTCCTCAGTGATCAATGCAAAGAAATAATGGAAAACAATAGAATGGGAAAGACTAGAGATCTCTTCAAGAAAATTAGAGATACCAAAGGAACATTTCATGCAAAGATGGGATAAATAAAGGACAGAAATGGTATGGACCTAACAGAAGCAGAAGATATTAAGAAGAGGTGGCAAAAATACACAGAAGAACTGTACAAAAAAGATCTTCATGACCCAATTAATTACGATGGTGTGATCACTCACCTAGAGTCAGACGTCCTGGAATGTGAAGTCAAGTGGGCCTTAGGAAGCATCACTACAAACAAAGCAAGTGGAGGTGAAAGCATTCCAGTTGAGCTATTTCAAATTCTAAAAAATGATGCTGTGAAAGTGCTGCACTCAATATGTCAGCAAATTTAGAAAACTCAGCAGTGGCCACAGGACTGAAAAAGGTCAGTTTTCATTCCAATCCCAAAGAAAGACAATGCCAAAGAATGCTCAAACTACTGCACAATTGTACTCATCTCACATGCTAGCAAACCAATGCTCAAAATTCTCCAAGTCAGGCTTCAGCAATACGTGAATCATGAACTTCCAGATGTTCAAGCTAATTTTAGAAAAGGCAGAGGAACCAGAGATCAAATTGCCAACATCCACTGGATCATTGAAAAAGCAAGAGAGTTCCAGAAAAACATTTATTTCTGCTTTATTGACTATGCCAAAGCCTTTGACTGTGTGGATGACAAGAAACTGGAAAATTCTGAAAGAGATGGGAATATGAGACCACCTGACCTGCCTCTTGAGAAACCTGTATGCAGGTCAGGAAGCAGCCTGGCATGCTGCAGCTCACGGGGTCTCAAAGAGTTGGACACGACTGGGTGACTGAACTGAACTGAACCGAAAAGAACTAAATCTAGCTTATTTCATGAATGTAAGTGGAATTCAATCTAGGTTATTTTTTGTAAATGACTCTGACAATCATAAAAGAAACATGGTCATTTTCCTAAAAATGATAGGAGAAACTTCTGCTGCAATAAGCAATCATTGTAAAAATTAACAAAGTCCTCATTTTTACTCTGTAAGTCATTCTGTAACTTCATGTCTCCAAGATTCACGTCAGTTTTTGAATTTGGAAGCTCTCTGTTTGTGAACTGTTTCTATATCCACAATAAACTCCTACTAAATATTAAAAAATATACATTTAATGTAATTATTGGTAAGTTTAGGTATAGTTATACTACTTTGTTATTTGTTTTCTGCTTGTTTCCTCTTTTTTTCTTCCTCTGCATGTTCTTTTCTACTTTCTTTTGGATTATTTGAACAGTTAAAAATATTCTAGTTTATCTATTATGTTTTTGACTATTGTTCTCTCTATATATACATTCATAGAAATGTATTAAAAAATGCTTGCTCCAGGGATTAAAATATATTGTACAATATATCCTTACCTTTTCAGAGTTTATTTAACATTATTGTTTTGCCACTTCAAATGGAATGTATTAATGTTACCACAATATAATGCCCTTTCCCCTCCCTCATTTGTGTTATAATTTTGTTGTGTATTATATTTATTCATGCTGAAAACTCATTAACTGTTATTAAAACTGTTTTCTTTCAACCCTGCAGTATATTTTAAAGAATTAAAAAAGAAAGAATAGTCTACTATATTTACCAGATATTTTCCTTTTCTCTTTCTTTTTCTTAATCCCTGGTTCTCCAAAGTTGTCTTCTGGTAGCATTTCCCTTCTGCTTGAATAACTTCCATCAGCAATTAAACAGTTTTAAATTTAAATGTAACTGATATGCAACATTATGTTAGTTTCAGGTGAACAGCATCATGACTCATATATGTATTATGAAACGATCAGCATGATGTGTCTCTATATATTATTACTAGTTTTTCTTCCTTGTGATGAGAATTTATAAGATCTGTACTCTCAGTAACTTTTAAAATATATAATACAGTATTATTACTAACTTTATCCATCATGCTCATGACTTATTTATTTTATAACTGGAAGCTTGTACCTTTTGACCATCTTCATCCATTTCCCCCACAACCCCCATCTCTGGCAACCACGAATCTGTTCTCTGTATCTCTGAGCTCAATTTGTGTGGGCATGTATGGGGGGCTATCCTAGTGATTCAGTGGCAAAGAATCTGCCTGCATTGCAGAAGCTGCAGGAGAATCGGGTTCAGTCTCTGGGTTGGAAAGATCCCCTGGAGAAGGGAATGGTAACCCACTCCGGTATTCTTGCCTGGGGAATCCCACGGACAGAGGAGACTGGCGGGCTGCAGTCCATAGAGTTGCAAAGAGTTGGGCATGACTGAAGTGACTTAGTGTGTGTGTGTTTTAGACTCTGCATGTAGGTGAGGTCATGTGGTATGTCTCTGTCTGAGTTATTTCACTTAATATAATGTCCTCATGGTTCATCCACATTGCCGTAAATGGCAGGATTTCTCTCTTATTATGGCTGAATCATAACAGTTCTTTTTTTAAAATATTTTTGCCATGCATGTCTATTAGATGAAAAAGTATCTACAGTAGAATCATAATAGATAAAAGAAAGAAGACTTTTCTCAAAATTCTCAAACACTGCTACTGCTGCTAAGTCGCTTCAGTCATGTCCGACTCTGTGCAACCCCATAGACAGCAGCCTACCCGGCTCCCCCGTCCCTGGGATTCTCCAGGCAAGAACACTGGAGTGGGTTGCCATTTCCTTCTCCAGTGCATGAAAGTGAACAGTGAAAGTGAAGTCACTCAGTCCTGTCCGACTCCTAGCGACCCCATGGACTGCAGCCTACCAGGCTCCTCCGTCCATGGGACTTTCCAGGCAAGAGTACTTGAGTGGGTGTCATTGCCTTCTCCATTCTCAAACACACTTAATACAATAATATTACACAGTAATAAACACACTTTATACAATCATAATCATATTTCCATGTATTTTCTTGATTTTATAGACATCTTAACATGTTTTACTAGTTTGGAGTTAGTATTCCTAGGGACTTTCTGTGTTTATTTATTTAAAAAATTAATTTATTTATTTTAATTGGAGGCTACTTACTTTACAATATTGTGGTGGGTTTTGCCATCCATCGACATGTATTAGCCATGGGTGCACATGTGCGCCCCTGTCCCGAATGTCCCTCCCACCTTCCTCCTGACCCCATTCCTCTGGGTTGTCCCAGAGCACTGGCTTTGAGTGCCCTGCTTCATGGATTGAACTTGCACTGGTCATCTATTTTACCTATGGTAATATACATGTTTCAGTTCTATTCTCTCAGATCATCCCACCCTCGCCGTCTCCCACAGAGTTCAAAACTCTGTTCTTTATAACTGCATCTCTTGCATATAGGGTCACTGTTACCATCTTTCTAAATTCCATATATATGCTACACTGTATTGGTGTTTCTCTTTCTGACTTACTTCTCTCTGTATAATAGACTCCAGTTTTATCAATCTCATTAGAACTGACACAAATGTGTTCTTTTTTAATAGCTGAGGAATATTCCATTGTGTATATGTACCACAATTTCTTTGTCCATTTGTCTGCCAATGGTCATCTAGGTTGCTTCCATGTCCTAGCTATTGTAAACAGTGCTTCAGTGAACATTGGGGTACATGTATCAGTTCTGGTTTCCTTGGTGTTTATGCCCAGCAGTGGAATGGCTGGGTCACATGGCAGTTTTATTTCCAGTATTTTAAGGAATCTCTACACTGTTCTCCATGTGGCTGTACTAGTTTGCATTCCCACCAAAAGTGTTAGAAGCTTCCCTTTTCTCCACACCTTTCCCAGCATTTATTGTTTGTAGACTTTTTGATGGCAGCCATTCTGACTGGCATGAGATGGTACTTCATTGTGATTTTGATTTGCCTTTTTTTGATACTGAGTGATGTTGAGCAGCTTTTCATGTTTATTAGCCATCAGTATATCTTCTTTGGAGAAATGTTTGTTTAGTTCTTTGGCCCACTTTTTGGTTGGGTTGCATAACAATTCTTTTATAGAAGTTCTGTTGGGAATTGATTCTCTCAACTCCCCTTAATCTGAAGATGTCTTTATTTCAGCTTCATTCTTAGAGGATATTTTTATGTATACAGAGTTCTGATTTGGCAATTCCTTTATTTTTACATGTTAGAAGTGGCTTTCCATGCTTTTGGCCCTCATCGATTCTGATGAGAAATTTTGTAGTCATTTTAATATTATTCCTCCATAATTAGCATATCATTCTTCTCTATCTGTTTTCACTTTTTTCCTCTTTTGTTTTCAAAAGTTTGATGAGAATGTATTTGGGCATGGATTCTTTTAGTTTTGCTGAGCTTCTTAAATCTGTGAATTTATGTCTTTTGCCAAATTTGTAAAGTTTTCAACCATTATTTCTTGACACATTTAACTATTATTTCTCTGAGCATTTTCCTAATAACTGTTTTGAAATCTGTGTCATATAATTACAACATCTGTGTCATCTTGGTACTGATGTTTGTTTGTCTTTCCCATGTAAATTGAGATTTTTACTGGTTCTTTATGTGCTGAGTAATTTTGGGTTCTGGCCTTAATGCTTTGAATATTATGTTACGAAACTCTGGGCCTTATTTAAAGTCCTATGGAGAACGTTGCTAGGAGACAAAAACCTGACTGGATTTAGGCTGCAAGTGCTACCAGGCTTCTCTGGTTTTCAGTTACAGGTTCATCTCCAGAGCCTTTGTGGTACATTTCACACTTGTCCCACATGTATGCTATGTACCTGGTGATTTCGGATGGGAGTGGTGGTCTATCTCTTAGTGCAGTTCTCTAAGTCTTTAATCTGCTGTTTAAGAACACATCCAGGCATGTGCAGCTTGACGGCGGGCTTATCTTGAGCTTTTCTAGAGATTTCCCTCTTTGTGTGCATCGTCTCTCTGGTACATTCTGATTCCCTGGGCCTCTTCTTTGTGATCTTCTGGTCAGAAAGCTGTGGTTTTAATTACCTGCTCTGCTGTGTACTTCCTCTGACTGCCATTGCTCCTGGGGGCAAGTAGTAAAAATACAGAGAGTAAAAAGGCAAGGGCAATTTGCTCCCCCTTTCTTGGGTTCATCACTCACCTGATCAGAGAAGAGGTTCTCTTATTGGAGAGTTTTGGATTTCTGTATAGCCCTAATCTATGCCTGTGGCTGCCTCTGCTGTCACAAGACTTCCTTGAGCCTGGGATGTATGAGATTGGAGAATGAAAACAGAGAAAACACCTGGGAGACTCACCCCAATCTCTCTGAGCATTAGGACATCTCTCTCACTCTTTAATCCAGAGGTAGAGGGTTTTGCCTGGCTCTCTCTCTGTCCAGGCCCTAGTGTCTACCTGTGGTTTTTTTTTTTTTTTTAATTTTCTTTACTTTATTGTGTTGGTTTTGCCATACATTAATTCACATGTTTCAATGCCATTCTCCCATATCATCCCACCCTTGCCCTCTTCCACAGAGTCCACGAGTCTGTTCTATACATCTGCATTTCTTTTGCTGTCTCACATGCAGGGTTCTCATTACCACCTTTCTAAATTCCATATATATGCGTTAGTATACTGTATTGTTGTTTTTCCTTCTGACTTACTTCACTCTGGATAATAGGCTCCAGTTCCATCCACCTGAGTAGAACTGCTTCAAATGAATTTTTTTTTTTTAATGCTGAGTAATATTCCATTGTGTATATGTACCACGGCTTTCTTATCCATTTGTCAGTTGATGGGCATCTAGGTTGCTTCCATGTCCTGGCTATTGTAAACAATGTGGCAATGAACATTGGGGTACACGTGGGTATTAAAAACCAACAGACCTCATTTCAGAGCAAGATGGAGTAAACCCACTCTGCCATGTCTCTCCAGTTGAATGAGACTATAAAACCTTACAGAACTCACAGAGAAGTTATGTGAGGACAGTAAAAAATAATAATAATAATAAATAATAGCAGGGGAGTTACAAGAAATCAGAATTCAAAGTACCATCACATTGGCTGTGAGTTTCCGAAACTCACAAAGTACCATCACATTGGCTGTGAGTTTCCGAAACTCACAAAGTACCATCACATTGGCTGTGAGTTTCCGAGCAGAGTGGGTTTACTCCATCTTGCTCTGAAATGAGGTCTGTTGGTTTTTAATACCCAACATTTAAGATGTATATGATTTGTATATGTATATGATTTGAAAGGATGAGGTAAGCCTTTCCATAATAACATGGAGAGGTCATGATATGTTGAAAGAAGAAACAAAGCAGGTCACAGGGCACTTTATGTGCTATGTTCTCAGTTCTCCATAGTTGTATATATTTATACATAGAAAATTTAGTGTTTTAACATGCTTGTAGTTGCCAATAAGACAATACCCAATCAAAAGTGCCTTGAACATTAAGGAAAATTTATTGTTGTGTATTGGAAAGTCTGAGCATTGTTGATTCCAAGGTGGGTTAATTTACTGGCTCAAGAATGTCAGGGCTCTTAGTTTCCTATTCAGCAGTTCTTTGGACTTTCTCTAAAGGTTACAAGATGACCACAGTACTCCAGTCTTCCTTTCCTTGGGTGGCAATGTCCAAAGTCAGGAAGAACGTCTCTTCTTGTGTTTGTCTTGTATCAAGGAGGGATTTTTTTTCCTTAACTAGCCTAGCAAATTTCCCTATGCTAATTGACAAAGATTAAATCATACTTGAGCTCAGTTCACCTCTAGCACCTATAATGAAATTTCCCGTTTGAACTGTACTAGTCCAAATTTATCTCCTGAAACTGGGAATGGAATTCTGAAATCTGTTGGGCTGCCAATGCTGAATCAAGGTCAAATTTATCTTCACAATATAGAAAAAGGGAAAGGAAAGAAGGCAAAAATAAATAGAAAGATATCTCATGTTGGGTTAGAAGACTTAGTATTGTTAAAATGTTCATATTACTCAAGTGATGTAGAGAGTAAATTCAATCCTTATTAAAATCCCAGTGGCATTTTTTACACAAATGGAAAAAACAATACTAAAATTCAAATGGGAACACAAAGGACCTTAAATACCCAAAATAATCTTAAGAAAGAAGAACAAATCTGAAAGAAGGCCTCAAACTTCCTGGCTTAAAAACATATTACAATTAAGAAACAATTTAATTTACAACTGCTTCAAAAAGAGTGAAATACTTAGGAATCAATCGCCAGCCCAGGATTGATGCTCGGGGCTGGTGCAACAAGATTTCCTGGGGGGAGGGAGGAGGGAGGGGGGTTCTGGAGGGGGAGCATATGTAAACCCATGGTGATATCATGTCATTGTTTGGCAAAACTAATAAAAAAAAAAGAAAAAAAAATATTACCAGGGAGATGAAAGACTTGTACACTGAAGACTATAAGAAGTTGGTGAAAAGTATTAAAGAAGACATGAACAAATGTAAAGATCTCCAGTGCTCATGGATTGGAAGCATTAATATTGTTAAAAATGTCCATTCTGGATAAGAAAGCTGTGGTACATATACACAATGGAATATTACTCAGCATTAAAAAAAAATTCGTTTGAAGCAATTCTACTCAGATGGACGAAACTGGAGCCCATTATCCAGAGTGAAGTAAGCCAGAAGCAAAAACAACAATACAGTATATTAACACATATATATGGAATTTAGAAAGATGGTAACGAGAACCCAACATGCGAGACAGCAAAAGGAACGCAGATGTATAGAATAGACTCGTGGACTTTGTGGATGAGGGTAAGGGTGGGATAACATGGGAGAAGGGCATTGAAGCATGTTAATTGTCATGTGTCTAATCAATCGCCAGCCCAGGATTGATGCTCAGGGCTGGTGCAGTGAGATTTCCCGGGGGGGAGGGAGGAGGGAGGGGGGTTCCGGAGGGGAAGCATATGTAAACCCATGGTGATATCATGACAATGTATGGCAAAAACAATAAAAAAAAAATAAAAAAAAATAAAAAAATAAAACCAAAAAAAAAAATGTCCATTCTACCCAAAGAAATCTACAGATTCAATACAATCATTATTAAAATTTGAATTTTTTCAAATAATAATAGAACAAACAGTCCTAAAATTTGAATGAAATTGCAAAAGGCTTCAAACAAACAAAATATGTATGAAAAAGAACAATAAAGCTGGAGGCATAATGGTACCTGATTTTGAACTGTATTATAAGACTACAGTAATCAAAACAGTATATATAGTATTGGCATAAAAACAAATTTAGAGTTCAGTGAAATAGAATAGACAGTCTATAAATAAACCCGTGCACATAAGGTCAATTGATTTACAACAAAGGAGCCAAGATTTTACCATGGGAAAAGAATAATTTTATCAATAAACTGTGCTGAGAAAATCGGACAGTTAGATGCAATAAAATGAAAATGGACCACTTTCTTACACCATATGAAAAACTTCAAAATGGATTAGTACTTGAATATAAAACCTGATATAAAACTCCTAGAAGAAAATATATGTAATAAACTCCTTGATGTTAATATTAGAAAAAAAATTTTTTTTTTGGACTTGACAACCAAAGCAAAGGCAACAAAAGCAAAAATAAATAGGAGGGATACATTCAACTAAAAAGCTTATGCTCAGCAATGGAAATAATCAACAAAATGAAAATCAAGTATAAGAAAATATTTGTAAATTATATATCTGATAAGGGGTTAATAGGCAAAATATGTAAGGATCTCACACTACTCATAGCAAGAAATCCAAAATGGACAGAGAATATGAAGAGACATTTTTCCAAAGAAGACATAAAAATGATCAACATGTATATGAAAAGTTGCTCATCATCACTAATTATCAGGAAAATACAAATTAAAACCACTATGAGACACCTCACTCCTTTTAGGACAGTCATTATTTTAAAAAAAAGAAATTAACAAGTGTTGGTGAGGAAGTGGAGAAATTGGAAATCTTGGGCACTGTTGATAAAGATGTAAAATGATGCAGCTGTTATGGAGAACAAAGTGAAATTTCCTCAAAAAAAATTAAAAGTAGAATTACAATACAATCCAACGATCCCACTTCTGGGTATTTACCCAAAACAATTGAAATCAGTGTCTGGAAGAGATATCTACACCCCCATACTCACTGAAGCATTGCTCACAGTGGACAAGGCGTAGAACCAACCTAAATATCCAATGGTGGATGGATGGATGAACACAAGGTAACATATCCATACAAGGGTAGTTAGCCATAGAAAAGTTAGCCATCTATAGCCATTAAAACGAAGGAGATCCTACAATGTGGATGAAACCTGAGGACATTATGCTCAGTAAAAAAACAGTCACAGAAGGGCAAATACTGCATGATTCCACTTGTGTGAGGTGAATGGTGATTACTTGGGGCTGTAGTTGGGGCAGGGAAGAATGGGAGCTTTTGTTTAATGGATATAAAATTATAGTCATGAAAGATGATTAAGTTCTAGTGGTTTGCTGTACAATATTGTGGTTATAGTTAATAATACTGTAGCATACATGCATAATTTAAAAAAATAGATTTCATGTTATGTTTTTTAATGCATGTGTATATATGTGTGCACAGTGAATGTACATATAGCTGTTATACTTTGTTGTACAGCAGAAGCTAATACAATATTGCAAAGCAACTATACTCCAATAAAAAAATGAAAAAAAAAAGGGGAGTGGAAAATGGTTTGGTAGACAGTTAATCATCTGGCATGTATGTTTGTACCAATGCTGATCTACTAATATCTCTTGGGTGTGTTTATTGGAGGAAACTTTCACTTTCTTGGTTTTGCTGTTTTCTACATCATTTTATATAACTACATAAAAATACATGTTTCCATTTTGAGAAAGGATAAAAAAATTCTTTGCTTTTATTCATTTCTCCATGGAGCCTACTGAGGCTGTCTCTGCCTGCTGCCTTCTCTGGATGGCTGGAAGCATTCAAGTTTAGGATTTCAGCGTAATCCATCTTGCATTGTTTGCTGTTATGCCCTCTGCTTTTATTTGTCTTCTACCCCCAACTAGGATGTAAGCTCTTTGAGGTCAGACATATTTCTTCTTCTTTTTCCAGGGCATTCAGGCTGAGAACTTGGGTGGAGCACACAAAAATTACTTATTAAGTGATTGGTAGAGTAATCTGTTTCTGAGCAAGCTGTTGGGAAAGGGGTTAATGTGTGGTCATTTGCTACCAATCCATTTATGAGAAAATATGATTGTTTGTATTTGGATCTTGGAAGATAAGGTACAATTCAAAGGACTGAAATTTTGCCAGAAAGATCTAAGTGGGAAGCAAATGATAACAAAAACAAATCCTACTTAAATCATTCAATAGTGCCTCAATTGAGCAAGCCTGCCTCTTAAAGGATTTTCATGTTAATGGACCAGGTACTTTGGTTCAGTGGATGAAGAATATCACATATCAGTAAACAGGTTTGTGGCCATCAAGCCAGCAGCTACTGTGGCCACTCCCAATTGTGCACCCCAGGATGCAGAAAAACAGGATACTGGCCCTAGATAGCTAAGGTGCATATCAAATGAATGATTTCACTGAGCTCAGACTCTTGCATCTTCTCATACACAGAAAAGTGCTAAATTCATTAACTTGAGATGTTGGGTTTTCTCTAATTAATTATCTAATTATCTTTGATATTATGACTATCTGGTCTTTGTTGTAAAAACTCCTATATATCCAGTCTCCTCCCTTATCTTTTCAGAGCATCACTCAAAACTATCTAAGAAGCTGTCTTTTGCCCTAAGTCCTTAGAAAGTCTGCCAAATAAAGTTTAACTCTCAACTTTTAGGTTTTGCATTTTTTTCAGTTGACTGTTTTCAAATATTTTACTTTAGACTCACATGTTCTTTCCTGGTGGTCTGCAGGATGTATATTCAATCCATAACTCCTTAATTACCCAGAATTTTCTTTAAATTTTCTAGGAATACACTTAAAAAATCAAATAATGTTGTATAACTTAGTATATCTATTTCAGTTCAGTTCAGTTGCTCGGTTGTGTCCGACTCTTTGCGTCCCCATGGACTGCAGCACACCAGGCTTCCCTGTCCATCACCAACTCCTGGAGCCTACTCAAACACATGTCCTTTGAGTCAGTAATGCCATACAACCATCTCATCCTCTATCATTCCCTTTTTCTCAGGGCTTCAATCTTTCCTAGCATCAGGTCTTTTCAAAAGAGTCAGCTCTTTGCATCAGGTGGCCAAGATATTGGAGTTTCAGCTTCAGCATCAGTCCTTCCAACGAATATTCAGGATTGATTTCCTTTAGGATGGACTGGTTGGATATCCTTGTAGTACAAAGTACTCTCAAGAGTCTTCTCCAACACCACAGTTCAAAAGTGTCAATTCTATGGTGCTCAGCTTTCTTTATATAAGATAGGATATCTACTTACATAATGCTTTTTATCTCTGAACGATAATGTTTTTTATCTCTTTACATTACAGAATGTCCAAATGAAAAGTACCTCTGACATGATTCTAATCCCTTTAAGATAGGGAAACAGGCTTGAAGAGAGGAAATGCTTTTCCAAGATGTGCAGTTAACTATTGACAGTTTTGAATTAGAACCCAGGAGGAATGATTTTTGACTTTATCCCTTTGCCAGGCTGCTTCAAAAAATCTCATTTCCTTGAAGGGTTACTGCTTGTTTTGGCCACTCAGTAGAGTTGTCAGGGCAAACTAATTAAGCACAATTGTGGAACAAGTTAGAATTAATGTGTATATATTTCACTGCAAATGAGTGTACTAATTCTTTCTGGAAGAGATGCTAGAGAGTTCGAGGTGGTAAACAGTTGAGTTTGAGATATCAGAGGACAAATCAAGAGGATAAAGGCACTGGGAAGATGAATGGGCAAAACTTAGGAAAAAAATACCACCCACAGTGAGACTTCCCTGGTGGTCCAGTGACTAAGCCTTCACCTTCTAAAGCAAGGGGTGTGGGTTGGATCTCCGGTCAGGGAGCTAAGATACTAAATGCTTTGGGGCCAAAAACCCAAAAACATAAGGCAGAAGGGATATTGTAACAAATTCAATAAAGACTTTAAAAAATGGCCCACATTAAAAAAAATCTTTAAGAAAATATCAGCAACAGCTACAATCATGCTACATAAAGCAGATGTTGGAGGTGGGCATGTTTCTTGGTATTATTGAGCTAAGACTGTTCTTTTTGCATCTCCTGTCTTGCAGGAGGTCTAAAGTCTTCACCAGGGTTTTTGTGAATTCATTTTTACTCTTGCTTCTAGTTACTTCTGGCTAGGATTATGGCTTTCCCAAATGGAAACCTAGCAGGACCCTGAGGGACCCTTCTGTATACAAAAGACCCTCCATATCTCTTGTTTATTATTTGTAGGAAAAACAAGGCTTATACAATTAAATGCTACTCAGCCATGAAAAAGAACAAAATGATGCCATTTGCAGCAACATAGATGGACCTAGAAATGATTATACTTAGTGAAGTAAGTCAGAGAGAGAAAGACAAGTACTATATGATATCACTTTTTGTGGAAACTAAAATATGACAAATGAATTTATCTATAAAACAGAATCACAGACATAGAGAACAGACTTGTGGTTGCCAAATGGGAGGGAGGATGGGGAGGGATGAAGTGGGAGTTTGGGATTAGCAGATACAAACTGTCATATATAGGATGGATAAACAACAAGGATATAGCACAGGGAGCTATATATCATATCCTGTGGTAAACCATATGTAAAAGAATATGAAAAAGAATATATATATATGTATAACTGGATCACTTTCTGTGAAGTAGAAATCAAGTATACTTCAATAAAATTAAAAAAAAAAAGAAAAACAAAAAGAAGAAAGGAGAAAAAAACAAAAGCTTTAGTCTCATGGACCTTCCCCAAGTTCCAAAGAGCAGACTCGAGCAGTTAATGTTTAGGACAAGAGGGTCACAGGACTTCTAGTTCCTTCTGGATGGATATGTATAACCATGTGCTGCCTCTCTTTGGGTTCTGTAGAACTAAGACCTCCAGTCGGATGGGGGCTGGTGACAACATGCTGAACACAAGCAGGCAGGCCCCAGACTGATTGGAACTAAAAGGATGAGATTCCAGAAATATCTCCCTGGTATCTCACCACCAACCAATCAGAAGGCCCATGAGCTGATCACGCGATTCTGGACCCTCTCCCCTTACACTGTCATTAAAATCTTTTGCCTGAAAACCATTGGGGAGTTCAAGTATTTTGAGCACAGTCACCCATTCTCCTTGCCTGGCCCTAAATTAAACCCTTCTCTGCTTCAAATTCTAATGGTTTAGTTTGTTTGGCATCACCGGCCTTCAAGCACAGGAACTTGAGTTCAATAACAAAATTATCATTTTCTGTTGTGCTTCTGGAAGCTGCTCCATTATTCTTGCACCAGCCTTGATCCAAATATGTGAAACAGATCTGTCTTATTTATTTATTTCCATTCAAGCAAACTCTCTAAGACTATTCAGCTATTTCAAAATGGCTCCTAACTGGTTAAGTGTAGGACAATTATTCATCAATAAAACTAATAACTGGAATATATTAACACATTAAATATGTTTAAATACAGAAGTCCATAATGATGATTAATAATAATAACAATAAATCTCATTTATAACCTTTGGATTCTAGAGAAACTATTATTTTGAAACAGGTCAAATAAAGGGAAAGTAACAATTCTTTACTCTGTCCTTATCATACTAACTGAACCTCAAAATAATCAAATAGTTGACAAGGGGAAATTTCTCTATAAGTAGGTACAGAAGGAACAATAAATTAGAATGCCTCTGTTTTGAAAACTCCAATGAAATAATGATATAGGTATTGATCATCAGTAACATTGGTATCATAAAATGAGAAACAGCTGGATACTATGTGTTTCCCCATAGAAGTTTTCAGTGCCATTTATGAAGCAGTCTTGTCAAAAGACATAAAACTATCTAAAGGGTTGATTGAGTTACAGTTTTATTTCATTTGGCAAGACTGCTTCATAAGTGGTGTTGAATACTTCCATCAGGAAGAATTTGCTTTAGATTTCAAATATCCTAGGGAGGGAAAAAAAAGACACAAGTGAAGATGAAATGAGATTGACCATGAGTTTGTAATTGCTAAATCAGAATGACGGATACATAGGGCTTTGTTATTTTACCTCACAAATGTTGGAAAACTTCCCTAATTTATATATTTCTCAATTGTCCTAGTGTAGAATAAGCAAAACAAAACAAGCATACACATAGAGCAGCTCTTTATTGAAAACTCAGCAGTAATAGTGAGGGAGGTCACACCAAGCTTCTTATAGAGGTGAATTCAATACTGAATGTTTAACTTTTTTTGCATTAAAAATGCTCCTCAGCCTTTCCAACAACTCAAAATCTACTACTGTGTTTGGTTTCCCCTCTGCCTATGATGACTCCCCATCTCCAGCAATGCCAGAAAAAAATCCTGCTTTATTATATAGAGATTTATCAGGTCCTAACCAGGAATTCAGGCTTCCTAGGTAGCATTAGTGGTTAAAGAACCCATCTGCCAATGCAGGAGACATAAAAGATGTGGGTTTGATCACTGGGTCAGGAAGATCTCCTGGAGGAGGGCATGGCAACCCACTCCAGTATTCTTGCCTGGAGAATCCCATGGATAGAAGAGCCTGGTGGGCTACAGTGCATAGAGTCACAGAGTTGGACACAATTGAAGTGACTAAGCACACACACACACAAGCTGGAACTCAAGTCTGAACCTTCCTTGGCAAATCCAATGTTTCATTGATGTGTTAACCCAAGATTTCACCGCTCCTCTCTGGTCTTCCACAGGGTAAAGATGAACCTGCTACAACCAACGAAGCCTCCAGGCAATTCTCTAAACAGAGAAACATATTTCTCTCTCCCACAGTGGGCATAGGGATGGGCCATCCAGTTCCACTGCATCATCTAACTCAGGGACCCAAGTTCCCTCATACTGGTGCCCCAGGCCTGGCCCAGGGAACTGTCTGGGACGACAAGAGGGAGTGTGGAAGAGACCACAACCAGTGTCCACAGGAGCAGACCTGGAAGCCACAGCCACCACTCTGGATCACAGTCGTCCACAGGAGTCATCCACCCCACCAGCCACACACAACCTGGGCACGTAGCCTCTCTGAGACCTTGTGCCTGGCTACAGGTCTGCATCCGTGCAGAGGGGAGAATGAATTTGGGGGAAGACAACTCTCTGTTCTCAGTCTCTGTAAGGAGAGCAGAAGTTTAGTCCCCATTAAGACTAACCAATACATTTGTTGCCAAAATTCAGCCTCTGTACACTGTGTGTGTGTGTGCTTAGTTGCTAAGTCGTGCCTGACTCTTGTGACCCCGTGGACTGTAGCCCACAAGGCTCTTCTATCCACGGGAGTCTCCAGGCAAGAATACTGGAGTGGATTGTCATTTTCTCCTCCAGGGGATCTTACCAACCCAGGAATCGGACCTGAATCTCCTGTGTTTCCTACATTGCAGATGGATTCTTAACCTGCCAAGCCATCAGAGAAGTCTTCTGTACACTGGTGCCAGAGTCTGTACGCAGAGTTTTGGGTGACGTAGCTTTGTTGCTTTGCCAAGCAAAGGGGACCACAGAGCCCTAATGCATACCCTCAAGACCGTGTGTCCTGACCTGGAGGGGTTAATGAGGAGTCCTGTTCAAGGAGCAGCGCATGATCAGCTCATGGACATCTTTCTGATGTTGATGGTGAGGTAATAGGGAGTCAACATCATCAACCTTCTGGTTCCAACCTGGCTGGGGTCTACATGCTTGTGGGCCATGTACAGTTAACTTCTTCCTCCTGGTGGGAGTTTCATTTTCTGCAAAATAGCTCAAAGGGCATGGCTCAGAATATTGTCTATAGTCCTTGAGGAAGAACTAATATTGTCTATAGCCCTTTAGGAAGAACTAATGGTCCTTGACTTTGTTTAATGGTTAAAGTATTATTATTTCCTTTCTGCATTTCCTCACTCCTCGGATTAAATTTATTCTTTGACTAAAGTTTTTCTATAGACCAAAGGCAGGTAGGGGACTTGGGTGGAGATCTATGCTGGGAGGGCCTTGTAGGGTCCTGCTCTTACATGAGGAATGCATGCTGCTGGGACAAACGCAGCTCTGACTTTGTCTCCTGCTCCCCTTTAAAGGCTGTTCAGTGGTGGTTATTTGGCCCCACCCCTTCAGATCCATGGCATTTCTGTTCCCTCATGGGTATGAATGTTTCCCATCATTTCTATGAGAATGTCTGGTTCTAGACAATGACTCAACTTGGTAGAGCATACTCTCCTCTCTTCCAGCTTGGCCCAGAGTCAGGGGACACAAGGGACTTTCTCTCAATTTCTCCATCTCTCCAGATTCCAATCCATTGCAGACCCTCCAAAGCAGGAAAGTGGAGGTGTGGGTTGAGGGAGGGAGGGTGCTGTCTCATGGCAGCTGGCTCTGCTGGGAGCTTCTTGACCCAGGGCTGTGGCAGATGCAGAGACCTGACTCCGAGGGCTGGCATATGCAAGGCTCTTCAGAGCTGCTCCAGTGGGTCCTTTATCTGTGGTTGCTTTGATTAGATCTTGCCTCTCTACTCTGGGTGGTGACTTGAGACATTGCAGTCCTAACGAATCCTAAAGAATGTCATCTTTTTTTTTTTATTGTTTTTGCCATACAATGTCATGATATCACCATGGGTTTACATATGCTCCTCCTCCAGAACCCCCCTCCCTCCTCCCTCCCCCAGGGAAATCTCGATGCACCAGCCCTGAGCATCAATCCTGGGCTGGCGATTGATTTCACATATGATAATTAACATGTTTCAATGCCCTTCTCCCATATCATCCCACCCTTACCCTCATCCACAGAGTCCACGAGTCTATTCTATACATCTGCGTTCCTTTTGCTGTCTTGCATGTTGGGTTCTCGTTATCCAGTTTCTTGTTGCAGCCAGCTCTCCTCTCTCCAGCCCTCTGGGTAGTCCTTTTAGCCCCAAGACATCCCACTGGCTTCTCTTCCATGAGGTGCACGTGGGTCCTTGAGAAGAACCTACATATCCCTTGCTCTCTGGGAGAGCATACTGGTCTTATCTCAGCACTGCTCTTTGCCCATCCAGACCTCTAGATTTCCCAGGTGGGAGTCAGAGCTGAGCACCCCCTCTGGTTCTTGGGGGGCATATCCTGAGTTCTCTGTGAAGTTCCGTCTGCCCCGCTCTATCAAGTCCTTCCTCCCCACCTCCACACCTCACTTTTGGGGTGGAAAGTGGGATTTACAGTACAGCTGGCTCCAAAAATGCCTTTCAGTATTCATGGGGTGTGTGAGGGAGTTCTCAGGTTGTGGATCGAGGTTCTCATCTGACCTTTATAAATTCTGCATTTGGCGATCTGTCTCCCAAGAAGCTTGGTATTGAACATCTATTGTCTTGGTGCTCAGTGGAAACTGAAGCAGAAGCATTCCATCCTATCATCCTAGGATATAAATGAATCATGCTGCTTGCAAAAGGAGAAAGCAGCCACTGTCAGTTTGGTTTTTAAATAATGCTCTTTATCTCTCCACTACAGATGGATGCCTGACTTGCATACAATCCTTTCTACAGAAAAGCGAACCTGGGAGGGAGACCGGCATGAGTGTCCTGCTGTTGGTCCCTTCCCCCCAACCCTGTGCGTGCTCCAGAAAGCATGAATGACTCGGTGCGACAATCTCTTTGAATAATAGAATTTTGATCTCCGGCTTTCCTCATGTGGGATCGTCCATCAGGGGAGATCACGTTTTCATATCAGTATGGGCTGTGCGAGTTTCCTTTAAACTCAGCAAAACAAAACCTTCGGATACTGTGCACCTTTCCTGTGGCATCAGTTTCAATGATTAGGTCTGTAGAGAGGCAGCAGCAGGGGGCTGCCCAAGGCTGTGCTTATTAGACCCAATTAGTGTAGACCTTGGATTAATATGGTTCCACCTTCACGCGTCCAAGCCCCTTTCAAGGCTGTGAGTCCAGTAGAAGGATTTATGGTGTGGGCAGTGGGCTGAGTCACGAGCCAGGTACCTGCAGAGAGAAGCCTGTGGTGTCAACTCGTCCTTGAGCCTCAGGGCTGAAGAGACACTCCACACGCCCTGGTTGGCTGCCTGCTGAGTGCCTGGCACTGAGGACCACATGCACAGGATGGGGAAGACGGCCCCTGATTGCAAGGAGCTCAGAGCCAGCATAGAGAGGATGTGAGTAGAAACAGACCCGCAGGCAGTCATTCTGAAGGCTGGTCCATCCAGGGCCCAGGCAGAAACACCTTTGTTTGGGGGCTGCTCCTCCAGCTCAGACTCACCCAGCACCGCCCATTTCTAGATATACTCCTCTCCTTTACCTTCCCACCTGGCCTTCAGAATTCATGCTGACACCCTTTCTCCTGCCCTCCCACTGCCTGTCCATCTCAGGGTCCTGAAGTCCCCTCATTTGAGGTCAATCTTTGCCTCTCATTATTCTTTTTTTTTTTTTTTCTTTTTTTTTTTAATTATTGTTTTTGCCATACATTGTCATGATATCACCATGGGTTTACATATGCCTCTCATTATTCTTGAAGTTTCCTTGATTGATGATACAAACTGGCCTGGATTCACCAGCTTTGACCTCCTACTCTATCCAATATATGATTTCCAGGGTTCACCCTTCCATGACCATGGCAAGTTATTTCTCCATAACAGATATTCTCTTAGGCAATTCTCTGTAGTCTTGGTCCTCCTATGTTCTCTGGTGAAGAGGATGCAAACTAGGGATGCTAACCTCCAACATCCCAAGAGGGGAATGGCCAGTTACGTGATGCCAAAAATAGTTTTATTTAAAGGAAGCCTCCTGCTTGATATCTGATTATTTAGTTTATCTTCTCACCTGGGTTTGGGATGCTTCTAATTAGAGAGTTTTGATCTTCCCCAGGGGACTGCATATACCCCAGGCTCCCCAGGACTACATACACGCATATCCTGAGGGCTGGCGCATGCCTCATTACTTCACCCCAAATTGGAGGGCTCATTGATAGCTGTGCTTTCCCCACCATCAGCCCTTGGTCCAGCTCTTCCCTCTATCAGTAATAATGGGGTGTTCAGTGGGTGAGTTTCTGTTGTCTTCTGAGGCTCAGCTCTGGGTTCTTCGAGGGTAGATCTGATTCTATTTTCCCTTATGGGGTCTTTTATACATTAAATTTTCATTCAGCCACAACTGTAATTTTATATTTTAATTTTTTGTAGTGCTCTTCCTTCCCCTGGAAATGTCACGGTCTGCCCAGTGCAGGGCATCAGTGTGATGAGAGTGAGAATGAAGGGAGGAGGAATAGGGATATGAGGGTGGTTGGGGTGCAGCTGGGTCAGGATCAGGGCTTTTTCTGAATGAGGGTCTGTATGCTGAATTTTTTCAAGATCATGGTGGGACAGAAGCCCAGATGCAAGCCTCTCTGGCCTGGAGAGGATCCAGGTTAGGGAGTGTGTGACTGTGAGCTTCGGCTGCTGACAGTGCACATGTGGGGATAGGGGAGGAAAGGGCCATGTGTGCGACAGCCCAGGAGCAGGGTCCTGAGAGTCACAGAGGGAATGTGCTGGAAACATCACCCCAGTGGTGTCACTGGAGTGGGCTCCTGTGCACAGAACCAAGCAGAGATCTGTGGTTGTGCCCCTAGAACAAAGCTGTCCTCTCCTGCAACGCCATCATTGTGGAAACATGACCAAGTTTGAATTAGAGCTCCTTCCTCCACTTAAAGAGGCACTCTTCCTGAGTCACTCTATTTAGGCAAATTATCTATGGGGAAACATCAGGTATACTGAGGGACCCAGAAAGGTGTCATCAAGGCAATGGGCCAGACCTGTGATCCAGGCCCACTGACTGCAAAGCCAGCTTTCCGATGTTGCCTATTGTTTATATGATCTGATTGTTTATTTTTTTTTAATTGAGACATAATTGACATCTGACATTCTATTAGTTTCAGATGTACAACAGAATGATTCAATATTTTATATGTATTATGAGATGATCATCACAAGAAGTCTGGTTATCATACCTCATATGGGTACAAAAAATTGTCTTTCTTGTGATAACTTTAACATTTATCCTCTTAGAAACTCTTGAATATATTATACAGTGTTAGTGACTATAGTTATCATGCTGTACATTACATCCCTTGCTGTTGTTCAGTCACCAAGTCATGTCTGACTCTTTGCAACCCCATGGACTATAGCACTCCAGGTCTCCCTGTTTCTCATCATCTCTAGGAATTTGCCCAAATTCATGTCCCTTGAATCGGTGATGCCATCCAATCATATTAGACCGCTAGGGCTTATTTATTTTATAACTGGAAATTTGTACCCTTTGATCCCCTCCAGCCATTTTACCCAACCCATCCCAAACCTGCCTCTGGAAAAACTAATTTGTTATCTATGAGGTTTTTTTTTTGTTCCATATGTGGGTGGAAGTCATGTAAGTGAGAGCATATGGTATTTGTCTTTCTCTGTATAACTTATTTCTCTTAGCATAGTGTCTTCAAGGTCTATCCATAGTGATGCAAATGGCAAGATTCTATTCTTGCTTATGGCTGAATAATATGTGTGTATGTTTTCTTATCTATTCCTCTGTCAGTGGACACTTAGGTTGCATCCGTGTCTTGGCTATTGTAAATAGTGCTGCCAGGGGGTACAGGTATTTTTTCCAGTTAGTGTTTTCATTTCCTTCAGACTGATACCCAGAAGTGGAATGCTGTATCATATGGTTGTTCTGATTTTAATTTTGAAGAATCACCATAGTGGCTGCATCAACTTACATTCTCAACAGTGCCAAGTGTTCCTTTTGTCCATATTCCTCCAAGTCCTTGCTATGTCTTGTCTTTTTGATAAAAGCCATTCTGACAGGTGTGAGGTGATATATCATTGTGGTTTTGATTTGCATTTCCCTGATGATTAGGTATGTTGAGCATCTTTTCATGAACTTTTTGGCCATCTGGAGTCTTCTTTGTCTATTCAGATCCTCTGTCCATTTTTTAATCGGAAAATTTTTTTTTTGCCCTTGAGTTGTATGAATTATTTATATATTTGCATATTAATATCTTATCAAATATGATTTGCATATATTTTTTCCTATTCAGTAGGTTGCCTTTTCATTTGGTTGATGGTTTCCTTTTCTGTTCAGAAGCTTTTTAGTTGGATGCTGTCTCTCTTGTTTATTTTTGCTTTTGTTGCCTTTGTTTTGTGTGTCAAATCCAAAAAATCATCAGCAAGATCTGTCAACAAACTACAACTTGTGTTTTTTTCTAGGAGTTTTATGGTTTCAGGTCTTACATTCAAGTCTTTCATCCACTTTGAGTTTATTTTTGTATATATGTTCAAGTTCATTCTTTTGCATGTGATTTCCAGTTTTCCCCGCACCATCTATTAAGTAGGCTGCCCTTTAGCCATTATATAGCCTTAATTTTGTTGTAAATTAATTGTCCATATATGTGGGAGTTTATTTCTGGGCCCTCTATTCTGTTCCATTTATCTATGTCTGTTTTTAATGCTAGCACATACAGTTTTGATTAGTGTAGCATTGTAATGTAGATTAAAATTAGGGAGCATGGTGCTTCCAGTTTTGTTCTTCTTTCTCAAGATTGCTTTGGCCATTTGGGGTCTTTATGGTTTTGAACAAATTTTAGCATTGTTTATTCCATTTCTGTGAAAAACTCTAGTTGTTTCTTACACCTAATTTTTTATGTATCCTTTTCTAACAGTTTGTGTTAGTTCAGCTTCAGAAGTGGGGTTTAAGAGTGAGGAGTTCATTCAGAAGGGCAAGAAAATGATGCAAAAGGGAAACCTCAGAGTGATTCCTTCCCCAGGGTGAAGGATTTAGGATATTTGTGTTCCATGTCCTGTCTACCACTGGTTGAGGTTTCCTCCCAGAGGTGTTGATTCCCAGATGCTTCTGATCTGCTGTATAGATGAACAGAGCAGCCTTCCATGTTTGCAGAAGAGCCTTCAGGTATAGAGGTGTAGATGCTGGCAGTTGGTAGCTATTTGGAGCATCTAAAATGATGTAGTTTGCAGGAAGGATACAAAGCCTTGACAGTACCTGCTATACTCCAAATAGCTGTGAACCCTGGATATCAGTTCTGATTCTATCACGAATAAATTGCTTGACTTTTGATAAGTCATGTGTCCCTTGTGCTTCAGTTTCCTCATAAGCAAAATGAGGGATTAATAATTTCATCTCTTCAAGAGTCCTTGGGAGCAGGGACTGTTTTTTGGACACCTTGTCCTTCAGGCATGGGTCCAATTCAGTTGGATGCCTCTTATTGCTGCTTATTCTATCGGTCACTTTATCTAAGACCTTCAGGAGACTCAAAACATGGAGGATGTTTGTGTTTCCAGGAGCCACACTATTACCATCCATGGGACTAGTTCTCCTTCACCAGCCCATCCTTTGATGCTCAACACAAACTCTGGAAGCAGGTAGAGAAGATGGTCCTTGAGCCATCTGATGGAGCAGAAAACAGGACTATAGGGCTCTGGATGGACTAGGTGGTACTCAGAAATGCTTGCATAGCTAAGGACTGAACCATTTCCCAAGTTTTGGCTGAACAGCAGGTGATCCACACAGATTTCTATGTACATATAATTTTGAGTGAACACATATTCTAAAATGTCACCCACAGCCATTAGGAATGCAGAGGCTTTCCTTGGTATGGGCCATTAACTACCATTTATGAACTGGTTTAAATCCTGTGAACGGTGCACCCAGGGATGACCTTGGCTCAGGTGTCAGTAAATTATGCTGCATAGTGCTTTGGCTCATGCTACCATCCCTGATCTGAAGGTGGCTAATTATTACCCAGGCAGTAGGCATGTCCTTTCCATATTCATAGGATTTCCACTTCTGGGTTGTCTGTTCATTTCCAAATACTTTCTGAATTAGTCTCTGAATCTTTTCTGACTTCTCTAAAATGTAAGGTTTAATTTCCATCAAGAGTCACTCATGTCTATAAATAATCGCCAGAGTGACTCTGGATGTTCAGCCTATGGAAAGTTATTTCTGAGGTGCTGAGGATTTCTGAACAGGTTGCCTGGTGAAACTGTTTCAAAGTTTGAGGCTTTATTCTATCTTTACTGTAGTTTCCATTTTGTATAATACTAAGATTACACCAAAAGACACATGGTTTAAAAAGTAAGATAAATTCATGGCTAGGCTGGTAAATAGATGTTGATTCTCGAGTTTGGTAAAGATATTAAAGGTTGGTACAAATTTGGTTCTGAAGTTCCTAGCAGCCAAAGCAAAGAAACTATCCACAAAACCCATAGCATCATTAGAAAAATAAAATCCAACAACTTAGCAAAACCTAAGCTTCCTCTTATTGAAGCTTAATGAAGTTTCACAAAAGGGTGGATTATCCCACAACTGGCAACGTAACTGCAATAAAACCAAGAGGCTTGTGCTAGGGAGCTGAGCTTAGTCATGTGGCCACTGCATGTGTATGTGATAGGGTGGGGGCAGGCTTGAGGAGTCTCTAGAGAGCCAAGACTCTGTGTGGAGGTGAGTGGGTTCCCTCTCTGTAACTGGTTTTCCTGAGTAATTCAAACCTTGAAAGAGGACCTTGGATACTACCTTCCTGTCCAGCCAGCTTGGACATCTGAGCAGATTTAGAAAAGGGCTCCTTGTCTACAGGGACCCCTTAGAGAGCATACTTGCCAGGACTAGGTATGAGCCCTATCTGAACAAATCTGACTCCATTATTATATCCATTTCTTTTACCTTTATATTCTATTGCTTTTGCTTAACATTCAGTTAAGAATGTTGCCAGGCTTCCCTGGTGGCTCAGTGGTAAAGAATCCACCTGCCAGTGCAGAAGATGTGGGTTTGATCCCTGATCCAAGAAGACCCCACATGCCATGGTGCAACTAAGCCTGTGTGCCACAGTTATTGAGCCTGCGCCCTAGAACCTGGGAGCTTCAACTACTGAACCCATGTGCTGTAATTGCTGAAACCTCCATGTCCTAGGTAGAGCTCATGCTCTGCAGCAAGAGAAGCTGCAACAATGAGAAGCCTGCATACTGCAACTAGAGAGTAGCCTCCCGCTCACCACAAGTAGAGAAAGCCCACACACAGCAGTGAAGACCTAGCATGGCCAAAAGCAAATAGATTAATATATATATATATATATATACATATATATATAAGAGTGTTGCCTATAGCCTGAAATATGCAGGGTAGCTCAGTCTCAGGACTCTGAACTTCAGAGGGATAACACTTCCATTCATGACTATGTGCTCAGTCATGTCTGATTCTTTGCGACCCTACAGGCTGTAGTCCTCCAGGCTCCTCTGTCTATGGGATTTTTCCCAGCAAGAATATTGCAGTGGGTTGCCATATTCTTTTCCATTTCCACTCATATGGCAATACAAAACTTCAGAAGAGAGAAACATTTGTCTTGCTGGTCATTTACAGGGGCACCGTGACCTGACCCAAGTGGACAGCTGTGAGACCAAAGGATTCCAGCACCAAGAGGTGTGCAGCAACAAATTATGCTCTTCCCTCACTTTGCATTTAGAAAGGCTTTTGCTGAAACCCTTTGAGGAGTTTGGAATTTTGGGGTTCATGTGCCACCCATCTCCTTAAATGTCCTTGCGATAAAACTTTCTCTGCTCCAAACTCCAACATTTGGTTTGTTTGGCCTCATGTACACTGTGGTCACAAGAACCTGTGTTTGGTAACATATCTTGGCTAGCAGAGCACACCCCCCCCCCCCCCCACCGCCCTCCTTCCTCCCCTTTGGTCTTTTGTTCTAGCCTTGAATGGCATGGAATAGCTGAAGCCCTTCCCCTGTACTTGGCTTTCCTAGAACAGGGGCACTCAGGGCAGTCTTCACTGTCTGCAGCCTTGGGCCTGCTAGGTAAGGAGCCAAGCAGTTGCCAGCCACCTCAGGGAGACTGTGTTCTCCTAACACACGGGGTGCTGTCTTCTCAGGACCAAATGTATCAACATGTTGAGAAGACTTGTTCGGAGGTGCATCCCGATTGTGAAATAGCCATGTGGATGGAGTTCTCTTTTCAGCCAGAGAGAAGGATCCTGTATTTTGACAATCACTCAGGATGTCCAAAACACCTTTGGCTCTCGGAGTCTGTGTATGTGAAATTCTGTCCCCAAAGATGAGAGTGCCGTGTGTGCTCTCTGAAGGCCATGCCTCTACCACTGGTATCTGCCTTGCTCTGATGATTGACCTCAGATTATTTTTATTTCCAGGAGCCGTGTCTTGAGGTCACAGCTCAGTTCCCCACACTGCAGATAAGCCTCTTCTCCTGGGGCTCGGGTATTTTCACATGTGCATGAATGGTGGAACACCCACGGCTCCGACTCCTGTGATTCCTGTGGTCTCAGTATTTTTAAACAACAGCTGATATGGAAACTTCTGGTTCAAAGAGATATGTTCCAGTCAGAGATAATTTCTCTGCAGGAGTGATCAGGACTTAAGATATGAAAAGTGTTTATTGGGCAGCTGCTGAGTACTTTCTGCCGCATGACATTACCCAGGGTGTGGAGAGTTTTTTGAGCATTTCAGAGTGTTTTTCCTCACTTAATTCTCACCATGCCTCTGTGAAGAAGCATATCAGTTAGCATGTGTCTGGTTGCAAGCGACATAAAATACTCCAACTGGCTTGATCTACAAAGGAGATTTAGTGGCTGGTTCACATAACTAATATGCTCAGAGGTGGTCAGTATTCAGCAAAGCCTGATCTGGGCTCAGAAGGGATCCCTGAAAGCTAGGGCCTCCTGCTGTTCCTTCTCTGCCTTCCTGGCCTAGGCTTACCCTCAAGTTTATACTGAAGGCTGCTGGCAGCTCAGGATACCATGCAGCGTCAAAACAGTTGATGGAGTTCTAACCCTTGCAACCTCTTATTGTGCCACCCAGTTGTTGATTGAAAAAACGTGCACAACTTAAAAGTCGAGAATTATGTTTTATTCCATGGACTTCTTGAGAAGCTAAGTCTAGAAAACAGCTTCTCACATAAGTCTGAGGGACTGCTCTGAAGAGGCAAAGGAGGAGACAGGATACTAGGGGCTTTAGCAAAAATAAAAAAAAGAAGATAGTTGGAACATCAAAAGATGACTGTTAATTAGAGAAAGTCAGACATCTCAAGGAAAAAAAAAATAGTACTTTTCAATGTATGGGAAGATGCAAGAGTCTGGGTTCTTTGAAATCATCCCTTTGGTATGCACCTTAGCATCTAGGGCCAGTATCCTACTTTTGGCTATCTGGAATCCCCCAGGGTGCATGGTCAGAGGTGGGTGCGGGAGCAGCTGCTGTGGCTACTGGCTTGATGGTTACAGCATCCTCTGTTTACTGATGTGGTGCGTGACATTCTTCATTCACATTCATTCAGTGGGAGAGAAAAGGTTTACTATACCAGATTTACAGAACAGGAGAGATTTTTGACTTTCCCACAAGCCCCAGCTCTTTGTCTCTGACTAATTTATGCGTTCATCCTTGAACCAATTCTTGATGGCCAGTGGCCATTTCATGCCAGACTCAAGAACATTTTCTGGAACCTGGGATGGGTTTCGGCCTCATCAGGTTGATCTCTGAGAGATAGCAATGAGTGGTCCTTAAAAAAGATCTTAGTTCCCTGCCCATGAATTGAATTTGGGCAGCTGGTGGTGCAGATGGTAAAGAATCTGCCTGTAATGCTGGAGACCTGGGTTTGACCCCTGGGTCAGGAGGATGCCCTGGAGAAGGGAATGGCTACCCACTTCAGTATTTTTGCCTGGAGAATTCCATAGACAGAAGAGCCTGGAGGGCTAAAATCCGTGGGGGTAGCAAAGAGTTAGACACAACTAAGCAGCTAACACTTTCACTTTTTCATTTTGAAACTTGGATGAAAACCAAGAATCCTAACTGCTAGACAGCCAAGGGCTACCTTGACTCTTCCTTTCTCCCTCCTGTTTGAAAGCAAGAATGTTTCAAGAAGGCAATGACTGTAAAAATGGGTACAAAGTTTATTATTAGAAACACAACACAGCATATGGGAGAACACACACAGAAGCAATTAATTCATTTCAGTCAGAAGTAAGGCAAAAATACATACATGGAGAAGAGTGAAGGAGTCTGGAGCAAGAAGAAGTGCAGTAAAAAGGTAATTTAAATCACTTATATAAGACAGATCTTTCAGGTCTTTTTTTTTTTTTTTTACCTTTGGCCAATTATCTTGCTTCATTTTTCACATCTGATTTGTTCTAGAACTTTCTCTAACATATACATGCAACTTTTTGCTAAGATGGATCCCACTGCAGAGGTCTGTGGATGCATGTCCTCACTTATGGGGTGGGACCCACTCTGTTTTTGACCTCCAAGAAGCCTTTCTGATCGTGTAGTTGGAGACGTTTTCCTTGACCTCTGAAGTGGTCATCTTAACTCTTGAGCATATTACCTCTGTCACTAGCTTTGTCCTTGGAGTGTCTAGGTGAGAGCAAAGCTTCAATTTTATTCCACTTGACAAACACCAGCTGTCCAGCCCAGGGGCCCATCTACCTCTATGAAACAAAGCCTTCTTTGGGTAAGGGTGAAACTTACACCAGTTAATAGATGAGAATTTGGGGCTTTCCTAGGGTCAGATAACAATGTGATGATACCCATGAGGGCTATTTTCTCCTCCCTACTATTACCTGTGAGTTTATTGAGGGCCTGGGGCCATAGATTTTTTTTTTCTCCTAGGAAAATGCAATGCCCTTAAAGCATGCTTACTATTTGTTGAGGGTAGTTAGGGATGTGTGACTGGGCAGTGGGAGTGGCTTGATGCAAGTGGAGGATTAAAATGGAGCCTAAGGAAGTAAATCTGAACTAACTTTAAACTCTATAAAGCAACTGAAAGTCTGGGCTTGATCAACAGAGAGTGAGATATTCTATAGCAGAACATGGGGATGATTTCATGACCAGAAGGGGACAGAATATGAGCTGAGCTGGTGAGAAGGCCAGGGAGGAGGTGGTGGGATGGGAGAGCCTGCACTGCCTCCCCCATCATCTCCACCTGTAACTGAAGAGGATGCTGTTCAGCCTTCCCAGGACAGACCTGTCCCCAACAGAGTCTGCTGTAGCTCTTCTCTAAAGTACCCAGATAGTAGTATCTTAGGAATATTTCCCAAGTTTTTCAGATACTAAAAACCACCACTAAATGGAAGAAATTAACTATTTGATGATCCTGAGCCCATAGCCTTCAGAACTTCTAGTGTCTAAGGATTGATCATCATCAACCAATCAGAGGATTGTGTATGAGTTCATCCCATACCCTGTGACACCCCTCCCTCATCCGGCCTTTAAACATGCCTTGCTGTAACACTTTGAGGTTTTAGGGGGGTTTTTTTGGTGGAGGGGGAGAGGGACATGAGCCACTTGTTCTTCTTGTGTGGCCCTGCAAACACCTTTCTCTGCTCTAAATTCCTACATTTCAATATTGTTTGGCCTCACTATCCATTGGGCACACAAACTTGTACTTGGTAACGCATTCATTCCAAGAAAGAAATGACTGTCTTGGAATTTCGGGCTCAACGGATAGAAAATATTAACAGCAGAGCCACGCAATTCATTTTTCTGTCTTGTAGGGTTGGATGTACTTAGATCTAAATAGTGAAGCTTGGGTAGAACTTTGGGTCCTGAGTTTTGAGCCAAGAATGTCTGTTGGCATTCTTGTTGGCATTGTTTGCCTGGAGTCAGGTGGGGAGATTTAGCCAAGTGAACTCCGAGGGCTTCCCATAGGCCTGAACAGATGGCTAGGGAACCAAACATGAGGTGTGGCATTTAGCAAGAAATATGACCTTTCTCAGTGTGCTTTGTGCCCTGGTCCTGTTGTGGGGCTCTGCAAGCTTCTTGGACCTGTCTGTGCCTCCCACAGTGTGAGGGGTGAGTGAGCTCCCTGGGCTCCCAGCCTCGTGGTTCTGGGTCTTCTAGACCTTCAATGGGATGTCCTCTGAAGGACACCTTGGCAACACTAGCAGGCCATGTCTCTAGGCTTATTCTGTCTTTCCTGATGCCCCACATAGTCACTGGGCATCCCCCATCAAGCTTAACTCAGCTGAGAGTCACAGAAAGAATATACCAGGCATGATTTACCAACCAATATCCTGCTACCGGGGAACACAGGACACTTGGTAACTATTCAGCCTGAGACTGGGATATGTTAGGATGCAGCCCTCTTTTTCTGCTCTTAAAGGATTCAAACTGATTTTGCAGGTGACACACATTCAGGAGGCAGAGTGATAAAGAATTTGCCTGCCAGTGCAAAAGACACAAGAGACGTAGGTTTGATCCCTAGAAAATGGCAACCCACTCCAGTATTCTTGCCTGGAAAATTTCATGGACAGGGCAGCTTGGTGGGCTACAGCCCATGGAGTTGCAAAAAGGACCAGACATGACTTAGCGACTGAGCATGGATGCACACATTTTGTAGATTAGTATAATAAAGATAACTTTAAACCTAGAATTCTGTCAGAGCTAAAAGATTATTAGTTATCTCTGAGATCACACTGGTCATCTCTCAGCAGAGGACCCAGAGGAAAGTTGCAGCCTGGCAGGCAGGTGGTCAAGGGCTCTCTTTTAGTTTCATAAGACTCTTTTTAAAAAAGGGTCAGGCTCCCTGTATTTTTATTTGTTTATGGTGGTGCTGAGTCTTCGCTGCAGGCTTTCACCACTCAGGCTTTCTCTAGTCGAGGTGAACCAGGGCTAGTCTTTAGTTGCGGTGCTCGGGCCTCTCGGTGTGGTGGCTTCTCCTGCAGCGTGCACAGGCTTCATAGTCGTTGGGCATGGGCTCAATAGCTACAGCGGGTGGGCTTAGCTGCTCGGCAGCATGTGGGATCCTCCTGGACCAGAGATCGAAGTCGTGTTCCCTGAATTGGCAGATGGATTCTTATCCACTTTACTACCAAGGAAGTCCCATAAGACTCTTAATTATATAGTGGTGTGCGCTTAATTGCTCAGTCATACCTGACTCTTTTCAACCCCACGGACTGTAGCCCTCGTGGACTGCAGTTCGTCTGTCTATGGAATTCTCCAGGCCAGATTACTGGAGTGGGTTGCCATTTCCTCCTCCAGGGGATCTTCTCGATCCAGGGGTTGAATGCAAGTCTCCTGCATCTCCTGCATTGGCAGGCGAATTCTTCTACCACTGAGCTGCTTGGGAAGCTGAATTACATGGTTACTCTTTCTCCAAAGGCCAAGAGGCAATTAAAACAGGAACACGTAAAAGAAAATAATGTAATTATAACAATAAAGATTTAGGTGCCAGGAAAGGAAGAACAAGAAACAGGTATTCCACCTGGAAAGGGAGGAAGAGCTCCTAATGGCAGAGCCCTCCTCGTGGCTTTCAATCTGCCTCTGGTCTCCCTGGCAGCCAAAGTGAAGAAAGAGGTAGATCCTGTTATACTTGCCTCTTCAGAAAGGAAAGGACAAACATGTGGTCTCAGTTAATCTTCATAACAGTTCAACAAGCTTGTATCCAGTTTATGGATAAAGAAATTAAGTCCTATCGAATTTAAGGGACCTCAGAATTACAGTTGTTGAGTGGCAGGGAAGGGATTTGAATTCACATCTGTATTCTATGCTGTTGATCACAGGCTCCATATTTCTGAGGTGAAGGGGGCAAGCAGGTAGTGAGGTTGGTGTTATTTGATACTCTTAAGGGACTCATTCTGGAGTCCCTAGATGGATGGTCCTTGAACCTGGATCTTTAGAGGAGCCACTAAAACAAACCTCAGTGATCTATAGCCACAGGTAAGCCAGTGATGCTCATATGATCACAGGGAAAGGCTGGTAGAAACCCTTCTTTCCCTTGCCCCCTACCCTTCCTGGGTTCCCAAGTTCTCATTCTGCATTTTCATAGGACCCTTCTGAGGCAAATGTCCTGATGTTCATAATCCCACTGCCCTAGAGAGGATTTGGCTTGTTTTTCTTTGAGGAGGGATGGATAGAGTCATTAAGGTCGTTAAGGTCTACCTATCTATAGGGCAAAGGACAGGTTCATCTGGATGAAAACTCCCCTTGCTCAGTGAGTGAGCTAGTTAGAGTAAGCCCAGAAGTCTCTATTAGTCTTTTACCATTTTTCTGTGTGCAGCAAAGAGTTTTCCCTTCTGTGCAGGGGAAAGACTTAGCCCACTGAGGATGAGATCCTGGGACGGAGCCTCTCAAGGAGCTTTCAGAAAGAAAAAGGACTCATGGGGGCAGAAAGGGTCCAGAAGAGAGAGTGATCTTGGGACAGTAGGCACATACTTGTTGGTAGCTGGACTGGGAAGGGTCCCCTGCATCCAGGTTATGGACTCTGGACCCTCCGCTTTGATCTTCCAGAGGCAGTAAGAAGACACGGGAGCAGGAGAGGAACAGGTTTACCATCCTTTGCTCTCTTGCTTCTGGTGGGCACTCACCAACTTAGTGTGTCCTTTGCTGTCTCCACAGCCTCCTGTTTTGCATCAGAGCATGTTTGGGCCAGCCATTAGGTCAGGTCCTGTCTAACCCAGAAAGTAAGCTCACCATTGCCTGCTGCAAAGATATGGACAGGAGGGCAAAGGCAATGAGGCAGAATCCAAGAGGGAAAGAGAGGTGGAAACATGTTCCTGCAATTATTCTAAATAGCCAGATCACTGCCAACTCAGTGTACACTATTTGAAGAGCATGCGGGGAAAGCTAGGAGCTGAAGGAGGCTCTGAGCTGTGTTAATGCTCCCTTTAGAGGTGTTATCAGCCAAACAGATGGTAGACGCTCAGCAGAACTGGAAGAAATCAAGTACCCTTCATAGCTCACTTAAGGTGGCGTCGAGGGTGGTTTTATTATTTATAGAGTCATGGAAGCAAGGTCTACTACACCACAGTGTGTTGTTATGTAATTCCTTTCTCTTCCTGAATGCAGCGTTGGTACGCTCCATATGGTTATTACAGGTAGATTTGTTTTACTTTGGGTATATATTTGTTTCTGGAGTAACTAGCTTTTAGCAACTCAAAGTGAAAATCAATTTGAAGCATGAAAGAGAGGTATGGGGAAGGAGACGTTTCATTCAGACCTACAATAGATACCTTCAATTTGGATACACTCCCCTTTGTGGACCATTCAAAGGGACGTGAAATTGTGAAAGGAACTTCCCAAGGAACCTCGATCTAGGTGAACCTCAGTGTATGAAAAACCAGACAAAGGAACATTTACTGCTTATGGACAGTTGGAATGCTTGCTGAAATTTCAGAGGAATTTTTGCTTTATGAAAGCATCGCTAGAAACTAAAACTTCCTTAGTGCTGAAAAGTCACCAAGGATGCTGAAAACACACAAAGACAGCAGAGAAAATGAGGTTCAGGGTTAGGAACCTCTGAACTTTAAGACAACCAAAGAAGGGAGATAATGGGAAAAAATGGGGCTCTATAATAAGATGTTAATGAACTTGTCTTGGGATCCCTTATTAAACAATTATTTTTGGAAAATAACTACTTTGCAATATTAAAAATGTAATATATATTCATGATTCTATTCATGTTTTCTAGAAGGGTCTAAAGTGAAAAGTATGCTTCCTTTCACCTTGTCCTTGTGAAGTTACTGTGATGAACTGCTTATTGTTTATCTGTTATTGTTTATTTCTTATGCAGAAGGAAGGATGTACATTGTTATCATTAAAAAAATCACTTATGGGATTATATTGTATGGATCATTCTGCAGCTTGCTTTTTCATTTCATATTTTACCTTGGAGAACTTCCCACATCTCTGTAAGGATCAACATTGGTCTCTGCAAGGGCTGTACAATATTTCATTGTTTGGATGCATTATAATTTTTTTAACTTGTTCTCTGATGACAAATATGTATACTGTTTCTTGGCTTTTACCTTTACCAAAAATGCTTCCAGCAGCATTTTCTTTCATGTATCTTTGTTCATATCTATAAGTACAATTAATAGTTATGTTCATTATATTAGGTACCAGTAATGTTGACCGTGAACAACTTTTCTTGCTGGTAGTGTACGAGCATGTTTTATTATCTCTGCACTTTTTAATATTTTCCAAAATCACAGGAAAGAAGAATTCTTTTATTTATTCAGCCACTGAAAAATATTTTCTTGAGCACCTACTATGTGTTGAGGATGTGTATTAGGATATGGGAAACATGGAGGGCAAAAAGCAAAATGTCAGACCCTTTCCCAGTGGAGCTCCGGGTCCAGATGGGGAGTCAAACATTCAGTAATCACATTGGGTTAAGTGTAAATTGTCATCGTTTAAAGTGTAGTAAAAAAGAAACACATAATAGTTAGAAGAGCATGTAAAAGAGAGAGCAGGTCTCATTAGAGGTTAGGCTGGGTGGCCAAGAGTAGCTTCCTCCAGGAAGGGACAACTGACTTGCCAAATGAGTACAGAGCTGCTAGGAGGAAGAGGTGGGTTCAGGGCCAGACCACACATGACTCATTCAGGGTTTACATCCTTTCCTAGGATGGGGGGAAAGTTTTGAAAAGGTTTAAACAGGGGAGATACATAATCAGATTTCTGTTTTGTAAAGATTGTTATGTTTACTCTTAGAGGGAGACAATAGTAGAACATAACTCACATTACTGTAATCTGCACTTATGGTAAGTCCCTGATACACAAACAAGTTCGATTCTGAGAATACTTTCATAAGTCAAATTTGTTCATAAGTCCAACAAAGTTAGCCTAGGTACCCAGCGAACACAGTCCACCATGTAGTGCTGGTGGTGGTGGTTTAGTCGCTCAGCTGTGCCTGACTCTGTGACCCCAGGGACTGCAGCCCGCCAGGCTCCTCTGTCCGTGGGATTCTCCAGGCAAGAATACTGGAGTAATTTGCCATTTCTTTCTCCACTACTATCTAGTACTATACTGTAATAGGTTTACAATACTTTTCACACAAATAATGCATAAAAAACAAACACAAAACATAAACCCTTTTTAATCTTCCAGTCCAGCACGTTCAGAAGTACACTAGTATAGTGCAACAGCTGGTATCCAGAGGCTGGCATTCCAGTGAACAGGAAAGAAGAGACACTGACTTGAGGAGGGAGAGGAGGTGGGAGATGGTGGAGCTGAAGGACTGTCAGCAATAGGAGATGCAGCTGCATCCCTGCTGCTTTTACACTTGCTTTCAGACATCCTGGGCTTGAAATAAATATACTGCATTACTGTACTCTATACAGTGCTGAACAGTAGACTACACAAAAGCACAAGCACCTGTAGAGGATCCAGACATGGAACAGTGTAACCTAGACACATGAACTAGCTTGACTGTACATGAAAAGCCATGTTTGCATCTTTGGAAGTTCACAACTCGAGGACTCTTATGTCGGGGGCTTACTGTGTTTAATTTTGAGTGAGGTTGATCATTTATTCTTATGTGATTGATGGTCAATTGCATGATTTTCTTTGAATTTCTAGCTAATGGCCTTGACAACATTTTTGTATTGGTTTCATCTTATGATTTATAGGAGTTCTTTGTATATAAAAGCATTAGACTTTTGTTTGCAAAGATTTATAAATACTTTTCCAATTTTGTCTTTTGGCTAATTTACATGCTCTTTAATAATTATATGGTCAGATTTAGCAGTATTTCCTTTATGGCTTCTCAATTTTGTGTCATGCTTATAAAGGTCTTCCATCCTCTAAGATTATCAATATTTTCTTATTTTTCTAGTGCTCATATGTTTTTACTTCTTACCTTTTAATTGATTTATCTGGGATTTCTTTTAGAAGAAAGTAGGGAAAACCACTAGACCATTCAGGTATGACCTAAATCAAATCCCTTATGACTATACAGTGGAAGTGACAAATAGATTCAAGGGATTAGATCTAATAGACAGAGTGCCTGATGAACTATGAACAGAGGTTTGTGACATTGTACAGGAGACAGTGATCAAGACCATCCCCAAGAAAAAGAAATGCAAAAAGGCAAATGGTTGTCTGAAGAAGGCTTACCAACAGTTGTGAAAAGAAGAGAAATGAAAGGCAAAGGGGAAAAGGAAAGATATACCCATTTGAATGCAGAGTTCCAAAGAATAGCAAGGAGAGATAAAAAGCCTTCCTCAGTGATCAAGAAAAGAAATAGAGGGAAACAATAGAATGGGAAAGACTAGAGATCTCTTCAAGAAAATTATAGATACTAAGGGAACATTTCATGCAAAGATGGGCACAATAAAGGACAGAAATGGTACGGACCTAACAGAAGCTGAAGATATTAAGAAGAGGTGGCAAGAATACACAGAAGAACTATACAAAAAATATCTTCATGAGCCAGATAACCACGATGATGTGATCACTCACTTCGAGCAAGACATCCTGGAATGCAAAGTCAAGTGGGCCTTAGGAAGCATCACTACAAACAAAGCTAGTGGAGGTGATGGAATTCCAGTTGAGCTATTTCAAATCCTAAGAGATGATGCTGTGAAAGTGCTGCACTCAGTATGCCAGCAAATTTGGAAAACTCAGCAATGGCCATAAGACTGGAAAAGTTCAGCTTTCATTCCAGTCCCAAAGAAGACAATGCCAAAGAATGTTCAAACTATTGCACAATTGCACTCATCTCACATACTAGCAAAGTAATGCTCAAAATTCTTCAAGCCAGGCTTCAACACTACATGAACCGTGAACTTCCATTTGTTCAAGATGGATTTAGAAAAGGCAGAGGAACCAGAGATCAAATAGCCAATATCCACTGGATCATCAAAAAAAACAGAGTTCCAGAAAAACATCTACCTTTGCTTTATTGACTATGCCAAAGCCTTTGACTGTGGATCACAACAAACTGTGGAAAATTCTTCAGGAGATGGGAATAGCAGACCACCAGACCTGCCTCCTGAGAAATCTGTATGCAAGTCAAGAAGCAACAGTTAAAACTGGACATGGAACAACAGACTGGTTCCAAATAGGAAAAGGAGTATGTCAAGGCTACATATTGTCACCCTGCTTGTTTAACTTATATGCAGAGTACATCATGAGAAACTCTGGGCTGGATGAAGCACAAGCTGGAATCAAGATTGCCGGGAGAAATATCAATAACCTCATAAATGCAGATGACACCACCCTTATGGCAGAAAGTGAAGAACTAAAGAAGAACTAAAGAGCCTCTTGTTGCAAATGAAAGAGGAGAGTGAAAAAGTAGGCTTAAAATGCAACATTCAGAAAACTAAGATCATGGCATCCGGTCCCATCACTTCATGGCAAATAGATGGGGAAACAGTGGAAACAGTGACAGACTTTATTTTTTTTTGGCTCCAAGATCACTGCAGATTTTGACTGCAGCCATGAAATTGAAAGACACTTGTTCCTTGGAAGAAAAGTTATGACCAACCTATGCAACTTATTAAAAAGCAGAGACATTACTTTGCCAACAAAAGTCTGTCTAGTCAAAGCTATGGTTTTTCCAGTGGTCATGTATGGCTGTGAGAGTTGGTCTATAATGAAAGCTAAGTGCCGAAGAATTGATGCTTTTGAACTGTGGTGTTGGAGAAGACTCTTGAGAGTCCCTTGGACTGCAAGGAGATCCAACCAGTCCATCCCAAAGGAAATGAATCCTTAATATTCATTGGAAGGACTGATGCTGAAGCTGAAGCTTCAATACTTTGGCCACCTGATGTGAAGAACTGACTGATTTGAAAAGACCCTGATGCTGGGAAAGATTGATGGTGGGAGGAGAAGGGGGCAACAGAGGATGAGAATGATTGGATGGCATCCCCGACTGAATGGACATGAGTTTGAGTAGGCTCTGGGAGTTGGTGATGGACAGGGAGGCCTGGTGTGCTGCAGTCCATGGGGTCGCAAAGAGTCGGACGTGACTGAGTGACTGAACTGAACTGAGGTAGGTTTATTTATTATTTTTGCTGATTGCTGCTCAGTTGTGCATCACTATTTAATAAATCTCTTGATTGTTTCTTGTCAATGTGAAATGCCTCCTGTATCACCTACTGATTTTCTGTCAGTTATACATTTAGATATAACTTTATTCTTTTTCTGTTTCATGTGATTTATTCTTATCTATTCCTGCATAAGTACTAATTACAAAAAATGTAGTAGCGTTGGGATATATTTTAGTGTCTGCTAGTATTCAACCTCCTTTCTCCTTCCCCCACTGCTACATATGCTTTTCTTGGCAATACTGGCATGTTTCTTTGCAAGGCCTCACTGGGAGAAATAAGCAGCCAATGTGACCTCCATCATCAGTGTGAAGGGGCTTGTCATTCATGGTCTCATCCTCTGTGTGACATTCAGTGACTGTTCTAGAACATCCTCTTTTTTGTAGTGTGATCTGGTGCTCCCCACTTCTTGGCATCAGAATGCCACAAGGATGCCACTACCCTGGTGATCCAGTGCTTAAGGATCCACCTGCCAATGCAGGGGACATGGGTTAGATCCCTGGTCCACAAGGATTCCCCATGCTGCAGGGCAGCTAGGCTTGTGTGCCACGAGTATTGAGTCTGCACTCTAGAGCCCAAGCTCTGTAGCAAGAGAAGCCACTGCAAAGGAAGCCTGCACACCATGGCCAGTGAGTGGCCTCCACTTGCCACAATTAGAGAAAGCCTGCACACAGCGATAGAGACCCATCACAGCCAAAAGTAAGCAGGTAAATATATGGTAAAAAAGAGATGCCATTGGGTTCACAGTTCCTCCCCTGGTTCACTGTTTAATATCAGTGGAACAGTCAGATTTCAGAAGCATCTCAGCTCTGTATCATCTGGAAAATGGGAAACGCTGCCAAGTCTGAACTCTTACCTAAAGATACAAAAAGCAAATATCATCAGTAGTAGCAAAACTCCCACCGCAGATCAGAGGAGAAAAATACCCGCCAGACAGGCTGGACTGCAGACCGCTCTCCCCTCCTCTTGTGCCCAAGCCTGGTTTTTCTCAGCCTGCTCTAGAGCACCTGTTCTCAAGTCTCCTTCAACGGACAGAATATGGACTTAAGAGTCAGGTCCAGGGGCAAACTTGTCCACTTGCTCTGTAACCTTGGACCTCTTAACTTCTTAGAACTGCAAATCCTTCTCAGGACAGAGGAGATCCTGACTCTGTCTGAGCTGTTCTGAGCCAAAAAGAAACCATATCTGGGTTGCACCTGGCACAGTGGAGCTGCTAATCAGAAATCATGGTTACTCAGCAGCACATCAAACATTTGCTTTATAAAAAAACCCCTGTCCCCATCATACCCAATCCTTCTGAATGTTGATGCAAATCAGACACCAGACTGGAGTTTTCAAGGCCACTCCAGTCATTACTGGGTCTTTTGTAGGTAGTATTTAATAAAAAGGTGGGGGAGGGGGTTCTAAAACGTGAAAGCAGGCCATGAAGAGTCATGTTCCAAATATCAGGTTTTGCCCCTGGCTCCCATCCCCACACTCCCAGGGCTGTGCCAGGCAGGTGATAATGAAATAACACGCAGGCAGCCTGCAGCATCTCTCTTTAGTGGGGGCACAATTAGCATGCAGAATTGCTGCAGCCTGTACCTCTGGAATGAACTTTTACCCACTTCCTCGTTTCATAAGTTTAATTAGTCAAAATCAAGCCACTGGTCTTGCATAGATGAAAATGCTTTCTGGATAAAAATATCAATTACCCTGAAAGTTTTTATGATAAGTCAGGAAATGAAGTGAACGAACAACAAAAAAAAGTGAACTAACAATAACAAAACAAAACCCAAAGTCTAAAGCCTACTCTCTTGACCACTCTCCTTCTAAAAAAAAAAAAAGAAAAAGAAAAGAAAACAAAAAGTATTACGCCTGGGTCAAAAGGAACTTCTCCCAAGTGACGGAGCTTTCCAGATGGTTTGTGAAATGTGTTTTCTAAAACACCCTCAATTCTTTGAAACATCAAACCTGACAGAGGTTTTAATCACCATGGCATTTCATTAACAGAGAGGGTGACCAGGCAGTCAGGTCAAGGGAAGATAATGTGACTTTGACAGGAATATGGAAATGCAGGATTGGCTTTAGTCAGATGGTCACCCTTAGATTTGAGAGGCTGAAGATCTTCCTTAGGTGGTAAATACCGAGTTATGGGGGGTCATGATGGGGATTTAGTGATATGGTTAGAGGGGTAGCAGGTGGTATGGGCTGGGGAAACCCAGAGCAGAGTTGGAGGGTGGTGCCATCAGGGGAGGCTTGGGTAGAGGTCAGGCCAGGCTCTCCTTACTTCCCCACCATTCAGCTCAGCAATGACGGGTATAGATTCCAGACCCACTGCAAGGAAGCAGCGGAATGGCGAGGGCACGTGCAGCCCAGGACCCTCTCTGATCTTCCAGTGTAAGAACCCTGGATGCAGGTCCAGGGCTCGGGAGCTGCGCCTCATCCTTCTTTATGGGGTCTAGCTCCTGTTCCCTTGAGTCCTCTGTGTCTGCCTCACCTGGTCTCTGCTCACCCTTCCAGCTTTGCCCCGCTGTCTCCTACATTCATGTCCTATCCTCAGTGGTCCTCCTGGCTTACTCTTGCCTGTTCTTCAGAACTGAACTTAAGCAGCATTTTCTTCAGGAAGTCTCCCTGATAGTTCTACCTGGCTGGGTCTCTCAAGGCTGGGTGAGAGGACTGGAACGGCTGTGTACCTTCCTCCACCATAGTTCTATCCCAGCGCTGTGACTAGGGGCTGGTTTGGCACTTGTCTCCTTAGGTGTGAGTGTCTGCCCTTGCATTGCTGTGATGCCACACCTGACATGGTGCTGAGAACTAGAAGGGGCTTCTTGTGCGGTGGACTTCCCAGGAAGCAGACTCTGGATGGAGTTTAGTGGTCAAAGAGGATTTTTAGGGGATTTGTCCTTGGGAAGTGCTTCTGTGCATGGGAGGGGAAGAAAGCAGAAAGTGATCTGTTTTCACCAAAATTATGGAAACAGAAACCTGATTGAAATAAAAGCTGCTTTGAACAATTAAAAAGTTAATTAATTTTTAAATTAATTTCATTGAAGTATAATTGATATACAGTGTTGTGTTAGTTTCAGGTTTACAGCAAAGTGATTTAGTTATATAGATCTAGTTACATATAAATCTATTATTTTTCAGATTCTTTTTATTATTGGTTATTATCAGATATTGAATATAGTTCCCTGTGTTATACAGTAGGACCTTGTCAGTTCTCTGTTTTATATATAGAAGTGTGTACACATTGATGCCAAGCTCACAGTCCATCCCTCCCCAGCCCCTTGGTAATCTTAAGTCTGTTTCTGTTTTATGGGTAAGTTCATTTGTGTCATATTTTATTTTATTTTTTAATTTTTTAAATATATTTATTTATTTTCTTTACATTATTGTGTTGACTTTGCCACACATTGACATGAATCCACCATGGGTACACATGTGTTCCCCTTCCAGAACCCCCTTCCCACCTCCCTCCCGATTCCATCCCTCTGGGTCATCTCGGTGCATCAGCCCTTGATGTCATACAGTATTTGTCTTTGTCTGACTTACTTCACTTAATGTGATAATCTCTAGGTCCATTCATGCTGCTGCAAATGACATTGTTTGTTATTTTTAATGACGGTTGTAGTATTCCACTGTCTATATATACCACACCTTCCTCACCACATCAGTCGATGGACACTTAGGTTGCTTCCATGTCTTGGCTATTGTAAATAGTGCAGCTATAAACATTGGGGTATGTATATCTTTTCAAATTAGAGTTTAACAAAGGTGTTTATGTGGGATTTGGTAGGACTGTAGCCTGGAAGACACAGACTTAAGAAGCACGTGTGTTTCAGTGGACTAAAACAAGGAGGAGGCTTATAAAGGCAAAACCTCCAGGTGACAGTAATTACTTGAGTTGTTTATCAAGAATTATAGTTGGAGATGGCAAGCAGTAAGGGAGTTTGTTAAGAAAGGATTGGTTCATGTCTGAAACGGTGGCATAGTTACCAGGGGAGATTTTTGAGACCATAAGTTTGCAGCTGGTGATGCTGTTCTGAATATGGCTGGGAGTGTCCCTGGACCTGGTATAGTTCAAAGAGAGTTCAAGTTATCAGTGGGTCAGAGGCCTGTCTGAGATCACCACCTAAACCGTGATCCCTCCATTATAATTTTAATTTGTCATCAACTGGGAGGCAGGCCTGACAACAGCCCTGCCTAGCTGTGTGGGGAATGCTGAGGCTAAAAAATAAAACCTTAGAGATGTACCTCCTTGGCCTGACTTGGCTGGGCCATTGTACCCTCACCTCTGTCAGTCCTTGGATGAGGGCCACTTTGATAAGGGGGTAACCTGAGATGAGGGGCCTGGGTGGTGAACCTGGAGCGGCAGAAAGCTGTTTGGCCTGCTGACAGCACCCCAGCAGCTGGAGGTTCCCAGTGGAGCGGGATCTGGTTGTCATGTCCCCCTGTTCACACAGAGCCTGAGAACATCAGGATGAATTAATGCACAGACAAGTCTAGCAAGCCAGCTATTTGGGGATCCTCAAGTAGACCCTCTCCTCTGCAGACATTCTCTGTCGTCATTCATTTTCATCCCACAAATATCCAGGCACCAATTAAGGTCAGGCCCTGCTTTGTGCACTGGGACCAGTGGGGAACTAGACAGACATAGTCTCTGCTGTTC